>JAHRHZ010000145.1:4160521-4244605 GCA_024137785.1 Ginglymostoma cirratum | reverse complement strand
ACACACACACACACACACACACACACACACACACACACCAATATCTGACAAATATCATGCTTGGTCTGCTGTGTTCATCCAGCTCTACACCTTGGTACCTTACATAAAATTACCCTGGTTGAGTTCCACTTTCCCAATATTCTATTTGTTTGTTTTCAGTGTCACTTAATTCTGCATGCCATCATCTTTTAATCAGGTTCTTATTGTATACTTCTGGAAATCCATATAAATCATTTTCACTTAATCTTTGTGCCATCTGTTATATTTTCAAATAATTTATTTGTTTATATATGGTCTGTCTTTTAGAAATCCTGCTGCTGTGGCAAGGAAGTGGAGTTGAGGATTATCAGATCAGCTGTGGTCTCATTAATGGTGGAGCAGACTCAATGGGCTGAATGGTCTATTTCTGCTATCATGTCTTACGCAGACTGGTATTGATTCAGTTCATGATTTTATTGAATGGTGGAGCAATCTCAAGGAAGTGCATATAAGGGAGCACTGCATCTATTTCTCATGTTGTCTTAGTGTTTCATACTTCCGTTACATATATTGAACAGTAGCAGAGCTGAATTTTACCAGAAATTAGCAGAGTGTCAATTTTATTGAATGTCATAGAGTTTCTTTCCATAAGCTTTCGCAATTTTTCTGATGCTATCTTTTCAAATTCACTTCATTTCTATCTACTATGTCGCTTTAGTGCCCTCTCAGGATACCCAGTGCCAACATCACCTTTAAAGCACAGCCCTGCACCAAGTCAAGTGCTAGCAGATTGCAGTTACCCTACGCAGGCAGATCTTGTCAATTGTCCCAGATATGACAGACAAAGAAAATTGACACCGTGCTTTGCTGACGGGAGCCCAACAGTCCTATGGATGGGAAGTGTGCACGGTTGCTGTGCACAGAGTGTGCCCTTAGGTTTTTGTGACTACTGTCCAAGATGAATGACTCCAGCATCGGGCAATAAGATGAGATTGCCAGGTCTAATTTTCATACTGGGAATTATCATCTAATTTCTATCCAGAGGTGAGGGAATGGGAAACTGAAGAATAATGAGGCAAGATGATTTAATAACTAGGGTGTTAATACATGCAAATAGGTCTCTTGCCAGTCACTGGCTAGAATCTTGTCTTGCTGTTCAACATTTGGGTGGGAAATGGTGCATTTTGCCCTCAACATCCTTACTGCTGACATCTGTAGATTTTCCCAGCTTTCTTGCCTTTGCCGTGTTGTTCGGTGGCTAGGAGAAGATTCTGCCCGTCGTTTAAAACTAGAAAGAACTCATGCTTGCAAAAGACCTTTTAACACGTTCGGGTTATCCCAATTATTTTCACAAAAAATGAAGGACTTCTGTGATCAACTGAGCTCATTTTCTGTAATTTTCTCATTTGACCTTATGTTACTTGAAGACAGGAGATGGAAAGGCACCTGCTAGAGTTTTATGATTTTACTATCTGCAGAACTTTGGGAAATTATAGGCATAATTCCTTCTCCCGTTTCTCCGTAGAACTTTGAGTGTCAGGTGCTTTGTTTTAGAGAATGGTTTAGGAATTGGCTGAAGCATGAAATTGTCACTTGAGTTATTGATGGGTTGGGGATGCAAATGCTGAAGCTGCCTATTTCCTGTAGTTGTGAAGGATGCTTTATGTTCACCTGATGGGATAGCTGGAGACTGGAATTAATAATTTACTTGAAAAGACTATGAAGTACTGATGGGGTATGACAGACACAAAATAAATGTGCATTGGCCTTCATTGCATCACTGTCAGAATTCAGCGATCTTAACAAAACTGTAACTGTTAAAACAAAAAGTTTTAAAGAGGAGAGACAGCAAGTTAGGCAAAGGAGATCCAATGGACGTGTTCAGTTTGGATTTCCAGAATGCCTTTGGCAAAGTACCACACAGGAGGCTGCTAAATAATGTAAGAACCCATAGTGTTGGGGCAAGGTACTGGCATGGCTGGAGGATTAGATGACTGACAGAAGGCAGAGAATTGGGATAAAGGGGTCTTTTTCAGGATAGCAGCTGATGACTAATGGAGTTCCGCAGGGGCCACTTGGGGCAATAACAATTCACTTACACACTAATGATCTGGACAAAGAAACTGAGGGCATTGTTGCTCAGTTTGCAGATGCCACAAAGATAGTGGAGGGACAGTGGTATTGAGGAAGTGAGGTGGCTGCCGAGGACTTAGCCAGACTAGGAGAGTGGGCAAAGAAGTGGCACATGCAATATGATGCGGGAGTGTGAGGTTATGCACTTTGGTAGGAAGAATAGAGGTGTCGACTATTTTCAAAATGTGGAAAGGCTTCAGAAACTGGATGCACAAAGGGACTTGGGAGTCTGAGTTCAGGATTCACGTAAGGTTTAAAATGCAGGTTCAGTTGGCAGTTAGGCAAATGCAATGTTATCATTCGTTTCAAGAGGGCTAGAATACAAGAGCAGGGATGTATTGCTGAGGCTGTATAAGGCTCTGGTCAGACTGCATTTGAAATATTGTGAGCAGTTTTGGGTCCCATATTTAAAGAAGTATATGCTAGTATAGGAGGGGATCCAGGGAAGGTTCATAAGAATGATCCCAGAGATGAAGGGCTTGTCATATGAGGAGCAGTTGAGGAATCTGTTCTGTACCGAATGGAGTTTAGAAGGATGAGGGCATCTGATTGAAACTTACGGAATACTGAGAGGCTTGGATAGAGTGGTTGTGGAGAAGATACTTCCACCAGCAGGAGAGACTAGGACCTGAGGGTAGAGCCTCAGAATGAGGGGATGAACCTTTAAAACTAGGATAATGAGGAATATTCTTCAGCCAGAGAGTGGTGAATCTGCTGAACTTGTTGGCACGGAAGGCTGTGGCAGCCAAGTCATTGAATGTATTTAAGACAGATAAGTTGTTGATTTGTAAAGAGGTCAGAGTTTACAGGGAATGGCAGGAGAATGAGGTTGAAAAAAAAACATATTAGCCACGATTGAATAGCAGAGAAGACGTGATGGGACAAATGGCCTAATTCTGCTCCTTTATCATATGGTCTTGTGGTGTTATGGCCTTCGGTGAATGACACATGATACTGGAATCTGATGTCCATAGATGTGAAAGTATCATCTTTGCTGGTATTTTCTCTATTGAAATAATTTCATTCTTGTGCGCAACGTTGCTGTTCTACCATTGTACTCATTTATAGGTAGCTGCTTCACTTTTTTTTAAGCTTTATGAAATCAGTAACTTATAACTGCTAGAGATAAGCCTGCACAGCCAAAAACCAATCTTACACTTTATTTTGACCTTCAGGCCTATGTTGCCCTATTCTATAGAGCAGCAAATCATTCAACAGCATTATATCCTGTAGCTGCTCTGAATTATTGTAACTCGTGCAAATGTTGTTGATTTGATCTTTCCCTTCCTGACGAAAAATGTGCACTTCACATGGGTCCTTTTAAACTAATTACCAATCAGGTCTATTGTAAATAGCCATTTATAAATATTCCTTGGTTTTCTGCCCTATTATGCAACACAGCGCATTTATCAAAGGGTAATCATTGCCTTCCAGTACAAACTCGTACTGCATTAGGGACCAGGTAGAGATGATTGAATTCTATTCAGGTCATTGGTTTCCAGGTAAATGGAGTATTTAGTGCATTTTTTTTTAAACTCGCTTTAGTTCAAAGCTTGCTGTAGGAATAACAAATGCTCAGCCATCTGTCTCCACATATAATAACATGGTTTACCATTTAAAAAATGAATGTTAATAAAGTATTCAGAATTGTTACACGCAAGAGGTGTTTGTTAGAAAACGTACTTTATGAGAGAAAACAATCAACCCTGTAACCTGGAGACTTCGTACTTCTTCGCGGTTCAGAATACCATGTAGATTTTGTTCTTAAAAACAGGCAAAATAGAAAATACGCAGCCAGTGGTTCAGTATCTAACATTGTGAAATTTGGGGTGGGGTGAGTGTGAGGTGGCTGCACGTGATATGTGTAACCTGGTTCTTGTCCTTTTCAGAAGCTGATCGACCAGTATATGTGTGTTCACATTTACAGCCATCAGAATTTTCCACTGCAGCAGCTTAGTGATTTCTGTGCTAGTTTGACAGAATAAACAGACTCTGGGCAGCTGACTACAAATGTTAATCACTATTGCTGGCCTGGGGGGAAAAGTGCGAGCAGCCACATCACAAGCAGAGAGCTGTTAATGTTTTTTCCATGTGCCTCGAGTGAGTGCATTGATGATGTGTACTGAGTTCTGAGTTGCTAGACAGTAGTAAATGAGCTGCAATTCCCGTGATGCCTTGCTGTGCTTTAAACAATTACATTTAATCTGAGTAGAAGGCATGAAGCACTTGGTAATGTGCCAAATCTCTGTTCATTAGCTGTTGAGGGGCTTTCAGCTACGTGAAACAGTGTTAAATTAATTATTGTAATCATAGCCAGCAAACCGCATGAGTCATTTAATAAGTTTTAACTGTTACAATAAATTTGAATGAAAAGCGTATGTTGGAATTTCAAGCCATGGCATATTAGTAATCTAATCGATGAAGCATGGCAGCTGTGTGAAACTCATTAAGAAATTTAGCAGAATTTACAGTTTGAGTCAGAGTGTTGCCATGAGTTCTACCTCCAATATGTATTCAGGCAATACTGAGATTTTTCAGAGTGTTCATAACAGATTTGGTTGAAGCTTTAGTGACTGTTTGCAAGCAGATTTCCTTGGTTTTCACAGAACTTAATTTGGACAAGGTCGGCCCTATACATATTAAGTTTTGCTGATAGTTTGTTTGATTTTAAGTTTATTAAATTACTGTATTTTCAAACCAGACTTAGATAAATACCACTGCTGGCACATCTGACACTTTTATCTCACAATAAAAGTGTAGGTGGTTAAGTCTGACCTGTAATTCCCACTTGTAACTTCCAACACATTCATTGCTTCGAAATCATTGTGGGTTACCTAAATGGCCTCTGGCTATTCCTGCCGTACCCTGTAACAGTGCTTGTTTTCCTCTTATTTCCCCTGTGAATGGCAAGTGCCTTTCTGCAGTCTTCCTACTTATTGTACTCCATGCAAGTTCATGCTTCAGTTCTAAAAAGTGGGAATTCACTGGTGTCTGCATCTGGAACTGTTCAGGCATTTTATATCATGAATTTAGTTCAAACACACATTCCTTTCTATTTCATTCCCTTTTCCTCAGTCTGAACACCTATTTGCTTTCTTCTCAAATCAACATCCAAATCAGAAAGATGCCCTGGTGGTTTAATGCTGTCATCTGAAATTATCATTTTGAAAATATGTAGCATAGATATGGATCCGAGATTCTGATTCACAGTACAGTTAGCAAACTTCTCTTGTTTCTGAGTCAGTCAGCAGTGTGTTCAAGTCCCACCCCACTGTGGCACTGAGAGATTATAATCTAGGTTGATAGAACTGTGCAGTGTTGGCAGAGCTTTACATTGTTAGAGGTGCCATTTTTCAGGGGCGGGGTTACTGTTCGAGCCAGGTCCAACAACGTAGTGGGATTCAGGTCTGATGGGTGAGGGGTTTGAATCAGGTGTAAAGGTGAGGTCACAGTCAGGTCTGGAGGTAGCAGCAGGGGCTGGATTTGTGGTTGGGTCAGGTCAGGTCAGGTGGCTGTGGTGATGACGTGGCAGGGATGGTGGTTGGGTGCTGTGTCCGACACAGGATGAGTCAGGTCCCAGATCTCCTTGGTGGGAGGTGTCATGTCACAGTGTGGGATGTGTAAGTGGTCCACGTGATGTGGTAGAGGATGAGTGAGGTAAGTAAGGTGTCTCTTTAGAGTTAGATTGTGTGTTTAATAGTCTAACTTTTCCAGACTAATTATTTTACTTAATTTCATTGGAACCATCCAATGTCTCTGCTTTTTGTGGATACATTTGGATGGTTCCAGACATACCCTTTGGATTCTGCTACACTTGGAATACTACAAGGTCTCCCAGCGTAACTTCAGTCTACACTGACATGATGACTGACTGACAGTCAGTAAATCTGCCCTGGTATCTTCTCATTACTGTATTACACTGGAAGGTCATTACGTGTCTCTTTCCTGTTCCATTTGCTGTAAGGTCTTGTCTCTCAATTCTTAACTTAACATTGAACAGGGTTTTTTTTAACATTTCTACACCCCTGTTGTTCAGGGATATGGGGGAATAAAAAGGAGATTAGTTCTGCTCCCTAGTGCCAATGCAGGCATGATGGGCCAAATGACCTCATTCTGCCCTGTATGACAATTCTGTGATTGATGGCTACATACTAATCATCACCTCTCTGAGGTTTTTGTCTTCCAATTCAGGCTGAATTGAATGTCATCTGGTCATCTGTTACATCTTTCCTTAGCCAGATACATTGTGGAGTGACAACAAGCTTTCTGTTTAAGCGTCACAACTTTCTTTTAAGACAAATGCTGATTCCACTGTGAAAATGCCCAGTTCTAATGGCATACTTTTTTTAAAAAAATGTTTTATCTTTGCATACATTAAATTCAAGTAAGTATATATCATGTTGTCTAATTGCAGGAGGGGAATTTTGTAGGGTACCTATTTCTTTGATACACCATTCCCCTTTCTACACCTTCCATAATGTAATCTGTCAATACTCATTTATACTGGTTCTTCAAAGTGCGGAAAGAATTTCTCTGTCATTCATGTATAGTCCCTTGTGTATTATAGCCATCTTTGTATTCTGCCTTGAGTTAATTTGCAGGCTTTGGTTTCTAAATCAAATGCTTCGCTTTGTGTATATTCTACCCAGAATTTTCTGAGGCTTCAGAAGCTTGGAGGTTATAAAATTCAGAATGCAGCAATGTTTATGACCCAGGTCAGGAAACGTGGAGCTGGTCTTCGAGTCGCTGCCTTCCATATCCACGAGGACGATGTTCCATATTTATAGTATGGCCCACTTTTCCTTTCCTCTACAATTTGAATGCCACTGAGAAGCTCTGGTGGTAGCTTACTGGACAGACAGACCAAAGCCATCAACAGATTCCTTTACAGCTGTATTTGCTTTCTCCTGATCTCCTTCCAGTTCCATGCTAGAACTGATAATTTGCCTTCTTGAAGGGTTCAGGTGGTTCAGTGCTGCAGGTGATAACCATTCTCTGCCAAGAGACAGTTCAGCTCAGCAGAGTATTCTGACTTCAAGATGGAGCACCCATGGGGAACCATGCTGCTAAGCAGACCACTTGTATTGTGTTCAGTTCACAAATGTAGAAATGTATTCAGGAGAAAGTAGAGCTATCCCTTTCAATTTGTTTTAAAGCTCAGGATGTGAATTTCATGAATAGATTTGAAAAATACTGAGAACTCCATAGCTGATCAACATAGAATTCTGTCAGGGAGAAATATTGGAATGAGGTAACTTGTATTAAATAAAATGTGTTGTTCATATGGATTAGCAATAGAATCACAAAAACTGGATATTTAACACCATTGTGCTTCAGATTACAGTATTCAAAAAGCAAAACTCTTGAATTTGCTTACTCGAAATTGTTTTCTTTGCGTCTCTCAAATAGGCTTCGCTGGGGATGAGGGATTGTATAATTTTTAAAAAGTGGTTGGTATTTGTAGCAAAATCATAAGCATGTTCTTCCACTGGAAATAACAAGGAGAAATCTTCAGCTTGGTTCCATGATAACAATTCACAAAGTTTGATTTGCAACTTCCACCCAGGGGTGTATTGTGTTCTGTATTGTCAGAAGTGCTGACCTAGGACGGCCACATAAAAGTTTCTTAAGGCATTACCTGAAGATGAGTGTGGAGTTCTCAGAGTGACTTGTGACCCTAATCCAGCATACTCTACCTCCCTCCCCACATTCCTCCCAATCCAAGACAGAGTCACATCAGTTCACCGCATTTTGAGTTTGCCACTTCCCTTAGCACAGGTTTCGTATTTACCTACACAGCATGCTGCTGAATGACAAAGCATTTTGTATGTGAAATGTTTTAGGACATTCTGACAGAAGTTATATTTTATTTTACGGAAGGCAGTAGAAGAAATCACCACCATATTTATTCCTGACAGTCAGCTCTGTCTGAAACCAGCACAAATGATGAACTTTGGAATCTTAACTTTGTATTCCTGAACAGATCCAGATACCAAAGTTAACTAAAGCACAAGTACCCAGTTGCTTCTAATTTCATTTTTGAAGCACGTGAACTGTATGCAATTTTTCAGTTGCAAAGTGCCTTTCCACCCTATATCTGTAACACAACTGATTGAAGATTTGCAGTGAAATGTCAGTATTTTTAAGATATATTAGTAGTCATAATTAAGAAAAACCTTCTGTTTAACCTTGTTCACTGGACTGTAGTCAATTTATAGCTGTAGTGCAAACGTGCGTCAGTGAAGGCTACTGTTAACTAGACCATTAGCGCTTTTCCATCTCAGATGAGTGGAGGTCAAATTCACAGATCCCTAGTGAGCCCTTAAAACGTCACACTGCGCATTTAGTCGTAGATGTGAATAGCAATGGTATTGTTTAATGTCCTCAAGGGTATTGGCTATGACAGGACTCTGGGATTAGGAACTCTGGACAATGTGGTTTGTGTATGGATTAATATAAAATGTGTAATCTTAATCAGTTTTAGCAGGGAAGTAATTTGATGAGTGGATAGTTTTGAGAAAATTTGCAAGCCACAGCAGGAGCAGTGTTGGAATGTTTCAGCAGGTAACCTTGATCAAAGCTAACCCTCGTTAAAACAAGTTCCATTATAAAATAGTCTGGTTGCTTGCTAAGTTGTGGTCAAAAGATGTTCATATACCAACCCTGAAATAAACAACTGGGGCCAAATGTAACTTTCCAGCTCTGTCAGCAGAGCTCATCCAGTTGACTTGATGTCAGAGAGAGAGCACAGGACGCAGCAGTAATTTGTGTGTGGAGCCAGAAGACATAGGTAGGGGTCTAAATACTTTATGTTAGTGTTCACTAGTGAGAGAGATGATATGATAGTAGAAATCAGGGAGAAGGCCTGTGATACAATTAAAGAAAATAGCATGGACAGAGAGAGATTCTGAGTGGTCTGGCAGGTTTAAAATTAGATAAATCTTCAAAGTCGGATGAAAAATATCCCAGATTGTTGAGTGTGGCAAGGGAGGAAATAGCAGGGGCACTTGCAAAAATTTCCAATTCCTCACTGGCCACAGGAGAGGTACTGGAGGATGGCCAATGTGGTGCCATTATTCAAGAAATGAGCAAGGGATAAACTAGGAAACTACAGGCCAATCAGTCTAACCTCTGTGTTGGGCAAACTATTGGAAGCAAGTCTGAAGGACAGAATTCGTCTACATTTAGAGAAGCAGGGATTAATCAAGAATAGTCAGCATGGTTTTGTTAAGAGGAAGACATGCCTGACCAACTTGATAGAATTTTTCAAAGAGGTAATCAGATGTGTAGATGCTTTTCTGTTTTTCGTGTCTTTCAGTTTTTCACTGCTTTTCATGTCATCTATTTGGACTCCATGACACTTTGGTAAGGTCCTGCATGAGCGACTGATAGCAAATATAAGAGCCCATGGGATCCAAAGAAATTTCCCAAGTTGGATCCACAATCGGCTGAGTGATAGGAAGTAGAGGGTGATGGTTGAGTGGTGTTTTTCTGACTAGAAGCCTGTTTACAGTGGGGTCCCACAAGGGTCAGTGTTGGGGTCTGAATTGATTGTGGCTTATATAAATGATTTAGATGTGAATGTTGGAGGATTGATCAGTAAATTCACAGATGATACAAAATTGGTTGGTTAGTAGATAGCCTTAGACTACAGGAGATTTAGACAGACTGGTCAGATGGGCTGATCAGTGGCAAATGGAATTCAACCTGGATAAATGTTAGGTGATGCCCTTGGGCAGGACAAACAAGGCAACAGAATACATGATGAGTGGTAGGAGCCTGGGAAGTACCAAGGACCAGAGGGACCTTTGGTTTGAATGAACAACAGTCCCTTAAGGTATCAGGACAGGGTGGATAAAGTGGGTAAAAAGGCATATGGTATACTTGTCTTTATTAGTCAAGGCATAGAGCTAAAGGACAGGGAGGTGATGCTGGAACTGTATAAAATGTTGGTTAGACCACAGCTAGAGTATTCATAGATATAGAATCATAGAATCCCTACAGTGTGGAAACAGGACCTTCGGCCCGACAAGTCCCCACCGAACCTCAGAGCATCCCACCTAATCTACACCTCCCTGAGCACTATGGGCAATTTAGCATGGCCAATCTACCTAACCTGCACATCTTTGGGCTGCGGGAGGAAACCGGAGCACCCAGAGGAAACCCACGCAGACACGGGGAGAATGTGCAAACTCCACACAGACAGTCGCCCAAGGCTGGAATCGAACCCGGGTCCCTGGCGCTGTGAGGCATAAGTGCTAACCACTCTGCTGCCGTGCCGCCCCTATTGTGGCAATTCTGAATCCACCTTCTAGGAGGGATGTAATAGCGTTGGAGAGAATGCAGAAGAGATGTACCAGGATGTTGCCTGGCCGAGAAAGTCTTAGTTATGAAGAGAGATTGGACAGACTGGGTTGTTTTCATTAGAACAGAGGAGATTGAGGGGGACATGATTGAGATGTATAAAATGACAACGGGCATCCATAGGGTAGACAGGAAGAGACTTCCTGTAGATGGAGAGATCAGTGACCAGAGGCATAGATTTAAAGTAAAGGGCATAAATTTCAGAGGAGATGTGAGGAAAAACCTTTTCACCCAGAAGGTGGCGGAAATCTGGACCTCACTGCCTGTAAGGGCGTTAGAGGCAGAAACTCTCTAATTTTAAGAAATATTTAGATGTATACTTGCAGTATTCGGGCATAAGAGGCCTGGGCCAAGTACTGAAAAATGGAATGAGAATAGCTAATTGAATTAGAACAGTTAAACTCCCCCTCCCACTCCCTGGGTGACATGTCCATCCTGGGACTCCTCCAGTGTCACAGTGATGCCACGCAAAACTGGAGAGCCACACCTCATATTCCGCCTTGGGAGCCCACAGCCCAATGGCTTAAATGTGGATTTTACCAGTTTCAAAATCTCCCCACCCCCAGCCTCATCCTATGACCTACCCTCCCTCTCATCCCCACCTCCTTGACTTGACACAACCTGTCCATCTTCTCTCCTTCCTATCTGCTCCTCCCACCTCACTGACCAATCCCCACCACTCCCTATCTGCACTCACCTATCACCATCCCACCTACCTTTCCAGCCATGCCCCTCCTCTCTCTCTTTATTTCCCAGCTCCTTTCCCCCTCCCCATTTCTGAAGAAGGGTCCTGACCCAAAACGTCAACTTTCCTGCTTCTTTGTTGTGTTCCTCCAGCTCCACACTGTGTTATCGCTGACTCCAGCGTCTGCAGTTCTTACTGTCTCCAAACTAAATGGTGGTTTTGACTGGCATGGATGTGATGCGCCAAAGGACCTTTTCCTGTGCTGTAGATCTCTCTGACTCTATCATACACTGTAATATTAAGCCATTCAGGTGTGGTAGTTTAGAAGTTATTATGACAGAGTTTGTGAGATTGAGTTTAATGAATGAGATACTTTAAGGGAAAGCACTGGACATGGGTGAGCCTTAAAATTGCTTGATTGGTATAAAAAGCTACTTTCTTGCCACATGAATGGAAATAAATGGTGATGAGCAACTACCTTGATGCCCTGCAGTCCATTTGGTGTGGGTACACCCAAAATACTGTTACAGAATGAATTCCAGCTATACTAAAGGAATGGTAGTATATTCCAAGTCAGGGCTTGGAGGCACACTTGCAGGTGGTGATGATCCCATCCATCTGTTGCTCTTGTCCTTCTAGATGGAAGTCGTTGTGGGTTTGGAAGGTGCTGTCTAAGGAACCATGGTAGATTTCTGCAATGCATTTTATAGATAGAACACACTGTTACTATTGAGCATCGGTAGGGGAAGTAGTGAATAGTTGTTGGTCTGGGGCCAATTAAGCAAGCTGCTTTCCTAGAATGGTGTCAAGCTTTTGAATCTTTTTGGACCTGATTTTAAGTGGGGGAGTATTCCATCACACTTCTGAATTTGCTTCGTAGACAAACTTTGGGGAGTCAGGAACTGGATTACTTGCTGCAGGATTCTTAGCCTCTGACATGTTATGTTGGCCATCTTATTTATATGGCTAGTCTTAATCCCCAGGATGTTAATAATGGAGGATCCAGCCATGGTAAGGGATTCTCACTTGTTGGAAATGCTCATTGACTGGCACTTCTTTGGCTTGACTTTTACTTTCCATTAGATGTTGTCCAGGTTTTCCTGCATTTGGGGCATAGACTGCTTCAGTACCTGAGAGAGTTGTAAATGCTGCCGAATATTCTGTCATTATTCTAAAGCATCCACACGTTTGTCCTTATGATGAAGGAAAGTTCATTGATGAAACAGCTCAAGACAATTGGACCAAGGATACTACCTTGAGCAACACCTGCACAGGTGCCCTGGTGCTCAGTTGACTGACCTTCAAGGACCACAACATCTTCCTTTCTGTTAGGCATGACTCCAATTAATGGGACATTTTACCCCGATTCCCATTGATTGCAGTTTTTCTAGGGCTTCTTGATGCCACATTCAATCAAATGTGCCCTTTGGGCAGGCGATGGCCCAATGGTACTACTGCTGGACACTTAATCCAGACACCCAGGTAATGTTCTGGGATCCTAGATTCGAATCCCACCACAGCAGATGGTGGATTGTGAATCCAATGAAAATCTGGAATTAAGGGTCTAATAATGACCATGAATCTGTTGTTGATTATTGGAAAACCCCATCTGGTTCACTGATGTCCTTTAGGGAAGGAAACTGCCGTCCTCACCTGCTCTGGCCTACCTGTGACTCCAGAACCACAACAATATGACTGACTTTTATTAGGGATGGGTAATAAATGCTAACCAAGCCGGTGACACCCACATCCCATGAATGAATGAAGAAGAAAAGATTAATGTCACCTACAGTCACTAGCACCTAATTGCTGTAGTTCTGCTCTTTTGTTCACATCTGAACAGGCCTGTACTGAGGTCAGGATCTGATTGTCCACAGCAAAAGCCACACTCTCTGTGAGCAGGTTATTGCTAAGTAAGTGTGCTTTATACTGCTGTTGATGACCCATTCCATCTGATGACCAAGAGTAATCGAAGAGAGCAGTAATTGGCCTGTTCGGATTTGTCCTGCTTTTCATGTACAAGACATACCTGAGCAAATTTCCACATTACCGCATTACTGGGTAGTTGCCAATGTTGTAGCTGTACTTGAACAGCTTGGCTCAGGGTGTGGCAAATTCTGGAGCATGTCTCACTACCATTACTGAATGTTGTCACGGCCCACAACATTTTACAGTACAGCCAGTGCCTTCAGCTGTTTCTTGATGTCATATGGTGTGATCTTGTAGGCCTGCATACCTGTCTGAGGTGATTGTGGTATACAGTTTATAGACCTGCACGATGAGTGGAACTGCATTTTTTGGCTGCGATGGAGAGAATCTATGTGTATTGTTTAGAAATGCAATTATAGCTTGACCTTTTGATAACCATCCACAGTCAAAACAAACAACGCATGGAGCAAGATTAGATTAAAAGTAAGTCTCAGAATGGAACCAATCCGGAGTGGCAAGCATGTTAGTGTGCTGACTCCCTGTGACCCAATGATATTGGATATCTCTTTTGAGGTTCTCTATGTGCTGAGCTATCTAAACCCACTTGTGGGGAATGGATGAATCAAGTTTAAATCAAGTTGTCATTGGGTGAATTTTTTTTTTGCCTTATGATCCCCTTAGTGGCTGACAATTTTTAGAAAGATATTTGAACTTGGGCCTAACTAGTCCACTTTGGATGTTTACATTCTATGTAACCTTAACCACTCCTTTGCATTCAGTCCTATTTGCACATCCTTCTAATCCTTTCTATTTTTATCTAGCCTCCTTTTCAAAGCCTCCAGGATATTTGCTTCAACTACGTACCACATTCCACAATATGACCACTCTGACTAAAATTTCTTTTGAATTTCTGATGCGATTAATTAGTCACTACCCTGTACTTTATGACCCTTGGTTCTGTTCTCCCAGGATGTAAGTATCTTGTCCAAACCTTCTACTGTTCTCTCAAAATATACTATATTCATGAAATTAGTAAAGGTACATTAACAGCTCAAATTTAACATGATATGAAAGTGCAAAGAAGATAATGAGGCAGCAGGTGAAACTGTACTTGACATTACAGGTTGCATTTACAATGTGAATTTTAATTTCATGGCAATCATTGTGTAAGCATTTAACCCAGGATGTTTTACATGTTTGCAGTCCCTTAGTACACTATGGTAGTGGGACCTTTGAGTCAAGGTGACACACTTTGACACTTTGCAGGTGCTGACCAAAGCCTTGGTGTATCCATCAGCACATCATGCTAGATATTATTGTCAGTGTATCACATTATTATTCTTTGTATGGAAATACCTACTTTTGGGCAGATCGAAGTAATTGTTCGTCAAGTTATGGTCCACAAGCAGTAATTGAGGTTCACCTTTTTGTGCATCCATGGGACAGCCTATGGAGCACTGATCCTAGTGTTATGCAGCCGCTCAGGATGAATCTCAGCAAAAAAAGCATTGCAGTTCTTCCAGGCATGCACAAAGGCATATTACAGAAGAAGGTGACGGTGTTCCTCTCCGTACCACAGCCTCCTTGAGGAAAAGTGCAGGGATATTGAGACTCCAGGCAGTGCAGAAAAAACTGGCATGCGGCTGTTTTCAATAAAAGCCAAGCTACATCTTGGGACATGTTTGAAAGTTCAGATGATGCAGCAGCTGTCATATGACTGCTACAGATTGTTCAGGAAACCATTAATGACAAATGACTATTGTTTCAAATGCTTTAAAGAAGTGTTGAACTTGACTCAGAATTTTGTTCATCCTACTGTCAGCTTTGTTTTGTAATTAATCAAGTTGAAGGTGCCTGCGTTCATCCATTGATTAGCACAACTAGCATTGATTAGTCTGATCTCCAGAAGTTAAATTTCATTAGACTTCAAATAGTTGATCAAGTTACTTGCACCCATTAAATTGTGAATGTGGTTTGGGGGAGAAAAGGTACTTGGTAAGCTTTCCTTATTGTTAAATATGTATTATTATTTGTATAATATTGAAAGATTATTAAAACCTGCATAATAGCAAATACGTATTCAAAATGGCATTAATCTATTTTTATGCCAAATTGATTGTATTTATATTGGATTTTGATAATCCTGGAGTTTTAACCTGTTGAGACATTTGTTTGTTTATGCTGGACATGCATTTTTCTGCTTAACTTTCGAATGCCTGTGTAAATTCTCATTGGAATCAATGTTTCCATAGTGTGATTAAACCCTGAGCAGACAGAGAAAAGTTGAAATAACGTTGCGATCTTGGGTATGAATTTTTGTGAGATTTTTGACAGTCAGCCGGCAGTGTGTATACAATTGATTAAATTTTCCTAGGAACAGGTGGAATCTGATCATCACTTGTCTTAAGTAATAGAGTGACATTCACAATTTACCAATCTAACACCACTGTGTCCAAATCTACAGAACCCTTGAAAATTATGACAACGCATTTGCAATTACCCTACCTGTTCTTTTTATGAAAAATGTATTATCTAAAATATGAATTTAGAATGTCTGGATATACATCTAGAACTTGCAAAGAAGAGGATAGTGGCTGCAGTGAGGAGAATGCTACATGTGTAAATAACACAAGCTGCTCTGGTAGAGTCAGTAAGACTAGAATACTTTGAGATAGGCCTCAGCACCTAGTTTTTGGGTGTAACGAAGCCGCTGGATTTGAGCATGGTCTGAGAGTGAGAATTTAACTGGAACAACAGCCTTTGTTGTCTTTCTTTAATACCTATCTCTTCAAAGTTTCTGAGACGTAAACCCACTGCACTGCCTCACCACCACGAATGAAGGGTTCCTACAGGAACAGGCTACATTTCTGCAACCCAAGAGTTCTTGAAGGGGAATCAAGAATCTGCCACCACTGAATTCAGATTAAAAATAATACAGTCATCTTTACCCGATCTAGGAAGAAACCCTATTGCCAGCAGCTTCTGGCGAAGTGACTTCAACTACCTCTTAACATCTGGACAATCTGTGAATAATTCAGTTTTTTTTCCAGAATTTAATTGTTTGCTTGGCCAATGTACTTTTAAGATGACACCCCACAAAGGTTTTATATTTTTGCCCAAACTTGAAGATTGTAAGGATATATTATTTTTCAAGGAGGGTAGTTGTATAAATTTTCACAATTTAATTCTTTTGTAATATTTTTTGTACATTGCTTGGGTAAGTTTTTTTGTTTACAATAGTAATTTCTTTGCTACATAAACAGCTTTACTGAATTGTTTCTGATACTGAGCTATGTACATTCTATGTTTATAATTGGCAAAATCACCTGTGCTTTAAACTCGACTTTGTTGTGACCACTGGGGGAGACAGACAAGGATCGGAGTCAGTACCCCCCTCCCAACTCTGTCATAACTCTTTTAGTGTTGCCTGTCTTAAGCCCCATTATTTCCTTTTATTTCCTTTTTATATATGTTAATTTCAATGTGTTGTTGCTTTTGACTATTTTTAACTATATGTTTACATAGGGGTTCAAGTTTGCCAACTATTAACTCTTCTCGGAAGAATTTTTTGAGTATGCTTTGCAATTTTAGAGTGCAGGGGAAAAATCGAAAAGGCAATACTCGTAAAATTACATTGATACATCAAAACAATATCTCATTCTTTTGAATCATATTTTGCAATGAGAAATTTGGAATAAAGCAACCAAAGTGGGGCGTTCAGTGAGATTATTGGTGATCTGTAAAATCTGTGGAAATCAAAATTGTTAAATTGATACTCTACAAAGTGATGAGCTGCACATTTCTATGCTTTCTGTGCTCGGGTGCCTGAGTCTTTTTTAGTCTTCGTTCAGTATGTTTTTGAATGAGGTATTATCTAAATTTTTCAAATGTGGGTTCTCCCGAAACTATGAACAGCTGAATCCTGGCTGATCACATTTCATAGTGTTTTATATGTCTGTCATGTGCCAACTTGCTGAAATGTTTATCTTTAAATTATCTCCTCAGCAATATCTTTGGGTTGCGGCCTGTTGATTATGCAAGTTCTGAAGAAATGATAGCAGCCTTCCACCAGTCCTCCAAAACTGAGAATCCAGTTGCTGAGCAGTGCTTTGCTGTAAGTATCCAATGATAGAATGTGATCCTTTCGGTGTTTATAGATTTTAGTATCCAATAACTACCTATTCATTATTGTTAATTGTTTTTAAATGACGAAAACATAGTTTATTACTGCAATATTCTATAAAATAAATATTTTAATGGATTCTTAAATGAAAATCTTAGACAACACCAGTACTGAAAGGAGCTAATTTAGTTTCTACAGTCGATTGATGTGCAGTTCTGTATACACTGGTAGGCTTTTATTGCATCATCCAACTATGAATACGGGTGGTAGCTGTACATTATTCAAGCATGTCAGGTGCCACAGATTAACCCAGTCGCTCTTTAAATATCCATGTGCCTTCAGTAGAGATCACTGGATAATGAAGAGGAAAGGATGGGCATCATACTGTCTATTTTCTTTCTAGGTTGTGTGGAGTGATTTGTTGAAGCACTCAACATCTTTTAATATTCATTGCTGAAAATATAAAGGGGCACTAAATGGCACATTGCTGCAGCTTACAGGGGACATTGGGTGGTGGGGGAGGCCTGGAACACACTGTCTTAAGGTATGGCAGAGAGTTACATTTTAAGGAAGATTTTAACATTCTGGGATACACTCCTAGCACAGGAGAGTAGAATTAGCCATAAAAGCTCTCTGCCTGCTGGCACAGATGCAATAGGCTGTTCACAGATTTTCTGTGTATTTTCTGTTCCTGTTTGTCACTTATTTCCCTGGCTATTTTTTTCCCTCCTCCCTACTCCTTGGCCCAGATTTTGTAGGCAAGCTAGAACCAGATAGCACCATGTAAACGAGAGTCAAAACCTGGGCTGAAAACAGCATTACACTGTGGAATTTGTGAGTTCTGACTCAAGGTGTTAACTCTGCTACTCTCCCCACAGTTACTGCCAGTCCTGAGTTTCTTCAGCACTTCCTATTTGTGTTTCAGCATCTGCAGTTTTTTGTTTTTATTACATTGTGGAATTATCCACTCAGCCTTTGGAAGTAACTACGCTTCTAGCTTATTCATCCAGTTCGTTTAAAGCACGGTGGGCAATATTACTGACACGGCAGCCAAAGGAGTAGTACTTTTGTAGTCAAATCCTGTAATGTTTATAGTCTTAGAAGTACTTGTCACTCATTCAGTGACTATTTTGCACTGTGAAAGGTTAAGTTAATCCAAGCATTTTGTTATTCTTAAACTAGTAACAGAGGAGGTATCATGGAATGTTGGTTGCAAGTCCACTGTGCTCGATTCCATGGTGTGTTCTCATGTTTACTAGTGATGAGTAGATTCTTAATTGCTGAGCATGTCTCTGTACAGATGTTAACCTTAATCAAGACAAACTTATTTCCATGTCCTCCTATCAAATAGGTGACTTCAAACCAGAGAAGAGATGGACCTATTGTGTTACTGGGAGGTGATCTCCTTGGGGCCAAAAAGAAAAAGCTTGACAAATTAGTAAAGCTGTTGAAAGCTGGGAACTGCACTGAATTTAATACCTCGGGTATGTTTCATTACATGGGCATGCCAAATGTTAACACTCATTGTTTAATTGTACAATACTGTGCTTGGATGGAAATGTCACTGGTTTCCATAGTTTTATGAAAGGAGTTTGGAAATTCAACGTAAAATTGTATCGGTATTCGAGTAATGATGTGTTACATCATTAAATTATTTGAGTTCCACAAGCATATAACACAGGAAACAAGATGAACATTGTAATAGCAAAGACCGTAAACTATGCTACAAAATGAACTTTCATGGAAGTGGTTCATAAGTAAACCATAGATCCATAACTGCATAAAGTGCTGCCAAGGAAGGAGTTAATTTGTATTTCCAGAGAGAAACACCTTCTAAATAGAAAAGCAATAAGCAAATTGCACATGGAAAAGAAAAATGAACAGAAGAGAATAAAAGGGCTTGAAGAGAGGGGACAAGGCCAGGTCAGATTCAGGCATATGACATGAGAATGATGGGTGGGATACATCCATGCACTAAACCTCTTGGTAGTGAAAGATCTAAAAGTTTAGTGCAAATAAGCCTTATATCTTTTGATAAATTCATACTGTCTTCAGATCACCCAAAACCAAGAGTTTTCTTGGAGAGGTGAGAGCAGAGATTAAAAATCCCAACTAGGGTAAAGTTCTGGTTACATTTCTCTGATCCCACCCGTGCAGCTGAACAAAACTAGTCTCAGAGCTCTCTCTGATCCCTGTGATCCTAAATTACCCCACCTTTTGCAAGAGGTGATCTGCAACCCAGCCAAAAAAGCCCAGACCTTGTGTGGTAGAAAGAAGAAGGCTCTTTGCTTGGTTATGAATTAAAATGTATTAAGTCTTCTGGATTTATGAAAATGGTAATTGATGCTACTTTTCAAAGATAATGTTTGCTCAGGATCAATCAGACAGATCCAGATTGTGTGCCTTGGTTTTTATGAGAGGCACCAGGATGAGAAGCACGGTTGAACATGGCTGCAGCATGATCAGTTAAGCTGATTGACAAATTGTTCTCCGTCATTCAGAATAGCAAAGGATTCTGCATTAGTGCTGCAGTGATTAATGGAGAAAGTGAACTAGAGCCATTGGTATGTTTGAATATCGAATTGCAGAAATAGTGATTGGCAGAAAAGAATCTGCTGAAAGATTTTGCGTTTATATTATTAGAAGTCAACTTTTTAAAAAGAGAGTGCTATTTTTCACATATGAAAGATCAAATTCGAGTTCAAAATACAACTATATTAGGAAAGAGAGGAGAGTTAAGTGCAGCATGGGCCCCTAAAAGATGAAGGTAAGGAATGGCAGGCATTAAATGATTACTTTGCATCAGTATTTATAGTTGAGGCAAAACTATCGTGCTGGATGTCCCAAGGAAACTAATATTGAATCATGTATGGATGAAATTAACTGGAATTGACTTAAATCAGTTGGACAAGTGAATGCAGATTCCATCCTTGCATCTCATTTACCTTTATTTCAATGTTACAGTGCAGTAAGCACAATATAGTCAAACTAGGCATGAGCTCTTCAGACAGTTCCCCAATGTCTTAATAGCCTCAAACATGCCTATATATTCAAATCTCCTGTTTATTTTCATTTGCTCTATAATTGGCTATAAGTTTGTACTTTGCCTAATATGCTGCATCATCGTTTTTATTCCTGTTTGTGCTCACCTCAGCAATTTCACCCACTCCCACTTTTGGCCTGTGGTAAATGCATTTTTCAAGCTGCTAATTTAATAATTTGCTGAGGTGATCAGAGCCTTCGGTTTCTGCTAATTTAATCGTGCACATGGTATCATCTACACCAACTGTCCTTTCTGCTCAATTTCAACTTAACTCCTTACTTGCTGTTTCTCAATATTCTTACAAATCTTTTTCTTGTTTCTTGTCTCAGAATGTTCTCACCCTTCAACCAAGCTCACTTTACTGCCCATGTAATTTGTGGCCCCTTGCCCATTCTCTATATCTCTGATCTTTTCCTGTACAATGCATCAGGCTGTCGTCACTTATCCCAACGGAACTGCCATGTCTAAGGTTATAATTACTAAAATGTCATTATTCAACTGTTCCTGGTTTCCAAACTCCTTCGTCATGACTTCAGGCTTGTGACATAAGCGTGATATGTTTCAGGGAGGTTTTAATTCTGTAGATTATGAAATTTCAGTGACAATGGGACATGTAATACCTGCTACGTGGAATGGCTTGCATAACATCTTCTTCCAGTGGCATCATCATTTACAGTCTCATTGCATTATTGTGGTGGATGGGAAGTCGGACTAGCGTCCAATTTTTATAATTATTCTCACAAGCCACATGCAAGACATCATCTGAATGATAGGGTTGTGCTCATTGTCTCACCAACTGTTGTTGTTACACAATGTTCCCCTTTACCTTTACAAAGGTAATATTAATATTAACAGCGCTATTAGTATTAGAGCAAAAGCAAGCAAAAGAATAGAGTAAGAACTGAATATTGTGCTTCAGGCACTGTATGTGAAGGGAAAGCCAAAAGAGATAAAGTAACTAAACAAAAAGAAAAAATGCATGTAAAACATTACCAATGGATGACATGTCAGGGGCGCACCTTGTAAGATTCATCTAAATGGCTCACTGTTGTGGCCAGAGGAAGTATGCTTTTTTAAAAATGAGCTACTTCTGATTTCACCTCTAATACATGAGGACCAAATATTCAATTTGCTTTGATTTACTTTTTCAAGCCCATTTTAGGACTTATTGGCTACCATGATGGCCATGTATGGTTTGCTGTCTTTTTGTATTTATGAATTGCCAATTCCTGAATGGTTTATTTTAATTAATCTATAATTTGAATTGCATCTTCCCAGTTACACACCCATAACCCCCCCCCACACGCACACACGCGCGCACGCACACACACATATCCATGTATGTCCAGTATTGTTTGATCACCTAGTGAAAAAATGACTCGTTGGGCAGGGTGGTTGTCCTTGGAGGTAGTTCATGAACAGTGCTCATCTTTTCTGTTGCCTTGTAGCTGTGTGGTCTCAAATGTCTGACGTAAATTATGAAAGAACCGGCCATGTGTCTGCGAGAAGATGATGGTATTTGACAATCCCATTGAGTAGAATACCTACATCAGCCTCCCTCTGACTGGTATAGCTCTAAAAACCATGACAATGCCTTGTAGGGTCTTTGCCCAGTCTGCAATAGTCTTGACCCAGATATCTACTCCTCTATTTAGATTGATCTTAAATCCAAACGCCGCTCCCCACAATATAAACACAACCTGCTCCAAGAGGAGGTAACAGTCTTCAGTGGACTCTGTCTGTAGTAATGGATCACCGTATATTGAATTGCATTGGGTTGTAAACAGGACCTTGTCTGCCAATTACTGCTGGAACAGGAAGGACAGGAGGGTGAGCATGACCATCTTTTTGCATCAGATGTTCGTTACCAAAGCTAAAGGGGAAGACCCAAGCTGAGGTTAGATACAAAAATTGATGGCAGGCATCCTGAAATGGATTCAAGTGATGCCACAAAAAATGCAGGTCAGAACATTCCTGATAAGTTGACTTGGAGTTATGAAAGCCCATGCCCCATGACTCAGTGGTGTGCTGTGTGCAGTTCTTTGCCTCAGTATTGCTGTCATTTTGAATGACTAAATCCAATGTTCCTGAAGTAGAATCATGCCCAACATGCTGATGTCCCTTACTACCATGAATTCTTGTATCGTGCAAGAATGTTTATAATTGGACTGCAGTTCTAAGCTGTAATCAAGAATGATGTCTGATTTCATGTTAGTCCCTGCAGACCTGGTCCTGAATAAACAAGTGACAAATGAAATTCATTGACCCTCTGAATAATTGAAGGATTAAGAGCATTGCGTACAAGGTTGAGTACAATTCATGACCTGTCTCTTCTAATTGAGGGCAGTTATTAAGAACTGCAAAGGGGCTGATTGTTCTCTATTCATGTAGTGACATGACGAGGTTTTTATGTCATCATTGATGTTTGAAGCAGGGAAGGAAATTCCATGTTGTCACTGCACAATGATTTTGAAAGTAGAAATATACAGCTTCAACTCTCCTACTTTTATTAACTCTGATTTCAATGAAAAATTTGTCAGACATGAAATTCCTTGATGCCTGTAGTTGTTAACTAATACAGCAAATGTCACAAACAGAATATGTTTGTATAAAAATCAAGCTTTTAAGATTAAAGTTTTAGTCAAAATGTAGGGGCTCAACTTTTATGTGACCGATATTTTGGAGAGGTAAGAATTCAGCCATTCCCATTGACTCACTGTGGCAGAGTTGCCTGATCAGAGACTGTTCCCATTAGCTCCCGTTCCAAAGAATCCAAAAGTACGTGCACAGACACATGGAGCTGAACACCTTCCTTTTATGATGTGCTTTTCTTTGATTCTATCAATGAGTAGGTTTTTGCCAAGATGTGTTTGACTTCAGTTGGGACGTACAAAAATTTATTGACTAAAAATTGGAAGCTACCCTAAGGCAATTCCAATGGCATTGTTAATGCTAACTAGTTTATCTGTCTCTTTTGAGCAAGATGTTAATATTTGAATTCCTCAGTCTTCTGCCACTACTCCCATATCCAAGGAGGAGGATTAAAAGATTGTGAACTTGGCCACCTATATCACTATCCTCATTTCTCAAGTAATGCTGGATGCATCCTATTTAAGCTGATGACTTTTTTCCTTCGAGTGCTCATCAGTCGTTCTGAGTCCGTCTTGATTTTTAAGCTATGCAGCTATTCTATCCTCCTTATTGTGCAGAATATTGCAAAGTACACACTTAATTCCTCATAGGAGCAGGAAAACTAATGAAGGGTTTAGGCCCGAAACGTCAAGTTTTCCTGCTCCTATGATGCTGCTTGACCTGCTGTGTTCATCCAGCCCCATGCGTGTTATCTCGGATTCTCCAGCATCTGCAGTACCCTTTATCACTTAATTCCTCAAACTGCTGGCAGTCCTAAAAGGAGATCTCCTTTTTGATCCAGTGCTTACACCCTTTCAAGAACAAGTCTTTTAATGTGTAGGGAAGAGGGTCAGGTAGAATGTCAAGATAACGCTCAAGGGACAGGAGTTCAAATCTGTCTTTGGCATTTGGTGGAATTTGAATTCAATTAATAAGCCTAGAACTAAAATTAGCCTAATGATGGCCACAGGCCAGTTCAATTGTCATGAAAACCCATCAAGTTCACTGAAACCATCTGGAATTCTGCCATCCTTAACGAGTCTGGCCTACATATGACTGTAGACCCACAGCAATGCAATTGACTTCTAGGTGCCCTCTGAAAAGGCCTTGTCAGCTGTCTATTATGTAAATCCTGTGAGCCTGATTGCACCTACTCATCCTTCTTTTGTCCAACACTGAAGGAGCTCAAAGCTGTTTACCAACTGCTTCTGAAGTAGACATTCCTTCACCATTGGCAACACATCTCTGCAAACAAAACAGTGCAGAACAAATGCCTGTTAAAGGCACAGGACTGTCACGCTGACCTGAGAGCAGGCTATTCTAAACCTGGTATTGTGCAACGATATGACTGCATTAAAGAAGGCATCCCTAGGTAGCAGCAATCCTAATATGATTGAATTTTACATACAACTTGAGGGAGAGTCCCAGCACTAATATTTTAAACTTAAATGAAGGCATGAAAGCAGGGTCAGCTAAAGTGAACTAGCCGGTTAGGCTAAGAGATAGGTCAGTGGAGATGCATCGGCAGAAATACTTAAGGAGATACTTCAGAATAGACAAACACTAATGAGAAACAGAAGTTCTGAATGGGGGACCCACCACCTGTGGGAAACACAAAATATTAATAGTAAAGAATAAGTAAGTAATTAATAAGGAGGGACAAAAAGTAAAGAGAGAGAGAAAGCTGGTTAGAAATATAAAAGCAGATGAGTTTCTGTAGTTTCTTTTAAAAATGAAAATGTTATCCAAGTGAACATTGATTCCACAGGAGGTGATTTGGAGAACTAATAATGGACAATAAGGTCATGGCAGATGTATTGAACAGATAATTTTGCATGAGTTGTCATTAGAGGATATAAGTAACATCATAGAAATGGCTGTAAAACAGGAAGTGAAAGGAAGAGAGGATGTATATAAATTGGAAGAACAGATGAACTGCAGTTAGATTTCAAGCTGGGGTTTGATATGGTTCTACATAAAAGGTTTGTACGGAATTTAAAAGTTCATGATGTTTTGGCATGGATAGAAGATTGACTAGTTAACATAAAACGTTAGGCATAAATATTTCATATACTGATTGGCAAGATATGTGATGTGCTATAGGGATTAATGATGAGTCCTTGACTTTTTACAATTTATAATTACTTGGATGAAGGAACTGAAGATATGATTGTTAAATTTGATGATGACAGTAGGTAAGAAAGTTGGGATGAGGACGTAAGACTACAACAGGAAATAGGTTAACTGAGTGGGTAAAAATCTCCATGCCCAATCACCACAATGGCTGTAGTGTGTGCCATCTACAAGATGCCCTGCAATAACTCACCGAGGATCCTTCAGCACACTTTTCAAATGTGTAACCTCAATCACCTATGAGAATAAAGACTGCAGATTCAGAAGAACACCACAACCTGCAGTCTCTCTCCAAGTCACACATCGTTCTGGCTCGGAATTATATTGCTGTCCCTTCACTGCTACTGTGTTAAAATCCTGGAATGCCCTTCATATTGTGTGTACATCCACCATAAGGATTGCAGTTTTTCTCTGGTGTTTAGGGGTGGGCAATGATTGCAGGCCTAGCCCAGTGACACCCATATCCTGTAATATCCCCACTCTTTCACATTCTCTTTACAGAAGGTTTATGTAATTGATAAATTAATTTCAGTCTGGCTAGATTTGGCAGGAAAAGTAAGGAGTACCATGTATTCCTTGGAAAATAACAATCTAAATGTGGTAGAGGACTATGGAGTCATAAAGTCATACAGCACGGAAACAAATCCTTCGGTCAAAATTGTCCATGATGACCAAGTTTCCCGAACTAAAATAGCCTCGCTTGCCTCTGTTCGGCCTATATCCCTCTAAACTTTTCCTATCATGTACCTATTCAAATATTATTTAAACATTGTAACTGTACCTGCATCTGCCTCTTCCTCTGGCAGGTCACTCCACACACGATTTACACTGAGTGAAAAAGTTTCTCGTCAGGTCCCTTTTAAGTCTTTCTCCTCTCAGTTTAAAAATATACCTCCTTGTTCTGAACTCCCCTACCCTAGGGAAAAGACCTTTGTTAAACAGATCTTAAGATACAGTTGCACAAATTGCAAAATAGTGAGGCAACTTAAGATAATCGTTTGAAAATAAACATGGTTACGGTTTAATATTCAAAAGAAGAAATGATATCTTAAACTTACATAGAATTTTTGGTTAGACTACATTTAGAATACTGTGCTCAGTTGTGGGGAAGCAATGGCCTTAGCGGTATTATTGCTGGACTGTTAATCTGGGGACCCAGGTTTGAATCCTGCCATGGTAAATAGTGGAATTTGAATTCAATAAAAATCTGGAATTATGAGTCTAACAATGACCATGAAACCATTGCTGATTGTCGGAAAAACACATCTACTTCACTAACGTCCTTTAGGGAAGGAAACTGTCATCCTTCCTCTGGCCTGGCCTCCTTGTCCTTCCAGACCCATAGCAATGTGGTTGATGCTTAACTGCCCTCTGGATAATTAGCAATGGGCAATAACTGTTGGCCTAGCCAGCGATACCCATATCCCATGAATAAATAAATTTTAAAAATGCACACCACAAGAATGAATATGCTGCGCATTGTGGAAGTTCAAGAGTGCGGTTTGCAGGCTGACAGCAGAACTGAGGTTGTTCTAAAGGATTGAGCAGGCTGACGCACTTTCCTCTATAAAAGAGAAAGCAGAAGACAGAACTGTGGAGGCCTTCCTGATTGTACAAAATTTATAGAAGGTTATGTTGATTGGGTTATGTGAAATAGAGTTAGGGAGGCTCATATGGAACATCAAAACCAACATGGAGCAGTTGTGTTGGATAGACTGCTTCTTCATTTTGCATGCTCTGTAGTATAGGAATTATTTATTGAGAAAAACTTAATTGAAGGAACCTGTTATCCCCACGATTCATCTTTAAAATTAATGGTAGGTTATTTGTTAAGATTTGATGGAATCTGTCAAGAAATTTCCTTTCAGATTAATATTTTGTTTGTTCAAGGTGACTGTGATTAAATGTGTATTAGATTGCACATTTGCTACTAAGTTCTACTATAATAAAGTTTAGAAAGTGTGAATGAATCATGATGTTAAATCTCCATACTGTTAAGCATGAAACATTTTCATGTACTGCGTGGGCAGATCCATTCCAATTTTGCTTCCATCTGAAAGGGCAGAATTATCAGCCCTTTCCACCTTTCCAAAATCTCCAAAACTTGACTGTTGATTTTCTTTGAATTAGTCACATGTTAGATTCAAAGTGCTCATAAATTACCCATCCAGAACTAAGGTAAATTATTTAATGGAAGTTTTTCCTCTTTCCTGAAAGACTGCAATTGCCATTGGTCATGGTTTCAAATTATGAAACAAATCATCAAGATTTCAATGAATGGCATGTCACCCTTTAGCAACTGATCAGTCTGTAAAACCATGATCTTGTGTGTCAGAATGGATTGAACTAGCATTCCTAACGCAGTTCCTTTAGCTGACTGATCATAGTCCACAATAAAACAGCACTGCTCCTTTTCTGAAGAAGGGTTCCAACCTGAAATGTCAGCTCCTCTGATGCTGCCTGGCTTGTTGTGTTCCTCCAGCTCCACACTTTGTTATCTCTGACTCCAGCATCTGCTCCTCTAACAGTTTTCTCCCCCCACTCAGTGGACTAGGGACCACGTTTAAGGTTTTGAGCAAAAGTTGCAGATTGAAGTGAAAAAAATCTTTCTCTTAAGCGCTGAGTGATTATGGCCTGGAGCCCATTGCCTTCCAGTGTTGGAAATGGAGACAGTGAATGATTTTAAAAGAAAATTGAATGGGCACTTAAGTGAGATAAACAAGCAGGGCCACCACAACAGATTGGGAATGGCACTGTTACCACTGAGTTAGAAGGTTGTTGGCTTAAGTCCCACTCCAGAAACCTGAGCATAAAATCCACGCTACTGGGGGTGTCCTATATAGTTGGAGCTGCTATCTTTCAGAAACAACATGAAGAAAAGTTGACTATTATTTATAGAATATATTAGATGCCAAATATTTGGAAAATTTTACATATAAATTTACACCAGTTATAAAAGGAAAAGGCCATGCTAATAAATACGTTATGGCTCCAGCTCTTGGTTTAATCCTGCACTGAATTGAAATCTTGAGGCTATGTCTGATATTCAGATTCCTGTTACTGAAAGATGATTCATCCAAATGCTTTGCTAATCTATAGGACTGAAAAAAGTCTTAATACATGATAATGGGCAAATGTTCTACAATACAGATGGTGGTCTATGACTTCTGGTTCAAGGAAAGAACTATCAAATCATGTGCAGCTGATACAGGTTGTACACAGCAATAGGAGAAGTTGAAATTTTTCTTAGTGGCTTTATTTTTATTCTCTTAAGCCCAAAACTTTGACAGTTGTTATAATCCCAATAGAGACCAATAACTTTTCTTAAAAATGGAATTTTGAATACATTGAACTTCTGTAAGACTCTAAGTTTGGCCTCATCTGGAGTTTTGCATCCAGTTCTGAATATCACACTGTAGCATGAATGTGAAGGCATTGGAGAGAGTGCGGAAGACATTTACAAGAATGATCCCAGGAATGAGAAACTTCAATTATGAAGATAGACTCAAGAAGCTGGGACTGTACTCATTAGACCATATGACATAGGAGCAGAAATTAGGCCATTCAGCCCATCGAGTCTGTTCCACCTTTTAATCATGGCTGATAAGTTTCTCAACCCCATTCTATCGCTTTCTCCCTGTAACCCTTGATCTCCTTGACGATCAAGAACCTATCTAACTCTGTCTTAAATATACTTAATGACCTGGCCTCCACAGCTGTCTGTGGCAGTGAATTCCATAGATTCACCACTTTCCTGGCTGAAGAAGTTTCTCCTCCTCTCCATTCTAAAAGGTCTTCTCTTTATTCCTACGCTGTGACCTCGGGTGTTAGTCTCTCCCACCAATGGAATCATCTTCCCAACATCCAATCTGTCCAGGCCATTCAGTATTCTGTAAGTTTCAGTTAGATCCTCCCATCATCCTTCTAAATTCCATCGAATATAGACCTAGAATCCTCAAATGTTCCTCATATGTTAAGCTTTTCATTCCTGAGACCATTCTCGTGAACGTCCTCCGAACCTGCTCTAGGGCCAGTACATCTTTCCTGAGACATGGGGCCAAAACTGTGCACAATGCTCCAAATGTGACCTGACCAGAGCCTTATAGAGCCTCAGAGGTATGTCCTTGCTTTTATATTCAAGTCCTCTCAAAATAAATGCCAAAGTTGCAATTGCCTTCCTAACTGCTGATGCAACCTGCAAGTTTACCTTGACAGAATCCTGGACTAGAACTCCCATGTCTCTTTGCACCTCAGACTTCTGAACTTTCTCCCCATTTAGAAAATAGTCCATGCTTCTATTCTTCTTATTAAAGTGTATGACTCACACTTTCCCATGTCATATTCCATCTACCACTTCTTTGCCCACTCTCCTAACCTGTCCAAATCCTTCTGCAGCCTCCCCACATCCTGAATACTAACTGTCCCTCTACCTATCTTTGTACTGTCTGCAAACTTAGCCAGAATGCCCTCAGTTCCTTCATCTAGATTATTATTGTTTAATGTGAAAAGTTGTCCCAACACTGACCCTTGTGGAACACCAGGCTGCCATCCTGAGAAAAACCCTTTTATCCTCACTCTCCGGTTTCTGCCAGACCGCCAATCTTCTATCCATGCTAGCACCTTGCCTCTAACACCATGGGGTCTTATCTTACTCAGCAGCCTCCTGTGCAGCACCTTGTCAAAGGCCTTCTTGAAGTCCAGGCAGATAACATCCATTGGTTCTCCATGGTCTAACCTGCTCACTACTTCCTCAAAGAATTCTAACAGATTTGTCAGGCATGACATCCCCTTGATGAAGCCGTGCTGATTTTGCCCTATTTTATTATGCACTTCCAAATATTCAGAAATCTTATCCTTCACAATGGACTCTAAAATCTTATCCATGGCCAAGGTTAGATTAATCAACCTGTAATTTTCAGTCTTTTGCCTTACTCCCTTTTTAAACAGGGGTATCACGTTAGCGATTTTCCAGTCTTCTGAGACCCTCCCTGACTCTAGCAATTCCTGAAAGATTGCCACCAATGCCTCCACTATCTCTTCAGCTATCTCCTTCAGAATGCTGGGGTGTAGTCCATTTGGTCCTAGTGATTTATCCACCTTCAGGCCATTCAGTTCTTCTAGCACCTTCTCCTTGGTAATGGCCTCCATACTCAGTTCTGCCCCCTGACTTTCCAATTTTTGGGATATTACTCGTGTCTTCCACTGTGAAGACTGACACAAAGTAATTATTCAGTTCCTCAGCCATTTCTTTGTTCCCCACTGCTATCTTTCCAGAGGTCCAATGCCCACTTTTGACTCTCTTTTGCCCTTTATTTATCTAAAGAAACTCCTACGGTCCTCCTTTTCTCCTTGGAGAAGGAAAGGCAGGAGGGAGATCTGATCAAAGTGCTCAAAATCGTGAGAGGGCTGAACAGAGCAAGTAGAAAATGTTCCCACGTGTGAAAATATCAAGAACAAGAGGGCGCAGATTTGAAGTAATTAATAAAGAAGCAAAATAATGAGAGGAAAATCTTTTTCGCTCAGAGTAGTTAGGGTCTGGTATACACTGCCTCAAAGCGTGGTAGAGACAGGTTCATTTGAGGCTTTCAAAAAAGAATGAGATGGTTATTTGAAAAGGAGCAATATGCAGGGTTTAAGGGTTAAAGACAAAAGAATGGCACAAAGCGATATGTTCATTGTAGAGCCAGATGATGTGATGGGCTGAACGGCCTCCTTCTGTGCTGTGACAGTTCTGTGAATTCCCAATGACTGACTCAAAGGATCGAACAACAAGATTTCATATTTCAAGGTTTTTACTGTAACTAAGTAAAATCTACCTTGACTAAACATGAGTGTATTAATTGGCTGCCAAGTCAACTGCAAAATAGAAATTCCAAAAACCTCAACTTCCTAACACAGTCAAAAACCTCCAGTCAGTTTTTTATGTTACACCTCATTCTCTGCAGCACTAATCTTCACAGGGATAAATTCAAACCAGCTTCCATGTGTTCGCTTCTCCCCATTACAACCAGTGTCCATCAAAAATCTTGATCTTCTGACAGTTCCCAAAATGATTTTCAGCAGAATGGTCCACCAAGGGAATTCCTTCTCTGAGCCACACCAGGATGAATTTTCCAGTATCCTTAAATTTCCATCTGTCCCTGTTTCTTTGACCAGAGATTGAGCTCCTATTTGCATTTTGCCTGGTGGCTAACAGAGTAACCACTTATCCATGCTGTTCACAGCAGCTGCTCCTTGCCTTTCTCTCTCTCTCCCCCTCCTTTTTTTTCTCACTCTCACTCTCTTGTTTCATCTTTGTCTATCTCTTTTTCTGTCTCTGGACATGCTGTCTCCATCCGGGATGTCCGAACGCAGCAGGCACGGTTGTCTGTTCAAGTGTGAAAACAGGCACTTGGCTTTCAGTAGGACTTACATTGGGCCCCCCGTTCCCACGGCAACCAGGTCATCTGGCAGAACTTAAAACTCCATGTTGACTTTAAGGGAGAGAGTTTGAAACATTACCATCTTGTAAAACCTCACATATGTAATGAATTTTAATATACTTTGGAAAGTTTTTTTTTGCCAACATTAGGATTGGGCTCTTGCTACACTGATTTGTCTTCCGCTACTTTGCTATTGCCTGAACGCTTTATGTCACCAAGTTATTTAACTACGGGAGGTGCTGCAGCTGAGCCTGATGATGACCTCATCTAGTGTCCACTTCTAACCTTTCCAACTTAAGTCACTGAACTGTATTTCTCTTCCTCTTCCTTCAGCATCAACAACACTAGTGGTCATCTTAAAATATTGCAGATGCTGAACATCAGAAATAAAACATAAAAAAAGAGAAAAGCCTCTGGGTAGGCAGCATCTGTGGAAAGAAATGAAGTTAATGTTTCAGGTCGAATGATCTTTCATCAGAACCCAGATATGGTACTCAAGTTCCGTCAAAAAGCATCAGTTTTATCCCAGATTGAGATTAGGCCGAGAGCATTTCATTTGTGTGACTCGGTTTATGTCCAGGTTAGCCATCAGGAACAGTTGCTGTAAATCTTTAATGACAAATGATTTATTTTTTCCTGTTCAAATTTGATGTAATTTTCACCTGATTTAAATATATGCCCATTATTTCACATTTTGAGGTTTGTTAGATTTTGAATTCACTTTTCATTCAATCGGTTTCTAAAACAACTTGTATTTTATACAACTCTTACTGTAATAAATCATCCCAAGGTATTTTGCGAGAGTGTATTGAGCCACAAAAGTGAGCAATAGGATCAATGACTAAAAGATTGGTCAAAGAGAGTATGCAAGGAGCATCCTGTAGTAAATAGATACAAAGAGATTTAAGGAGGGAATTGCAGAGCTCAGGGCTGGGGCAGTTAATGGTGCAGCTGCCCTTGGCTAAGCAAAGAGTATTGTGAATGGTGCAGAGTACAAATTAGCACTTTCTCATCAGGTGCTGCGGGGAGAAATTGAACACTAGAGGATATTGTCCCTTCTGCCAGACAAGGTTATGTTGACTAGAAGCTGTCCTCCAGTTCACATTTCACAGGTCTCATGCTGAGCTGCTGCTTCTCCTGATTTCCTGAAACAATACAGACTTTTGTTTCATACAAACAAGTAATTCCTGCTGTCTGTTTAGATCATCTTTTCTTGAGTTTAGGGGCACCAGTAAGAGACTTCATGATGGTGTTGGCAGAAAGGGATGAGATTAAATGTATGCAGAGAGAAAAGTAAATGGCAGAGAAAAACTAATGTGGAAATGTATATTTAAAACATTAGATAGTTTGAATTTTAGAAGGAAAATCATTATAAATAGAAAACAATTTGAGATTTGCTATGTCAAAACCATGTTGAGCATGCAGAAGCATTTAAGATGTTTCACAGACATTATCAACAAGTGAACTCCTAACCGTGAGAAAAGATATTACAAGCCTTGACGTTATAAATAACCTTGCTTTCTACGCTATAGCTTATCTCAAATTTTTACAAATCATTGGTAAGGCAACAATTAATATTATATCCATTTTTGTGCATCTTACTTTAGGAAGGATCTCAAGGTCATGAAGGTGGAGACTTTAAAAAAACCTTGTGACTCTTCTCACTTAACAGGGAAAACTTATGAGTAAACCTGATTGAAATGTCAAAGTATGATGTCCTTTGAAAAGACAACTTGAGGGAAAAAATTTCCACCATTGGAAGCACAATCCATATGAGTTTTCAAGGAACTGAAATAAGTATTTAAGAAAAAAAGTGCGTTGGAAAAATGGTGAAACAAAACACAAAGCTACTTCAGAGAGCCAGCAATAGTGCAATAGATCTGTTGGCCTTCAGTACTGTAGAATTTTATGATATATTCTTGATGTTGTTATGCTAATTAATCTTGCAGGCATCCTGTAAATGCTTTTTCAGGTGTTTCAACATCATTATTGTATTGTTAGGCTCAGTGCCTTTAGATCAGCTGATACTCAATTACACTTTCTCATCCCTTCTGTCAAATCTCTGGTAAAATTACTTTTTGACTCCCATTTCATGAAATTCATGGATTCCTGCCAGGGCCCAATCCCAATGTATTTGTATTGTGAACTGATTTTGTATCATTGCCAAAATATATACTATAATCTCAGGAAAGATGAGAGAACCGGTGCACAGGAGGCATTAAAAGGAAGTGGTCCCGAGGTTTTCCTGTAGGGTTAAGACAGATCACTGTCGGCTTCTACAGTAATTTCCAGCGGGGCTGAGCTCTGTATGCAGCAGCTGGCTTATGTTGTTACTGCCATAGGCAGCAGCAGGCACCCCAGGAAAGTGAAGGACTGGGGTTGGGGGGCGATTGTGGTTGAGCGGGGGTGTTATCTTTTGGGATTCCTTGTTCAAACCATGACCTTGTAAATAGGAAGCTGTGCCAGTGATGATATGATTGATTGGTCATATGAAAACGGAAAGACGCTGAAGAGAGAAGCAGCATTTGGACTTGTGCTAAACCTGGATGTATGTTGTATAATGTACTGTACTTGGAAAGAACTTAGAGTCTAATGACCTCTAATTCCTAAAGTAGAGTGACCGATCTCCAAGACAAGCTATACACCAATAACGATTGTATTTTATCAGAGGATCAACAGTGCTGTGTTGGCTATGAGTTTTTTAGTTGCGTGTGTTTTTATCTGCATGTGTCTTGTATTGCAGTCATTTCTTGATGGGTCCTCTGAGTGCTCCTGTTTTTCAGTTACCAGTCTTAATATTCGCAGGTGATTGCAGAAAATTCTGTAGCACATCACTGTTTAATTAGATAATATAACGAAAGGTAGTTTTTAAGAGCCTTTGTCCTTGATGTGATTCAGCTTGGTTGTCATGGCTGCTTCACTTTATCTTTTATGAATGGACAATTCCTATTATCTGAACTATCAGAGCCTGACCTGCAAACTGTGAAGTTCACAGGAAAAGGAAGATAATGATATATTATGTTATAGTTTTTTTGTAGGTATTTTTAACCAAGTGCTTTGATTTCCTGTTTGCTTTTAGTGACGCACGTTATTGTTCCCAATGACCATGCTCTCTCTACCATGAAGTGTTTGATGGGGATTGTCTCTGGCTGCTGGCTTGTGAATTTTGAATGTAAGTAGAACATAATATTAAAATAATTGTAGTCTAATTGACATCAACGTTAAGCTGTTAAATGGAATAGCAAGACCAGAGATTACACAGAGACGCCTGGATGTGGAGATGTTTTGATATTTGGTTTAATTTGAAGAGTGCTGATGGTAAAACATCTGCACTTTAAAAATATTACCTATTCCTGTCAGTCTGATTTTAGCACCTACATGCTGTCCATTATGTACTGTGAAATAACCCAATTCTGAGCTTATAACTTTTACTCAGCACTACCTGCATGGCTTCATGAACCTGGCCAGGTTGTAATTTTTTGGTTCAATATTACCTATACCTGCTATGTTTGAGACAGTTCCTTTACTGAGCAGAGGAAAAAGAAGTGACTATTTTGTGAATATCAACTTGTTTACTGTTTTCATTTCTCTAACCTGACTTCTGCTGGATGTAGTTCTGTGCTTGCCAGCAGCCCTTCAATGCTTTGCTCAAATTGGCCATCCTTCATCTGTAACACAAGGCAGACTATTTGGCTTTGAAAGCTAACATGGCTATAGTTCTTTGCAGTATCAATGCTAGAAAGACCCTTTCCTGACTCTTTATTTTCAGGGTGGGTCACGAGAAAGCAATCAACGTGGGTAGTCCTGACTGACTTCGTTTTTGAAACTCTCTAGTGCTATTGGGGTAAGCTTTGGTGCCCCAAATGCTGCATTTGCTGAGATGCACCAACTTAGCAGAGATTAGGAATTGGAGCTACATTTTTCTTCTGTGTGGTCTAAAGATGTACTGACTTCAGTTTAAAAAAATTCAAAAACTACCACAGAAAGTTTTTAATACTTGGGCTTCAAGGTACACATTAATATTCAAGTTGTTTCTTGGGGACCTATGTAAAATAAATTACTGAGGTGAGAATGTCTAGGTTTTGTGCTCTCTGCTCAATGATTCTCAAGGTAGGAAAAAGTTGGATAGTTGTCAGAAACAGGGATTGCAATGCACAATTAACCACAAATGAGGTGGATGTTTCTGATGCAGGTAGCTGGTCAACTTTGTGTTGCAATTTTATTTGAATAATCTCTGATCCTTTGGAGGACTGTTATCAAAACAGTAGACAGTGTTATTGAAGTTATTGAACTCCATGTTATTTCCTGAAGGCTGTAAAGTGCCACTTAGATTATGATTATCCTCCATGTTGTCTTTGCATGGGTTTGGTCTCAGCAGAGCTGACTTATTTTCTGCCATCATTAATACTTAGCTTGCATCTCAATCTTTCATTTGCTACCATCAACACTTAACTTTGTCTTTTGCTCTGGGCACTCTGACCACCTGTTCCACTCAGTCCTCCAACCTCTTTGTAAACAGCATTAAAAAAAATTTACAGCCTGAAGGAGCATCATTGGATTTGAAGCATTAACTCTGTTTCTCTCTCCACCGATACTGCCTGCCCTGCTCCCAGACACCCGTCACTTTGTTTTCATATCATTCAAAGCCAGCTTGCACCCCTTAAAGGAGAGATGAATTGTTCTTGGAACAGATGCTGAGGGTCATGGTTGAGGAGCATATAACCTGGGGAAGAGGAAGGAATGAGTGATGATGGAATAAAAATTGCCTCCAAGTTAGTCAAGCACTGCACTCAGAGATCTTTTGGAGTTGGTGGAAAGGAAGAGAAATGTCCTGTACTTGTCAGGGAAAACAGGACCCTGCTGACACACTGTCAAAAGGCAGTGGTAACACACAGCAGTGGAGATTGCTGACAGGAGTTGAGCAACAGGACTTGGAAACTGCCACAAGATGTTTGTTGATCTCACAGGAATGGTCATTGTCAGAAAACGCATCTACTCATGTTATATTGTAAGCTATTGCTCAAATCACCAAAATCCCATCACTGTTTATCAACAAACTCTTATCAGTTAGACCTTATACTTAGTAATCATACGCTTCACAATGTTCTCTCTGCGATTAGCACTACTGCAAGCCTCACGTTCACATCTCTCATTTCCTATGCACTGCTAGCTATTCAATAATGACAGCAATAATTGCAAAACAGATTGCATGACTCTCATTGATGCAGTTCCCTCTCTCTTACCAGTGCAAGTTGCCCATAACCTGAGGCAGAAGACAATAGTGTAGTAGTAACGTCTCTGAACTAACAATGTTGAAGCAAAAACTAATGTTGTGGACATATATCTAAGTTGCATCATGGCTGCTGGTGGAATAGAAATTGAATTAACAAAATCTGGAATTGAAGGCCAGTCTCAGTAACGGAGACTTGAAGCTATCATTGTTGTAATGCCCATCTGATTCGCTCATGTACTTTAGAGAATGAATTCTGCTGTATTCACCTGGTCTGGCTCACACGTGACTGTATCCATAGTAATGTGGTTGACTCTTAACTGGCCAGCAAGTCCTGTCCTTGCCAATGACACCCACATCCCATGAAAAAATCTAATCAAATAGAAGAAAAAGGTAACTGCACCTAAATGGAGGGAAACTTCATATTTAATCCTCCATGAAGGAGACTGCGTTGACTGTCATTGCTGAGACCAGAGCCAGCAGCAGGACTGAAGCCATTGCAGTGACAGAATTCTCACAATATTCCCAGTCTTCCTCTTCATTATCCCACTTGACTCTCATATCACACGCACTTCTAATGTGCATGCTTCTTGTGCCTTTACACTGTCAAGTACTCAAGAAGAGCAGCTTGGCCATGAGTGAAAGAACACCAAGAAGAGAGTAATGAGAGGGCACAGTATTGTCAATTAATTCCACATTCGCAGTCCCAAGCTCAGACACTAGCACTACATCTAACTTAGATGCTATATTAGAGTGTGATTTGCACATGGTGAGCTACTGTAACATGAGTAAACTGCAGTCAGTAGCTGCCAGCTTACAGGAGGTTAAGGTTGCACACAAGTTTCACTGCAGAGGCTTCCAATGAGGATTTTGATTGATGGATATAAAACAAAGCGCTTAGTGCATTAGGAAGCCTGCGGTAAAACCTGCGGTCAGTGTTAAGAAATGTGTGGGAGTCCAGCACTAACTTGATACAGGATTTTGCACAGAACCTGGGCCTCATCCTTTCAGACATGAAAGTACTGGCAAATTTTGCCCATTGATGAACCCAAACATGATGCACAATCAGATGACCAATGTCACAGCTTCAGCCAACCAGTGTCTCAATGACACCAATGAGAGCTCAGACTGCTGGCATCGTGGCTTTGGATTGCAGTGTGCAGAGGAGATCACAGAGTCTTGAGAGCTCCTCCAACAAATTGCTAGGATTGTTGAAATGCCTCTCCATGGACTCAAAGTAGCTATGTGAATCAAGAAGAGCACAGCAGGCCAGACAACATCAAAGGAGCAGGAAAGTTGACATTTTGGATCGGGACCCTTGAACTTTCCTGTTCCTCCGCTGCCTGGCCTCTTGTGTTCCTCCAGCTCCACACTGTCTTGTCTGTGACTCCAGCATCTGCAGTTCTTGCGATCTCTCTGCGAATCGTGAGTCTTGTTATGTTCTCTGAGGACAAAGTGACCAAGGTTGGGAAATAATTTTCCAGGGCCCACAACAGTTCATAAAGAACAGCAGAATGGGAAAGCAGGTTAAGTATCCCTTCTAGTAAAGAACAACATGAGAACATTTGTGTGAAAGAATCTTAGCTCAAAATTTTTTAAAAATATATCTTTATGAGTTACAAGATGGAATAGCAAGGATCAGAAAAGACTGGTGGCCTAGTTTATAGGGCCCCAGACAGTGGTTATATCATTGGAAAGAACTTGCGGTAGCAAATGATTGGAGCTTGCAACAAAAGCAATATTATGATTTTGGGAAACTTCAACGTTTCCCAATCAAATAGGCAGGGATAGAGGGATAATCCCCCTCGTGCTCACGCACCACCCCACCAATCCCCCTCGTCCTCACGCACCACCCCACCAACCTCCGGATCCAACACATCATTCTCCGACACTTCCACCATCTGCAATCTGACCCCACCACCAAAGACATTTTTCCCTCCCCACCCTTGTCTGCTTTCTGGAGGGACCACTGTCTCCGTGACTCCCTTGTCCGCTCCACACTCCCCTCCAGCCCCACCACACCCGGCACTTTTCCCTGCAACCGCAGGAAGTGCTACACCTGCCCCCACACCTCCTCCCTCACCCCCATCCCAGGCCCCAAGAAGACTTTCCACATCAAGCAGATGTGCCAATGTGCCTGCACATCTGCCAATGTGGTATACTGCATCCACTGTACCCGTTGTGGCCTCCTCTACATTGGGGAAACCAAGTGGAGGCTTGGGGACCGCTTTACAGAACACCTGCACTCGGTTCGCAATAAACAGCCGCACCTCCCAGTTGCAAACCATTTCAACTCCCTCTCCCATTCCTCAGACGACATGTCCATCCTGGGCCTCCTGCAGTGCCACAATGATGCCACCCAAAGGCTGTGGGAACAGCAACTCATATTTAGCCTGGGAACCCTGCAGCCCAATGGTATCAATGTGGATTTCACAAGCTTCAAAATCTCCCCTCCCCCATCCGCGTCCCGAAACCAGCCCAGCTCGTCCCCGCCTCCCTAACCTGTTCTTCCTCTCACCTATCCCCTCCTCCCACCTCAAGCCGCACCCCCATCTCCTGTCTACTAACCTCATCCCGCCCCCTTGACCTGTCCGTCCTCCCTGGACTGACCTATCTCCTCCTTATCTCCCCACCTACACTCACCTTTACTGGCTTCATCCCCGCCTCTTCGACTTGTCTGCCTCCTCTCCACCTATCCTCTCCTCTATTCATCTTCTATCCACCTCCCCCTCTCTCCCTATTTATTTCAGAACCCTCTTCCCCTCCCCCATTTCTGATGAAGGGCCTAGGCCCGAAACGTCGAGCTTTCCTGCTGCTATGATGCTGCTTGGCCTGCTGTGTTCATCTAGCTCCACAACTTGTTATCAGGGATAGTCTGGAAGATGAGTTTATAAAATACTTTTATGACAATTATCCTAGAGCAAACAGTTTTCTTGATCACCAATCAACTTGGGCTAATGCTGTTCAAGATCTAATCTCGTGCAGCAAGTCAAGGTTAATTAGTAACATTATAGCAAAAGATCCATTTGAAAATAGAAAGTCTTAACAATGTTCTTAGAAAAGTATAGTATATTTGGAACTAGTCACCATGATTTAACGAAAGGGAAATCCTCTTTCACAAGTTTATCACAGCTTTCTAGGGAGCCATTAAATGTAATATACTTGGATTTCCAAAATCCATTTGATAAGATGCCGCATGAATAATTAATACACACAATAAGGGCTTGTGTATTTGGTGGTATTAGCATGGGTAAAGGCTTGGTTTACAGTCAGGAAGCAGATAGGGATTGGTGAAGCATTTTCAAATTGGCTGGCTGTGACTGATAGTGCATGGATTAATGCTGGAGTCTCAGCAATGTACAATCTATGTGAACAACTTAGACACAGAAACCGTGATATATGAAAGCTTGCCAACAATACAAAGCTAGGTAGGAATTCATGGTGTGTGGAGGACATAAAGAAGCTGCAAGGTGATAGAGACATGGTAAGTGACTGGGCAATAATTTAGCATTATGTGCATTTGGAATATGTTGTGGGCAAGCATGTAATTATTTACATTAGTCGTAGGAATAGAAAACCAGAATAATATTTTAAAAACATGTTGATTTCACAGAGTGTTCATTGTACTTATAAAAGAGAGAAAAACATGTGAGCATGCAGATAGAGGAAACAATTAGGATACCAACAGACATTGGCCTTTAATGCAAGGGAATTGGAGTACAAGAATAAAAAAGTTTTGTTACAATTCTACAGGGTTTTCATGAGACTGTGCCTATAATATTCTGTGTAGTTTTGGCCTCTGTACTAATGGAGCAGTTGTGTTGGAGATAATGCAATGAATGTCCAGCTCACTAAAAACTGAAAGTTAAAGGTCTGAAATGGGGAAAAGCTGATTTTAATAACATTAGACAAGATCTGGCCAAAATGAACTTGGAGCAGCTATTGGAAGAAAAATCCATAAGACAGCAATTGGAGACATTCAAAAGAATGATAGTAAGAGTGCAGGGCCAACACATTCCCATAAAGGTGAAGGGTGAGACCAACAAGTCCAGAGGACCCCGGATGTCAAAGGATATACCAGATTGGACGAGAAAGAAAAAGAAGCATATTATGGTTCTGAAGGCTCAAAACAGTGGATGCCTTAGAGTATAAAAAATGTTGCAGAATGGATTGTTTAAAAAGGAGATTTTTGTTTTAAAGAGAGTGAAGGCAGAGCATGAAAAAAGCACTGGTAGATAACATTAGGAAAATGTAAAGATATTTTATAAGCCTAATTGAGCAAGAGAATGACCAGGGAAGAGTAAGGGCCCATGAGGAAGCAGTCTGCATGTGGCACTGGAAGATATTCGCTTCTGTAGGTTTCAAATAAGCACTTTGCGTCTCTGCTCACTGTAGAGATGCCGATGTGGGTATACACATTGGGGAGGGAGACTGTGTGACATACTTGAATGAGCAAGCGTTGAAAGAGAAGGAATTCTTAGTTGTTTTAGCAGCCTTGAAAATGAATAAATTGGAGTGAGATAGATTCTTGATCTGTAGGAGAATCAAAGATTATGGGGAAAACACGGAAAAGTGGATATGAGGAATGTTGGATAATCTATGATCCTATTAAATGGCGGCACAGGCTCGAGGGGCCATGTGGCCTATTCCTGATCCCATTTCTTATGGTCTTATGATAGAAGCATTCAACATTACATAGGGACTTGACAGGTTAGATAGTAATAATACTTCTTCTGGCTGGGAATATAAATCAAGGGATCGCAGTTTCAAGTTTAGGGGCCGTAATCATTTAGGATAAGGGTTCAGTCAAGGTGTTGTGAATGTTCGGAATACTCTACTCCTGAGAGTTGTGGAGATGCCATCATTAAACATATTTAATGTTAAGCTGTACATATTTTTGGTGTCTGAGGGAATCAAGGATTATGGAGAGTTGGTGAGAATGTGGAGTTGAAGCCCAAGGTCATCCATGACTGTATGGCGTCTTGCTTTTCCTATTTTTTGTCATCCACTGTTCATAAAAGCACAATCTGTGAAATGTTGTAAACATCTCTGGCTCCAGACCTGAAGAAGGTAGGCACGTATATATTTAGTATAAATATTGTCCACGCAGCTACTAGATTTCAGTCTCCATTTCAATTAAGTTTAAGCTTTACTTGTTTTCACGATGGGAATTGAACCTTGGTCCAGATCATTAGCATGGAGGTCTGAATTAATAGTCCAGTGACACTACCACCGCACCATAATCTTCACCTTGGGTTTTGTGCAACTTGTACTAGTGAGAAAGAGGCAAGTGCAAGAGAGTCAGTGAGCTTTTTTTATTATTCCTTTATGGAATGTGGCTGTCGCTATCTAGACCAAAATTTATTGACCACCCCTAATGGCCCTGGAGAAGATGGTGGTGAGCTGCTTCCTTGATCCACTGCAGTCCTTGCTGCTGCAGAAGGTGACAGATGGGGGAAATGTTCTTTTGGAGCGTAAGAACGTAAGAGCTAGGAGTAGGTAAATAAACCCCTCAAGCCTGCTCTGCCATTTGATACCATCTTGGCTGATATCATTTCAGCCTCACTCTTTCCCTGTTCTGCTTTTGTGTCCACTCTTTAACCCATTACAAAATAAATTTCTATCTCCTCCTTAAATTTACGCAATGTCCCAGCATTCACATATTCTCAACTGTTTGAGAGGAGTAATTTCTCCTAATCTCTGTTTTAAATCCTAAAACTATGACCACTCATTCCAGATTGCCCCACATTAGGAAACATCCTTTCTACATCTACTTTGTCAGTTCACTTGAACATCTTTTAGATGTTCAATTAGATCTCGTATCACTTTTCTAAACTCCAATGTGTATTGGCCTAAAACTGCTCAATCTATCTTTACAAGACAAACCCCTCATCTCTGGAATCAATCTAGTGAACCTTCTCTGAATTGCCTCCAATACAATTAAGTTCCTCTTCAAGTAAGAGACTAAACTTTGTACGCAATACTCCAGGTGCAGCCTCACTAATGCCATCTAAATCTCATACGTGGTTCTGCACTGGGGTTCAGTTAGGAGAATTGTGTCCAGAGTACTCTGGATGGAATAGTCTCCCACTGAAAGTCATCTTTTTTCCATCCCTTTCTCCCTCTTCCAGCAGCTTTTTTTGCTTGCCATGCCTTCCATCATCTCCAAGCTATTCGACACTCTCAACTGGTTTGTCGAGAAGCCTTGATGTCAGCGCAAAGTACTTCAGCGCCTATCACGGCATTCCTTGTAGACCTTTACATAACTCTAGACAGCGTCAGATACTTGTGGAAAATGCAAAATATTTGATGATCCATGGAAATAACCCTGATGGCAAGGCCTTTCTCAAGTTGAAGGCGCGTTCAGATGGATATGATTAAGTGAGATCATTGACTGGAATATTGAGATATAACAATGGGCACCACTGATGTCACATTGGTGCTATTGATATCCTGATCTACATGCTCTGGATCCTTTTAGAGGGTATTCAGTGCATGAGCAAACAGCTGTACGGCACCCAGTGCAATTCGCCCCACAAGTACAAGTGTGCACTGCCAGTGCGTTTTTAAAGCTGTAGGGTCATTCAGTGTCCCATATAACCGATGCTAACAAGCCTAATTTCTCACGCTCCCTGTTTAGTGGTCCAGGATTATTGTTTTGCTGTGGGGTCATGTGATTAAGAATTGGTGTCTGGAGTGACAGGGAAGAGAAGTGATGAATTGTGATGATGAATTGTTAGGCTGTGCTACTGAAGTGTTTCATATCCAGCCCATGTATATACACTTGTGACAAACTGCAAATGACTATGTTCCTTTCATACTTTGTACTGCTCTATTACTTTTCATTGCTTCCCTTTGAGACTATTTTAATGCACAAGTACACAATTGGCTGTTGATAAACAAATGTACATGTGGCAGTTGAGAAAAAATATCGGGTTTAAAGTTGTAGCATTTTTCTTTTCCCTTCTAATTGTCCCATGAAATTGATTACGTTCTATATAACCTGAAATCAGAATCTTTAGTCTGGTGAATTTTGATACATAATGCTTCTGGGTTGAACTAGATCACATGAACAAATGAAGACAAACGAAGGATACCAGTGACTGCTGTGTATTCCTATGTTTCTCAGCTTTTGCTGCCTCATTTTGTCTTCTGTTTTCATTCTAAAAGTGGCAAGTTTTTCTTTTAAACGAGCTTTCTTGATCATTGGTTCATGTTTGTGTTGTTTTGATTTCATTTTGGTTTGTCCAACCTGACCTCAGCCCTATTTTAGTGTTTAGTCAGTTCCAAACTGTTAGCAGAATACCTTGCTTAATTCTTCAGACCATTGCCTTAATTGCTCCCAGTCCCTTTTTCTTTTGTCAGCTATGACACAGTGGTAGAAATTCAAAATTAGAGGGTTTTGTGTTCAGGTTCCTTGAGTGGACGGATAAACAAGGCTGATAGTCAAGCAAGAGCATTGCGTTGTCTGTTAGGTAAGACGTTAAACTGAGTTTCCATCAGCCTTTGAGATGGTGCAAAATATTGTACAAAACTGTTTGAAGAAGAAGCGAAATGTTCAGCTCAGTATCCTGGCCAATAATTATCATTCGATTACCCAAATTACATGGTCATTATTTCATTGCTGTTATTGGAATTTTGGTATGTGCCAATTGGCTGCAAAACTACATTTACACGATCATACTTGACAAGTACCTCTACAAAACCAAAATACTGGGAATGCTGGAAATCAAATAAAAACGAAAAAGTTCTGGAAAAAACTTAACCTGTCAAGTAGCTTCTGTGGAGAGAAATAAAGTTAATGTTTCAGATCAAGTTGACTTCTCCTTAGAACTGAAGGCAGTAAGAAATGTAATGGAATAGGTGGGGTAGGGCAGGAAGAATAAAGGGTCTCCTGTGATAGTTGGAAAGCAGGGGAGCTTATGGAACAAAATATTTCATGGTACTGCATTTCTTACTGTCTTGAATTTTAATAAAAGATCCTTTCGACCTGAAACATCAACTGTTTCTCTCTACTGATGCTGGCTAATTTGAGTATTTCCAACATTTTTTTAATTTCAAACAATACTGTGTTGGCTAGAAAATGTGTTGAGGATATCCTGGTGTTATAGAAGAAAAGTTTGTTCTGGTACGCTATAGATTATATAACTCTGTTAGTTTTCTTGACCTGGCCACAGTACTCATAGATTAGAAATTCATGATTAACCCTGTTGATGGCTGAGAAATTGACGTGAACATCTCATTTTGGTGTGGAGGTCACTGAACCTTCTCCCATATACGTGAGAACATTTTCATGTTGCACTGCCCAGCAGTGCCTTGAAAAAGAGAAAATCATGAGCATCAGTATGAAAGGGATCTTGTGTAATGCTCATGTTGTGATAGTGTAAGGTGTGTAATCAGTGCATGAACATTGAAATAGGCAGCCTTAATTACGGCAACCAGAGAGAAAAGTTGTGAAGTGCTTCAGATTTTCTAAGATATGTTATTCCAGTTTATGTAATCAGCTGAAAGATATGTGGCCTTTAGGCAAGTCTTTATTTCCTGATCAAAGAGGTTTCAGTTCCAAGAGGGTGTCTTTTTTTGTAAATTGTAAATTACATTTGCTGACATTTGTACACTAACTCCTGATTTCATTCACCATCTGTTGATCTCAGTTATGTCTATGGAATTTAACTGTCATTTGGTTGTTTCATTAAGCAGTGGCTTTACAACGATGCAGTAGCTCTGGATATATTCCAGATTTATTTACTGGTCCTTTCTGCAGTTGTGTGATATAGTCTTGACCACGTACTTAACCAGGTAAGGAACATTAGAGATGATAAAGGGAGCAGTTTCTTGCCTTGCTTCCACGCAAAACTTCTTTCTGTCACAGCCTGAAGGTCTGGATTTGTTGTGCAGTTTTCGGAGCCTTGTCTAGAGAAAACCTGAATAAAAGCTATTGGCAAATTACTGGATCATTGTAGCCCAGTCAAATCTTGCCTGTATTTGACACCAACGCGCCCTTGCAATTGCAATTCCTTTATACCTCTGTTGATCATTTTCATTTTATCCCGAGACTGTTGAAACAAAGTGTTGCGCCTCTTAGACCTCTCAGCAAAAATCCATCTCGGTGAGGAGGAAAGATCCCAAGAGAGGGATAAAGCAACCATGGCTACCCGGGGAAGTTGAGGAGAGTATTAAGTCGAAAGTAAAAGCATATATGGAGACCAAAGTCAGTGATAGCATTGAAGACTGGGATAAATTCAGGATTCAGCAAAGGAGGACCAAAAAGATAATAAAGACAGAGAAAATAACTTGGAAGGGCAAACTAGTAAGGAATATAAAACCTCATAATAAGAGCTTCTTTAAATGTATTTAAAAAAGGAGAGGTCAAAGTGAACATAGGTGTCATAGAGAATGAATCTGGGGAGACAGTTGTAGAGAACAAAGACATGACAGAGAAGTTAAACAGAGATTTTACATCAGTCTTTATGGTGGAAGATATGCCAAACATCTCATTAATAGTAAAGGATATAGAGGATGAATTAAGTAACTTCACCATCACTAACGAAGTAGTATCAGACAAACTAATGAGGCTAAAGGCGACTATGTCCCACAGGCCCCGATGGCTTGCATCCTAGGATCCCAAACAAGGTAGCTACAGAGATAGTGGATGCATTAATTGTAATTTTGCAAAAATTCCTTAGATTCCGATGAAGTACCAGAGGATTAGAAAACAGCTAATTTGACACCCCTATTCAAAAATGAGGGGAGGCAAAACATGGGTAACTAGAGGCTGATTAGTCTAGCATCTATTGTTGGAAAATTATTGGAATTAATTATTAAGGAAGTAATAGACGAACATTTGGAAATTCACGATCTAATCAAGCAAAGCCAGCATGGCTTCATGAAAGAGAAATCGTGTCTAACAAATTTATTAGAGTATTTTGAGGATGTCTCAACCAGGGTGAATAGAGGGGAACCAGTAGATGTGTTATATTTGGACTTCCCAGAAAGCATTTGACAAAGTTTCACAAATGTTTAAGACATGAGAGAAAAGCCCATGATTTTTGGAGGTGGTTTTTTGGCATGGGTAAAGAATTGGCTAATTGGGGGAAACAGCGTGTGGGTAAAAAAGGTGGCCAGTGGAGTTCCACAGGGATCAGTGCTGGGACTGCAACTGTTTACAATGTACATTACTGACTTGGTGGAAGGAAGTGAATGTACTGTATTCAAATTTGCAGACACAAAAATAGATGGAAAGGCAGGTTGTGAAAGTAATACAAACGGTTTACGAAAGATATTGGTAGGCTTAATAAATAATCAAAAAGTTAGCAACTGGAGTACAATGTGGGAAAATGCAATGTTGTTCATTTTGGAAGAGAGAACAGAATATTACTGAAATAGTGAAAAACTGCAGAAAGCTACAACGTGAAGGTACTCGTAAATGAAACAAAAAGCAAGCACACATGTACAGCAGGTAATCAGGAAGGCTAATGGAATGTTGGCCCTTATTTCAAAAGGGTTACAGCCTAAGAGTAGGAGTATCTTATTTCAACTGTACAAGGTGCTAGTGAGACCACATCTGGAGTACTGTGAATAGTTTGGTCCCCTTATTTAAGGAAAGATATAATTTCATTGGAGGCTGTTCAGAGAAGGTTCACTAGGGCGATTCACTAGTATGGAGGGATTATCTTACGAGCAAAGGCTAAACAGGTTTGGACTCTAGTCATTGCAGTTTAAAGGAATGAGAGGTCATCTTATTGAAAAATATAGGATTCTTAAGTGGCTTGACAGATTAAATGCTGAGAGGATGTTTCCCCTCATGGGAGAGTCTAGGACCAGAGGGTATAGTCTCAGAATAAAGGGGGACCAAGTTAAGACTAAGATGAGGAGAAATTCCTTTTCCGAGGATTGATTATCTTTGGAACATCTTGCCACAGAGAGCTGTCGGGAGAGAGTCCTTATGTATGTTTCAGGCTGAGATAGATTTTTGATCAGTAGAGGAATCGAGAGGTTATGGGGAAAAGGCAAGAAAGTGGTTATGAGGGAAGTTAGATTAACGATGATCCTATTGAATGGTAGAACTGGCCTGAGGGGCCAAATAGCCTATTTCTGTTCCTATTTCTTATGGTCTTGTACATCAGCACAACTAAGATGAGTTAACTGAGCACAGACTAGGAGTCAGACTTGTGAATCCTGTCAGTTTGATATAGTTACAGCCTTAAGCCATTGAAGATCCGCATTTATCACTTTTTCAACTGTGTATATCCCTTTTGCATAATATACCTAAATTGCAATCCATATCCAGCTGTTAACTTTTTTGTCCCTCTTCTTGCAGAAATCTATTTTGTTGGCTCTGATTATATCTGGCAAAATAGAGGGCACTTTATGCTGCATGTTCGTAATTATGAGAAAATGGATCCAGGCTGACTGAATCCCTTTCATTTAAGATGCTCACCAGCTTTCAGCTATTTTTATCCATTCTATCTTAAGTTGGATTCAAAGCTATGTCCCATGGCTAAAAGGACAATATTCCAGCTAACAGCTTCAGGGTTCTGCAAATTTCTAAATTCTCAATTTTGTTGCTATTTTCCCTCTTGAACGTGCTTTATTCAAGCAAAAGCAAGGCCAGTAAACTCAGAGGTTCAAAGCACCTGGAACTTTTTGCATACGTGCAGTCCATTTGTATCTAAACCCGAAAACCAATTAAGAACTTTACGGCTAGGTTTTGCATGCTTTATAAGCTTCATCCTTCTAATTGGATGTGACTTCAACAAAATAAATATAATGGTTCAAATGCTAATTTAGAAATGCTTTCACTGAAGAGTTACTGCATATCGCTCTCCTGAAATGGAGTTTTGGTGTATATAGATTCATTGTGATGGGCTTAGTTTGGCTTACAGCTATCTGGCTAAATTGCAAGACATTCAAATAGAGCTGTGGCAATCTGAGTTTGATTTTATCAAATTAAAGGAGTGGGGGAGGGAACAGTCACTGTTTTGTACAGCCTGTACATCATCTGACAGCATCTATTCTCTTATCCATTGTTTGGCCATTCAAAATTATAAAAATGATCTGTTTCGAAACACTAATCACAGACAAACTGAGAACAGAAACTTTGTGTTCCTGCTTGATCATTGAGTTTGGAAGTTGTTTAAAGTATCATATTTTTTCCCAAACCGAAAGAGTAAGATTACCCTTTAATTTGGCGTTTTTGATAATGGTATCTATCAATAATTTTGTCGCAAAACTGCCCGCTATATACTAAATAAAAAGTCATATTGATTGCATGCAGTTACTGAGCAAGAGGGTGACTTGCCACATGAGCAAAGTAAGCACACTCTGAGCCACCAAATGGAGGAAGAGATTACAGGACTGGTCAAACTAGAAGAAATGTTCTTGAATGACAAAACTATTTTTACTCATTTAAACGAATGGTGCGATATTACAGTCAAATTAATTAAATCAACTGAATTAATTAATTTGCCTATAGGCAACAGCCACTTCCTATTTGAAGTCCTAATAAAACTGGCAGCTAACTGTCAGTCATCAGTAACTGTTGCATCTGAATGACTAAGGAGTTACCCTGTTGCATGCCCCGTTTTACTCACTATCCTATTGTCAGGTAGTGTTTTCATAAACTTTGGAGGCAAAATCTACTCAGCAGATGAATTGTATACCATGCTCCAGTAAAATTCTGGCTCAATAGCTTCAGGATGATACTTGACCAAGTTGTGTTTTTTCTGCTTATTGTTCTTGTGCAAAGAGGAAACTTGGTATGATAGGATATGCACCATTGACCACTCCACCCATTAGCCTACAGAGTCAATGTCAGTAGCTTCCACCACAGAGAACATTCTGATCCTTGCCCTTGTATTGTGCACTCAAGAACTTAGCTTTTTCTCCCAAATGCTCCCTCCTTGAAATCATAAGCCTATGTCATTGAGAGCTTTTAGACAACTAAATGCTTTTGGTTGATAGAATGTAGGATCTTATTTATCTCAATGTCACACCATCTAGAACATTTGCCATTGAGCCATCTGGAGATCCTCAGCCTACATATACATCCTGCACGATACAACAAATAAGGGAGGAACATGGCAAACAGAATAGGCCATTCAGCCTCTCGAGCCTATTCCACCATTCAATGAGATCATGACTGATCTGTAATGTAACTTCATATATCTGATTTTGGCCCAATTCCCTTAATACCATTGCTTAACAAAAAAATTAAATACCTTAGATTTAAAATTAACAACTGATCCAGCATCCACTGGCGTTTGTGGAAAAGAATTCCAAACATTTACCATCCCTTGTGCGTAGTAGTACTTCCTAACATCTCTCCTGAACAGTCTGGCCCTAATTCTCACACTGTGCCCCCTAGTTCTGGAATCCAGAACAATAATTTATCTTTATTTATCCTATATTTTTCTGTTAATATCTTGAAGACTTTGATGACATCATCTCTTAACTTCCTAAATTCGAGAGGAAACGGGCCTAATTTGTGCAGTCTCTCCTCATAACCCCTGAATTCCAGGTATCATTCTTGTAAACCCTCATTGTACTCCTTCATATATCCGCCCTAAGGTGTGGTGCCCAAATCTGCTCCTACCACTCCACATCCGATCTAACCAGGGTTTTTGTAACCTCGCACTTACTGACTTTGAATTACATTTGTTACAGTTTTGTCCATTCACTTAGTCTATCAATATCCCTTTGTAATTTTATGCTGTTATCTACATTGTTGTCAATGCTGCCTAACTTTGTGTCAACAGAAAATTTGGATATAAGACTTTCTATGCCAATATCCAAGTTATTAATAAATCATGTGAATAATTGAGGCCCCAACACAGATCCTTGTGGGACAACACTTGTCACATCCTACCAATTTGAGTACCTACCCATTATTCCTACTTTCTGTCACCTACCAGTCAACCAATTTCCCAGCCATGTCAGTAATTTGTCCTCAGTTACGTGGGCTTCTCCCTCCGTTAAGAGTCACTTATGTGGACTTTTTCAAAGGCCTTCTGAAAGTCATATTATCAAGATCCATAGAATTCTCCTGTCTAATATCTTAGTCCCCTTTCAAAGAATTCATTAAGATTTGTCCGATGCCTGACAAGTGCTGGTTCTCACTGATTAACTGAAAATATTCAAGGTGTTCAGTTACCCATCCTTGATTATAGACTCCAGCAATTTCCCCACCACAGATATTAGGCCAAACTGGTTGTTCTTTTTTACCCTTTTTTTCTAAAAACACGGCAGAGTGACATATGCAATTTTCTGATTCAAAGGGGCAACTTCTACATGTAGGGAACTCTAAAAGATTGTAGTTAGAGCATCTAAAGTGTGTTCCCCTACTACTATTAACACCCTCGGAAGGAAACTGTCAGGCTCTGGGGAGTAGTCACTTTAATTCCATTAATTTCCTCTTTACTTGTATTAATTTTATTCAGTCCCTGTCCCCGATCCACAGTTAATTTTCTCGAGACTTCTAGCCAGCTATTTTCCTTTACTACTGTAAATACTAAGTCAGAGTAATTATTCCATCCAGAGGAATTAATCCTATTAAGCAGTGATCTTCTGACTCTCCCAGAGTAATGTCCATCGAGAAATTGTCCATCAAGGAATAAAGTTATCTAAAATGATTAGTCAATGTAACCGAGATAGTAGGAACTGCAGATGCTGGAGAATCTGAGATAACAAGGTGTAGAGCTGGATGAACACAGCAGGCCAAGCAGCATCAGAGGAGCAGGAGAGCTGACGTTTCGGGCCTAGGCCCTTCTTCAGAAATGGGGGAGGGGAAGGGGGTTCTGAAATAAATAGGGAGAGAGGGGGAGGCCGATAGAAGATGGATAGAGGAGAAGATAGGCGGAGACGAGACAGACAGGTCAAAGACGCGGGGATGGAGCCAGTAAACATGAGTGTAGTTGGTGAGCTGTGGAGGAGATAGCTTATTCCAGTGACGACGAACACGTCAAGCGTGCAGGATGAGGTTAGTAGGTAGAAGATGGGGGTGGGGCTTAAGGTGGGAGGAGGGGATAGGTGGGAGGAAGGACAGGTTAGGGAAGCGGGGACGAGCTGGGCTGGTTTTGGGATGCGGTAGGGGGAGGGGAGATTTTGAAGCTTGTGAAGTCCACATTGATACCATTAGGCTGCAGGGTTCCCAAGCGGAATATGAGTTGCTATTCCTGCAACCTTCAGGTAGCATCGTTGTCGCACTGGAGGAGGCCCAGGATGGACATGTCGTCTGAGACAGTCGTGAACCATTTCAACTCCCCCTCCCATTTCTCAGACAACATGTCCATCCTGGGCCTCCTGCAGTGTCACAACGATGTTACCCGAAGGTTACAGGAACAGCAGCTCATATTCCGCTTGGGAACCCTGCAGCACAATGGTATCAATGTGGACTTCACAAGCTTCAAACTCTCCCCTCCCCCTACCGCATCCCAAAACCAGCCCAACTCGTCGACACCTCCTTAACCTGTCCTTCCTCCCACCTATCCCCTCATCCTGCCTCAAGCCCCACCCCCTTCTCCTACCTACTAGCCTCATCCCGCCCCCTTGACCTGTCCATCCTCCCTGGACTAATATATCTCTCCCTACCTCCCCACCTACACTCACCTTTACTGGCTCCATCCCAGCCTCTTTGACCTGTCTGTCTCCTCTGCACCTATCTTCTCTTCTATCTGCCTCCCCCTCTCTCCCTATTTTTTTCAGAACCCCCTTCCCCTCCCCCATTTCTGAAGAAGAGCCTAGGCCCAAAACGTCAGCTTTCCTGCTCCTCTGATGCTGCTTGACCTGCTGTGTTCATCCAGCTCTACACCTTGTTATCTCAGTCAATGTAACCAGTTTATTTTAATTGATTTCTGAGTTCTCACCATTGTTTTTGTGGTCTAGTTTCTTCTATGTTGATGTTTGGAGCAAGGGGACAGATCATATTTGACCATTGTTTGTTTGAGAAGTGCACAAGACAGTCATAATTTTATTATTTATTGCATTCAAGTCCATTTCACTCTCTGGGAATTGAAGAAGTGCCACATCATTCACAGGATTAGGAGATGAGGTTAGCTATTCAGTAATCAAGAAAGGACAAGATGAAATTAATCCAAAATGGTTTTTAGAGACCTGAACAAACCTAATTGGGGAAATATTAAATATGGTCACTCTGACCATTATTGGATGCTTACTAAATACCTTGAAATAAATGCTTCCATCTGAAAATATCACGAGGGTTTGGAGCTGCGCAGTGCCATGTTATGTGCTGCCCTTTAGGCCTTCCTTTTGGAAATGGACTTCCATGTTGGTGGCCATTCTGAGATCAGTTATCCAACTTTGTTGCTAATGGATTGTTTTTGCATTCAGATAAAGCTGGAAATGCTGTTGTGTGTAGAAGTTGTGATAAGAGAAACGGTTCTGATCTTTAGGTCATTAACCTGAAGCATGAACTCTGATTCTCTTGTTGCAGATGCAGCCTGACGTGAATATTGCCAGTATATTCTGGTTTTAGTCCACATTACAGCATCTACCATAATTTGAATTTATACGCATAGTTCGTTTCACTTGACTCAGCTGTGTGAGCTATAGATTCAAAACTGTCATCCTTTGCACTGTAACAAATAAAAACAAATTGCTGGAGAAACTCAGCAGTATGGTAGCATCTGTGGAGAGAAAACAAAGTTCACATTTTGACTCCTGTGACCCTGCCCTGTTTTAAAAACTCTTCAAATTATTTCAGCTGGTGTTAGCATTCGCTGTTGGAATGAAAAATAAAATGAATAAAAATTAAGTGGAAATAACAAAAAAGGAAGAGTTGGGGTCTTAATTCATAGAAGTTGCTGACTTTGGGATATTGGAACTGCTTTGGATTTAAAGCAGCAGTTTTAATTTACTGGCCAATTTATTAGCTAACTTTCAAATGAAATTAGTCCAAATGGTGGAGATACTAAGGACGGCAGGTGCTGGAGTCAGAGTCGGCACAGTGTGGAACTGGAGGAACGCAACAGGTCAGACAGCATCAGAGGAGCAGGAGAGTTGACGTTTCGGGCCAAGACCCTTCACCAGGGCTGGGGAGGGGTGAAGGGAGCTGGGAAATAAATAGACGAAAGGGAAGGTAGGGTGGATGGCAATAGATGGATGCAGGTAGGGGTAGTTGGGATTGGTCAGTGGGAAGGGTCGGGAGGATAATTGGGCAAGGAGATGGACAGGTAAGGTCAGGTCAAGGAGGCAGGGATGAGAGGGAGGATTGGACATGGAATGAAGCCGGGGTGGGAAGATTTTGAAACTGGTGAATTCTATGTTTAGGCCATCAGGCAGTAGGCTCCCAAGGCAGAATATGAGGTATTGTCCCTCCAGTTTGCATGTAGCGCCATTGTAACGCTGGACGAGGTCCAGGATGGACATGTTACCCAGGGAGCAGGAGGGGGAGTTAAAATGGTTGGCAACCAGAAGGTTTTTTGATTATAGTGCAGGTGCTCCACAAATCTGCCACTGAGTCTACCTGTCAAACCGAGCTTGGTTTCACCAATGTCGAGGAGGCCACGTCGGGAGCAGCAGATAGAGTGGACTAGGTTGGAGGATGTACAAGTGAACCCCTGTCAGATATGGAAAGCTTGTGTTGGGCCTTGGATGGAGGTGAAAGGGGAGGGGAGGCATGTGTAGCACCTCGTGTGGTTGCAGAGAAACGTGCCGGTGTGGTCGGGTTGATGGGGAATGTGGAGTGGACGAGAGAGTCGCGGAGTGAGTGGTCCCTATGAAAGGCAGATAGGGGTGGTGGGATCGGATTGTAGGTGGCGGAAATGGCGGAGGATGATGCGCTGGATGCAGAGGTTGGTGGGGTGGTACGTGAAGACCAGGAAGACTCCTACTTTATTTTTGTTGGGGGAAGGGGGTTTGAGGGCAGAAGTGCGGGAAATGCAAGCAATGTGGTTGAGGGCATTTTTGATCAATGGAGGAGGGAAGTTACGGTCCTTGAAGGAAGAGGACCTCTAGAATTTTTGTGAACGGAATGCGGAGCGGATGTGGTGGAGGCAGAGAAATTCGGAGTAAGGAATTGCATTCTTGCAGGAGGGTGAGTGAGAGAACATGTAGTCAAGGTAGCTGTGGGAGTTGGTGAGTTCAAAATAGATGTCGATGCAGAGACGGTTATCGGATATGGAGACAGAAGTCTAGGAAGGGGAGGGTGGTATCGGAGATGGTCCAGCTGAGTTGGAGGTTGGGATGAAAGGTGTCAGTAAAGTTGATGAACTGTTGAAGCTCCTTGTGGGAGCATGAAGGAGCGCCAATACAGTCATCAATGTAGTGGGGGAAGAGGTGAGAGATGGTACCGGTATAACAGCAAAAGAGGGACTGTTCCACGTAGCCTACAAAGAGGCAGGCATAACTCTGACCCATACGGGTGCCCATAGCCGCCCCTTTGGTTTGTAGGAAGTGGGAGGAGTTAAACGAAAAGTTGTTGAGGATAAGGACAAGTTCTGTTAAGTGGATGAGGGCGTCGGTGGGGGGGATCTGGTTGGGCCTGTGGGAGAGGAAGAAGCAGAGGGTTTTTGCTTAACATATGAGGAACGTTTGAGGACTCTGAGACTATACTCATTGGAGTTTAGAAGGATGAGGGGGCATCTAATTGAAACTTTCAGAGTACTGAATGGCCTGGACAAAGTGGATGTTGGGAAGATACTTCCATGGTAGGAGAGTCTAGGACCCGAGGGCACAGTCTTAGAGTAAGGGGAAGACCTTTTAGAACAGAAATAAGGAGAGAGTGGTGAATCTATGGAATTCACGGCCACAGAAGGCTGTGGAGGCCACGTCATCGAGTACATTTAAGACTGAGATAGATAGGTTTTGATTATCAAGGGAATCGAGGGTTACAGGGAGAAAGCAGGAGAATGGTGTTGAGGAACTTATCAGCCATGATTGAATGGCAGAGCAGACACGATGGGCCGAATGGCCTAATTTCTGCTCCTATGTCTTCTGGTCTTTAGGCCATCTGTGTGGGGGATACACGTGTACAGAGACTGGATGTCCGTGGTGAAGATGAGGTTTTAGGGGCCGGGGAATTGAAAGTCCTGGAGAAGGTGGAGGGTGTGGATAGTGTCCTGAACGTAGGTGGGGAGTTCCTGGACCTGGGGAAAAGTAGAGTCAAGGTATGCAGAGATGAGTTCAGTAGGACAGGAGCAGACAAAGACAATGGATGGACCATGGCAGTCGGGTTTGTGGATTTTGGGAAGGGCATAGAACCAGGCGGTGCAGGGTTGAGGAACGATGAGTTTAGAAGCTGTTGATAGGAGGTCTCCTGAGGTGATAAGGTTTTGGATGGTCCAAGAGACGATGGTCTGTTGATCGAGGGGGTGGTAGGAGGAGGTGTCAGAGAGTTGGCGCCTGGCCTCCCCCTCACCTCGATCCGAAGCCCTAGACACAACCTGTCCATCTCCTTCCCCACCTGTCCACCCCACCACCTCACTGACCAATCTCCACCACTTCCTACCTACACTCACCTATCACCATCCCACCTACCTTGCCCAGCCATACCCCTCCTCTCTCTATTTATTTCCCAGCTCCCTTCATCCTCCCCAATCCTGGTGAAGGATATAGGCCCAAAACATCGACTCTCCTGCTCCTCTGATACTGCCTGACCTGTTGTGTTCCTCCAGTTTCACACTGTGTCGACTCAGTCCAAATAGCAATGGAATAGTGTCAATCACATTAATGATTGAGCTGTTCCATCGTAAGGACCATGCATTCTATTCTTGAGCATCTTTTGTCATTAAAGTGAGTTTTTTGGCCTCTCAATTTGTAAAATGGACTTCTCTATTTTCAGGCACATGGTGTTTATAGGCATGGTACAGAAAAGTATGTGTTCTTTAAACAGAGCAGTTTGGTACTGTTTTATCTGATAGTTTGTTTGCTTGCCCTTCTTCATCCAAATCTTGTAGCATATTACTTCTTAAAATTCTGACTTCTAGAATGCCATTTTAGGTCTCAGCCAACTAAGGAGTTGATTAACAGACCTGACAATCACCTTTATTTGGATACCTATCAATTTACCCTTTATCTTTAATTCTTGAGGCAAGTTGGTGCTCACTTTGAGTCATTTTCTCAGCCCATGAGTAACAGCAACTTGAGTCTCATTGAATCCTTTCTGCCTTGCTGTACTTTGTGTCACCTGCCCTACCTAGATACTCTGGTTGCACTCCTTGTCTCACTTCCTATGTCTTCTATGCCTATTCTGCGCAAGTCCCATTCACCCATCAGTCCATTTTGATTTCTGGCTCGTGATGCCACCAATTGAAAATCCCCCGTCTCTTGTTTAGATTCATTTGTAACCCTGCCTGTCCCTAATTCTGTAGGTACCTCCAAGTTTACACCCCTCTCCCAACTGCTGTTTCTGACTTGGGTTTTGTTTGTGCTCCAACCAATTTTCTTCAACCTGTACTCATGTCCTTTACCCTGCCATTGGCATTGTGTCTTCAGTTCCTTGGCTTCAAAGTTCTGAAATTCCAATCTTAAAGCCCTCTTACCATCATTTTGAGATGCTTTTCCATGTGAAGGGCTTATGCAAATGTGAATGCATATGCTGGCGACGACACTAGCAAATTACTGATATAATAAATAATTAAATAAATGAATATATAATAAATGGTCCGTGTTGGGAGTTACCATTGATAACAGATCCATTTAATGTGATTATGTGGAAGTGTTGGATCCCATCTGTTCCTCTCCATGAGTTATTAGACAACTGTTCAGACTCATTATGAATAAATATTGAGAGTAAATAGTAGGTGCTCTCCTAAATAAATATGTTTGTGAAGTATTTGTTCTCTTTATCTGCAGAGATATCGCAGGGATATTGGAAATAATAAAAGAGCAGATACTCAGTATTTTACCCAGCTCAGCTTGGTTGAGGGTTGGAATGATTGGACTGGGGATCAAAATACATATTTTTTTCACATTCACCATTATAACAGCAAGCTGGAAAACGATCTAAAGTGATGCAATTGACAAAATTGTGAGGGACATGATTTGTGGACTGAGAGGTCAGTGACTAATGGGCATATATTTAAAGTGATTAGTGAGAAGAATTAGAAGGGAGATGAGGAAATGATGAAGCAGAAACCCTCATGTTAACAGTTGTCTGTGTTTGACTCTCAGGTGCCATAACCTCAGGGCTATTAACCAACTGTTTGAAAGTGGGATTGAGCTGGGTGATTTGGTTTTCAATTGACACAGACATGATGGGCCACAATAGCGTTTGGCTTCAAGGGGAACCTACTGGTGGTGGTGCTGCTGTTGTCTTTCAAGGTGGTAGAGGTCAGATTTGAAAAGTTCTGTCGAAGAACTCTTGGCAAGATGCTACAGTGCATCTTGCTGCTGGTACACAATGTTGCCATTAAGCCTCAGTGGAAGTGAATATTTAAGGTGTTCGATGGGATAGCTATCAAAGCTGATGCTTTGTCCTGAATGTCATTAGGTGTCTTGAGGGTTGTTGGGACTGCACCCAAACAGATAAATGGAGACTATTCTATCACACTCCTGACATGTGCCTTATAATTGGTGGATGGGATTTGGGGAGTTAAGAGGCAAGTTACTCACCCGAGACTTTGACTTGCTTTTGTTGTGACAGCATTCATACGGCTGGCCCAGTCAAATTTGTCATGCTCCCACGATGTTGATGGTGCAGATTGAATAGTAATGACATTAAATGTTGGCTAGGATAGATTCTGTCTTGTTGGAGGTTGTCATTCATACTACAGGCAATGTTGATGCCACTTGCAGCCTAAGTCTTAATGTTGCCCAGGAAACCGACTGAGAAGTTGTGAGTAGTACTGAGCACTATACAGGGACCTTGCAGGAAGTGAAACCGCTTAGTTCCAATCTAGTTCCAGGTGAGTGTAAAACTCCTAACTGCCACCATGTTCTCTCTGAGTAGGCAAAGATATCTGTATTGGAAGTGGATGCAAATCTTAAGAATGCACAGTTTCAGGTTGAGGCCAAGCCGCCTCAAGAGCTTGTTCATCCATTCAATTAAATCATTGCTGATTAGTATCTTTATTTAATTTACTCACAATAGTCCCTTAACCTGAACAAAAATCTAATAATCTCCATGTTGAAACCTTCACTTGACCTACCCTCAAAAGCTTTTTAGAAGATAATTTTAGATTTACGCTATCTTTGTGTGAAGAATTGCTTTCTAACTTCACTCCTCAAAGATCTAGCTGTCATTTTAAAATTACTTGCTACATTATTCTGGACTTTCCTCATCATCAGCTCTGTATCTACTCTATTAGTTATTTTAAACACATTAAGCCCCTCAAATTCTTTAATATCTTAATCATCTGTTTGCAACGAAATATCAGCCTAATCATTGCAACCTTTCTTTATAATTACACTTTTTTAGTCCCTGTATAACTCTGGTGAATCTACACGTCACTCACACAAGCCAGATATCCTTCCTGAGGTGCAAAATTTGAGTGTAGTTGTCCAGATGGCGTCAAAACAAAGCTTTGTACAACCTGTATCTTCACCGTCACTTTGTAATCCAGCCCTCTTGAGACAAAGGCTAGTACTATAATATTTGTAAATAATGTTTTGTACTGACAACTGACCTTTAGAGGTTAATGTATTTGGGCCTCTAAATCCTAAATCTTAACACGTCATTTACGGTTTCTAGATTTTCACCATTTACGTTGATTTATCTATCTGGACTGCAAAATGGATGACCTCTCGTTTTTATAGCACTGGAGTCTATGTGATACTTTCCGTTAACTTGTGCTCTTTTACTGGAGTCATCATACCAACAGACACAAACCATTTTAGCTCGAGACTTGATGGTGCCAACCTGCTTCAGAGTAATCATCACCTGACATCTTTGCAGCAACCATCTTTATAAGCTTGCTTCTCTTCTCAGCAAAGGTTTGAGGACTGCTTTCCCCACACTGGTTATGCTTCCTGGTTATGTTGACCTCTGTAATATTTACGATGAGCACACTGCCCTTGATCTTTCAGCTGGTCCTTCTGTAATTACATCTTAATTTCCTCCATTGTCTTGAACTTGGAAGGCCTGAACTGTTTCTCAACATAGAATAGAAAAAGTCTCAGTCTCATCACTTCCATCAATATTCTCCAGCTAATGATTAACATTCCTAACCACTGCTCATCAGTAGTTTTTGTAAGAGTAAGTCTCTCTTCTCGCAGCAGATGTGCTGTTATTGGGGGGAATCTCTTCCTCAGACAATCCTACCTCCAATGAGTTCATCATTCATAAAAAAATGAAACAACTGCAGATGCTGTAAATGGGGAACAAAAACAGAAGTTGCAGGCAAAGCTCAGCAGGTCTGGTAGCATCTGTAAAGAGAAAAAATCAGGGTTAACATTTTGGGGCAAGTCACCCTTCCTCAGAACTGATGGTAACTAGGACAACGTCGGTTTATATGCAGAAAATAGAGAGGGGAGGGGGTAGAGAGTAAACAGTAGGTGGGGATAGAGCTCAAAGAGAGAAGAGCAGTTAGATAGACAAAGGAGTTGATAACGATCTGGCTAGGAGGGTGAATAGCTGTTCATGGGGACTGTTAGTGACTAACAATAAGTAGTGTGTATTAGCAGGGGACTAGGACATGGGAGAGTTTAGGCCCTAAAATTATTGAACTCGATATTGAATCCAGAAGGCTGCAAGGTCCCCAAGCAGAAAACTGAAGTGTTGTTCTTCCAGTTTGCACTGAGTTTCGCTGAGACATTGCAGCAAGCCTGAGAGAGAGATGTTGGCCAGGGAACAGGGTGGTGTGTTAAATTTGCAGGCAACTGGAAGCTCAGGGTCTTTTTTATTTGCAAGCAGAAGGTAGATGTTCTACCAAGCAATCACCCAGTCTACGCTTTGCTTTCCCAATGTAGAGGAGACCACACTAGATTCTGAGAAGTGCAGTGAAGTGTTGCTTTACCTGGAAGGCATGTTTAGGCCTTTGGATGCTAGGGAGGGAGGAGATAAATGGGCAGATGTTCCACCTTCACCAGTTGCAGGGGAAGGTGGCATAGGGCTGTGGGCTATGTTGGGAGTGAAGGAACAGTGGACCAGGGTATTCCAGAGGGAACGGTCCCTGTGGAAGATGGATAAGGGAGGGGAGGCGAATATGTGTCTAGTGGTGGCATCTCGCTGGAGGTGGTGGAAATGGCATCTGATGATCTTCCGGATGTGGATGCTGGTGGGTTGGTAGGTAAGGACAAGGGGAACCCTATTGCTGTTGTGGGAAGGAAGAGACGGGGTGTGCGTAGAAGTGTGGGAGATGGATCAGACCCAGTTGAGGGCCCTGTCAATGATGGTGCTGGGGAATCTTTGGCTGAGAAAGAAAGTAGACGTTTCGAAGTAGTAACCTGCATGGGCCCCATTTATGCCTGTCTCTTCATGGGGTACGTGGAGTCCTATTCCGGCCCCTACCCACAACTGTTTCTGAGGTACATCAATGATATCATCGATGCTGCTTCCCTCTCTCGTCCAGAATTGGAAAAATTCATCGATTTCGCTTCCAATTTCCACCCTGCCTCACTTTCACCTGGTCTATCTCTGACTTCTCCCTTCCCTTCCTCGACATCTCTTTCCATTTCTGGGGGTAAACTGGCTACTAACATGCATTATAAATCCACCGACTCCCACAGCTACCTGGACTATACATCCTCACACCCCGCTTCCTGCAAAGACTCGATTCTCTCAGTTCCTCTGTCTACATCGATTGTGTTTAGATGAGGCCAACTTCGACAAGGGAGCCTCTGAAATATCCACCTTCTTACTCAGCTGAGGCTTCCCTAGCACTGTTGTCGACAGGGCCCTCAACTGGGTCCAACCTATCTCTCTCACTTCTACCCTCATCCCCTCTCTTCCCTCCTGCAATAGCGATAGTGTTCACCTTGTCTTCACCTACCATCCCACCAGCATCCACCTCCTGAAGATCATCAGATGCCATTTCTGCCACCTCCAGCGAGATGCCACCAACCAGACACACATTCCCTTCCCCTCCCCTGTCCACCTTCCACATGGACTGTTCCCTCCAGGACATCCTGGTCCTCTCTTCCTTCACTCTCAACACCCCCACAGCCCCATGACACCTTCCCCTGTAACTGGTGAAGATGCAACATCTGCCCATTTACCTCATCCCTCCCCAGTATCCAAGGACCCAAACATACCTTCCAGGTAAAGCAGCTCTCCACCCGCACTTCTGAGAATCTAGTTTACTGCATTCGCTGCTCACAATGTGGTCTCCTCTACATTGGGGAAATGAACCATAAACTGGGTGACTACTTCGCAGAAAAGACCCTGAGCTTCCAGTTGCCTGCCACTTTAACACACCACCCTGTTCCCTGGCCAGCATCTCTGTCTCAGGCTTGCTGCAGTGTCCCAGCAAAGCTCAGCACAAGCTGGAAGAACAATACTTCATTTTGCGCTTGGGGACCCTGTTGCCCTTCGGACTCAATATCAAGTTCAGTAATCTTAGGGCCTAAGCTCTCCCATGGCCTAGGCCCCTACCCCACATACAAGGCCTTGTTATCACATAGCTTGCTATTGCACACTACTTATTGTTGGTCACTATCAGTCCCCATTAACAGCTCTTCACCCTCCTAGCCAGATTGTTATCAACTCCTTTGTCTATCCAACTGCTCTTCTCTCTCTTTGAGCTCTATCCCCACCTACTGTTTACTCCCTACCCCCTCCCCTCCCTATTTTCTGCAAATAAACCGACATTTTTTTAGCTGTCATCAGTTCTGAGGAAGGGTTACCGGACCCGAAATGTTAGCTTTGATTTTTTCCTTCACAGATGCTGCCAGACCTGCTGAGCTTTTCCAGCAACTTCTGAGATCATCTTTCAGTTGTGCAAATTTGCAAGATTCAACTAGAAATCTCAGTATAGTCACACTCTGATGGACATTCTCACCTTCTTCCTAAGCTCTGATGTTAAATCTGTAACATTCATTGGGAGAGTGTTAAAAGTAAGCCTTCAGGTTCTCCACCATTTCACAATGTCCTGCAAAGGTTTAGGGTCCAATGCTGCTTGCAGTGTGCTTTCCATATCAGTGATAACCAAGTTGGTACCCTTCAAATTTCTTGTTTAATTCTGTCAATGTGTAGTTAATAATTCTACTATTACAATTTAAGAGTATTTCTAATTCATGTTCAAATCTCCCTTAATCCTCCAAAGATAGAGAGAAAGAATGAGAGAGTGTGGCTAACCAGGTTGCCCTTCAGTAGAGGCAAAACAGAGTTGATGGCTCAAAGAGTCTCCGTCAGGACTGTTCTATCCTCGTATTCTGTCATGATATGCTTCAAGAGACTGATCAGGTATTCCAAAATGGTTGTTTTCGCGTGAGGCCATGTTATCGTGCTCCCTTAGTAAGTAGGATGCTGATCAGGCATTGTGGTGCACAAGTATAAATCTTGCTCCACCTTCCCAAACCGTAATAACGTAATGATTGTCTGACTTTATACCCAAAAAGGGAAGGTTCACTGCCACTCTTGGAAAAGCTGTTGGATATCCTTCTGATCTTAGTTTGTTTGAGTGAAGAACTTGTAGGTTTGGACTGAAATCTGTCCAACTGTTTTGTGGCACCATATGTTAATGTGACAAAAATGGCAATGATGGATTATTTATTGCAGTCTTTCTTGCTGGTCACAGTACATAGAAAATTAAAATTGATTTCTGCCTGCTGTTTCTCAGGCTGTAGAGAAGACACATCCCAGCCTGACTATGCATCAGGACAAGGTCTTAGTGGCGATAGTTTGATTGCTGTCATTGTCCTTGGTTGCAGACAGAGGACTTGTAACTGATGGGAGTGTCCCTTCCAATTAAAGTGTCATACATGAATATTTTAAGTAATAGTTTGATTGACAGCCATATTGCTGTTGAAGATATGGTTCAAATTTGAGGAATGATTTTTTTAGATGCCTTGGTGGACATCTGTGTAGCTAAAAATCTACAGGTTCTAGGTTTATCCATGTTCAAATGCCAATGGGCATTTTAGGCACTGGTACAAAATTTCAGCTGACACAAATACTGAGGAAGTGCCGCACTGTCGGCGGTGCCATCTTTCAGATGAGACTTTAAACCAAAGTCCCTGATCTCTCTCAATCAAAGTATATTATATCGCTGTATGCCAAAGAAGCAAAGGGTGTTTCCCAGTCCCCTGGCCAATATTTATCATTCATCTAAATCCATTAAACAAAATTACCTGGTCATTGTCACATTATGGTTTAATTGATAGGGGAAGTGGTAGTGGTAACATCACTGGACTAGTAACTGGTGTATTGTGTGCAGTTCTGGTCACCACATTACAGGAAGGACATAATTGCTCTGGAGGGAATGCAGAAGTGATTTACTAGAATGTTACTAGCTCTATGTAAATTTGCTGCTGCATTTCCTACATTAAAGCTACATGTAAGAGTAATTCACTGGCTATAAAGCTGCTTGGAATGTAAAATACTGTATAAATCTACATGAGGCCTTTGCAGTGGCAAGTAAAAGAAACATTTTGTGGGATCCATCATGTGTTCGTAGTTGATGGTTTGTTCTTGACATTTTCATAAAAGTTCATAATTATTGTTAAGTACACTACTTGTGCTAAGCATTTTCATTTTATCGCGTTGATGTTCGCAAAGTGTATGCAGTGATTATAAATCTTGAGCCAGGTTCTGATTGACCTGCTGAGTGTTTCCAGGATTCGCTGTCTTTATTTAATTGGCAGTGTACCAGAGTTGCGTTGAGGAGACTTTGTGATCGTTACGACGATCTGAATGGGTGATGAATATCAATTCAATATTAACTTTCAAAAATTGGACTAATATTCAAAAAGAGAAATTTGCGGGACTGAAGGGAAAGACCATGGAGAGTAGAAGTAATGGAATCTATTACAAAAAGCTGACACTGACATCATATATGAATGGCTTCTTCACTGTGGTATAATTCTATGATTTGTGACTGAATTATTAATGTTTGATTTCACAATCATGATCGCCTGGGTCATGTGATGCATCCAGTAAAACTGGAGAACATGGATGAGGGTTTCTTTTCAACCCAAGTCTCATAATGTCCACCATATAATGAGCAGATGAAGGCATAAATAACACTGATTTGTAAGGGGATGCGAAGTCTGTTGAAAAGAGTGACAAGCGATCTCTGGTGTTAAAACTCAATAGTTCGTGACAGCCAGCATTTCATTGGTAAACACATTGTTAATAATACATCAGTGCATTACATTGCCATCCAATGCAAATGGGTAAAACTGGACTCTTTCCATGCGCATTCGTGCAACAAATTATTCTCACCCAGGCTTTGATTAATTCCATTGTTGACATGGCTATTTTTCAAAAAAGCTTTAGTGTGTAACAGCTGTGAAGACGTCTAAAAATCCTGCTCAGCTCTCTGGGGAGATGAAAGCAATTCACATTTCTTTTACTGGAGGAAATCTGGTTTTAACCTGAATTCATTATTTTAACAGACTTCAGGTAGACAGTGCTCTTTAGTTTGCTCAAGTTACATCGAGCCATATTCTCAATGAAAATCAGTTTGTTCCCGCTTGCTGATATGGTTATAATTTCACAAAAACCTACATCTGTTTATATTTGTTGAATATATAACTTTTCTCTGCTGCAACTCACTAAGAATATTAGACTTCTGGTAATTTTCAATGGCCTAGTTATCCCCTATCTGTTGTCACCTTTGCTTGAAGTTCTCCCCAGGATATGCTTCAGTTGTTAACCATGTTTTGTCAATTTATTCAGGCCTCAGTACCTGAGTTTTTTAAGGTGAGAAGGTGTTGTTGGCTAGGCCAGCATTTATTGCCAGCTGGCAATTAAGAGTCAACCACATTGCTGTGGGTCCGGAGTCACTTGTAGTCCAGACCAGGTAAGGACAGCATTTTCATTCCCTAAAGGACATTAGTGAACCAGATGGGTTTTTCCTGATAATCGAGAATAGAACATAGAACAATACAGCGCAGAACAGGCCCTTCGGTTGATGTTGCGCCGACCTGTGAACTAATCTAAGCCCACCCCCTACACTATCCCATCATCATCCATATGCTTATCCAAGGACTGTTTAAATGCCCCTAATGTGGCTGAGTTAACTACATTGGCAGGCAGGACATTCCATGCCCTTACCACTCTCTGAGTAAAGAACCTGCCTCTGACATCTGTCTTAAATCTATCACCCCTCAATTTGCAGCTATGCCCCCTCGTACTAGCCGACGTCATCATCCTAGGAAAAAGACACTCACTGTCCACCCTATCTAATCCTCTGATCATTTTATATGTCTCTATTAAATCCCCTCTTAGCCTTCTCCTCTCCAATGAGAACAGACCCAAGTCCCTCAGTCTTTCCTCATAAGACCTTCGCTCCAGACCAGGCAACATCCTGGTAAATCTCCTCTGCACCTTTTCCAATGCTTCCACATCCTTCCTGTAATGGGGCGACCAGAACTGTACGCAATATTCCAAGTGAGGCCGCACTAGCGTTTTGTACAGTTGCAGCATGACATCACGGCTCCGGAACTCAATCCCTCTACCAATGAAACCTAACACACCGTATGCCTTCTTAACAGCACTATCAACCTGGGTGGCAACTTTCAGGGATCTATGTACCTGGACACCAAGAACCCTCTGCACATCCACACTATGAAGAATCTTTCCATTGACCCAGTATTCTGCTTTCCTGTTATTCTTCCCAAAGTGCATCACCTCACATTTATCTGCATTGAACTCCATTTGCCACCTTTCAGCTCAATTCTGCAGTTTATCCAAGTCTCCCTGCAACCTGCAACATTCTTCCACACTGTTCACCACTCCACCGACTTTATTTATGGTCATCATTAGATCATTAATTCCAGGTTTTTATTGAATTCAAATTCCACCATCTGCCATGATGGGATTCAAACCTAGGTCCCTAGAACATTACCTGGGTGTCTGGAGTAACAATCCAGTAATAATACCACTAGGCCATCACCACCCCTTTTTTTCAACATTGTACAGTTACTGTCCATAGGTAAAATAATATATTACGTATGGGACTCTAGGAAAAGGGGGAAATGTCAGTGTTGTCTATGGCCCCATTAATTACGGTCAGCTTATGATGTTAACCATAGGGGTTAACTGTAGGAAGTCAACTTGCATTGTATGAAGATAAATGACGTGTTGTTATTGCCAGTTCCGCGACCTCTATTTTGCAGTGTGTCTTGCTGCAGGGTTTGGCTATAAACCAAGCTTTTCCAACTTACATTCTGCTGATTGATGCCTTATCTAACTATGATGTATTCAAGCGTACATATTTTAAAACAAGTAATGGCAAACAGAAACAACTGCATGGAGGGCATTAGGATAAACACTTGTGCGTTTTTTAGAATTAGCGGGTCAGAAGCTCATTGCACATAGTACTTACATAGTGGTTAAATCAGGACATGGGCTTGCTTTGGTGTGTAACTTTCTTTGTAATTATTTTTATTTCAACCTGTTTGTGCGTATTATGATACACCTCTATGGCATGTGGGACTTGAACCTGGACATTCTGGCCCAGAGGTGGGAACACTATCACTGAGCCGCAAGACCGAAAGTACATCATTGTACTAAATACTGAGACAAAGTGGTTCCATGTGTGGTAAATGCTTGTTAACAGCAATACTTTTCTCCTCGATTATCAAGGGGTGACAGCTTGCCTGGAGAAGAATGACAGAGTAGCTGAAGAAGACTATGAGATAAATGTTGTGAATGGTCCCAAGCGTGGACGACGCAACCAGGAGCAGCAGGTAATACAAATCAGTTTTGCTGTAATGTGAATATTACAGCATAATTAAATGACCAATTATTATACTTCTTTAATCTCACATCTTGATGTGTTTGAAATTTTGATTCTTCTAAAGTTGATGTTTGAGAACTGTTCTTAAAAATAAATCTGAATTCTGCTTGCTATGAAAAATGACTTGAGGTACCATGAGACCATGGTATGTTTGCATGTGTGCCCTGGCAGATTGCTGCAAGCTTTTCTGTCTCTGGCATTGGCAATTCAGATGAATATCTCAGTCATTGCCAGTTTCCAGTCTGGAGTTACACTGTCAATTTCATGTTGCAATGATTTGTGTTGTGCAATGACATAAAAATGGCAGCCGGACTTGGGCAACAGATTTCCATTGAGCTGCCATGTCCACTGAAAACGTGTGGTATGATTCCATCTCCAATTACAAGCACTGTCATTCCAGGCCACTCCACTGCTGTGTTGTGCTTAACTGCTGCCCAGTTATCCATTGGATATTCAAGGAACTTTTAGAAATACATATAGAATCACCTTAAGATAACACTTGTACAGTGAAAAATGCAATCAAAGCACTGAGTTTCATTTCTGCAGGAACAATTTAAAAGAAGAGTTATGTTGAACTTGTACAGAACCTATATTAGACCACACCGTATATTATGTACATTTCTGGATCTCGATTATAAAAGGAATTTAGAGAAGAAGGTGCAGTAAAAAAAATTGCAAAGAAGTGCAATAAAAGATTCTGTAAGGATTTGACACAGTAGATGCAGATAAAATGTTCCACTTGTGAGTGAGGTCAAAGTTAGAGGCCCTTAGTGTAAGATTGTCACCAATAAATCCAGTAGGAAAACTTCTTCACCCAGATATTGGCTACAAGTTGGAACTTGCCACAACAAAGCTTGGCGGAAGTGAATAACATAGATGCATTTGAGAGAGTTTAAAGCATGCAATAAACTAAATAAACACTTTAGAGGAAAAAGAAATAGGATGAGATGAGGTTGGGTGAGAAAAGGCTTGTAGATGCATAAGCACCAGCAGAGACCATTTAGGTTGAATGGCCTATTTCTGTGCTGTAAATTTTATTCATTTCAGTATGAGATTCTGAATGTGGTGTCGTCTAAATAGACTGAATAGCTGTCCTCTGCATTCAGATTTGTTCAGCGTACTGGCATAAACTGTTTTATTGTATACAGATTGCTTATAGCCTTTAGTATAATACAGCATTTCATTCCGTTCAAAATTATTAGAGCTGAACCTCATTGTATTTGTCAAGTTGTTTTCTGTCGGTGTATGTGTGAAATTTTGAAGTTACTGAAGTAAAAGCATCTGACAATATTCTGTAATCCGTTATGTTACTTTTGTGTCAGTAATAACTCTTGCTGCAGATCCTTACTATGTACAGTGTAGTACTTGCAGTATGTGCATTTAACAAAAATCATTGTCCATGCTATCACGTATTTCTAATTGCGTGTTTTCGTTTTCTTGTCTTTATTTTGCTGGCTGCTAGCTGCCAAAACTATTTGATGGTTGCCACTTCTATTTCATGGGCCCATTCAAAAGCTGCAAGAAAGAAGATCTCGTTCATTTGGCCAAGGTTGGTGGGGGGCAGGTCCTTGCCCGGCAGCCGAAACCAGACAGTGACGTGACTCAGAGCATCAACACTGTGGCTTACCACGCATCCCCTGGCTCAGATCAGTCATTCTGTACGCAGTATATCATCTATGACAAGGACAGTAACTATAAGCCTGAAAGAGTGAGGTTGGGCAAAGTGTGGACTACCCATTCTATGTGGCTGATCGACTGTGTTAAATCATTTGAACTGCTATCGATAACTGAACACTAATGAAATTATCTGTATATGTAGATGTATTTTATAAAATGAGGCTCAAAATGATGTGCTATTGATATAAAATTATGAAAAAAATTGCTTGAAAATGTAAACGCAGCTCAGAAAATGCAAATAATATTAAAATTATGGGTCAAAGTTTGGTTAAACTAATCACTGTAAAAATTGCTTTATAATGACCTTTCTCTGCTAGCTTCGCTTCTACCGTGTCACATTAAGTATTCATTACGCTAAATTAAGCTCATTCAATAAAAAGATTTATTTTATATCTTGCTCTACACGTTTTTCACACTCAATTTGTTTTAACATGCAAAGAATAATGAAATACATCTGTTTAACTTGAATCCAGACGTGATGTGTGCCAGCTTTCATAGGTATGTGTTAATCCTTTGATTATTAATGTGCTGGTTATCAAATCATGTATTTTTGTAATGAAGGTCTGTCCCGGTGTTAAATCTGTCCACCGCTCTGGTTGCTGTCAAATCACTGAAATGAAAATAAACCGATAAAATACTCTAGTAAAATTTGTGAAACTGTTCTTGATTTACTTAAGTCTATAATTTTAGGATAATTGGGATCACCTTTGCAACCCGCTTCCATCAGTCTGGAGAACTATGCAGGAAAACCTCCGCCATTTTTTTGTTGTTGCACCTCACTCTATAATTATCAACAACAATGTCAGCTAAGCTTAGTTGAGTCAGTCAGGGCAATGAAAAGCCAGCTGAGTCTTTAGAAATTTTGAATTCAGGCAATGCCATCGAATCAAAAGCCGGAGAAGAAAGACATTTGACACTGTCATATCAGCGCCAACTCTTTGGAGAAGCTGCTGTATTAGTCCCATGATTTTGCTCTTTCCCCATAGACCTGCAAATTTATCCTTTTCAAGGATTTGCCCAACTTCGTTTTGAAAATTACTATTTAATCTGCTTCCATCACCCTTTTGGCAGCACATTTCACATCATCATTGTATACTGTGTATAAATATAAAGTTCCAGTCCCACCTTTTAGTATTTTGCCAGTTATCTTAAATGTATTCCCAGCCTCATGAACACTTGCTGTGTGATAAGTGTTCATTTCCTGTTCCTTTTAAATCTGGTCACTTTCATTCTTGATCCTTTTGAGTGAGAACAGTTTTTCTATATCTATTGTCTAGGCTCCTTGTGATCTTGAAAACTACTGTCAGGTCTCCTTTTAGCCTCCTCCTCTCCAAGGAAAACAGTTCCAACTTATGTCTTCACAACTGAAATTCCTCATCCCTGGAACCATTCTTGTACATCTGCACTTCCACCAATAATTTCACATCCTGCTTATGACATGGCACCCAGAACTGTAAACAGCATTCCAGCTGAGGCCTTAGCTATTGGCTTATACAAGTTCAGCAATACCTCTTTGCTCATGCCACACTCTTTCCCCCTATTATTGAAACCCAAGATACCATATGCATTATGAACTGTTCTACCCTGCCCCATGATATGCATCTAGTCTCTGCTCTTCCACACACTTAAAGTTGTACACTTTCTTTCATTCTATCTATGTTCGTTATACAAAATTGTATCACCTCATGTTCTCTGAATTGAATTTCATTTGGCACCTATCTACCGTCTCCATTGGCATGTTAATGTCCTCTGAAAGTTTGACACTGTCCTCACAATGCTTCCAAGTTGTGTAATGTGCATGAAGATTGAAATTGTTCACCAAGGTCTAGATCATAAATATGTGTCAGGAGAAGATAGATCATGAGCGTGTGTCATGTCCCAGTGCTGAGCCCAGGGGAATTCTACCACAAGCCTTTGTCCAGTCCTCCCAAAAATCCATTAACCATCAATCTTTCAGTCAATTTTGGTATCCATTTTGCTACTGTCTTTAACTTTGCACTCAAGTCTGTTGTGGGACATGTAAGAAAAGCCTTTTGGAAGTTTATGAATATAATGTAACAAAATCCCTGCAGTGTGGAAGCACGCCATTTAGCCCCTCAGAAGAACATCCCACCTGGACCCATCTCTCTACCACATTCCTGGACTCAAAGGGCAATTTAGCATGGCCAATCAAACATACCTGCATATCTAAGGACTGTGGGATGAAACTGGAGCACCCAGCGGAAACCCATGCAGACACGGGAGAACATACAAACTCCATGCAGACAGTTGCCAAGGCTGGAATCGAGCCAGAGTCCCTGGCTTTCTGAAGCAGCAGTGCTAACCACTGAGCCACCTTACTCTATGGCAATGATATAAAAACATAACATAATATCAAGCCTCATCAAAAATTTCCAAGTTAGTTATATATGATTTTTCTAAAGTCCGTTCTGACCCTTCCTAATTAATTCATATTTAACTATTAGTTCTATCCTAGATCATTGTTTCTGAAGTTATGTCAGATCTGTAATTGCTGGGCATATTCTTATGTCTTTTTTGAACAGGGTTGTAATACAAACAAATTCCAGAACTCTGATACCATCCCTGAGTCTAAGGAAAATTCAATAATGGCCAGGGCCTCCATTCTTATTTCCTTTAGTATCAGTAAATGCATCTCATCCAGTTCCAATACTGTATCGACTTTTAAGTATAGTTTCTCCAATACCACCACCTTATCATTTTGAACTCATCTTGAAACAGAATTTCCTCTTGTCAATATGGCAAAGATAACAGCTTTTTCATAAGGATATATGCAAAGTATTCATTTAATGACTTAGCTATGCTCCTATCTCCATGTGTAAATCCCATTTATAGTCCCTAATCAACCCTCCTTTACCTTAGGCTGTCCTCCAGACTGAGGGTGACTCTCTTCCACAATGGAGTGGTGAAATGACTAAGCAGTCTAGTGATGGATTTGCATCCCCAGCCACAGTTGAGGCGAGTGGGCAGGGTGCTCGGGATTTTGCACTTCTTCCCCTGAAGCATTTTCTCTGCCCTCTGGTAACTATTTGCAGTGACAGAGCTTGGAGTAGAGAGCTTGCTGTAGATATCTGTGTAAGGCTTCTCCTTTCATCATTATTTTAGTGTTTATCTGTCATGATGCGATCACAGAGCAAACCATCAAATTTATATTATAACCTAGCTTGGGACCGGTATTTTTTCAATTTGGAATTACAAACCACTTTGACTCCTTTACAGAATTTGCAATTATAGAATCATAGAGTTATACAGCTCAGAAACAGACCCTTTGGCCTATATCCTTCTAAACCTTTCCTATTCATGTATCTGTCTAAATGTCTTTTAAACGTTGTAACTATACCTACATCTACCACTCCCTCTGGCAGTTCATTCCATATACACAGCACCCTCTGTGTGAAAAAGTTGCCAGTCGGGACCCTTTAAAATCTGTACACTCTCATCTTAAAACCTATGCCCTCTAGTTTTGAACTCCCCTAACCTGGGAAAAAGACCTTTGCGATTCATCTTATCTATGCCTCACAATTTTATAAGCTTCTATCAGGTCATCCTCAACCTTCTATACTTCAGGGATAAAAAGACTTTGCATTTCCAACCCATTTTTTACAACTCAAACCCTCCAGTCCTGGCAACATCCTTGTAAATCTTAAAGATTCAAGCCACAAGATCCAACAGGTTTGAACAAACAGCCAATAAATTTTAATTCACAATGTAGGAGGGCTAATACAGCTTATAGTACACATACAACTTAATTCTAGCACACAGCTAATGTGGTGAATTTGAGGTAATGGAATGTGATCGAGCACCCCAAACACCCATCAAATTGCAAATGAGTATTTCTCAGCAATTTCCCCCAAATGTTAAGAATACGGTAGGCCATCAAATCTCTTTAAACTTCCCAAGGGAAGACAATTCTTCACTTTTATCAATTTAGCCTTGAAAGTCCCTCTGAAAAGCTATGCTGTCATTGACTGCCTCATGATTGCTCTCCTTCAGTTTGATCACCCACCCTTCCTGGATCTATGCTTGCTTGGACTGTAAAACTACACTTTAATACTTGTTCATAAGCTCTTCATTAAAAGTCTCACAAAGCCAGTCATGCCCTAGGTGCTCAGTTATGTTCCAATTTTATTAAGTTTCATCTAACAAATGCTACCTGTGAGCTTTTCACCCCCATTTTCTCAACTGTACTAAAATGTAAATGCTTGGAGACTTCTTCCATGCCTTCCCCCAACACAGAGCAAGCGAACTTCCCACTTTCTCAGTTCCCCCGGACTATTCCTGATTCCCAGCTCTGACACCTGGTTCCCTACTATTTTGTAAAACTTCTTCCTGTTCTCGACTCCCTGAATCCCCTGCTTAGAATTTGTATAGTTCAGCTACCTTCTCAGCAGAACAGCAAACTGCGATATTTATGAAATGCGCATATCACTCCCTCTTAACATGCTCACTGCCTGTAGCCTTTAAATTCCTCACCTGTGACGCTAAACTAATGAAAACCTTGCAACAAGTCTCTCCGTCATTGCTGGGCAAATGTCAATGGCAATAAAATCAAAATGATCACCTATAAACCCCTCAGAACTGAGAACTAAAATTACATTCTCTCAGAATGCTGGAAATGGATTTCATCACAGCCTACAGAAGACTTTAGACCCCCTTTTAAGTTAGCTGCCAGTCTCTTTTCATAATCCCTCTTTCATGTCCTTTTTTACCTTGCTTCAGAACCTTCTATATCCAACCTTGATCTTGTTCCTCCTGACACTTGTCATAAGCACACTTTTGCTTTTTTAGCTTAACTTCTTTCTTCCTTTTCATCCAGGGAGATGTGGATTTACTTGTCATATTCTTCCAAGGGAATATACTTTGATTGTGCCTAAACCACCTTTGAAGATAGCCCATTGTTCAGCTACAGTTTTTCCTGTCAACCTTTAGTACCAGTCTATCCAACCAGTTCAGGTCCTGCCCCGTTGAGGTTCTCGAAACCCCAGCCCCCTGCCAGTTAATTATTCATGTTCTGGATTGTACATTGTTCTTTTCCACTGCCATCTTAACCCTTATGATATGATGATTACTTCCCTTAAATGTTTCTGACTGATACTTGATCCTCTTGACCAAGCTGTCTCCTAAGAACCAGGTCTAGCAGTGCCTCCTTTCTCATTATACTGGACACACTCGGCTGTAGATAATTCTGAATAATCTAAGAAAGCTTGTCCCTTTCTGCCCTTTACATTACCATTATCCCAGTCTACATTCCAATAATTAAAGTCTCACATTATCACTACTGTATCAGGCTTGCTGTAAGTTTCTTGCAAATGTAATTTTCTTAGTTGGTGGCCCCCAGTCTGCAGTAATCAATATAACTGCACATTTTCGGTTCGTTAGCTCTTGCCAAACCAATTCTGTCCTTTAAACTTATAGGACATTCTGTTTCTCCACTACTGCAACACTACCACACCCCCTCCTTTTCTTCTTTCCCTATTGTTCCTGCACACCTTGTATCCAGGAATATTTAGCACGCACTCCTGCCTTATCTTGGCCTGGGTCTCTGTATTATCCACAATGTCAAAATTCCACATGGCAATCTGTGTCTGTAACTCACCAATCTTATTTAATGTACTCCTTTCATTCACACACACACACACACAGTGTAAGTCCCTAGTTTAGGATATTTTAATTAGTCTGACTTACTCCAAGGCCACCTATAAATTTACTGTTCTCTATTCTTCCTCAGTATTGATTTCAGTCTCTCCCAATATTTTGTACACCCTGGTATTTCTCTCTGACATTCTCTCCTGGGTGCCACACCATGCCGATTTAGTTTCATACCTCCCCAAAGGAACTATAAGGAAGCTAGTGATCAAACATTGTGGAGATGGACCCTTCTTCAGTCTCGACCTGAAACGTCAACTTTCCTGCTCCTCTGATGCTGCTTGGCCTGCTGTGTTCATCCAGCTCCACAACGTTTTATCTCAGATTCTCCAGCATCAGCAGTTCCTACTATCTCTATAAGGAAGCTAGTCCTGGCTCTGTTCAGATCCAATCCATCCAGCTTCCACAGGTTCTATGTTTCCCAGAGCCAGTCCCAGTAATCCCTTGAATTTAAAGCCCTCCCTCCTGTGCACCATCTTTTCAGTCACACATTTATCTGTCTTATCTTCCTACTTCTGTTGTCCCATGAACATGGCACTGGGATAGTCCAGAGACTGCCATAGAGATGTCCTTGTAAATTTCTACCTGGATCTCCAAGTTGTAATTGCAAGACCTGCATCTGCTCTATGACATCTTTGACCCTGGCACCAGAATGGCAACATGCCATTTTGGAATTTACAGGCGTAGAAAAGACTGTCTGTTCCCTCATAATAAACTCCTTATCACTCCTGCTTTCCCACTTTTCCTTCCCTCTTGTTACACTCCTTCAAGGAACCATTGCCCTCATTAGTATCACAACAAAAAAAAAAGACAATTAGTGAGTAAAACCACCTCAGACAATTTCTGTGTACTACCTTTGTGTTTTGTTTAGACTGCCTGGTGGTCACTGATTCCTTATTTTCCTGCATGCCCCTATCCCTGCAGTGTAACCACTTCCCTTATCATGCTATCTACATAGTCCTCTGCTTCACGAATGCACCGCAGTGACTCCAGATGCCACTCTCACCCCAAAGCCCAAACCTCAAGTTCCTGCACATGTGCTCCTCTGGGTCACGCAACTGGTCCACAACTTCCCATAGGTCAGAGGATGGGCTAACCATGTGGCCAAGTTGCCCTGCCAGACTTTAAACTTGCTTTGGATTTTCCTTGTAAACTGGAGATCAGGGAGCAGCAAGTGGAATTACTCACCCTACCAATCATTCCCTTTGCTCACCAACCTATTAATTAGAAATATAAACATTAGAGTGAGAACCAATTCTAAGGATGTTGATGACATTAATAATAAGCCAACGAGTACCTACACCTTGCCCTCACTTAACTCCCTCAACTCACCAAGCTCCCAGCAGTCCATTCAAGCCACGCTTGGTGCATACTCAGAAACTACTTTTCTACTCTCTAAATCCAAGGGGTAATTTCATTCCCAGGCACAGAGAGAAAAAAAACAGTTAGAACTAACTTAGGTAATCATCTGTTCCATACTGGATATCCCGTTTACCCAAGGTAAGGTCCCTGGCTCCTGAACTTAAATAGTAACCTGCAGGTACACCTTAACAGTTAAATGTTAAATGCAAACCAATGTAGGTTTTTAGGAAGAGATTAAAATTCCCCTCCTCACTGAAGTGCCAACATTCCATTCAAGAGGCATTAACCATGTGATGAGCTGACCCCCTGCCTGCCTCAGCATCCCCGTCGAAGTGAGTGTTTCTGAGCTGCTGGAGGGTGCCATGTGATGGCGCTTTCTCAGGTTGTGGGACTTGCTCAGGGGCTTCCTGCTTCCTCGGCACCCACTTGAAGGGCCTGTAGAGAATGAAAGACGTGAATTCCAACTGGCCCAAGCGAAAAGGGCTCAAAAGTCATCATCGTGCAAGCCGTCCAATTTCCATAACGGGTGAAAGTGAGTGTCGCGTGCCACATGTTGGTGTGATAACTAGCCCTGCCGCCAGGATCTGAGGACACCCCACTTTGCCAATTCTAATAGCCACCCGCTCCACCTCTCCAGCCATCTTCACAGCCTCCATACTTCCACATTGATCAGGGTGGCTCTGCGTGGATGTCCACTGCCTTTCCATGGCATCCTATATCTTTTTATCTCTGAAGCAGAGTGTTTTGTGTGGATAGAATGGCAGGGTTAGTAGCAGGTGACTGTGAGCAATGGGTATGATGAACAGTGACTGGCAGTAGTGGCTGTTTGGATGGAGAAAGACACCCCACCAAATTTGCAACCCTGCTTGCTTGGCCAAGCCCAGAATTAAAGCTGAAACATGGAAGGTGTTTGGTCAGGGGGCATGTCAATATTGAAGAATGGTTATGCTATTAAAAGTCAGACCTGCTTTCTCGTTACTGTGTCCCTCTGAGATGCTGTATTGATTTGCAATGCTTCATTGTTAATTTATTTTATTGCATGGTGTGCAACATTTTGCAACACTTAAACCTTGCTCCTAATTAATGTGGTTGTGCCTGAATATTTTGCCTTTGCCCCCGCAGGGTACCAGACAAACTATTTCCTTTCAAAGATTGAAAATTTGTTGACACTTTCTCTTCATCATTCCTGAAGGCTCTGGGCATTTTATCGCCCTTCTCTCCTGAATGAAAGCTGTCATCATTAAGAGGTAAACCCAGATGATGACTTTTAATGCATAGCTTGACTTTGGTAATTCAAGTGATGTCAGCTGTGGTTTAAAGGTCAAGTTCTCGCCTCTGAGTCAGTAATCAAGGGTGCTGCATTGTCTTGGATGCTGTCTCTTAGATACAATGTCAAGCCATCACTGTGTATCGTGTTGTGGATGTTCTAAATGTCGATCGCACTCTCTTGAAGATTAATGAGAGTTCTCTCTGTAGCCCTGGTCATTGACAATCACTCATCAAAGAGTATGATTGTCCACCAAGGAAGTTCTGTGACATTGGTCATGGGTTCTGTGGGTCCTTCCATGGTTGATGAGCCCGATCCTGGAGCCGCATTTCCGATCACACACGAGGCAAGTGTTTCTGGGAAGTGAAATCGGTCCTTGACCTTGAGATCACTGACATTCCTTTCTCCGGTTCTTTTCTCAGATTTCCTCTTGCCGACAGGTGTTCTCAAAGGACTGTGTCCCTAGGGAGTTTCTCCAGGTCAGTTTCTTCTGAACGAGGGTCCCCCATGCCATGACATCGATGTTGTGTTTTCTGACGGAGTCTTAGGTGCCCGTCTATCCTGGGAAACAAGGGTGGCACTACTGCTTCACAGCAACAGAGACCCAGGTTCGATTCTAGCCTTGGGTGATTCTCTGTGTGGAGCTTGCATGTTCTCGCCGTGTGTCCACGGATTTCCTCAGGGTGCTCTGGCTTCCTCCACAATCCAAACACATGCACATAAGGTGGATTAGGGGGGTTAGCCATGGGAAATGTTGAGTTACAGGTATAGCGTAGAGGGGTGAGTCTAGGTAGGATGGTCTTCAGAGGGTCAGTGTGGACTTGATGGGCTGAATGTCCTGCTTCCACACTGTAGGGAATATATGAAACAAGTTTTGTGCTAACTTTTGAAGCAATCCCAGTGAAAGATCATTAGCCTGAAGCTTTGACTCTGAATCTCTCCCCACAAAGATGCAGCCTGACCTGCTGACTATCTCCAGCTCTTTTGGATTCTGTTTCAAATCATTTGCCAAGCAAATAGGAGGCTCGGAGATGTTATTCTCTATATATGGATAAAGTATTTATAGATTTTTGTTTGAAATTTGCTTGGCGAGATGGAATGCACAGTTTACCGATGCAAACACACAATCCAGAGCGGTCAATCCAGAGCCAAGTAAATTCTGCATGAAATTTACCTTGACGTGTCATACTCCCACATCATAACCAATTTTCTTCCTTAGTGACTAGGAACTTTATGAAGCACAGGATTGAGATGTGTAAAGTTACTTGTCTGTTCCTCCCCGGAGTCCTTGTTACTGATATATTGACCAATCTTTTCTTGGCTTCCTAGGAATTGCCAGAAATAGTTATAACCTTTGCATAACTTAAAATTTTCAGCTTTGAATCCCTATTGTGTGGAATCAGGCTATTCAGCCCATCAAGTCCACACCAACACCACCCAACCCAGACGTCTGCATTTCTCATGGCTAGTCCACCCAGCCCGCACATGCCTTGATGCTACAGGCAATTTAGCATAGACAATCCATCCAACCCACACATCTTTGGACTATGGGAAGCAACCATAGGGAAAATGTGCAAACTTGACACAGATAGTTGCTGGAGGTTGGAATTGAACCTGGGTCCCTGGTGCTAGGAGGCAGCAGTGCTAATCACTGAACCACCATGCTGTCCATAAGGTTGAGTTTTTTTTTTCTCCTCCAGTTAACATTCAATTCGAGCCAAAAGACAGAAATGGTTCTGTGTGGTTTTTACAGAAATAGCAAATGCAGATTTAGTTCACTGCAGGATCTCACATTTTGAGGCATTCCTGCCTTACATTGCAGCTGGGAATTGTTCAACACAATACTTGTATGGACCACTGGATGTCAGTAGTTATGATTTAAAGAACGTCTTCTTTGAATATTTTCAAGAAGGAGTTGGATATAGTTTTTAGGGCTAAAGTGATCAGAGGTGTTGTGAAAAAACGGGAACAGAGTACTGATTTGAATGATCAATCATGATCGTATTAATTGATCAAGCAGGCTTGAAGAGATAAATGGCTTACTCTTGCGCCTATTTTCTGTGTTTCTGAAAAAACAGGTCAAATCAACTAAAACTCAAGGCTGGCAGCTGCTCAAGGTGGATTGATGTAGCAGGGCTTGCAATGTTAAACATTTCTCTATGTCCAGATATCTGGGAAGATAGCCCTATAGGTGTATGTGTTCAGTCTCCATTTATCTACAATTAGCAGCCATGCCTTCAGATGTCTTGATCGGAAACTTTGAAATTTCCTCCCTGAAGAAGAAGTGTCTCAAGAAAATTAGAATCACCAGGAAAGTGGTTTGGAGCTAATTGTAGGAGCTTTGGGCATACAGGTCCCCATGTCCTGATGAACTTCATTTTAGCATTTTAAAGGAAGTAACTAGTTAGATAGTCGATTCATTGGCTTTAGCTTTCCAAAGCTCCCCAGGTTCAGGGAAGGTCCATCAGATTGTAAAGTAATGAATGTAACTCCTTTATCCAAAAAGAGAGGAGAGATGTTTAATTTCATTAGAGACCATAGAGGTCTACAGCATGTAAAAACATCATTGAGTCTGTGCCAGAAATATGTCAAAACAGGTTGCAATTATAGAGTTCTACACGCCCCACTTGAATGGAGAAAGTTGGGGTGCAAGGTTAAGGCAAAGATACTACTGCAGTGTAACCAGTAATTGTGGCCCATCTTACCAGTACAGAATTCAAATTAGATTTACACTCTGAGTCAAATTGGAACCTATCAAATTGGAAGCTATCAAATTGAGAGTTGCCTTGTAAGATTGTGAGTGGAGCTTAATGGGAAGAATCTCAGTTAAAGAGCTATCTTCCCCAGTTCTATTAGTGAGTCAGACTGTCTGATCAGTTTTCAGTGGTTACCTGGAGGCATACAGACCAGCCTCATTCGAGTATCAAATGATCACATCTATCCCATAGGACAGGCTTGGTTCCAAAGACCCATCGCTCATCCCATGGCATCCTGGAGCCATTTTAACCTCATCCCTCCCTTCCTCTATTGCTCAAGGAGGATAGTCATTGGGTAACTGACTCCATTCCTCTCCCGTATTAAAAGTTGAGATTAAGCCAGTCTGGTTGCAACCTTGATGCCACATTTGATCTTGAGACCAGCTTTTGGTTTCATTTTCACGCCGTCACTTAAGGCAGCCTTGTTCCACCCCCGTAACACCACCTGACATCAAACCCCACCCCCCACAGTTCATCTGCAGCTGAAAACCATCATTCAGTAGTTGGGAAATGTGAGAATCTATTGTGAAGAATGTGCTAAATAGACACTTGCAAAATGGCGAACTGATTGAGCAGAGTCAGCATGGGATTGTGAATGGAAAATCATGTTTTGACAAACAAAGCTTTTTGAGGATGATGCTAAATGAATTGGGGAGGCAATAGCCTAGTGGTATTATCACTAGACTGTTTATTCAAAGAGCCAGGTAATGTTCTGCAGATCCAGGTTCAAATTCTGCCATGGCAGATGGTGGAATTTGAATATAAAAAATCTGGAATTAAGAGTATAATAATGATCATGAATCCATTGTTGATTGTCAGGAAAAACCCATCTGGTTCACTTATATCCTTGATGGATGTGCAGAGTAAATGGTAAGAGGCTGGGAAGTGTAAGCTGCTGCAGGCTAACATGCAGATGGAGCAAGATGTTAAGAACTACGCATGAAATGTTGGTCTTTATTGCAAAAGCATTTCTATGAGCTGATGATGTAATACACTTTGCAGACACTGTGAGGGAAAAGGCGTTAGGCGGATGATCAGATATGATCATATTGATTAGAGGATCAGGTCTGATGGGCTGAATGGCCACGTTTGCACCTTTGTTGCTATCTTACTTTTAGAATCAACTTTCCACACCTGAATGGTTGCATGCATTCTACCTCTGTAAACTTGAACTTGGCCAAGACACTGCTGCTCATGTCTTTACTCTCACCAAGTCTTGTTCTGCTACATCCTACGCTTTCTGATGTACATTAAAGTCCTCATCCTTGTTTTCAAATTCCCGCGTGCCCTCACTCATCCTGTCTCTGTAATTTCCAGCACCACAACCCCTCAAGATAAGAGCATTAGACGTAGGAAGAGGCCATTCAGACCTTTGGCTTTGCTCAGCCTTTCAATATGATTGGATAATCTGATCTGATAATCCTCAGCTCCACTTGCCTGTCTTTTCCCTATAACCTTGATTCCTTCACTGATGAAAAATCCATCTATCTCGGCCTTGAACATACATAATGACCCAGCCTCCACATCCCTCTGTATTAAAGAATTCCATGGATTCACTACCCTCTGAGAGAAGAAATTTGTTGTCATTTCTGACTTAAATGTGCAACCCTTTATTCTAGATTATGTTCTCTGGTCCTAGACTCTCCCACAAGAGCAAACAACCTCTCTACATGTACCCTGTCAAGTCCCCTAAGAAACCTGCCTCTCACTCTTCTAAATTCTAATGGACCTCCTCAATTCTCCCCATAAGACAGTCCCTCCACACCTAGCATCAGTTCAGTGAATTATCTCTGAGCTGCCTTTAATGCCAGTATATCTTTTCGTAGACAAGAGGCCCAAAACTGTTCACAGTATTCCAACTGTGGTCTGACTAGTGCCTTGTATAGTTTTAGTAAAATGACCCTAGTATTATACTCTATTTCCTTTGAAATAAAGACCAACATTTCATTTGCTTTCCCCGTTACCTGCTGAACTTGGATGAGGAATGACTACAAAATGATTGCTCTGTATATTCTATATTTATTATAATCCACCTGCTAAGGCTTTGTCCAATCTCTTAACCAGTCTATATCTCTCTGCAGACTCTTTGTGTTAGCCTCACAACTGTCCTACCTACTCATTTTTTGTGTCATTCACAAACTTGGCTATAGCACATTCACTTTCCTCATCCAAGTCATTAATATATATTATAAATAATTGCGACCCAGCATTGGTCCCCGTGGCACTGCATGAGTTACAGTTTGCCATTCTGAAAATGCCCTTGTTATCCCATCCCTCTGTCTTTTATTAGTTAACCAGTCCTCTATTCATGTTAATAGTCTACCTCCAGTTTAGTGTGCTCTTATCTTATTAAGTGGCCCAGTGTTTGGTACCTTATCCAATGCGTTCTAAAAGTCCCAAATATATTACATCTACTGCTTCCCCTTTATCGATCCTGCTTGATACCATCCCAAAGAATTCTATCAATTTGTCAGGCATGATTTCCAATTCTTAAAGCCATTCCTATTCTGCTTGATCATATTTCTAAATGGTCTGCTACTTATAATAGCATCTAATATTTTCCGAGTCACAGACATCCAGCCACTGGCCTTTAGTTACATTTTTTTTTGTCTCCTTCCTTTTTTAATTAAGGGTATTACACCAGCAGTTTTCTAATCCTCTGGGGCTTTTCCAGAACCTAAGAGTTCCTGGAAGGTTACTACTGGTGCATCTTTAGCTACTTCCTTTAATATGCTAGAATGCATCCCATCGGGTTGTATGTGTTCCTCGAATACCTGCCTCCCATTAATTTCATCAGCTATCCCAGAAACTCTCTGGAATAATGCAGCCAGTTTGTACATTCATCTGAAACAGAAACCTTTTTAATGGGCTGAACATATTTGGGATAATCTAGGAGCCATTGAAGACCGCATGTGAAGTAAATTGCTTCCAAGCTGTATTGTTCTTTGGGATGAAACTCAGGATATCTGTCTGATCTGAGTGCACAATCTTAAATTGTTTAAAGTGCAAAAAGTAAAGCTTCTTATGCTGTAGCATTCATTGAACCATCTGTGCGAATCAATGCATTATATGTTCGGTAATGTAACAAGCGATTGGTGAGTTTTATTTATGCATAATTGGTGCATTCAGTATTCAAAAGAACATTGAGACACTTTCGTCTATTGAATCAATGAAACAAACACCAATTCAAAATCTCCCCTCCCCCAACCGCATCCCAAAACCAGCCCAGCTCATCTCCACCTCCCTAACCTGTTTTTCCTCTCACCTCAAGCCACACCCCCATCTCCTATCTACTAACATCATCCCGCCCCCTTGACCTGTCTGTCCTCCCTGGACTGACCTATCTCCTTCCTACCCCCCTACCTACACTCACCTTTACTGGCTCCATCCCCGCCTCTTCGACTTGTCTGCCTCCTCTCCACCTATCCTCTCCTCTATCCATCCTCTATCCGCCTCCCCCTCTCTCCCTATTTATTTCAGAACCCTCTTCCCCTCCCCCATTTCTGATGAAGGGTCTAGGCCCGAAACGTCAAGTTTTCCTGCTCCTATGATGCTGCTTGGCCTGCTGCGTTCATCCAGCCCCACGACTTGTTATCTCGGATTCTCCAGCATCTGCAGTACCTTTTATCTCTGATACCAATTTGAATCTATAGTTTTCATCTCTTATGCAGACTGCCATAGTGTTAAAAGGGAATGGCTACATTTAACATCTCATCAAAATAAAAAGAATTATTTCCCGGATCCAACCACTTCCATAACTATACTCACTAATTTTGATTTCTTCCCTATATGGAGCAATCTTCTGTGCAGTACTAAGTAATAGTGATACTAAAGCAACACTAAACAGTACTAAGCAGTATTAAATGCTGCAAAGCAACACTAAACA
>JAHRHZ010000145.1:4140040-4160511 GCA_024137785.1 Ginglymostoma cirratum | reverse complement strand
CTAAACAGTACTAAGCAGTATTAAATGCTGCAAAGCAACACTAAACAATACTAAGCAGTATTAAATGCTGCAAAGCAACACTAAACAGTACTAAGCAGTGGGAACATAGGAACAAGAGTAGGCCATTTGGCCCCTCAAGCCTGTTCCACCATTCAGTGAGATCATGGCTCATCTGTGGCCTAACTCCATATCCCTGCCTTTGGCCCATGTCCCTTAATACTTTTGCTTAACAAAAACCTTACCTCAGATTTAAAATTAGCAACTGATCCAGCATCCTCTATCATTTGTGGAAGACAGTTCCAAACATCTACCACCCTTCCTGCGTCGAAGCTCTTCCTAACATCTCTCCTGAAAGGTCTGGCCCTAACTTTTAGATTTTGCCCCCTGGTTCTAGAATCCCCAACAAGTAGAAGTAGTTATCTTTATCTACCATGTCTTTTTCTGTTAATGTTGAAAAGACTTCAGTCAGATCACCTCTTTACCTTCTAAACTCTAAAGAAAACAGGCTTAGTTTAAGATAGCTCTCCTCATAATTAAATGCCTGGAGTGCAGGCAACATACTAGATAACATATGTAGTACTCCCTCCAAGGCCAGTATATCCTTCCTAAGGTGTGGTGCCCAGATCTGCTCTCTATACCCCAAAGAAGTGGGGTCTTACTAGGGTTTTATGCAGCTGCAACATAACTTCTGCACCCTGGTTCCATTCCTGTGGGTATAAAGGCCGGTATTCCATTAGCTTTCTTGATTATTTTCTGCACCTCTTCGTGGCATTTTAAAAATCTATAAACCTGAGCCCTAAGGTCTCTTTGAGCAATTTCATACCATCTAGAAAGTACCTTGATCAATCCTTTATTGGTCTAAAATGGATAACCTCACACTTGCTCACAGTGTACTCCATCCTGCACAGTTTGCCCATAGTCGATCAACATGCCTCTGTAATTTTATGTGATAGGGGTGTTGGCCATGCTAAATAGCCTATGTGTCCAGGGATGTGCAGGCTAGGTGAATTAGCCAAGGGGAATGCAGGGTTGCAGGAATAGGGTGGGGGGTTATGCAGTTGGGTCTGGGTGGGATGCTCTTTGGAGAATCGCAATGACTCGATGGGCTGAATGGCCTGCTTCCACACTGTAGGGATTCTATGATACGCTGTCTACAATGCAACCAAACTTTGCATCATCAGCAAATTTGGATATACAGGTAGTTCCCCTGTAATGCGATAGTTGTGTTCTTGTGTGACCTCGTGCTAAATGAAATTGCGCTGTAGAAAATCACCATGAAAATTGCATTATAGGGAAATCACTATAGAAAATCACTATACATGCACAGCAGAAAGTTTGCATTGTCCAAACAGCGCCCACTATTCATCAATTGCGTTATGGCCAATTCGCATTAACAAAACACATGTTACAGCAAAACTACCTGTATGACTTTCTATGGCATTGTCCAAGTCATTAATAAATCATGTGATTAATTGACGCCCTAACACAGATCCTTGTGGGACAACACTTGTCACGCCCTGCCGATTTGAATATCAACCTATTCTCCCTACTTTCTATCTCCTACCGCTCAACCAATTTCTCAGCCATATCAGTGATCTGTTCTCAATTCCACGGGGTCAGTAGTAAGTGGGGTTAATACTAAGCCTTGCTAAAATCTGGAATAGTAATAAGGTCCATGGAATTTCCTTTATCCATATATCTTTGATTGCTCCACAGCCAGTGCTGACAGGTTTTTGAAAATGTGGTATTCCCGACCTTACTTTGAGTAAAACTGAAACTGATTAGTCTGGTCTTAGCCCACTTCTCCCTCCCAGAACCGCAACAGGGTTCCTCTGGTTCTCACCTTCCAGTCTCCTTTCCAGCCATGCTTGCTTATTCTTGGAGTGCAGACGTTGCCAGCAAGACCGGAATTGGTTGCCCCATCCCTAACTGCTCTTGAACATTTCGGAGGGCAGTTACAATTCGGCCACATTACTGCGGGTCTGGGTCTACATGTAGTCCAGGCCAGGCAAGGACAGCAAAATGTCCCTTCCTAATGAATCAGGCAGGTTTTGCAGCAATCGTAGAATCCCTACCATGTGGAAGCAGGCATTCAGCCCGTTGAGTCCACACTGATGCTCTGAACAGCATCCCATCCAGACCCATCCCCTTGTACCCTATCTCCATTACCCTGCATTTCCCATGGCTAACCCACCTAGTCTGCGCATCCCTGGACACTACAGGGCAATTTAGCATGACCAATCCACCTAACCTGCACAACTTTGGGCTGTGTTAGGAAACCGGAGCACCCAGATGAAACCCACACAGGCATGCAGCGAACGTGCAAACTCCGCACAGATAATTGCCTGAGGGTTGAATCAAACCAGGGTTCCCTGGAGCTGTGAGGCAGCAGTGCTAACTAAAGAGCCACCAATAACAGTTGTGTGCCTTTGAGATTATCTGTATAGTCCAGATTAAGTAATTGTGTTTATATTCTGTCGGCTGTCATGATGGAATTTGAACTCACTTCCTTAGAACATCAGCATGGGGCATCTGGATTACTAGTGTGTTAAATCATTGATGTCTAAAAGACACTATATCTTTAAAGCAGTTGGACAGCATCATGACTTACGATCGCTACCTGACTCTCTAACCATTTAGTTTGATCATGCATTCAATTAATCTGTCAGAAGGAAAACCAGTAGTCAGACAGTCTGCTAGTCAATCTGCTTAGTTATCCAGTCACGTATGTTCAACAAAAACAGAAATTTCTGGGGAATCTCAACAGGTCTGGCAGCATCTGTGGGAAGAAAGCAGAGATAACCTTTCAAGTCCAGCGACTGTTCATCTCAACTGATAGTAGCTAAAAATAAGCGATATTTATGGTGATGATGTAGTTGGAGTTTTTTTTGCGGGGGGAAATGTACAGGGGAAGAGGTAAGTGGTTAGGTGGAGATGGAGTCCACAGACAGAGAGAGAGAGAGAGATGAAAGGGCCAGGTAAACAGGGAGATTATGGATGGTAAACCAGTGCGGAAGAAAAGCTGAATAAGCAATAATGACAAGCTAAGAGTGAGAAATTGGCTTGGCTGTGCTGAATGCCACCCATATAATGTGATAATGGGTCTAGAGGTCCATGGGGATGGGTGATTGTGGTAAAAACAACCCATGTCATAACAGGACCAAGTGTGGGTAAAAAATATAGAAGGATGGCATCCAGCTCTAAAGTTATTTATCTCAAAGTTGAATCCTAGAGGCTGCAGGATCCCCAAGCAGAAAATGAAACGTTGTTCTTTGAGCTTGCACTGAGGCTCGCTGGAATACTGCAGCAGGCCTGTTACAGAAATGTTGGTAACTTGGTGGTGAGCTTAAATGGCAAGCAGCTAGAAGCTCAGGGTCATTTTTGCAGACACAGCACAGATGTTCTGCAAAGCGGTCACCTGGTCTCCGTTTTGTTTCTCCTGTGTGGAGGAGACCACACTGTGAGCAGCGTATACAGGAGACTAGATTGAGTGAAGTGCAGGTAAGCCGCTGCTTTACCTGGAAGGTGGGTCTGGAGCCTTGGATGGTGAGGAGGGAGGAAGTAAACAGTCAGATATTACGCCGTCTGCAATTCCATGGGAAGATGCCAGGGGAGCGTGACAAGATGTTTGGGAATGGAGGAGGAGCATCCCAGAGGGAATGGCCCCTATAGAATGCTGACAAGGTACGGTAGGAGAGGAGAATGTGTGTCTGGTGGGTGGAATCCCATTGGAGGTGACAAATATGTTTGTAATGCGATAGAGATCTAAGTAAACATATGGTTCACCCTGTATCTCTGAGTCTGAGATGTAATATTTGTGCGCATAGTTAGTTGTTGATAAACTTCCCGATATCTGCCTTGACTCAAACCCAACTCTCTATTGTATACATTGCACAGGATAGCATACATAAAACTGCAAATACATCAGAGTGCCATTACCGCTAGGCTACTATAAGAACATAAAAAATAGAAGCAGAAGTAGGCCATCTGGCCCCTCAGGCCTGTTCTACCATTCAATAAGATCATGGCTGATCTTTTTCATGGCTCAGCTCCACTTACCTGCCTGCTCACCATAACCGGTAATTCCTTTACTGTTCAAGAATCTATCCTTGCCTTAAAAATATTCAGCGATCTTCCCCTCCCTGCACATTTAAGAGACCATCCTCCTCTATTTCCACCACCTCCTGCAGACTGAAAGAATGTTGGAAGCAGATTCAAGAGCAATGTTCAAAAGAAAATAGGATACATGGGTGACGAGAAAAATTTACACGCTGTAGGCAAAGAAGCAAGGGAGCGAGATTAATCGGTTAGGTCTACAAAAGAGTTGGCTCAATCACAATGGGCTAAATAGCCTCCTGTACTATTTCAATTTATGATTCTATTAATTTTATTTGAGTTGGTGAGTCTATCACCATTCTGCTATCTGGGGAAGTGTAAAATGCCCTTGATAAATCAGAAGTATTCTTCACACACTTTCTTACATAAATATGAATACCCTTCTTGTCCTACATTTAATGCCTATCATTGCCATGAATTTTCATGCTTCCATCAATGTGTATTTGGGAGGAATGTTTTGATCATTGAGTTTTAATGCGATTACAACGTGTCTGGGAATCCAGCTGTAGGAAAGTCCTGCACAAAAACAAAAACAAAGTCGCTGGAAAAGCTCAGCAGGTCTGGCAGCATCTGTGAAGGAGAAAACAGAGTCAACGTTTCGGGTACGGTGACCCTACCTCTGTTCTGAGGGAGGGTCACCGGACCCGAAACGTTACCTCTGCTTTCTCCTTCACAGATGCTGCCAGACCTGCTGAGCTTTTCCAGCGACTTTGTTTTTGTTTTTGTTCCTGATTTACAGCATCCGCAGTTCTTTTGGTTATTATTTAGGAAAATCCTACAGTTGCCTGCAAGCACTGAAGGAACATTCTGGGATCTGGGAATCATCAGAAGTTTGTAAAGGGAGCAGGTCCAACACTGTGCAGCAAGACTGGGGAATCTTTCTATCATAATGGTTGGGGTCAAGGCAGAGTTTAGTGTCGTTGGCGATTTCTGTAACCCTTTGTAATTCCTTTTCCTTTTCCTTCTCCTTCGATACTGTTGCTGCTCACAAAGCTCATCTGTCCTTGCAAACTGCTTCCATATCTCCAAACTGCCCTTTCTTTTCAATGTCCTTGAATATGTTTTTCCTTCCCAAATTTATGCCCATCTTTCCTACAACTCCTTATTTCAATTTCCAATCGATTTTCTCTCCTACCATCTACCCAGTGCTAACTGTAGCATCAAATGTCATTGTCCATCAGTCCTTTCCTTCATCCACTTTAGCTTTTAAAATTTTTCTCCAAAGCCCATCCTTCATTGTCCAGCTTGGAAGAACTACTCTGACTTGATTTTACTCATACATATCCAATCGTAGTCGGAGCTTCTCTAGCAATGGATTGCATTGATAGATTTGCCTTGAGTTCCTCAAAAATCTAACTTCTACCCACATCCCCCACTCTTCATCTATATGTTTCTACTTACCAAAATGATATTCCGATATGGGATCGGCTTCATCTCATTAATGGCACCCAGCTCCATCATCTCTCTCTGATCCCATTGTTTCTGTGGTGTCACAGTACTTGCCTGACATCCAGCTCAGAATGAGTGGCCATTTCCGCCTGTTAGATATTGGGAAGACCGAAGCCATTGTCTGCCACTTCAGCCCAAACTCCATACATTCACCTGCCATCAATTCCAACACTGTCTGTCTTGAGCTGAACCAAAACTGTCCGTAACCTCAAAATTCTACTTGCCTTTGTCAGAAAGTCATCTGTTCAAGCCCCAGTTCCCAAACTTTGAATACAAAATCCGGGATGACTCTCCAGTGCAATATCAAGAGAATTTGAATGAACTGACTGCTTACGGTATTATTCTTTCTATTATTCTGTCACCAAAATGTATGGCTTCACATTTTATGATCCACATTGAAACAGGCACCTATTTATCGATTCCACTAATCCACCTTGATTTTGCAGTTTCCTCCTCACAGTTTATAACATCAGCAGCTTCATTGCCATTCTCCTCATGCCTACGCTTAAATTATTTATATCAGCGCACAGTAAAGGTGATTGCAGCATGGATCCATGGCAGATTTTTACTTGTAATTTGCTAATCCAAAGAAAAACTCGAATTTCCTCCTTGTTTGCCCTTAGAGCTATTTTACCTTTTGGTCACATTGCTTTTAATAAACGTGCATTTGTTTTAATCATTTCAATCTCTTCTATTGCAACTTATCAACTGCCTTATGGAGTTCCGCATATATAGCATCCACCTAATTGCTGTAGCTGTCATACAGTAACTCACTAAACTGGCTGTTTTCACATTTTCTGTGCTAATAGTTTGCTTGTCTTCTGGTGACTTAACCTGTGGGATACCCTCAGGTGAGGGAAGAAGTTCAGGTGGGGAGTTCTCCGTGGTAACCTCAGTCAGTGCAGGGATTGAATCCATAATGTTGACATTAGTCTACATTGCAAACCTGCCATCCAACCAACTGGGCTGGTCATTGACTTCAGGAAGCAAGATGGAGGGCATGCCCCTGTCTGCATCAATGGGGCTGATGGTTGAGAGTGTCGAGATCCTAGGAGTGATAATCACCAACAATCTGTCCTGATCCACCCATGTTGATGCAACAGTCAAGAAAGCACAACAGCGTGTCTACTTCCTCAGGGGACTAAGAAAATTCGGCATGTCCGTAAAGACTCTTGCCAATTTTTATAGATGCACCATAGAAAGCATCCTAATCTGATGCACCAACTGCTTGGTATGGCAACTGCTCTGCCCAGGACCATAAGAAACTACAGAGAGTTGTGAACACAGCCCAGTCCATCATGCAAGAGAACCTTCCATCCGTTGACTCCATCTATACTTCCTGCTGCCTCGGGAAGGCGGCCAACATAATCAAAGACTCCTCCCACCCCAGTTATAATCTCTTCCAACCTCTTCCATTGGGCAGAAGATACAAAAGCTCAAACACACATACCAACAGATTCAAGAACAGGTTCTTCTCTGCCGTTATAACACATCCGAATGGGCCTCTCAAATCTTAAACTTAATGTCAATCTCACTGTGCATCGTCTCCACAGCCATAACATTGTATTCCTCGCTCCGTTCTGTTACCCAAATGTGCTTTGTATGGTACGATCTGTCTGTACTGCATGCAAAACAAAACTTTTCACTGTACCTAGGTACATATGACAATAATGAATCAAATCAAAAATTAAACTAACTGACCCCTTACGCATAGTAGCATGACTTATTTTGTACATTCAAAATACGAAACGATTTACTGCTGTGAGAATCCCTGCAAGCATTAAGCCACCACGATTAAAGTTTTGATCTGTTTGATTCATAAGTGGGCCATCAAGAACGTTATGATATGGAGAACAATGTACCCTGATTTTTAAAAAATATATTGTAATACAGGTTTTAACCACATCTTTCATGACCCCTGTCCAGTTTCAGCCTTACAAAGGTGGCCACCCCGAACTGAATTGTATTGAATTGAATTAGCTTATTTGTCACATGCACTCAAATGAGTACAGTGAACAGTTAACAAGTCACCACTCAGTGCCATCTTTGGTACAAAGGTGCCTAAGTACAGCTTCTTCAATCACAAGATTAGTTACGTTGTAACCATGTCACCAACACACAGCTCCATCTCAAGTACAGTGTGCCTAGTTACAATCTTTAGTTACAGAATGGAGAAATAAAGAAAAAAAAGTTACATTACAGGTATACCAGAAAAACAAGAAAGTAAAAAGACAAAGTGTCTCTCCTGGACTGAATGGAGCATCGTGGAGAGAGCGAAGTTCAGGAATCCAACTGCTAAGTGTGTCTAGGAGCCTGTGTCTAAGTGGCTAGCTCTTTCCAAAAGCCATGGCAGGATTAGAGGGCCAAAAGGGGAAATGGGCAGATGAAGCGCGAGCTCTGTCAGAGCAAGAGAATCTGAATGACAGCCCATCTGTGCTGTAACTGATTGGAGATGCTGATGGTGTAAAGGTACAGCAGCCATGAAGTAATCCCTGCATGAAAGCCATACTGATGACTGTGTATGATAATGGGGATTTCCAGCTATATGGGTCTTCAGTCTGTCAGCATTCAATTGACCGTTGTGACACTCTCTTTCAAAATTTGAGGCAAATAATACTCTCTGCCTGTCACATTACAAGCAGACAAATCAATTATTGGAGAACATTGGTATCTAAAAAATAATAAATAAAATGGATGAGTCATGGCCTGAGCTTGCATTCTCCAAAACTATGGATTTTAGCAAGAGACTTCACGTTTGTGAGGACTTTCTGTCTGCTGGAAGTGAGTCTTTCAGTTCATGGACAACGGATTGCTGTTTAAACATTTTAATGTGCAACAGTTAATCAGTCTGCTGTCAGTGAAGCTATTACTTTTCTGACATAAAATCAGTTCAGATTCTCAGAGGCTTTTTGTTTTGCTGTCTGCACATATTCCCATGTGTGCTGAGCCCAGTAAGGTAGCTTTTCTGCAGCAGCCGAGCTTGTACTGTTCAAGGTTGTAGGTCGTCTGGTGATTCAGAATTTCTTGTGCTTCATGTCTTTACATACAGCAACATAGCACAGAAGGTGCCCATTTGGACTGTGTGCTCGAGTCAGCTTTTTGACAGAGCTCTACAATGAGTTACCACTGCTGCCTCACAGCAGCAGAGACCCGGGTTCGACCCCACTCTTAGGCAACTGTCTGTGTGGAGTTTGCTCATTCTCCCTGTGTCTGCGTGGGTTTCCTTCGGATGCTCCGGTTTCCTGCCACAGACCAAAAATGTGTAGGTTATGTAGATCGGTCGTGCTAAATTACCCATAATATTCAGGGACGTGTAGGTTAGGTGGACGAGGCACGGGAAATGCAGGGTCATAGGATAAGGGGGCTGCGTCTGAGTGGGATGCTCTTCAGAGGGGTGATGCAGACTTGATGGGCCAAATGGCCTGCCTCCACACTATAGGGATTCTATGAGTCGCACTCCCCTTCTCCACAATGCTCTTTTTTTTCCCTAACCAATTGTTTATCCTCCAGAAAATTACACTGGATCTGCTTCTGCCATCCTTTCTGGGTGTGTCTGATGATAACAAGCACTCTACATGTGTGAGCACATATAGTGTTGGCCAGAGAACTGCTTATGTAGTGGCAGCATCATCACCAAACCTTTTCCCCTTCATCAGACATGAGTGTCACTGGTAAGGCCAGCACTTGTTGCCCATCCCTTAAATTGAGTGATTCGCCAGGGCCATCTCAGAGGGCAGTTAAGGATCAACCACGTTGTTGTGGGTCGGAGTCGCGTAGGCCAGACCTGGTCAAAACAACAGATTTCCATTGTATGGCTTTTTGCCAACATTCAATGATAGCTCCACTGTTTCATCATTTCAAATTTCTGAATTGAACATAAATTCCACAAAAAGCTTTTGTGGGATTTGAGCCCAAGCCCACAGAGCCTCAGGAATACAAGTCCAGTCACATTACTACTTTACCACCAGCTTAACTTGCCTGGTCAGTGAGAGAAAGGAAAACACAGTCTAGGTGGAAGGAATCTCTACACACCAAAGCAAAAGCAACTTGTGAACAAACCTAGAGAATTGTTACAAACAGTGTTACTTCTATTAGGGAGAGTAGGTTAGACCTGGGAAACCCAGTGGATGTTACCTATCTAGACTTCCAAAAGGCCTTTGATAAGGTACCTCACGGGATGCTGCTGAGTAAGGTGAGGGCCCATGGTGTTCGAGGTGAGTTACTGGCATGGATTGAGGATTGGCTGTCTGACAGAAGGCAGACAGTTGGGATAAAAGGCTCTTTTTTGGAATGGTAACCGGTGACAAGTGGTGTCCCGCAGGGTTCAGTGTTGGGGCCGCAGCTGTTCACTTTATATATTAATGATCTGGATGAAGGGACTGGGGGCATTCTGGCGAAGTTTGCCAATGATACGAAGTTGGGTGGACAGGCAGGTAGTACGGAGGAGGTGGGGAGGCTGCAGAATGATTTGGACAGTTTAGGAGAGTGGTCCAGGAAATGGCTGATGAAATTCAACGTGAGCAAATGCAAGGTCTTGCACTTTGGAAAAAAGAATACAGGCATGGACTATTTTCTGAACAGTGAGAAAATTCATAAAGCCGAAGTACAAAGGGATCTGGGAGTGCTAGTCCAGGATTCTCTAAAGGTTAACTTGCAGGTTGAGTCCGTGATTAAGAAAGTGAACGGAATGTTGTCATTTATCTCAAGAGGGTTGGAATATAAAAGCAGCGATGTGCTTCTGAGACTTTATAAAGCTCTAGTTAGGCCCCATTTAGAATACTGTGTCCAATTTTGGGCCCCACACCTCAGGAAGGACATACTGGCACTGGAGCATGTGTCCAGCGGAGATTCACACGGATGATCCCTGGAATGGTAGGCCTAACATACGATGAACGGCTGAGGATCCTGGGATTGTATTCATTAGAGTTTAGAAGGTTGAGGGGAGATCTAATAGAAACTTACAAGATAATGCATGTCTTAGAAAGGGTGGACGCTGGGAAGTTGTTTCTGTTAGGTGGGGATACTAGGACCCGTGGGCATAGCCTTAGAATTAGAGGGGGTCAATTTAGAACGGAAATGAGGAGACATTTCTTCAGCCAGAGAGTGGTGGGCCTGTGGAATTCATTGCCACGGGGCGCAGTGGAGGCCGGGGCGTTGAATATCTTCAAGGCAGAGATTGGTAAATTCTTGATCTCGCAAGGAATCAAGGGCTACGGGGAGAGTGCGGGTAAGTGGAGTTGAAATGCCCATCAGCCATGATTAAATGGTGGAGTGGACTCGATGGGCCGAATGGCCTTACTTCCACTCCTACGTCTTATGGTCTTATGATCTTCTCCAGCAAAATTCACTAAGTGGAGGATAGTGACATAACAGAAATTATGTGCATTAAAGCAATCCAGTGAGTTACAGCAGTGGCATCTCCAGACTCAGTTGACAGGGAACCACCCAGGATCATTTCCATTCTGATTGGAAATCGTTGCAAATTGAATTAGCTTTATTGTCACATGTACTCGTATGAGTACAGTGAAAAGTTTACAAGGCATCACTCACAGTGCCATCTTAGGTACAAATGTACCTGGGCACAGATCCTTCAGTACAAACACTTAGGAAAATAAAAACGAGGAAAATAAAGAAATAAAAAGTCAGTATATACAAGTTTTTACTAAGATTGGGAAGGAGAAGAGAACACCCACTTTATGGTTAATGTTAGGATTAAGGTTAGACTACAATGCAAATCTTTAATGCAAATAGCATTATAGATATCCCAATTTATTTAAGAAGTCTTGCATTTCTTTATGCCACATTTTTTTATTCATATGTGGGATGTGGGTGTCGCTGGCTAGGCCAGCATTTATTGCCCATCCCTAGTTGCCCTTGAGGAGGTGGTGGTGAGCTGCCTTCTTGAACCGCTGCAGTCCACTTGCTGTGGGTTGGCCCACAATGCCATTAGGGAGTGAATTCCAGGATTTTGACCCAGCGACAGTGTGTGAACAGCAATATATTTCCAAGTCAGGATGGTGAGTGGCTTGAAGGTGAATTTGCAGTTGGTGGTGCTCCCATGAATCTGCTGCCTTTGTGCTTCTAGATGGAAGTGGTTGTGGGTTTGGAAGGTGCTGTCTGAGGATCTTTGGTGAATTTCTGTAGTGCATCTTGCAGGTAGGACACACTGCTGCTACTGAGTGTTGGTGGTGGAGGGAGTGGATGCTTGTGGATGTGGTGCCAGTCAAATGGGCTGCTTGTCCTGGATGGTGTCAAAACTTCTTGAGTGTTGTTGGAGCTGCACCCATCCAGGCAAGTGGGGAGTATTCCATCACACTCCTGGCATCGCCTTATAGATGGTAGACAGGCTTTGGTAATATCAGGATATCCCAAATCTGTTCAGAACCAAGGAAGGCTTATGATGTGTGGTACACAAGGAAAAATCTCACCCAGATCAGTGTGATAATGACTGGCAATGTGAGAACTGACACAGCAAAGTGCCAAGAATATTTTCCCTTGTTTTCTCTGAATGGTGCCCTAGTATCTACTGTGTATACCCTGGAATGGTGTGCTTTTAGCATCTCAATCAAAAGGTAGCACCTCTAACCATGCAGCACTCCCTCAGTATGGCACCACCGCACGATGCATTCTCCATGTCTTCTATCAATCAATATGTACTTCTATCAGAATCAGAATCCACCTGCCAAGCAGTACAAACGGTGTTTTGTTTTTATATCAGTAATTCTTGCAAAATGTCCTGACGGTTGCAAACCAAAAGCTTCGAATAAATCTGTCACTTTTTTTTCGGCAATACTCAAATTGCCTTTACGTTAGAATGGCTGTTTTTCTTTTGCTGAGGTAGCAGACTATGCTGCATGCATGTGATGTCAGCAAAAATCTGATCTCTGAGAATGTGATTTTATTAGCATTAATGAAGAAACGGGAGCTAATCACAACGTACGCCTCTGCTCTACTGATCCTTTAACTGTTTTGAAATTAACAGGCCATTTAACCATTATAATCTGCAAGGGCTCGTTGATGCAGCTATACAGCGAGTACTTGTTCATAACTATAACTAAACAGTGACTGAGAGCAGTTCATTTAATGAGGATGCTTGACAAAGGAGAGAGAACGAGCCTGTATTTATTGAACGTCTATTACAATCTCAAGACATCATAAAGCATTTTATAGGCAATGAAGTTCTTTTATTGGAGTTTATTTAGGGTTGTATTTCATTCTGAGTCACCTTGGACTCACTTTACTTTGCTTCTTCTTCCTCTCCTTCTTGAAAACACTCTGTTTTGGCCTCAACCACTTTGCTCGGCAGAGAATTCCACTGTGCGGTTTACAGAGTGCGTGAACGCCCTGCGTTTTCGGATGTTAATCTCATGTCACATCTGCCTGCCAGTTTTCATAATGATTCGGATCCCTCTGCCAATTCCTGCCAGCATCCCTCTGTCCCCACATGGCAGGTCACGTTCGAACAGTTTCACGTTCTGTTTGGGGGCCCAGGCGATGTGTGTAAGCAATAGGGGGCAGCGATCCAAGAGTGGACTCCTGCCATGATGTACAGCACTGTGCCCAGTCAGACAAAGCAGCGTCCCAGTCCTGTTCCACTCTCTGTCAGGTGACTTTACATCCATTCTTTGATGATGGCCTTTCATCTCTGAAATAGAGATGCAATTGAGTTGTTTCAGAGATAGCAGGAACTGCAGATGCTGGAGAATCTGAGATAACAAAGTGTAGAGCTGGATGAACACAGCAGGCCAAGCAGCATCAGAGGAGCAGGAAGGCTGACGTTTTGGGCCTAGACCCTTCTTCAAAAATGTTTCATTTCCTGCTCCTCTGATGCTGCCTGGCCTGCTGTGTTCATCCAGCTCTGCACCTCGTAATCTGCAATTGAGTTGTAGCTGTTGGGTGGTGGTATCAGCTGTGATTGAATGGTGGAGCAGACTCAATGGGCCAAACGATCTAATTCTGTTGCTAGGTCTAACGATCTTACCGAAGGTGTCTCTGGGAATTAAAGGATAGTCTCCAAGACACAGCCTTGAGCAATTTTTTTTTTAATGGGGACATTAAAAATACGCTTCTTTTTAAGGAACAACGTTTTCTCTGAGCATTCATGTTGCTTAGTTGTTAAACAAAAATCAGGCATAGGGACAAAGGTCCGTCTGACAGGCGGTCAGGCACCTGGCAAATGCAGCTTGTTTACTTTCCAATTGGTGTGGGGAGCATAGAAGCACAGAAAACAGGAACAGGAGTAGGCCATTCAGCCCGTCCAGCTTGCTCCCCCATGACCCTGGCTGATCATCCAATCCAATCCTTTGCTCCCGCTTCCTCCTCATACCCTTTGATCCCTTTGGCCCTAAGAACTCCTTCTCGAGTGTTTCGGCCTCAAGCACTTTCTGTGGCAGAGAATTCCACAGGCTCACCAATCTCTGGGCGAAGACATTTCTCCTCGTCTCAGACCTCAAAAGGCCTGCCCCCGTATTTTTAGACTGTGAGCCCTGTTTCGGGACTCCCCAGTCATCGGTAACATGCCCTTACCCTGTCCAATCCCATTAGAATTTCATACTTTTCTAAAAGAGTGTCCCTCCTGTTCGTCTAGACTCCGGTGAATATCGTACTCCTCCAATCCAGTCTCTCGTCATGCCTCAGTCCTGCCATCCCAGGGATCAATCCTTGGTTGCACTCCCTGTGCAATCAGAAAGTTTGAGATCCTGTGTCAATGGGATTGGTCAGGAGACAAAAGGAGGGAGCCTGGGAGGACAGGGCATGTGGCCAGTGGCAGGCCATGTGATCAAAACCTCAAGGCCACATGTCTAGCTGGCTAATTCAAAGTCATGGGCTTCCTGTGTGGGATTACCAGCACGCCTATTCCCTTCCCAAAGGGAGCACTTGTGCATCGACGTCAAAGCGGATGATGAGCAGGAATTATCGTGAGGACATTAGAAATCACCGAGCCCAGCAACGTGAGGGAGGCAAATTACAATGGACAGCTAAACGTGAAAGGATAGTGTGAAACGTCCTGAGTTAATGGCTGCATCTGCTCGTGTTAATTCAACTCCCCAGTGCCGCTGGGCCGAGCGCATTCTCGCCGCTCATTCACTTCATCGTTTAGACAGAAATAATGAAATATAAAAACAACTAGACAGGGAAAAGAGCCTGGAGGAAGTTGGTGATAATTCTCTGAATGAAATTCATTGTTAACAGGGGCATGATTCTAAGTGAGTTCAACACAACAGAGCACAGACAGCCCTTTCGAAAAGATTCAAGATATTTTCACTTGAGATGGGGGGATGCACTGACTGTGGGGAAAAGCAGGATTTGTCGGGACTCTGTGTGATGGTTGTGCAGCGCTTCCCTGTAAGGATCTTAAAAGAATCCCACAGACATTTTAGAGGTAATAGGAACTGCAGATGCTGGAGAACCCGAGGTAACAAGGTATAGAGCTGGATGAACACAGCAGGCCGAGCAGCTTTCCTGCTCCTATGATGCTGCTGGGCCTGCTGTGTTCATTAAGCTCTACACTTTGTTACCCACAGACATTTTACTTTTGTCAGAGCCAGTGCACCCCTGTACATTCATTCTGAGGATCTCCGGGAATCTCTATATTTGCAGGGGGTGCTTCGAAATCTCTGTATTTGCTTGGAAGTTCCCAGGAATGTCTTGAGTGTTGAAGGGGGTCCTTGAGAATGTCTCGGTTACTTACAGGAGCACGTCCCCCCACCCACCCACCAAATCCTCTGCTTACAGTCTAATTGATAGCTGTCACTTCTTTGTAAATTACATTGGGTTCACAGTTGACGAGAGCCATTTCTGGATGTCTTTTAGGTCACCTGTAATGCCTCTAAATGCAGAAATGCTGCACTCAACTGTGGCTCCTCTGCGCTCTCCTTTAGACTACGTGACACTGTGAAAGACTTTTTTGTTTGCTTACTTTCAACATTCCAGTGACAAAGAGCAAAATGCTCATAATCCACATGCTTTCCACCTTTGAGGCGTGCATTAACGAGGCAGATCAGTACAGCTTTTAGTCCTGTCATTGCATATTTTTTCTCAGATGCGCAAGGCTGCAGGGTTTTTTTTAATTTGCCCATCTCAAATTGTGCTGAGATGAGCAGGAATCGAGCATCGTGACAGACCGAGGTCAGACAGGCAGATTTCAGTGCCCGGAAGGACATTAATGAACCAGTTGGGTTTTTACAGCGTTCCATTAAATTTACTGAGCATTGCTGCTCCTGGCAATTATCAAACAAAAATTTGACACCATGCCACACGAGGAGATGTGAGGATAGTTTGCTGCAGGCGATATGGCCTGATCGGTCGTAGCAAAGGAGAGCGAGAGAGGCTTGTGAAAGGTATTTTTTTCTTTATTCATTTAGGGGATGAGAGCGTCACTGGCCAGGCAGCATTTATTGCCCATCCCTAATTGCCCAGAGGAGCAGTTAAGAGTCAACCACATTTCTGTGGGTCTGGAGTGACATGTAGGCCAGACCAGGTAAGGATGGCAGTTTCCTTCCCTAAAGGTCATTAGTGAACCAGATGGGTTTTTCCAATCATCGGCAATGGATTCATGGGTCATCATTAGACTCTTAATTCCAGATATTTGTTGAATTCAAATTCTACCGTCTGCCTTTGTGGGATTCGAACCCAGGTCCCCAGAACGACAAGGGGAATTTAGGGACAGAATCGGACGAACTCAGCTATCTCAGGGATGAGAGTGCTGAAACAGAGCAATTGCTGGAGACAGTATTCAGTAAGAGTCCCTACAGCGTGGAAACAGGCCATTCAGCCCAACAAGCCTGTACCGACCCTCCAAAGAGCATCCCACCCAGGCCCATCCCCATAACCCTAGATTCCCCATGGCTAACCCACCCAATCTACACATCCCTGAACACCACGGGCAATTTAGCATGGCCAGTTCACCTAACCAGCACAGCTTTGGACTGTGGGAGGAAACTGGAGCACCCGGAAGAAACCCACCCAGACACAGGGGGAATGTGCAAACACAACACAGACAGTCACCCAAGGGTGGAATCGATCCCAGGTCCATGGCGCTATGAGGCAGCAGCGCTAACCGCTGAGCCACCGTGCTGCCCTAACTCAAGCGAAGGATTTGGCTGCTCAGGGGATTGGAGATTGCACAGATGGTGCAAAATGTTTCCGCGCGGTGGGTCTGGAATGCACTGCCTGGAAATGCGGTGGGCCAGGTTCTATTCAAGAGGGCACCAGATGATTATTTAAAGAGAAACAGTGTGCAGGGCTACAGGGAAATGCACAGCAGGTCAATGCAGGCATGATGGGTCAAATGGCCTCCTTTTGCATCCTAACAATTCTGTGACTCCAAAAGCACCTTCATCGATGGAAGTGTAAATAAGGAGAGATGTGTGATGGGAGCTGACAAAATCATTCCAAAGTCCAAATGAACCCAACAGAGCCTGGGCAACAAAGAAAATCTAAAATATTGCTCCACCTTGCTGAGCCCCAAAGAGCCAGAGCCCCACTTGGAAGGACCAGGCACAGTTATATTTGCTAGATATGAAAATGTGAATTCGGAGTTGGAGTAGGCTACTTGTCTCAACAAGCCCATTATGTCATTCAATAAGATCGCTGCTCCAATTCCTCGCTTATTCCTGATAACGTTTTACCACCACTCCCTTGTTTATCAAGAACCTGTCTCCCTCCGCCCTTAAAAATATTCAAAGACTCTGCTTCCATCATTTTGTGACGAAAGCATCAACAGGGGAATTCTGGACTTGTGGAGATCACTGAGACTGAGTCCTGACACCGGAGTGGAGAGCTGTTTGGAATATCTTGATAAGCTGGAGCTCTTCTTGAAAAGGAATGATTGAGAGAAAGCCTTGAGTTAGCACCTGATGAGTTGAAAAGGAAGCATCTCTGTCAGACCTGCATCACACCTTTGGAGTTGTCAGCTAGGGTTTAATGTCATGGCTCTGGGACGGAACCCAAACCTGCAGTCTTCATTCTCAGAGATGACCATGCACTGGAATTAAGAATCTAATGTGAACCATGAATCCATCGTCAATTGTCGGAAAAACACATCTGATTCACTAATGTCCTTTAGGGAAGGAAACTGCCATCCTTACCAGGCTCAGCCTACATGTGACTCCAGACCCATAGCGATGTGGTTGGCTCTGAACTGCCCTCTGGGCAATTAGGGATGGGCAATAAATGCTGCCTAGCCAGCAACGCCCTCATCCCATGAATGAATAAAAAAACTGAACATAAGCCAAATATCAGGGTTTGGTTCTCAACAGAGAATCATAGAAACAGAGGAACCATGCAGTGCAGATAGAGGCCATTCAGCCCATCTAAAATCCGCACCAAACCTCTGAAGAGGGAGTGGTGGTAAAAGATTATCAGGGATAAGCGAGAAATTGGAGCGGCGATCTTATTGAAGACCAAATGGCCTACTCCAGCTCCTGTTTCACATTTTCATATCAAGCAACATGGGGAGGCGATGACTTAGCGGTATTATTGCTAGACTGTTAATCCAGAGACCCAGATAACGTTGTGGGTTCAAATCCTGCCTTGGCAGATGGTGGAATTTGAATTCAATAAAAATCTGGAATTAAGAGTCTAATGGTGACAGTGAATCCATTGTTGAATGTTGGAAAAACTCATCTGGCTCACTAATCCCCTTTAGGGAAGGAAACTGCCATCCTTACCCCAGACCTACAGCAACGTGGTTGACTCTTAACTGCCTGCTGGGCAATTAGGGATGGGCAATAAATGCTGCCTGGCCAATGACGCCCTCATCCCCTAGGAATGAATAAAGGAAAAGCATCCCACCCAGACCCAGGTCCACCCCCACCCTATCCCAGGTATACTACATTTCTCATGGCTAAGCCATCTAACCTGCACATCAGCTGGACACTGTGGGGCAATTTAGCACGGCCAGTCCAACTAACTGTTTGTACTGGGGGAGGGAACTGGAGCAGCTGGAGAAAACCCACACAGACACAGAGGCTACCAGAAGGAGAGGTTGAGGCTGGACTGTTGGATTCATTCAAGATGCAGATCAGCTCTGAAACGGATAGATAGGTATGATGGTGTTCTTGAACAGTCTGGTCAAATTAGCTTCCATCCACGCCAACCCACTTTGTGACTGTGCCATTCCACAGTTTCAGAAGCAGGTCTCAGAGATGATGTGCAGAACAGTATGTAGGTTTAACAGCCCCATTGCAGAGCAGCAGACAAGATTTCAACTGAAATATGTCAGGATGAAATGCTGGCTCCTCCAGAAAAGGCTTTCTTTTAAAAGAAGGGCAGATAGCTCGCAGTCATTACATGACTGAAAACACATTCTACCCACCTACTGACTACAACAATAAGGGCCCATTTCCATTAATATGTGTAATTGCACAGCCTATGTATGCGATTAGCACTTAGCATAATATAAATGTGTTATAATGATCCCATTTTGATCCTTGTGAATGTTAATCCACCAGCTGTTCTTTTCAAAAACAGTTTAATATACTGAATGAGTGGCCTGTTCGCTGGAGGGCTGTTGGAAGCCAACTTATCATTGTGAAGTACAAATACTCTACAACATCCTGTCCTACAGTCCTGAAGGTATAAATGCCCACAGAACAACGTCACAGGGTTAATTTTGAGCGATAACCTGGACTAAGCCTATTTTACAGCTATCCCCCTACCCCTCCAATTTCACATCAACATCAAATGGCTTGCTTATTCATTTCTCATTCAACTCCTTATTGCCAAAACTTGTTATTTGCTTTGTTGTTCCTCAACCTCACCCTCTCCAGTACACCTCTTCTCCACAATTTCTCATCTTCAATAATATCCCATAGCATTGGCCCAGCAATAAAGTTCCTGAGGACAGTTAGTAAGCAGCAGGGAGGCCTTGTAACGGGTCACTGCAAGTGGAGATAAGCCTTGGATTTTCTCCGGATTCAAAATCATTGGCAGATTTTCAAGAATCCCAATTCGCGGGATTTAATGGTGAACCCAAAATTATGTCTAGCCACAGAAAGCAGCTAAATCTGTAGATATTAAATGCAACATTCTCAAAATAGCAACATAGTCAGGAATGGCTAACTGCAGAAGAAGAACGTGATTTGTTTTATCTGAAGTAAGAAAGACTTGCCATTCTATGGAGTTTTCACAACTCCAGGATCTTTCAGCCAAATAAGTACTTTGGAAGCGTAGCTGTACTGGAATGTAGAAACACAGCTACCAAAAATAGCACACAGCAAATTCCTATCAACAGCAATATGATAAATAACCAGATATGCAGATTTGGTAATCAGTTTTTGTATTGTTGGAGTTTCGCTTCTTTTGAACAGTTAGATGACAAGTGAGAATCTGTAGGATGGTTATGCTTTGGGACTTTGTCTTTTTAATTTAAGACAACATAGAGGCTTAAGGAAGTCATGGCCTGTGGCATCACAACTGGCTCGGACAAAGTCCAAGCGAGTGTTAGTAGTAGGGGATTCGCTAGTCAGGGGCCACAGACAGGTAATTCTGTGGCCGCGATCGAGACTCCAGGATGGTGCAATGCTGCCCCGATGCTGGGCTCGAGGACATCTCTGAGCGGTTGCATCAAATGCTTAAGGGGATCGATGAGCAGCCAGATGCTGTGGTACATAACGGTACCGATGACACAGGTAGGAAAAAGGGATGAGGTCCTGAAATGCAGGACCTCAAGTGTAGTAATTTCTGGACTACTTCCAGCATCAGAAGCTAGTGAGAGTAGGAATAGGAGGGTTTGGGAGATGAATGAGTGGCTCGAGAGCTGGTGCAAGGGGCAGGGATTCAGATTCTTAGATCATTGAGGTCTCTTCTGGGGTAGAGGCGACCTGTTCAAGAGGGACGAGTTGCATCTGAACTGGAGGGGGAACCAATATCCTGGCGGGGAGATTTGTTAGAGCTATTCAGCA
>JAHRHZ010000145.1:4112291-4139940 GCA_024137785.1 Ginglymostoma cirratum | reverse complement strand
GGGGTGTGGTGGGGGGTGGGGAGGTGAGGGCGCGGTGCTGAATTTAAATTACTCTGGCAGGGGGTGGGATACAAAGCATTAGGGATACGAAAGAGAAGGTTGAGGACAGTACAGAAGTTAACGAGAGCAAATTAAACAGTAAATGAAGTGTTGGTAATCGCAGTACTAGACCGGGCAGGCAAGAGCATGGCAGGAAGCAAAGGAAGTCTGGGTTAAACTGCATTTATTTTGATGCAAGAGGCCTGACAGGTAGGGAGTTGCTAAAAATGTCAAGTTTTGTAAATGGGCTTTATTTTGAACAAGCAGTTTGCATACAGCAAATTCCACCGAGCAACAGTGTGGTAAGTGACCAGGCAATCTGTTTTGGCGATGTTTGATCAGGGAAAAATATTGACCAGACGTCCTCGGCCTTTTCCAAAATGGAACCACGGGATTCGTTACATCTACCTGAGGGAGAGGCAGGTCCTCAGTTCAATGTTGCACCTGAAACCTGTCATGAAGTATCTCTAGCCATGCCATCTTCCATCAGGAATACACTGGAGAGAGACCCGAACACTGATTCTGAGAAATGATTGCTGGCAATGAGCCATTCAGTGTCAGAGTTGCATTCTGTTGCACACTCGCCTTTGCTGTTGCAATGATTGTGCACACTTATTACAGCATTCAAACGATACTCAAAGTTCCTGGCCTTCTCTGTGTGGAGACAGGTCACTCATTTGTTTCCCATTTGGTTCCCAAGCATCATCGGTTTGGCTATTAGAATTTGTCGGCTTTGTTTTTCCCATGAGTAACTACGAGGGCCGACTGGCCTGAAAACAAAAGAATGCTGGGAAAAAAAGCAGTGGGCCAGGCAGCAACCATGGAGCGAGAGAGAGCAAGCTAATGTTTCAAGTCAAGATGAATAGTCATGAAAAGTTAGCTTGCTGTGTCTCCATGCATGCATGCCTAAACTGTTGTGATTTCCAGCATTGTTTGTTTTCAGTACAGATTCCAGCATCTGCAGTAATTTGCTCCTGTAAGGGCTAACTGTGCTTCAGGAGCATCATGGTTATTACAAGAGGCTCAACAGAATGGCAAAATTCTAACCTTCTGGGACCTTTCTACCTTTTACTCCGTTTATTGGTTTATTTCCACACGGCCAGCCTACAGGGATCTATGAAGCTTTTCAATGGGGTGGAATTAAGAAGGGGCTGTACAGTCAGGTGCTGTCAGAGCTGTGCAGACGAGGAATTTCTGGATTACAATATCCTCAGATTCTAGTACCAAGGTTGATCAGAAAGCTAAAAGGAAGAGCCATTCAGCAAGGCTGTGCATCCAAACACCCAGCTTTTTTTGATTTATTATTGGCACATGTACCCAGGTACAGTGAAAAGTTTTGTTTTGCGCACAGTACAGGCAAATCACACTGTACAAAGTGCATTGGGGGAATAGAACAGAGCAAGGAGTACAATGTTACGGCTGCAGAGAAGGCGCACAAAGAGTGAGATCAACCTTAAATTTAAAATTTGAGTGGTCCGTTCAGAAATCTGATAGCAGCGGGAAGAAACTGTTCTTGAATCTGTTGGTGCGTGTGTTTAAACTTTTGTCTCGTCTGCCCGACAGGAGAGGTTGGAAGAGATTATAATAACAGGGGTGAGTGGCGGCTTTGATTATATCGGCTGCCGCCAGATCTGCCTGCTACCTTCAGAATGTCAAGCTCATTTGCGGCTGGCGGGATCTTGCTGTGCACCAGTCAGCTGCCCCCGCATTCACCTACGCAATAATGCTACCTCCCACACTTTGGAATTGGTTGACTTGGCTTTGAGAGGCTCTGTGGCCTCACGTGGCATGACTCCCATTTTCTCAGAATGTCAGCCTTGGTCACAGTCCAGGAAATAAACTTCCACAAATGGACATGGAACTGTCCTCTGAAAGACAGCACAGGTTTAACGTGATCATCATAAGCGTCAACGACAGTGTCGGATAGGCAATGAAAGTGGTATCTGAGAGGGATGCACCAAATGGAGCTGTGCGTGCCGTTTCTTAGATACCTGTGTGTGCCTCATCCCTGGACTCTATCAAAACACATGACAGAGCACAGAAGAAATTATCAGAAACTCCCTTTGACTGTCTCTGAACCAGCACTCGGACTGTTAAAAGACACCTCGTTTGCAATTAGCCGTATTAATCTCTTACTGCATTGAAACATTTTTTTAAAAAATCGCAGATGTTTAGGTAAGAGCAGCCGAACATTGATGTGAATGCTGAAGCCTGCGCATGCAGATTAAATTGTTGTGAATATCTTGAGGTGTGTAATAAATCTGAGGTTATCCTGGATCAGGGTCTGCCCTCTCTGGAGCTTTCTGAGAACAGAGGGAAAGGGAGTCCGACTGGGACCCATAGCAAGGCCCAATATACGCCATGTCCAGAGGTCTGTCCATTGCATTCGAAGGCAAAACACAGCGGGTCTCTGCATGTATCTTAGCAACCTTGGCCGTCGCTAAGAGACACTGTGCCGTGTTGTGCTTGAATGTGAGGAAGACATTTGCTAAAGACTTTGAAAATTAATGTACGAATGTGTACAAACATTTATATTCTACTGTAATTGAACAATCCAAAATCCAAACTGCTACATTCTAATTCACACTAAGTCCCTTTCTCTCCAACACGCCGTTCATTGACCTACAGAATCTCTTTATCCATAAGGGCCGTAATTTTAAACATCGTGTATTCGAATTGTCCATCTCTCCATATTCCTGCAACCTCGTTCAACCCCACAGCTGTCCAAGATACCTTCGCATTTGCTGCACTCTTCGAATTCTGGCCTTCATGATTCTACTATTGGAAACTGCGGTCTCTGCTATCGAGGCCTAAGCTCAGGAATTTCATCCCTAATCATCTCTGCCTCCCTATTTTTCTCTCTTTTAAGGAGCACCTTAAAATCTAACACTTCTATCAATAGGGCAGCACAGTGGCTCAGTGGCTCAGTGGTTAACACTGTTACCTCACAGAACCAGGGCCTGGGTTCAATTCTACCCTCGAACGACTGTCTGTGTGGAGTTTGCGTATTCTGTGTCTGTTTCCTCCCACAGTCCGAAGATGTGTAAGTTAGATGGATTGGCCATGGGGAATGCAGGGTTACAAGGATTGGGTGGGTCTGGGTGGGATGCTTTTCAGAGGGTCAGGATGGGCCAGATGGCCTCTTCCCACACTGTAAGGGTTCTATGAACATTTCAGTCACCTGTTCTAAGACCTCCTTACAAAACTTTGTCAAATTCTGTTTGCAAACTGTCCTGTATGAACCTTGGGATATTTTACTGTATTTGAGGCACTACTTAAATGCAAATTGCTGATCTTGACAGGGCTACACAAGGACTATCGATAAAATATACTTTATGTAAAGCTAAAATGATCCCCAGAAACCTCTTGGACTGAATGACCTTTCTGTTATTCTTCAAGTTTTAAACGCACCACTGACCTAAAGTGTCATTTAAAAACAGAATCAAATAGAAAGGCTCCTTTACCATTATTGATTCGTCAACATGGAGCCTATATTGAGGCCCTGACGTGTTCCAACGTCCACAATAGTTTTATCTGCAGCCAAGTTGTTGTAACTTGGCATTTTGCAGATTCCCCAGCACTTCATGCACCCTATAGCACTCATCATGGGGGCACAAACAATTCTGTGGCTTCTCAAGCTCACAGAATGTAAGATGTCCTAGAGGATATGCTGCAGTCTGTCCCTATTACTTCGCATTTGCAAGAATCTCCAGCCCCAGGCCTCCTATCCCCCCCTTCCCTCAACTACCACCATCTTCCAATCATGCTTACAGGGAAATCTCTTCTCATTAAGTTCCGATATTCAGGACAGGAGAAAATCAATGTTCCTTTTGCCTTCTAATTGCAACCTTTGCATATTTTAGTTTAATATCTCCAAAGGAGACCTGCGCTATGTTTTCTGTTCCTTTTGATGCATTTTCACAGGTAGATGAAGATCACATCAAAAAATGTAATTGAGGTCTATTTTTGAAGAATTTTACACGTGTGAGCTCATCACTTTTTAGGCTCCAGCTGCTTACGTGGATTTATTCCCCATTTTGAATGTGGGTCTCCTCGAATGAAACTGGGAGGGTTCTAGGGAAAATGGCTCAGGACTCAGACACAGTTTTAGGCGCCACTTCCTGGCCACTTTCGTGGAGGAATTTCCATGCCTGTATTTTGTTGTCCTATTTTACTGCAGGGGTCTTGAAGGAGAGATAATCCCGCTCTAAAAACCTGTAACAGGCCGTTGAGTGTGAACCGTGGCACCAAAGCTGTTTTAACCCCCTCACCTCTGTGCCCACCCACTCCCGAGTTTCCAGCTCCCCTATCCCCTTGGATACCAACAGCCCCCCTGCCCCCCCGCCCCCGGTATCTCCCTCTCTTCGATCCGTCAGGCGTCCTCAACTAAGGTTTTGCCTAAGTGCAAGTCATGCCCTAACATGCACTGTTCTTAAAGCAACTCGCCACGCCAGAAATTGACCAGGGTCCCTGGTGCGGGCACCATCTCTATCAGTCCAGTGAGGCGGGGGGTGGGGGGAGGGGAGGGTGGGGGTGGTGCCCTGCGTGGTGCCTGATGTTTGCCCCTGGACGTTGCAGACAGGGGGAGATTAGAGCTACACTTTGTGAACATGGACCAGCAGCTGCTGCTGCACAGGGTGGCACCATATGGGACTTCCTCTTCTCCCAGGATCCCAGCAGTAGAGGTGATGATACCAGACTGTGCCAGACTGATCCGTGGTTGCAGTCTCAGTCAATGTGGCCTCAGCGATCTGGTGGGGCGCCCAGCGCTGTAAGAAGGAGGCCAATAACCTTCCCCTCACCAGTGCCACTACCTTCTCTCTGATTCCTCACGCTCACTCTCTCTCAGATACAGCCCCCATTTATTTACATCCACCCCGGTCTCATGCCCTCCCAGCTCTCACTCATCCTGCAACATCTTCCCTCACTCACTCTCACCTCCCCCCCCAACACCACTAACCCTGTGTGCCCTCTGCGTTGCCGACTCACTCACTCAGCGGCACCAACAGCTATGCCAGCCACATTCCATCTCCCATAATACCCACCTCTGCCTCATTCCAGGAGCAAAGCGGTCCCCCAGTAGGGCAGAAGGAGTCAAATGCTTCCTGACTCCCAGCCCCTCACCCCTTATGAGGAGAGGATCTGGACTCTGACCACCAGGAACAGGGGCTGGACTGGTACCAGAAGCTGCCCTTGACTTATGTTCCAAGATCCCCTGAGCAAAGGCTATCTCCAGTGACTGGACTGAGGCCTGCTGATAATTATGAAGAGCTTCCTGCCTTTGTGACCATGCTAAACAGCACGGCAAGGTAGCAGTACAGTGAGCATGGTATCTCTCGAGGGGGCAAAGTGCGATAAGCCAGGACAAGGCAAGGTACTGTGAGCATCCAGATCGGCTCAGAGTAAGTGTGCACTATGACAGAGAGTGAGGAGCCCCGAGGTGCAGCATGGTCCAGACACTGAGCTGGGTGTGTGTCCCTGAGCACACAGTGTCCTCGCTGCAGCATTACAGCGAGAGTTCCCAGTGTAGCCCACGGTGCAGCATTGAGGCGCTGAATAGTCCTGTAAGTGGTTCAGGAATGTGCTGGGAGGAGTTCTGGTGCATACTGGATGCCAATGTCTGTGGATGCGGGTGCGTGCGGCCAGTTCCTTGAAATATTAGTGCCATCCTGGTGGTTCTTTGGAGCGAGTGGCAGGCTCAATCCATTAGCCTCTGGTTTCCACATCAAGTTTTTCCCAACATCTAGCTTGCTGGGCAAGATCGCAACCAGAATGAGGCAAGTCAGTCCGTTAAAAAGCACATGAATCACTATAAATTCGCAACTGGCAAGGATTTCACACATCTATTGTGGAAATGTAAAAGACAGGCGAAATTTCTCATGGTGCTGCGTTGTGCCTCATTGGATTTCTTGCCACACATCGCACCATAGCCCCCCACTCTTCAGATTTCCCTATAAGATTACCCCCCCCCCTTTTTTTTCTCATGTCGCATTGCCCAACATGCCCTTTATCTTGTGAGGCTAATGTTCATCTCTGAGCGAGAAGAGAGCGGGCTCTAATCCCACTCCGGACACTGGAACAGAATCTCGGCTGATGCTTCAGTGCTAAGGAAATGTCATGCTGTCTTCCTGATGAAGTGTGAAACTAAGACTTTTCAGGTGGATGGAATAGATTACAAAGAAACGCTTTGAAGAAGAGCTGGAGAATTCTCCCATTTTATCTGATTACTGTTGCAGTGCTGTTTGTTGGGCTGTACTGTTCATATTTTGTGTGTTGTATTTTCCTGCATTTGTAGCAATTACACTTGACAATTATTTAATTGACAGTATAGAGCTTTGGGTTATCCTGAGATTGTGAAAGATGCGACAAGCATATAAATGAATGCATCCATACATCTCACTGCTCATGATTCGTGCTTCAGTTTGTCCACGGCCTTTTATAAATGTCACCCATGCCCCTGCCCTCATCTACAGTGTTCTCCCTTTCATGTGCAAACAATAGCCTTTGGCTTTTAATGGATTACCTCTTTGGAGCTGTGGGACAGATTGCAATGGAGCTGGAGATTGAATGAACATGCACGATAATCTTACTGATGTTCATTCTGGAACTGACAGGAATTCATATGTAAAGGATGCAAGAAAAAGTCAATTGCAGATGTCTGTGACAAAATCTACCTCTTATACCTGACTGTGTACAGCTCTAGTCTCCACACTTTGAAACAGGATATAGAAGCACTGAGGAAGGAGTAAAGAAAATTTACAAACGATACCAGAACCGAGAAATTCTATTTATCAGAAAGGATTGAACAGCCCCAAGCTCCCCACTCTAGAGATGAGAAGGGTGTAGGGTGATCAGATCAAGCTGTCTAAAATTATGATGGGGGTTTGTTCCCAGTGCTGCAGAATTGTTGGGGTAGAGTGCTACCTCAAATCCTCATTTCTCCACTCTGTGTAAGACCCCATTTGGTTAACAGTGGTAGAGGATGAACCAATAGTGAGTCATAACAAGAAGAGGCTCTTGTTTTAATAAGATGTAGTTTATTGCATGAGAGCAATACGTACAAGTTACATTGGCTAGTTAGGCACAATAACTAAGGATATTAGGAGACACTGTTGACCCATCAGTCTTCATCGAGATCTTGACCTTGACTTCTCTTTTCTCCACTCAAGATTGTGACATCATCAAATTGGGTGGCACTTAATACAGTCTTCACCATGAACTCTTTTGGAAACATCTTCTCCAACATGTCCATCCGAGATTTTATTTCCACCATCGTTAACATTTGTACGTTCAGGCATATTGACCACGACTTAATTGCTCTAATGTCATGAATGTAGGCCGTTGGAGGTTTCACAAAATGTATTCTGTTCAGACTTGGCAGATTGGAAGGTTTTTGATTAGAGGACTGTTGACCTTAATTGTAATTTTGACCTTGATTAGTCTGTTAATCATTTCTCTGCTGGAGGACCGTATACTCCTGGATTTCTTTCATGGTGGAATGTCATTCATCCTGAACCCAATAATTAATCTATTACTTTATTTGGAAGAGCCTTTCTCTTCTGAAATGCTTTCACAGTGGAACTCTTCCATGCTGAATCAGGTCGTTGCCCCATAGCAATACCTGGAAGACCCCCAATTTTACGAATGTCCATTTTGGTCGAAGGCTGTTCTGTGGAAATGAGTATTTTGTTGGCAGCATATCCTAAATTTCTCAGTCAGGGAGGTTCCTCTCAACCATATTCGGAACCTATGGATGTTCATCTGGCTTCCATGGGGTTGTACAAAGTTCATTTTCATTTTGTGCTGGTAAATCTTCACTCTCAAATTGCTGATATATCTCTACTGGACCTGCTTTAAATGCTTTATTTTGAGTTGTTGAGAAGTTTGGATTTGACCTCTGTGACTGTCTTTGGGGCAAACTGCATATTTTCACATCCTCAGTCACATTACCAGAGGAATGCTATTAACTTAGCATTATGTCTATCACTAGTATTGATAATTCTTCCTGTAAGGTGAAGAATTAAAATGTTTCTCCATTAACTTGTGTCATCTCATTATTTGACATTAACTTTGAATCTGCTGTCTTAACTTATTCATTATACTGTTTTGCTGCCTGAACAACTTCAGTTAAGGTTCCTCAACTGGTTTGTACTGCTCATTCTTTGTTCTCAGCACTTTTCATCTGGAAAGCTTTGCAGATTTGTGTCTTCTGATCTGCCTTCAGCGATGATTCACTGTTTTGCAGTCATGGTAATCCTGTGTGACTGCAGGCTTCACAATAATTTATAAGATCTTCAATCTCTCTTCAAATCTCTGGCCACCCCACCACTGACTGAGCCCTGTTAGAGCATAAGTGCCTCTGGTGCAGCTTTTCCAAGACATCTTCCCAAACAGCAACATTATTTCCTTTGTTTTGCAAGCTTTTAAAGTGTTCAGTGTGGCAATTCTATATTTGTTTCTTCTGAAAAGCTTCTATTTCTGTATTAAAGCAATACCACATTATTGCACTTATTTTAACATTTTAAATCTGAATTATAGCAATGGTGTATCTCTGTGTTGCTTATTGGGAGGTCTTTCCACTGTTTTGCTGACAAAACGGATAATCGCTGGTCTTTCATGACTTAAAACACAACGTGCTGCAGACTTGATAAATCTTCCTGCCATAATCACGGTTTAACTTGTTGACTTTTCATTCTTGTCAGAATTTTAAGTCTTTTACCTTCTTCTCTCAGACTCTGTATCTTTTAAATTGCTCTTTAGTCACATTAAATCTGTTCTACAATCTTCCTGAAGCTCCGGTCTGGGTATGAATTGATCTATGGCTGTTGACTTCGCTACTTGTAGCCGTGCCTCTCGGTGCCTCTTCCCCACGGCCGAGGTAGTCTTTGTGTGAAGGATGTGATGGTAATGTGGCAAGCAGTAGAATGGGAAGACTACGCGCTCGCAGTTTAAACACGGATCAGTTCTATCTCTGTGCTGTGACTTCTATGAAAAAGGCTGTTTCATTTTCAATCAAAACCCTTTCGTATGCCGGAAGTTGTGAATTAGGGGACAGTTTCACCACACATGCCCAGATTTCGGTGAAATGCAAGTGTCAAGAGTATTATGTCCGGCAGCTGTCGAGAAAAGAGGTGATGTGGCAGCCGATGTTTCATTGTGAAAGAAGGAAGACGCCAAGGAATGAATTGCTGTAGGTCTATCCCTCTAATTCAATGTGAAACGGAGGGATGGAGAGGGTCAATAGAGCTGCTGTGAATTCTGCTGATACCATGTCTGCGTGTCTTGGGTTGTTAAAGGTTAAAGGAAGGGGGCCCAGGTTGTTTTACTGGGATGAGAGTGCAGGACACTCACACTTGTCAACAACGGCCAGCGCGGATATGCTGACTATGGATAAACTGTTAGTCTCCGGCTCCCAGCAAAGTGATAGCAAAGTCAAGTTTTGTAAACTGTTATATTTTAAACTCTCCATTTAATTCCCAGGTAGAATGAAGCTGGGCATCTAAGAGGACAGCCAATTGTCATTTATACCCAGATACAAGGCCCACACATGTATGAACAAGGAGCAAGCCATTCAGCCCATTCGTGCTCAGTGGTTAGCACCGCTACCTCATAGCACCGGGACCCCGAGTTCGATCCCAATCTCAGGGGACTGCCTGTGTGGCATTTGTACATTCTCCCCATGTCTTGCTCCGGTTTCCTCCCACAGTCCAAAGATGTGCAGGCTGGGTAGGTTAACCACAGGAAATGCAGGATCCCAGGGATAGGGTAGTGGGGTGGATCTAGATGGGATGCTCTTTGCAAGGTCAGTGCAGACTTGATAGGCCAAATGTCCCTGCTTTTCCACTGTAGGAATTCTGTGAAGCCTACTGCACTCTTTAATAAGATCGTAGATGATCTTTAATAAGATCTGATTGTAATGTCACCTTTATGCCTACTCATGCTGACCTTTCACACTCAGCTTAACAAGAATCTGTCCAATCCACCTTAAAAATATTCAAGTAATTTGGTTCCACCACCTTCTCAGAAAGACAATTCTGAAGACTCATGACCCTCTGAGAGAACATCATTCATCTTATCTCTGTGATTCGCATTGCCATGGATAATAATCCACTGAAGCCATTGTAGGATCAGTCTGAAGGTTTTCTTAAAATATCACCATGCTTTGAGGATATGAGCAATTTGCAAAACTTATGGGGTGCTAGTAATGGTGTTGTGGTAAGGTCACTAGACTAGCAATCCAGAATCTCAGGTTAGAGTTCTGGGGACATAGGTTCAAATCCCACCATGGCAGATGGTGAAATTTGAATTCTACAAAAATCTAGAATAAAAGGTTAGCCTAAGGATGACCATGTAACTACTGTCCATTGCCACAATAAGCCATCTGGTTCACTGAAGGCATTCTTCCAATCCTTACCTGCTCTAGCCAACATGTGACTCCAGAGCTAATATGGTTGATTCTTCACTGCCCTCTGGACAATAAATGCTGGACTTATTTGTGATGTACACATCCCATGAAGAACGCAAACAAAAATGGCCAGTCCATGAGAGATAAGAGGTTGAATGTTCCTAAATACAATGCACAGAATGTGAGAGGGAACTTGAAAGGGAAATTTTTTAATCCCTCGATCTCTTAAAGAGCAAATGAGACTTAGTTTCTTTGTTTAAGAAATCATTCATACATGCATGGGAGGTGTACCCATCAAAGATGGCATTAACTCCCCAATTTGCTACTAAACAATGGTTTTATACTACTGCCACAGGTAATAGTTTTCCAACAAAAAGTTTACACTTATCTCATTATCCATCATCTCATTAGTCTTCACTATGATCTACATTCCAAGTGAGTACTCATGAACATATTATACAAACATATTCAAATCTATACATGATTATAATATCCAATCAAATCATTACATCTTCACATCTACTACTGTGAGTGCATACTTTGTGATTATCAAAAATTTGTTAATGTCCTTTTTTGAAATTCCTGAGGGCTAAAGCCAGGCTGAAAGATTCACTTAGCTTTGAGAAAAGGGTAGAATCTCTAATTCAACCCTCACAGTGAAATCCTGCTCTTGGATTAGGAATTGCTTAGCTGAATTGCTTGGGGAAGATAACAAACCCTTGGGCATTAGGAATTACCTTGGACTGGCCCTGGAGAATGAAGTGTCCACTCAAGAGACCTTGTATAACCGTAGATTTGAATTTCTGGCCACTTTAAAATTTAAGTAGGGGATAATTTCTGTACCTATAAATCCACCACTGAATATTGTTTGGACAATGTTGCTTTTAGTTCATTTATTATGGCAAAAGTCTTAGAACCTGACATGTTGTCATGGGCTCCTTCCAATCGGTCATTGGAAATTTGAATTCTAAAAGTTATTGTTCTCTATAAAAATCATAACACAACGAAAGACAAACATGAAAACACAGTAGTCAGTAAGGGGATATTATTACTTTGCAAGATTAACTGGAGTAAAATCGCTCACAGCCTGGCTTTTTTGAGCCAAATCTTTATTTCCCGCTGTTTTTAAATTATGGTGGAAAAGGCCCAAGGAGCTAAGTGGCCTATTCATGTCTCCAGCCTTCTGTTGAAGTCAACGAACATATATATTAACACATGGGTTTTACTTTGTCCTTATGCTTCAGTCTAGACAACAATAAATGTGGTTGATGGAACATGTCATCTGCTCACACTGTTGAACCCTTAATCCCATTGTCAAAGAGTATGTTTGCCAGGCATTCTCTACTGCTTCAGGTGTTGATAGCTTTGTTTCCACACAAGTAAAATGCCACTAAAAATAGTTTGCCAAATGATGGGTTATATTGGGGTAGTGTGAGGCAGCATGTGGTATTTGGAGGTAGTGCGGAGGGAAGCAGGACTCAAAACAAAATTTCCAGATGCAATTGATTTTTATTGTTCAGGGTGATTGAGGGTGACAGAACCAAATGGGGGTCATGGTACAGGTTAGCCATGATTGGATTGAGTAATGGGATGGGCCCCCAGTGGCTGAATGGCCTTCTCCTTTTCCAAGATTTTTAGAAGAAATGTTTGAGGGAACAATTAACTCAGTGTAAAAGGAAGAAACTGAAAAGCAAGTGTAAATAAATGTAGGAAATGTTAGGAAATATTGGAAAACAAAAGAAAAAAAATACGATATAACAAGCATGGGGCTGGATGAACACAGCAGGTCAAGCAGCATCATAGGAGCAGGAAAACTTGACGTTTCGGGCCTAAACCCTTCATCAGAAATGGGGGAGGGGAAAAGGGTTCTGAAATAAATAGGGAGAGAGGGGGAGGCGGATAGAGGATGGATAGAGGAGAGGATAGGTGGAGAGGAGGCAGCCAAGTCGAAGAGGCGGGGATGGAGCCAGTAAAGGTGAGTGTAGGTAGGGGGGTAGGGAGGAGATAGGTCAGTCCAGGGAGGATGGATAGGTCAAGGAGGCGGGATGATGTTAGTAGATAGGAGATGGGGGTGTGGCTTGAGGTGAGAGGAAAAACAGGTTAGGGAGGTGGAGATGAGGCTGGGCTGGTTTTGGGATGCGGTCGGGGGAGGGGAGATTTTGAAGCTTGTGAAATCCACATTGATGCCATTGGGCTGCAGGGTTCCCAGGCTAAATATGATTTGCTGTTCTGCAGCCTTCAGGTGGCATCACTGTGGCATTGCAGGAGGCCCAGGATGGACATGTCGTCTGAGGAATGGGAGGAGTTTTCAAAACCAGAGGGTCTGGGCGGAGTGGATGGGGGCAACTATTGCTGCTAATAAAAGGATCAAAAAGCAGAGGGCACAGATTTTAAATGTTTTGTAAAATGAGCAACTGTGAGATGAGAAAATCTTTTTTCACACAGTTGGGATCTGGCCACACCCCCATCTCCTATCTACTAACATCATCCCGCCCCCTTGACCTGTCCGTCCTCCCTGGACTGACCTATCTCCTCCCTAGCCCCCTACCTACACTCACCTTTACTGGCTCCATCCCCGCCTCTTCGACTTGTCTGCCTCCTCTCCACCTATCCTCTCCTCTATCCATCCTCTATCCACCTCCCCCTCTCTCCCTATTTATTTCAGAACCCTCTTCCCCTCCCCCATTTCTGATGAAGGGTTTAGGCCCGAAACGTCAAGTTTTCCTGCTCCTATGATGCTGCTTGACCTGCTGTGTTCATCCAGCCCCATGCTTGTTATCTCGGATTCTCCAGCATCTGCAGTACCTTTTATCTCTGATACAAAAAAATACGATGTCAGGACGGGAGAGGAAACAATACATAATCATCCTCTAGTGTGATCGAATAGGAAATTTATTATGACATACTTATGAATATTATAGAACAGGATCTATTGTAAGACTGGTTGATTTCTGGCCCTCAGACTGCGTGGAGTGAATTCAGAAGTGGCTGGCTCTGAGGGAAAGGAAATATCAATCATGTTGAAATTTTGAACATGTTCAAACTACCCATTGCAGTGGAAATCTAAAAATATTTTTCGTACCGAGAGAGAAAAAAATAGCTGTGCTGGTGCGATCATAGGGCAGTAATATTGGAACATGCGGGCAGGAGAAGGCTCTGTTCAGCCCCTCAAACCAGTTCCACTGTTCAATTAGAATTTGGCTCCTCGGCATCAGAACTCCATTTACCTGCTGTGGTTCCTATGTCCTTTGTTACCTTCTACTAACAAAAGTCTACCCATCTATATTTTGAAAGTTTCAATTGGCTCTTCCATTGTGCCATATTGTCACAACGTCTTTCATTTATGTGGCTCTGCTAATGCGGTAAATGTCCCAAAGTGCTCCACAGGATTGTTATCACAGCAAATTGACTTTAAATTTTTACTTAAAAGAATTCTCATTTAAAATATAAACTAAAGGCATTTAGATTATGATTACCTACGTCTTATTCTCTCATCTTAATCTGTTTGGACTGTATCCCAAGCTTACAGGGTCATACTGCACGGAAACAGACCCTTCAGTCCAATCAGTCCATGCCAACTATAATCCCAAACTAAACTAGTCCCACCTGCCTGCTCTTGGCTCATATCCCTCCAAAGATTTCTTATTCATCTACATTTCTGCATGTTTTTTAAGTGTTGTAACTGTACCCGCATCCACCACTTCCTCTGGAAGTTCATTCCACACACGAACCGCATTCGCTGCAAAGAAATTGCCCTTGGTGCCGTTTTCATATCTTTCTCCTCTCACCTTAATAATATGCCCTCTATTCTTGAAATCCCCCACCATAGGGAAAGAACCTTTGCTGTTCACCTTATCTATACTCCTCATGATTTTATAAACCTTTGTAAGGTCACCCCTCAACCTCCTACGCTCCAGTCAAAGAAGTCCCAGCCTATCCTTATAACTCAAACCCTCCACTCCCAGCAATATCCTGGTAAGTCTCTTCTGAACCTCTCCAGTTTAATAGCATCCTTCCAATAATTATGTCTATCCATCCCTCTTTCTTTACTACTTTCCATCTACCTGCACTTCTTTCTCTTTAACAGCATAATTATTCTTTTATTTATCAGCTCTTAGGACGTGGACATTGGTGCCCATCATAATTATCCTTTTAACAGCTGGATGTCAGCTGCCATCTTGAACTGCTGCAGTCTACGGGCTGCAGGTACGTCCAAATTGCTGTTAGAATGGGAATTCCAGGAGTTTAACCCAGTGACAGTGAAGGAACAACAATAATGTATTTCCAAGTCAGGATGGTGAGTGGCTTGGAGGGGATCTTTCAGGTAGTGGTATCCCCAAGTACCTGTTACCCTTGCCTTTCGAGGTGGGAGTGGTCCTGGGTTGTGAAGGTACAATGCAGTTATACAGTGATTAGCTCTGCTGCCTCATAGCATCAGAGATAGCAGCTGCGCACCTACACGCTGAATTGCAGTAACTCACCAAGACCCCTTTGACAGCATAGAATCCCTACAGTGCAGATTGAGACCATTTGGTCCAGTAAGTGTGCAATGACCCTCGGTAGAGCATTCCACCCAGACCTACCACCCCATCCCTCTCTTTACCATGGCTATTCCACCACACATGGACATGGACATGGACAGTCAGAGGAAACCCACAATGTGCAAATTCCACACAGACAGTCACCCAAGGCTGGATTTGAACCTGGGTCTATGGCACTCTGAGGTAGCAGTGCTAACCACTCTGCCACCATGTCACCTCTTACTGCAAGTGGGGACAGACTGTTTCAGTTTCTGAGGAGATGTGAATGGTACTGAACACTGTGCAATCATCAATGAACACTCACACTTTTGATCTTATGTTGGAGAAAAGGTTATCGATGAAGGAGCTGAAGATGGCTGGGTCTAATGGTGTGGGTGCTTCCAATAGGGTGTTTTACTTGATGTGGATGTTCTTATGTTATTTTCCATAACATAATAAACTGAGCGTGGATATTGTGAGATTGAAGAACTCAATATACATAATACAACCAAGTCTTTTGGGCAAACATTGCATTCCTCAGACACACACATGCCTGACATATAATAAGCTATTATGCTGCAACAGAGCAACATGCCTCCAGCAGTATGTCATTCTTCAAGTGATCCCCTATTAGGACGGAGTCTGGGGCTTTTATACCTCAAGTAACATTCTATATAATGCAGTGATGAATAGGTACAGTGTTATACTGACTATGAGACAAAGCACAACATCCTTATTTATCCAAAGATAAAAACATATCCCAAACAGATATACATGCTTTTACATAGGCACATTTTATCAATTCCAGAATTATACAAACAGATTAAACACAGTTTACAAAACAAACATTTTAAACTTTAATGTAATGCCTTGGAGGTTTGACAACTCATCCTGATCTGAACACTTTTTCCCCATCAGGAGAGATGTGTGTTTTTCTTTTCACTTGTCAACTTGGTTATCTTTCTGCTTGTTGCTGTCACTCAGCATCACTGCACAATCATTATCATCACAGTATTCTTCCTTACTCTCTCCGTGCATGTTTGATGTGCTGTACATTGGTTTGAACTAGTTTCTGTTCTTTCAAAATATGATGCCATGAGCAGAATCTAAGCTGGCAATCATATTTTAGAAACCTTTGTTGATATCCGAGTGTTTATAGTTGTAATTCAAACTTGCACTGTGTGTCCAGTGCTCAGCTTTGGTAGTTCTCTACCTGTTCACTTGTTGTGTATCTCTTTCACTCTCCTCTATCTTTGAAGAAGGACGTCCTGTGTCACCGAACAATTAGACAATCGGTTTCTGGGCAGTGTTGTTCACACTTACCTTTCGAGCATGAGCTGTGTTGGGAATCGTAATCATTTCCCCATTGGCGTTCAATAAAAATGCAGCAATGCAGAATGGAAATCTTGTATTGTTTCTTGACACTTACTGATCATCGACTTGAAAGAACAGACTATGCATTCTGTGAGATCGTTAGAACAAGGATGTGCTATGGGTCACTCAGTGCACATGACTGGAGATATTTTGCCAGTAGATTGCAGTCTGTTGTCAGACACAATCAGATTGGGAGACTGTATCAAATAAATTGAAAATAGCGCTCATCATGTCAATGATGGCCATGCTTGATGGGTTGCTACGTTATCCAATATTGGAAAGCAATACTCCCTCTAAGCTGCATAGCTCCTCGACATATGGACAATATTGGGGTCTGGTTCCGGAAGTCACTGCCATGCATGGACCTTGGAGGTCTGGACAGCAGCAGGAAAAGTTAAAGGGAATGTAGCTGGGAAGCTTTGTGAAGTTATCTGTCTTTCCCATGCCATGTGGATGAGTCTGTTGTTACCTTTGTCCAAGGAGTGGATGGAACATTATGTGGATGTAGAGGCTCCGTCTGCTGCTGGAGTCAATCCTTTTGATAGGCCTCATGTACATTCTCGAGTTGTTCCTGATTCATCCCTGATCAGGACAGAGTCATGTGACACTGCCTTGTGTATTCAATACCGTGTGACCCTAGCGTAACATAGCCATGATATCTTACTGCAATGCTTCATTATCAGGACTTATTTGTCTTTGATACTGACCGGTCTTGACATATCAAGCTCATCTCTGTGTGGGAAACACCTCGGGTGTTACTTTAGCACTATCAGACCGTCCCTGGATAATGATCTTTTTTAACTTCTGTAGTTGCCCACCTTCAGCATTTGGAATTGTTCACACTGACTCCAGCCAAAGAGTAACAGATCAAACTCGAAAACATCTTCAGTTTCACAGTATGGAGCATCAAGACCTTGATCTTTGTGTGGGTTCATTCATCAGACATAATCATCCTGGTATTGGCCTTCTATCTCACTTCTCCATGTACTTAGACAAATCAAAGCTGCTAATGTAGCAGTGTATTTGTTTGTGGTTTACTGGAGATCATTTCTTGAGGCCTATGATCTGTTTCAACAGTAAATTTCTTGCCAAATTCGTACATGTGAAACTTCATGGTGCTGAATACCAGAGCTAATGTTTCATGCTGTATTTTGGCTTGCACAGTGCTTTCAAACCAATGGCAATAGGCAGAAGACACATTAATGAGCACTCCCTTTGAGAACCGTGTTTTACCTGGGGGTCACAGTATTGCTAGAGCCAGGATTTTATTGATAGATTCTGTTTGAGAATATTGAAGATGTATTCATGGCTGTCTTGCCACACACTGAGGACGTCCTACTGGAGTAAATCTCTCAGTGAGATAACTTGTCCGTGAGTTTGGAAACGCATGGAGAGAGGAAATTTTAAAATCCACGGCAACGCACAGATTCTGTTTATCCTTTGGGGACGAGATTTATTTAATCTTCTCGATCTTCCTGAGATCAGGACAACATCCATGTGAGGAATTAGTGGACCCAAAGACGTTTATCTAGCTGAGGGTGACCGGTTAAATACCTCAGGCTGTTAAATACCAGTCCTTGTCATTGTGCTGCTGTCATCAGTCAGTGAATATATCTCACTTTGTCTTATCTATGAACGTGAGATTGTCAGCTATCCAATCACAGCCAGGTATATCTCCATAATCCTATCCATTTGCTGCTGGAATTGAAATTAGAACTGGCAAAGGAGTGGCAGATGGAGTTTAATTTAGATAAATGTGAGGTGCTGCATTTTGGAAAGGCAAATCAGGGCAGAACTTACACACTTAATGGTAGGACTGTCATGGGGAGTGTTGCTGCACAAAGAGACCTTGGAATGCAGGTTCATAGTTCCTTTAATGTGAAGTCGCAAATAGATAGCATAGTGAAGAAGGCATTTGGTACACTTGCCTTTATTGGACAGTGCATTGACTATAGCAGTTGGGAGGTCATGTTGTGGCTGCACAGGACATTGGGTAGGCCACTTTTGGAATGCTGTGTTCCGTTCTAGTCTCCTTGCTATAGGAAGTATGTTGTGAAACTTGAAAGGGTTCAGAAAAGGATGTTGCCAGGATTGGAGGGTTTGAGCTACAGAGAGAGGCTGAATAGGCTGGGGCTATTTTCCCTGGAGTGTCAGAAACTGAGGGGTGACCTTATAAAATCATGAGGGGCATGGATAGGGTGAATAGTCAAGGTCTTTTCCCTGGGGTTGGGGAGTCCAAAACTAGAGGGCATGGGTTTAAGGTGATAGAGGAAAGAATTAAAAGGGACATAAGGTGCAACTTTTTGACCTAGAAGCTGGTGCATGTGTGGAACAAGCTGCCAGAGAAAGTGGTGGAGATTGGTACAATTACAACATTTAAAAGGTATCTGGATGGGTACATGAATAGGAAGGGTTTAGAGGGATATGGGCCAAATTCTGGCAAAGGGGACTAGATTTGTTTAGGATATCTGGTCAGCATGGACGAGTTTGAATGAAGGGACTGTTTCCGTGCTGTACATCTCCATGTCTCTATGATTCTATGGCTAACTGAAAGCCCAAATCCTAACTGTCGGAAACAGTACCCATTCTTTGCATCGAGCTTTGAAAAGAATCTTACTCCAAAAAAATTAAGGGTTTCATTCACCCAGTGTCGGTATATTTTGTGTGGGCACCCTTTTGTGAAAGGTTGAGGTGCCTTGGCATGCTCTTACCATGCCATCTTTCTTTAAGAAACACGATGAAGCTACAACCATTTGTCCACCTTCCAATTACACCATCTCGTTCCATCCTGTTTGGTTCCGCTTGAAGCTACTTCTGAGCGTGCTGTTGGATGCTCTGCCTCGGATGATCAATAAATAGGGTCGCATTTATTTAAGACGCAATGCTACATCGCACAGGCACTTCAGATCATTGATTGATTCAGTTCAGTAACGTGTGATCTGTTCTACCATGGTTGGTATGCTTTGTATTGTGACAATACTAGAAATGTCAGTACTGATAGGCCTGATCGTTGGTATTTACCAGGTAGATGATTTTGGGAAAATGAGATGAGCTGGTGTATTGGCAGGCAGTGAGATTCTGTGAATGCACGGAATTGGTGATCCACGTGAGATGGTCTCTTGTAGGCTTTATCCCTGAGTGCCACTTGCTGAGGTACATGTTTTTCAGGGTGTAGGGTGGTAACATGTTGGCACTGTCTCCAGTATCAATTTTATTCTTTGGCTTTTTCAGGACATATATTAATGTTTGTAAAAGCTTGTGATTGATTTATACCATCGACGTGACATGTGAAGTTGACAATGTGAAAGGTTTGGGGTCATCTTCCGAAATTGGCCATTTGCGTGTTTGGCTCTGAACCTCACTGATGTGTTTGCCATTATGCACCTTATTAACACTTGCCTTGCTGCCAGTGTTGTGATGTTGCACCATCTTGTCAGTTACTTGTATATTTTTTTTTGTCCTGTGGTCTGGTTGACCATATGTTTTAAAGCAAAAGCTGGACCGACTTTGGGTAGTGTCAAAAACCACATCTGTTAGAGTCTTTATTGGTTTGCTGTGCTTTGCTGACTGGGGCAGTTTCATTGCCTGCACCTAAAGTGTGTCATTGTAGTTACCCTGCCTCTATTAGAAAACAAAATAGATCCCGAAGAACACAGGTCACCATTTTACAGTGAAAATATTGAATTCCATCTTCTGGACTGGAATCATGGAATCCCTACAGCGTGGAAACAGGGCATTCAGCCCAACAAGTCCACAGTGACCTTCCAAAGAAGATCCCGCCCAGACCCACCCCATCCCCACCCCATCCCTGTAACACTGCACTTCCCACGGCCAAGCCACCTAGCCTGCATATCTTTGGACTGTGGGAGGAATCGAGAGCAACCCCATGGGGCAGGGAAGGCAGTGGAGAACGTACAAACTCTGCACGGACAGTCACCTGAAAGTGGAGTTGAACCCAGGTCCCCTGGTGCTGTGAGGCAGCTGTGCTAGCCATGCCACCCAAGCGTAGCTTGTGTTTGGGGGTGCCTGCATCTTATGATTATTCAAGAAAACTAAGTCTTGGCAGGAATAAGTTATTCAAGACAGACTGATTAGTTCCAATACAAGTCAACATTTCATAATTGCTGTTTCTACTCCATAGACTGTGATTTGCCACCTACTTAGCATTGGTACTGGGTGATGGGGCAATTGGTTGGCATGGGAAGAGAAGTTAGCATGTGGAGCCATTGGATGATTTGCTTTGTGTTAAAATTCTGCCACTTCAGTTGCCTTTGCTTCTATTCTTCCTCTCATCTATCAATTTTCTTCCTGAAAGTGGGAAGAGATTTTGGGAATGTGGACCACCCGCGTCTTTGGTCTTTGGTGCCTTGCCCAAATGGCCATTTATCATGATGTGAACTCATCAAACACACCTCTTTCGAACTGCCAAACACCAGTTATGCAAAGCCTTTAGACGGTCAGGCCTGGAGCTCTGGGACTCACTCCCTGGACCTCTCCACCTCTCCCTACCCCTTTAAGGTGCCCCTTAAAACCAAACTCCTCCAGTCCTAATTTTGATCTGAGTTGTTCAGTGATAAATGCAGTCTGATAATGTTCATAGAATCAATCATAGAATCCCTACAGTGCAGAAACAGGCCCTTTGGCCCAACAAGTCCACACTGAGATAATAGGTACTGAAGATGCTGGAGAATCCGAGATAACAAGGTATGGAGCTGGATGAACATAGCAGGCCAAGCAGCATCATAGGAGCAGGAAAGCTTGACGTTTCGGGCCCAGACCCTTCATCAGAAACATCAAGCTCTCCTGCTCCTATGATGCTGCTTGGCCTGCTGTGTTCATCCAGCTCCACACCTTGTTATCCCTTAAGTCCACACTGAACCTCAGAGCATCCCACCCAAACCCATCCTGCATAACCCCCCTCATCTACACATCCCTGAACACTATGGGCAATTTGGTGTGGCCAATCAAGCTAACCTGCACATCTTTGGACAGTGGGAGGAAACAGGAGCACCCAGAGGAAACCCACGCAGACGCAGGGAGAATGTGCAAACTCCACACAGACAGTCACCCAAGGGTGGAATTGAACCCGGGTCCCTGGCGCTGTGAGGCAGCAGTGCTAACCCACTGTGCCACCATGCCACTCCTAAAAATTAAACTCCCACCATGATGGGATTTGAACCTAAGATTCCCAGAACATTATATGGCTCTCCGGCTTAATTGCCTAACAGTAGTGCCACTGGGCCACCACCTTCCCTTCTTACGAAGCATCTGAGATAATTGGGACTTCTTTATAGATCGGGCGTAAATATGAGTTGTTCTCTTTGTTCTCATGTAACATTGACCCAGGTATATATTTCAGCTAAGTGTAACTCAGTGATGACAGAGGTGCGGATCATGACTGAGTTTGTCTCAACTCCATTCATCAACTGCTGCTTATCTGTGACTTCTTGCAGTAAAGTGTTTGATACGCAGGTGTCCTAATAAAGTTGTTGCAAGAAGTGTTGCTTAATTCCTACTGATTCTGGATGATGAGCCGAAGCTTGACTGCAGAAAACCATGAATGAACAACACATATAAAAGAAGGCTATACTGATGCCACCTATTAATTAGCAGAAGAAAGTAACAGAGAACTGCACAATGATAGACTGTTGACCTGCGTTCGTTTGGTTTAAAATTATTATTTACAACTGACAACGTCTCCTTCTTCCTCTCCAAAGAAATGAAATGCATGGACTCTAAAGTTACTTTTACAGGTTCTTGAATGGTTTTTATGTTATATTGTCAGATTTCTATTTAGCCATGTAGTGTGCCCTGGTGTTGCTGCCAGAGGATCAACAAATGAGACAGCACAGAGGGTGACCACTTGACTCACTGTGCCTGCAGCAGCTCTTTGGATAAGTTAATCAATTAACCCTACTCCTCTCCCATCTTCCCTTAGCCTTACAATATTTTTCCCCTTCAAGTATTTGAACCAACTCCTTTTTGGAAGTTACTATTGAATTTGCTTTCGCTATGTTTTCAAGCAGCGCATTTCTGATCCCCGCATTTCACTGCATAAAATACCTCTCCTGTCTCGAAAATACCTTAAATCCGTGTATCCTGATCGTCAGCTCTCCTGCACTGGCTGAGACCATCATTTGCAATGGTTGAATAAAACAATAGTCCAAAAGTGAGTAGCTGCTTCCATTAAGAACTCAGAGAAAAAAAAAATCATCAACCATAAATTACTTTGTAATTACTCCACAGTTAGAATAATGCAGGGGAGAGCCTGTTATGCAAGGAATATTAAATAAATGCCTGAGTGAAAAAGTGAGAAGTTTGCATTGGCAGCTCCCTTGCTCCGCCTCTTACTTTCTATTCTCCTATGGAAGGAGTGTGCATGTCACTCCACATCACCACCTAGAGGCCAGTATCTGCAACTACATCATGACAATCACTGATAATAATGAACAGGTAATGTTGATATACCAATTTGACGATGTTAAAGGTCAGTTGAAAGGTGAAATTGACAGCAGGAAGCAATGTTTGTGGATGGAAAGTGTAATAAATGTGTAAAAAGTGCAGGTGAAAGTATGAATTCAGCCCCCAATCATCTCATAAGTATCAGAACGGTTGTATGTGCATACATGGTCCACAATATTGTTCAACACGTTCCCTGTCCTTCAAATTAAAAACATGCAGCTGAAAATTTCCCAGAATTTGGCTGAGCCAATTTCAGAAGGTCTAATGGAGGGCCTGAACTACATTTCTCAGGCATCGTGACACTGTTTAGCTCATTAAGTATTTACTTGCCCCCACACAACCTTTCCTCCCACACTGTGGCCCAGCTCTTGTGTTTAGTTGTGCTGGATGTTTATGCTTGTGTTGGGAACTTCCTGCATTCAACAAGTGCACCATATTTAACCTCCGCTGTGTGCTATGTCAAACACAGCCAAACTGGTCGGCAGTAGATCCTCAGGTCAGTGCTGCATCCACAGACTGGAGGAAACGGTAATGTGACAGAAGGCCTTCAGAGCTTCACAAGGATCTTCTCTCTGCTACCTCGTGCTCACTCTAACTCTACCACTGCAACCACCTCTGACCAACTGTCTGTCTCTCTCTCTCTTTCCCAGTCCTGCCTGTCTCTCTTTCTCTCTCTTTCCCCAGTTCTGCCTTGTCTCTCTCTCTCTCCCCCAGGATCATCTCACCGAGATCCACTCTGCTCGGCCTCTTAGCTTCCAAGTCAATCGCTCGGGACAGCTCATCACCTCTCCTGGCTGAGCACATACCAGGCCTGGCTGATGATAGTCCCTCCTGACTGGTCTAGGGTACCCTTAATCTTATAGATGTGGCCAGGGGCTGTGCATTTGATATGTGAGCTACCGCCACATTCAGTAGGTGTGACTTTGATGTAACATGGTCCCGTATAACAACATATCTGCTCCCCCCCACAACTGAGTGATCAGTGTTGGAAGCCATGACAAACTGTCTGGCTTTGTGTCTGTGCTAAAAGGCAAGGCAAGACAAGGGAGGCTGTGAGCATCGAAGTAAGCTCAAGTGCTAGAGACCCAGGTTCGAATCCCGCCATGGTGGAATTTGAATTCATAAAAATCTGGAATTGAGAATCTAATGATGACCATGAAACCGTTGTCAATTGTCGGGAAAAACCCATCTGGTTCACTAATATCCTTCAGGGAAGAAAACTGCCATCCTCACTTGATCTGGCCTATGTGTTACTCCACAACAATCTGGTTGACTCTTAACTGCCCTCTGTGCTATTAGAGATGGGTCACAAGTGCTGGCCTGTCCAGTGATGCCCTCATCCTGTGAATGAGAAGTGAGTGAGTGTTAAGAAAGCAACCCAAAAGCCCCGAGACGCACACTGTTCTGATACATAAAGATTGGAGTTTGTCGCCCAGTCTAAACTAGCCTGGCAACAGCAATGCAACATTTTCAGCTCCAAAGCACATTATTAAAGTGCTGGACTGTATTATACATCAGTGCAAGGTGTGCTATGATGATGTGGTGAGGATAGTCCAAAGCCAACCTCTAAAGTAGATGGACGATGCAGACGGTCGCTATCCAAGGAATGTGCCCCGACGGGCTGGAGAATGTCAGCCAAGGTGTTGGCCCGGAGAAGACAACGGTGATCTGCAGCCACTAGGTACCTACTCAGACTTGCAATTCAGGACCTAGCACCATCTAGTTTCTAGAAAATGCCATCTGCATTGAAGCAAGATGAGATTAGGTAATAGAGAGATGGTAATGCTTGTCAATAAAACCCTCACCACTCACCAGTCTAATTCTCACAAGCCATTGAAACTTTAGGCAGACAATCTTTCTTGACTTTGAGAATCTCAAATTTTTTTCTTTTTAGCCATATTTTCCTAACTTTCTCACCATTGTCTACATTATTCAGAGGCTTGGAAACTTCAGCCTTTGTCTGATCACTAGGGAATAATCTATATTGTTGTAGTTTAAATCCTTTAGTCCATCAGAATTACAAACCACTTCGACTCCTTTAGAGAATTTGCAATTATACAGTCGTACAGCATTTTAACAGTCCCTTTGGTTCAACTCATCCACGCCAACCTTAATCCCAAACTAGACTAGCCCCACTTGTCTGCATTTGGCCGATTTCCCTCTGAACCCTTCCTATTCACATACCAGTCCAAATGTCTGTGGAATGTTGTAACTGTACCCTGTATCCACCACTTCGTCTGGAAGTTCATTCCACGTACGAACCACTCTCTGTGTGAAAAAGTTGCCCCCTAGGTCCCTGTTAAAATTTGATAAATCAGGGATGTGCTGGCAAGGTGGATTAGCCATGGAAAATGCAGGGTTACACAGATAGGGTAGGGAGATGGGTCTGGGTGGGATCCTCTACGGAAGGTCAGTGTGGACTCGATGGGCTGAATGGCATGCTTCCACATTGTGGGGATTCCGTGATTCTGTGATATAACGGAGGGAATGGTCCGTATTGTGGTTTCGAACAACTATATCAAGTTGGCTGAACATGGAAAATCTCTGTATGTCATGGTGAAGGATAATTGAATGCAGAATGCATCACGTTCTCACAACCCTTTAAAGAAGCTGTCCTTGGTTTTGCTCATATTCTAAGGCTAATGAGACCAACTGGTCATTCTTTCAGAGTGCTAGCACAGGGAATACGGGATGAAAGGCCTCTTTTTGTCTTCTATGATTCTGTGATGCCCTAGAAAGTTTTTTGAAGTGAGTTAATCAGTTGTTGCTTTGGCCTTGGTTAAAATTGGTATTCCCTGGGATCGCAAGCTTGCATTGACTTGGAAATTCCTGTGCAACCTTTAAAATTACAGTTCTGCCTGGGAGAAAAGGAACAGCACTTGGATCTTTCAGTTCACTCTCTAACAACTTCACAGCATCACTGAGTGTCTCGGAGAGGGAGGAACCCACAGGGAAATATTTCAAAGGAAAGAAAACAGCTCCTGCCTGAATGTCCCCGGTAGAGGGGATTCCCAACACTTTTGTCTGGCTGTTGTAAGAGGTGACAAAATGAATTCCACGTGCTGTACCAGTGGGATGGCACCCTGCCCTACTTATCCTGTCAATTATTATTTTTGAACACTTCAGTTGAGTTACAAATTAACCTGTTCTACAAGATAATGAAGGGCATGGACAGACTGGACAGTCAGCTTTTTACCAGGGTGGAAGAGTCAGTTACGGGGGTGCATGGGTTTAAGGTGCGAGGGGCGGGGTTTAATGTTGATGTACGAGGCAAGGTTTTTTACACAGAGGGTGGTGGGTGCCTGAAATTCGCTGCCAGGGGAGGTAGTGGAAGCAGATACTATAGCGACTTTTAAAAGGCATCTTGGCAAATACATGAATGGGATGGGAATAGAGGGATACGGTCCCCAGAAGGGTAGGGGGTTTTAGTTGTGATGGGCAGCATGTTGGTGCAGGCTTGGAGGGCTGAAGGACCTGCTCCTGTGCTGTAATTTTCTTTGTTCTTGTTCTGTTATTCTGCATGGAACAAGGTTCCAAAGTGTCACTGTAAACAGTTGCTATTTTCTGCTCCAGGAGGTGGTGGGGAAGGCCCGTGATCAATCTTTGCGCCCTACCGCCAATTGTGGTCTTTAAAAGGCCAACCAATGGCTATCATAACAATATCAAAGGTGGCAATTGGCACAGCCAGGCTGGAAGAGGCACCAAAAGTACCAGGATCTGAATTTTGCAGCAAATATCACCACAATACCATGACACCAATCTGAGAGCAGCGTGGAATTCACTGCCACAGAAGGCTGTGGAGGTCAGGTCATTGAGTCCATTTAAGACTGAAATAGATAGGTTCTTGATTATTAAAGGGATCAAGGGTTACGGGGAGATAGTGGGAGAATGGTGTTGAGGAACTTATCAGCCATGATTGAAAGGCAGAGCAGACTCGATGGGCCAAATGGCCTAATTTCTGCTCCTATGTGTTATGGTCTTATGATGTCAGCTCAAGCTTTCTCTTACACCCTCCTTGTTCCTCTTGTAATTTTTGGCAAGTGTGTCCATGGCTGTAAAAGCAAATGATCTCGACAGAATTGCCAACTCAATAAAAAAACAACAGCTTGAGCTAGAAGCTGCCGTAAGAACACAATGTTATCAAATTGACCTGAAAACAATAAAATCTTATCCAGCAACTTCATACAGCACTTGAGTAGATGCCAGAATGTCAATCTAATCAGCACAAAACCTGTTCTAGCCGATATTGTTAATTTGGACATTGTTAGCTGAGAATGTTACTGCCCATTCAAGCCTCTTAGTATTTTATTGGTAGATTTGAAAGCTACCACTGGTGTTATAAATGGCTGATACGAAAGAGGCTGATGTGCTTTTAAACATGATTCCCTTGTGTTAAAATTCTCAAGGATACAATCTAACATTACTCTTCCTGTTAACAAAAACAACACATTGGTTGATTCAAGTCTTGCGTTAAAGTGAAAATGAAGCTAAAATCCATTCAGGCCAAGCAGCATCATAGGAGCAGGAAAGCTTGACGTTTCGGGCCTAGACCCTTCACCAGATGTTTCTGTTTCTCTCAGTAATCGTGTGCTCAGATTTTACTGCCAAATGGATCCCTCCAGCTGAAGTCAGAGATGTTTTCAGATGTTGGATTGTATACCGTACCTTGGCCCCTGAAATGTGAAGACAAGCATCAGCAATCCTCACTCCGCGTGTACTTGGTGAGCTGCATGTCCTATTGCTCTGTGCATAGGGTTGTCTGTGTTGAAGGGGGAGTACATGATATTCAGGAATTGTTTGCTCTGTGTGCACTCAGTGTGGCGGGGAAGCTTCAAACTTGTTCTGAGTT
>JAHRHZ010000145.1:4076773-4111891 GCA_024137785.1 Ginglymostoma cirratum | reverse complement strand
CAGATGAAGGTCTAGGCCCGAAACGTCAAGCTTTCCTGCTCCTATGATGCTGCTTGGCCTGCTGTGTTCATCCAGCCCCACGCCTTGTTATCTCGGATTCTCCAGCATCTGCAGTACCTTTTATCTCTAAAATCCATTCAGCTTTTATTTGGTACCATTATTCATTTTCTGATAGATGTACTGCTTCAAATTCCAAAAGGGATTACTGTTTAAAATGGTGCTGCCTGGTTTTGATACTGTTTGATCAGTGGCCCAGGGCATCACTCCAGAAACTAATGGGGAGGCGATGGCCTGGTTGTATTATAGCTGGACTGTTAATCTTGAGTCCCAGAAAGCAATCTCGCGACCCAGGTTCGAATCCTGCCACGGCAAATGGTGGAATTTAAATTCAATAAAGAGTCTAATGATGATCAGGAATCAATTGTTAGGGGAAAAACCCATCTGGTTCATTCATGTCCTTTAGGGAAGGAGACTGCCATCCTTACCTAGTCTGGCCTACATGTGACTCCAGACTCACAGCAATGTGGTTGACTCTTAACTGCGTCCTGGGCAATTAGGGACAGACAAATGCCCCTCATCCTGTGAATGAATAAAGAATAGAAGACATAAGGTTATTGGGATAAGGGGCATTTTCAGCCTGGTGACCTGTAGCCAATGGAATGGCAGTCGGATCAGTGATGGGGCCACAAAATCATTTACAATAACTTGGATGAGGGAAGGGAACGTATTATAACCAAGTTTGCAGATGACACAAAAATGGGTGGGAAGGGGTAGTGAGGATGCAAAGAATCTGCAGAGGGATATAAACAGGTTAAACGAGAGGACAAAAACTGGGCAGATAGAATATAATGTGAAGAAATGTGAGGGTTTTCACTTTGGCAGGAAGAATAGAGGAGCTGAATATTATTTAAATTTTTGAAAGACTGCAGGAAGCTACAGGTCAGAGGTTTTGGGAGTCCCCATGAATAAATCACAAAAAAGCCGGCATCAAGTTCAGCGGGTAATAAGAAAAGCAAATGGAACGTCAGCGTTTATTTCAAAAGCAATGGGGTATAAAAGTAGGGAGGATTTGCTAAAACTGTACAGACCCCAGCTGGAATACTGTGAACAGTTTTGGGCACCTTGTGTAAGGAAAGATATACTCGCATTGGAAGCAATCCAGAGAAGATTCACTAGCTGATACCAAGTATGGAAGGACTGTCTTACGGGAAGAGATTGAGTGGGTTAGGCCTGTACTTAATGGAATTTAGAAGGATGAAAGGTGACCTTATTAAGACATGCAAGGTTCTTACGGGACTTGGCAGGGTAGATGTGGAAGGGCCGTTACCCAGCTATGGGACATTCTAGGACCAGACAGCAAATTTTAGAACAAGACGTTGCACATTTAAGACAGAGATGAGGAGGAATTTCATCTCTCAGAGATCTGTGGAGTATTTACCACATAGGATTGCAAAGGCTGTGTCGATAAATATATTCAGTATTAAGGGAATCAAGGGATATGGGGAAAAGGCAGGAAAGTGGAGCGGAGGTTTATCAGATCAGCCATGATCTCACTGAATGGTGGAACAGACTCAATGGGCTGAATGGCCTACTTATACTTTATAGGGACCTATGGGAACATCTTCACCTGCCTGCCTGTGCCCACTAGACACTCTCAGAGCACCCACCCTGGGTCTGGGTCCCCACCTCCCCCACCTTTAGGCTATCTCTGAGTGATCCAGCCTCACTTCAAAAGGTTCCTCATCTTCAGAGGTTCAGGCTACATATTGCACCACTGCTATTGGTGAGAACATTGCTGTTCTTGTGAAGGGTCATGCAACAACTTGCATTTAGATAGCACATTTAATAAACCAAACAATCGCAATGCACCTTATAGGAGCACCACCAAACAACCCTGAGCCACGTAAGGACTGGTAACCAAAATTCTATGGTTCCACTGATAAAAGGTAAAAGAAAACACAGTTAAAGTTCTGGCTATGCCATTTGTTAAAGGAATGTTTTAAAGGACGAGTGTGGAATAGCATGGCAGACTAGGTTTTGAGAAGGGAAGAAGAGAGCTCAGAGCATTGGGAGTGCAGTCGCACATTGTTTAGCACTGCTGCCTCACAGCGCCAGGGGCCTGGATTCAATCCCTCTGTTGGGCGAATGTCTGTTTGGAGTTTGCACATGCTCTCCATATCTGTGTGGGTGCTCTGGTTTCCTCCCACAGCCCAAAGATGTGCAGGCTAGGTGGATTAGCCATGGAAAATGTGGGGATAGGTTAGGGACTGTGTAGGGATGGGATGCTCTTTGGAAGGTTGGTGTGGATTCAATGGGCTGAATGGCCTGCTTCCACACTGTGGTGATTCTATGAAGGCAAGGCCACCAGCGATGGAGCAATGGGTGATTCACAAGTAGTCACAGTTAGACAATTGCAGTTACATTTGCAAAATAGGAGCAGAAGTAGGCCATTCAGCCCCTTGATTCTGCACCACTGTTCAATGAGATCTTGGCTGATCTATTTGTGTTTCTAATCCCCTCACAGGGTAATAGAGTTGGAAGAGATTACAAAAATATGGAATGGTTAGGTCATGAGGGATTTGAAAACAGAGACGAGAAGTTTAAAATTGAGCTCTTAGATGTCCACTGTGCAGACTCTGTGCCTAATCCAAAATGCCTTCAGGACGCCAGATGCAGACATCCTGCTCCCATTCCTGACAAATTCCACTTTTGCTGGTGAGGGGCAGAGAGGGACCGTGGGTGACTTCCAGATTCAGCCACATCATTTGAATTCAGTGTTGGGCTCAAACACACCCAATTAACATTGGCGGCCAGGGCCTTACTCCACAATGTGCCACCAGAGGTTGTGATTTGTATTGGTACCTGCAATGGAGGCAAGAAGAGAGATCAGGTCCTGCAAAGGGAATTTAGGTAGTCAGGTAGAAAGTTGAAAAGTGGGACCTCTAAATTTGTAATCTTGCAATTACTCCCTGTGCCACATGCTCGTGAGGCCTTAAATAGGAAGATGATGCAGTTGAACGCATGGCTAAAGATCTAGTGTAAGAGTGAGGGTTTCAGATACCTGGATCATTGGGATCTCTTCCGGTGCAGGAGGGACCTGTACAAAAAGGATGGGTTGCACCTAAACTGGAGGGGCCCCAATATACCTGCAAAGAGGTTTGCTGGTGCCACTCAGGAGGATTTAAACTTGTGTAGCAGCGTTCTGTGAACCAGAACAGAAGGTCAGCATGTGGAGTGATTGAGGAGAAGGTAGAAGTCAAGTAAGTTGAACAGGAGGGAGCAGGCAGGACCAGGTCAATGAACACGGTGGGACTGGTGGTCTGAAGTGTATTTAATTTAATGCAGATGTGTTTAGAGCCTGGATTAGTACATGGGATTGCGAATGTGATCGTCATTACAGTAATTTGGTTAAGAGTAGGACGGACTGGCAGCTCAATGGTCCGGGGTTTGTATGTTAATGTTAATATGTTAATGTTCCGTATTTCAGCCGAGAAAGAGAAGTGTGTCAAAGAGGTGAGGGAGTCGCATTCAGGAGAATGTCACAGCTGTTCTATGAGAAGACACCTTGGAGGGCTCAGAACAGCTCTGTAGGCTGGTCATGGAAGGATGTGGAAACAACAAGGGTTGTTGCAGTGGGTGATTTTAACTTCCCCAATATTCACTGAAATTCCTTTAGTGCCAGGAACTTAGATGGGGCAGAATTTTTAAGGTGCATCCAGGAGGGTTTCTTGGAGCAACATGTAGATAATCCAACTACAAAAGAATTTCTACTAGACCCTGGATTGGGGAATGAGCCTGGCCAGGCGATTGAAGCTTCAGTGCAGATGTATTTTGTGAACAGTGATCATAATTCCATAAGTTTTAAAATAGTATGGATAAGGATAAGATTGGCTGAAAGTGCTAAACTGGGGGATGGTCCATTGGAACATTGTTAGGCAAGAACTGAAGAAATTAGATTGGGGGGGGGGGGCGGCTGTTTGAGAGTAAGTCCACATGTGACACATGGGGAGTCTTTTAAATTTGGTTGATCAGAGTTCAGGACCAGCGTGTTTCTGTGAGGATTAAAGGTAATTATGGTAAGATCTGGAATTCTGGATGACAAGAGATATTGAACATTTAGCCAAAAAGGAAAAGGAAACATATGTAAGGTTTTTGGATACTAAAATCAGACAAGACCCTTGATAAATGTGAAGGCAGCAGGAAAGAATTGAAACAAGGAATTAGGAGGCCTAAAAAGAACAATGAAATGTCCTTGTCAAGTAGGACAATCCAAGGTATTTTATATATGTATGAGGAGAGAGAGGGTAACTGGGAAAGGGTAGGTCCACTCAAAGACAAAGGAGGGAACTTATGTGTGGGGCCAGGGGAAGTGTGTGGATCCTTAAGGAGAATTTTGTATCAGTACTCACCAAGGAGAAGGACATAGGTGATGGTAATATTAGGGAGGGGTACGCTAATATTCCAGCGCATGTCAATATTGAGGAGGAGGAGATGTTGGGTGTCTTCAAAAACGTTCAGGTAGATAAGTCCTCAGGGCCTGAAGGAAGCAAGCGAGGAGATTACTGGGGCCTTGACAGTGATCATTGTATGCTCTTTAGCCACAGGCGAGGCCCCACAAACTTGGAGAATGGCCAGTGTTGTTCCTTTGTTTGAAAAGGGCAATAGGGATAATCCAGAAAATTACAGGCCAGTTAGATTTGCATCAGTGGCAAGGAAACTATTGGAGAAGGTTCTTAGGACCAGAATTTACTTGCATTTGGAAAAGAATGGAGTTATTAGGGATATTCAGCATGGCTTTGCATGGGGTGAGATCTTTTCCTGCAAATTTAATTGAATATTTTGAGCAAGTGGTGAAGATGATTGTTAAGGGTAGGGGCGTGGATGTTGCCTACATTGACATTGTTACTAAACTATTTGACAAGGTCCTTCATGGTAGGCTGGTCCAAAAGATTAAGCCACATGGGATCCCTGGTGAGTTGGTGAATTGGATGCAAGATTGTGTTGGTCATAGAGGACAGATAATTGTGGAGGGGTGTTTTTCTGACTGGAGTCCTGTGACCTGTAGTGTTCCACAAGGATAGGTGCTGGAACCTCCATTGTTTGCAATATATGTGAATGATTTGGATGAAAAAATAGAATAATGAATACAGAATACTGAATGGCCTGGGCAGAGTGGATGTTGGGAAGATGCTTCTATTGGAGGAGAGACTAGGACCTGAGGGCACAGCCTTCGAGAGGTCTTAAAGGGAAGACCTTTTAGAACGGAGGTAAGGAGAAACTTCTTCAACCGGAGAGTGGTGAATCTATGGAATTCACTGCCACAAAAGGCTGTGGAGGCCAGGTCATTAAGTACATTTAAGACGGAGATAGATAGGTTCTTGATTATCAAGGGGATCAAGGGTTATGGGGAGAAAGCGGGAGAATGGGTTTGAGAAACTTATCAGCCATTATTGAATGGCGGAGCAGACTCGATGGGCTGAATGGCCTAATTTCTGCTCCTATGTCTTATGGTGTTATAGATGATCTGATCAGTAAGGTTGCAGACGACATGAAAAATTGGTAGAGTTGTGGATAGTGAGGAAAGTTGTCAAAGGATACGGCAGGATATTGATCAGTTGGAAAGTTCAACAGAGAAATGGCAGATGGAGTTTAATTTGGACAAGTGTGAGTTGATGCATTTTGGGAGGCCAAATGCAAGAAGAAAGTGTACAGGAAATGGCAGGTCCCTTAGGAGCATTGACATACAGCAGGACCTTGTGGTCCAAGTCCATAGCTCCCTGAAAGTGGCAACACAAGTGAATAAGGTGGTGCAGAAGGCATACTTGCCTTCATCGGTTGGGATATTGTATGTAATATTATGAGAGGCATAGACAGGGTGGATAGTCAGAGCTTTTCTCCCCAGGGTGTAAATGTCAAATACTAGGGGGCATAGATTTAGATGAGAGGGGGAAAGTTTAAAGGAGATGTGTGAGGGAAGTTTTTAACACAGAGGGTCGTGGGTGCCTAGAATGTGCTGCCAGGGCAGGTGGTAGAAGTAATTACAACAGCAACATTTAAAAGGCATTCAGACAGACACAATAACAGGTATGGAATAGAGGGATATGGACCATGTACTAACAGATGGGATTACTTCGGAATGGCATCATGGTGAGCATAGATGTGGTGGGCTGAAGGGCCTGTTCCGTGCTGTACTGTTCTATGATCTAATGTGTTAGTTGTGACATGTTAACGTAGACATAACTACATGTAAAAGCTTGTTGAACTGTATGGCTGCTCTGTTATTTATTCCCCTGCCCTGTCTCCTAAGTTGCACTAACTCCCATTCATCCTGCTACCTGCTAAACTTTGGTCCAACAAAGCATCTATGTAAACATTCTTACCTTACTTTCTCAGTCCTTTATGGCCTTGTCCCTCTGTTCTAACAACCCACTGAGACCTTGGTACTCCTCTAAAGTCTAGCCTCTTCAGTGTTTCCAAATTTTCTTCTACCATTGGCTGCTGTATCTTCAGCCACCAATGCCCCATGTCAAGGAACTCCTAAAACACTCTGTCAGTCTTGTCCCTTAAAAACATTCTTTAAAGTCCCTTTGACCAATTTTTAAGACACCAATCTCAACATCTACTGATGACACTCAATGGAGAATAAAATTGGGCTACCTGTTTTTACCTGTCATCTGATGGATGAGTTAGGTTAGAATTATCCCACACCCTAACATAAAGCCAGGATAACAGATGAGTAAAGCTCTGATTATTTTCCAGGATGGGGAGCATCGCCACTGGGGCCAAAATTTACCAGGAAGTACAAGCACAGAACCTGACCTCTTTCATTTTGGCGATGATTGGATTTGGGGCATTCCGGGATTCGCTCATGTGTGGTTCCTGGAGGTTGCTGGACAGACAAATGATCAGCTGCCTCCACTGAAATGGATCTTAGGAATTCCTGCATTGTGAAATCTGGAATATGGAGATCAGCCCAAGGAAAGGCAGGTCTGATTTGTTTTGGATACTTCGGGTTCCCTTTTGGAAAGCTGGAGTACGCTTAAGGATACAGCCCCAGGACACCATTGGCATGATAGGCCGTGATCGTTTTGGTGAGGGGGTGAGCATCTAGTATCCTTTGGTGGTTAGGTATCCTTGGGGGGGGTGGTATGAGGTGACCTTTAGGATAGTTAACTGTGAAAACAATTGTGCATAAATGATGCATAAAGTGTTCAACTTGTCAAGATTTAGATTTTATTGCCAAGCGTACTGAAATACAGAAACACAGGAGTACCATGAACAGTGAACAATGTCATCACACACATCTTAAGTACAAAATAACAACTAACTAGGTACAAAAATTTAAGTTTACAAAGTAGCAAGAGAAACAGAGTTAAATAGTTAAGCGTTACCTTCATAGAATAAATAGAAAGATAAGGAAATAAGGTAATAGTTAACATTAAAGTCTTTCCTAACTTAAACTGGAAATTAAAGGAATTAAGTTAAAAGTTCAGCAGTCTTTGAGGAGTTCTCGCTCTCTGGGAGATCTCAGCTGCCTGTTCTCGACGCTGCTGCTGCAGATACCGGGGGCCCTCCCTCTCCACTCACTCTTCCTGTGTTGGGCTGCACTGCCACGCTGCAGATGAAGATTTGTCAACAAATTTTGTCCTGGCATGATACGTCTAGAAGTCTCAAAATGTGGGTGCTACCATTGACCAGAAACTAAGGCTGGGCCAGCCATATAGACTGTGACTACGAGAGTAGGTCAGAGTCTCGGAATTCTGTGGTGTCTCATTAGTTGACTCCCCAAAGCCTCCCCATCATCTAGAAGGCACAAGTCAGGAGTGTGATGAAATACTCTCCACTTGCCTGGATGGGCGCAGCCCCAACAACATTCAAGAAGCTTGACGCCATTCAGCAGCCCATTTGATTGGCACCACACCCACAAACGTCCACTCCCTCCACCACCAATGCTCAGTAGCAGCAGTGTGTACTATCTACAGGATGCACTGCAGAAATTCACCAAAGATCCTTTGACACCAGCATTGAAACCCACAACCTTCACCATCGAGAAGGACAAGGGCAGCAGATACTGGGAACTCCACCTGCAAATTTGCCTCCAAACCACAAACCGTCCTGACTTAAGAAATATGTTGCCATTCCTTCACTGTCGCTGGGTCAAAATCCTAGAATTCCCTCAGCATTGTGGGTGTCCCTGCAGCTCAAGGACTACAATAGTTTTAAGAAAGAGGTTAACCACTTCCCTCTGAAGGACAATTAGGCATAGTCAATAATAGCCAATAATGACCATATCCCAAGAAGGAAATTAAAAAAATTCACAAGTACCCAAGACCCACCTCACTCAAATTTCCACATCACAGCCTATTCTGCATTGAGAAAAGCATTGCAGGTCTTGCTTGCGGCTTGCTGTCATTGACCTTCTGGATGGGAGTGGTTGTGGGTTTCAATAGTACTATCAAAGGAGTCTTGGTGATTGTCAAAAAGCATCTTATAAATGCTACATGCTGCTGCCACTGTCCCTCAGTGGTGGAGGGTGTCAATGTTGAAGATGGATGGATGCCAGTCAAGTGGGCTGCTTTGTCGCAGGTAGTGCCAATGCCTGTTCGAATTGCACCCATCCAGGATGCTCAATGAGTTAGATGGTACGTGATGGGGGTAAGGATGATGGGTGGAAGTTGGTGTAATGGTCCATGGGAGATGGATAGATGGGCATTGGGTGGGTCAGGTGGTGTGAAGGGCCATGGGCATGGGTACAAAACATAGTTTGGCATGGATGGGGAATGTAGAACGAAGGGATGTGAGCACAATGGATGTCTTCTGTTTCAATCTTTCTTATGAAACTTTGAACACAGTGCCAGAGTCTTCAGGCCAGCTTTCCGATTAGCATTCCTTGGGAACGGGCACCTCTTAGTGTTTTGTATGGACGTGGCCTGACTTCCGATTCTCGGAATGAAAAATCTAAATCTTCATCCTGTGGCGGCGTAGCTATTCCAATGCATTGAAGACCCTTGAAATATGGACTGGCACCTTCTTTGGGAGGAAGTCAAAATGATGAAATAAAAATTTATGGATGGATTCAAACTTTGGGTTTTTCTGTACAAGTCTTAGTATCATCTGTCACATCCCACAAGAAAAACTGTGAAGGAGATTGCACTCAGTAACATCAATACTTTTTAAAGCCTAAGTCTGAAACATTCCACTGCAAACCACAGAAAAGACATACATTTAATGATTCCTTATAACATGAACCTCATGAAATTAATTACAATTGTTATGAAGGAGCAAAGTTATATACAATAAAGTTCCACACAAAATGAGTTCAATAACCAGATATCACCAATGAGTGTTGATAATGCAGGGAAAGGCATGATGGACCAAAAATCATTGGCGGTCTTTAGCTCAGAACTATAATTAATAGCACCATTCATACCTTACCTGATGCTGTTGTTGCTGACTTTAGTGTAGTCACCTACCTCACAAACTCCATCCCCGATTGCTTCATCTGAAGGATAGTACCTCCAAAAAAAATCAAGACTACCTCAGTGAAATGTTAGTCAATAATTTGTGCCAGAGGGGGACTTGAAACTGTAGCGATTGTAACGAGGTCAGCCAGGTCGACCTCATAGAATACGAGTTCCCTGATTGGGGCTGTTAATCTGGTCCAATCAGGGAGCCCTGGCTGACAGGCAAGAACAGGGGTGTCAGACATTCTGTTCACTCTGAGAGCTGGCTCTGACGGAGCTGGATTAGTGTCAAGGACTTACCACATGTAAATAAAGAATGACTTGGTAACGGGGTACCGGCCTCCGTGGAGTTATTTCAGTGGTGATGAGAGTGAGACTAATGACGTAACCACGCAAAATCACCGACTAGCTGAAGCCCAAGTGGACTTCAAACAGGCACTACAACTGACTTTATCATTAGAAAATGTGACAAGTGGAACATATGAGTTGTAGGGGATTCTGATGGAAGTGGACCACCCTTAGCAGTCCGACTGAGCTTGGGGAACAGCACTTGAGTGAAGGCAATTCCTTAGTTTCACTCAGCGCATATCCTGAACAGAGGGACTCTGGGTCAGCCCGCAGCAAAACCCCAAAACAAAGCCAAGCCTCAGCCAAATGGTTAAAATTTTCTTCAGGATCTGGGCCGGCAAGCCGTTGTAGTTGCTACCGGTATGTGGACTCGAGACAGCAAACAGGTCCCATTAGACCTAAATTGAGTAAGAGAACTCATAGGCCAGTATTGAGGAGAGTGTACACCCCGAAAAGCCCACCTACATCTGGTTTGGAATAGTTAAACTGCTTAGCAACATCCAAGTCAGAGCCAATCCAAATAAACGTCTTTTAAATGGCCAACCGGTTCTAATGGAGGTCAATAACTGGTGTGGACATTTCAGTGATTGCAGATGCAGTCTTTAAAATTTGGTTCAGATTTCAACCCTTAAAATTTGCGCAAGACCTCAGCTAGAGTGAGAACCTGTACGGGGGAACCTTTACAAATTAAGGGTACAATTTCAGTTCTAGTCTCTTATGACAAGCAGCTGGTTCAGTGACCACCTTTTGTAGTAAAAGGCTCAGGCCCAAGGTCAATGGAGCAAAATTAGTTGAGAAAGATTAACCGAGATTGGTTCAACATTTTTCGATTAGAAAATGGCTGCCTGAGTGAAGTCCTAATGAAATACCCAGAAATTTTTCAGTAATGTCTAGGAACTATCAAAGGAGCCAAGGCTACCTTGCATATTGACCAGGAAGCAATTCCATGATTCTGCAAGGCCTGCCCAGTACCATTTGCCTTATGGGCAAAAGGAAAGGCCAGAAATCAGAAGGCCGGAAAACGAAGGAATCATGAAACCAATTCATCGTGGAGTGGGCAGTACCGGTCGTACCAATTGTGAAACCCAATGGGTTGGTTCACCTTTGTGGGAATTTTAAACAAATGGTAAACCATGTTTTGCAGCTGGATAGATAACCAATATCTCGCATAGAGGCTTTAAGTGCAAAGCTGGCAGGGGGGCTGTCCTCCACAAAACTGGATATGAGCCATGCACACTCGCAATTACGGTTATCTGAGGATTCCCAGAAGTATGTTACAATTAATACCCACAAGGGTTTGCACCAATATATGAGACAGCCATTTGGGGTATCGTCAGCCTGTGCTATTTTTCAGTGGACAATAGAGAACATTTTACAAGGTGCACCCCAGGTTGCCATTTATCTAGATGACGTGCTAATGACATAAAAGGCCAAAACTGGAGCACTTTGAGATCTTGAACGTAGTCCACAGATGTTTTTTCCAGACATCCAGTTCACTCTGAGAGCTGGCTCTGCAGGAGCTGGATCAGTGTCAAGGATTCTCCACGTGTATACAAAAGGTGATTTGGAGACAGGATCCCGGCCTCTGTGGAGTTATTACAGAACCCATGACTTTTCTCCTCAAAACGGAGAATGCTAGCCACTGAGCCACAACTTACACTTGCACATCAAAGAGGTCAATACTCACCTTGTCACTGATCACGTGTCTAGGTCAAATTCAGCTCCGACTGTGTTCTTCCCTACTAATTACCCAATATTACAACATCAGCAGCTGAAGCAGTAAACAGTCTGTGTCTGCCACATTGATGCGCCATTTGGAATAAAAAAGGACAACTAAAACAAATTCTGCAGAATGTCACAATTTATATTTAACAAAATAATATATTTTATAATATATGCTTATTTGCCACACTAAGTACAGTTGCGCTATAATTCCACATTGTAAATTATTTTCATTGGAATATTCTCATTTACATTTTCAGGCACAACATCAGTGTATAAGACTATAAAATGAACAGTCTTTTCATATGATAACTTCCCTCCATTGATCGTCAAGTGAAGATGAAGCAGACAGCAAAAGTGTAGAGAAAATCACTGAACTAAATCCAGAATTTCTAAATGTATCACAGTTTGCCTGCAAACAGCCTCCAATGGTAAGTGCAAATGGGCAGTGGAGTCAAGGACAAGGAGAAATCCTTAAAGTGAGACAAGAAGCGATAGCAACAGACCTAAAAATTGCAAAGTGAAAACGTCTCAGTAATCAGCAGTCAAAAGGTCAATTTAATCTTCGACAAGAAATGGCACCCACAGGTAGAATGAGATGGTCGACAATGTAAAAAAATAGTGTTTCACCAAACAGTGTTTGCACCAGGAATCTAAATCTTCTGATGACTATTGCAATGGATAGAGCTAGGCAATTTTTTTTTTGGCTATACAGCACACTAAGGTGCTGCTTTGCTGGCAGTTAGTTATCAGTGGAACAGTTTGCTGCATCTTTCAGGTCACAGGCGTTCACATTCGCGTTTGACACACGTAGCTTGTCGTTCTGTCTTCCACCAGTCCCCATTCTGAGAGCAGTAGCATATGGTGCAGTCATCTACTTTGACTTCCTTCCCTGCTGGGATTATTGTGGAGCCTGCGAAACAGTTGGGACCTAAACAAAAAAAAAAGTAAGCAGATGCACCAGGGCACAGAGTATTAGTAACAGGGACAACCATTACATCGCTAAATTAAAAACTGCAAATCTAAAGCGTGAAATCCGAAACCGGAGATAAAAACTGAGGAGTCAACATCTGCATAAATGCCAGGCTGATGCTTCGGGTAGGCAAAATATCACAGCCTGCCTCTTTACAGACATCCATCATGCTTATCTCCAGATTCAGCAAATGCTTTCTCCCACTTGAAACACTTCTACATTCAAGATGCTTCCAGTAAAGTCATAAATACCTCAATATGGGTAACGAACTCAAAATACAGATATGGCTTATCTTTATAAACTGGTCTTTAACATATTTAGCATATTTAATTAGATAGTAATTTAATGGTCTATTAAATTGAAACAGTTTACTTTTGAGCTCTCACTAGTTTATTCAGTATTCTGAATTCATTGTCGTGTAGAATGAATGTTTAGATAAATCTAAACATCACAACTTGGTGTTTTGTTCACAGGCACATTTCATGTATAGACATTGATCCGAGTGCTGCTAAAATGGTTATGAGTTATTTTAAATCATCATTCATAGTATGTGGGTGTTGCAGACTGGGCCAGCATTTACTGCTCAACCCTAATTGTTTTTGAGAAGGTCTGGTGAGCTGCAGTCTATGGAGGGGTAGATATACACACAGTGCTGTTAAAAAATGTACTTCCAGCATTTGGACCCAGTGATAGTGAATGAATGGTGATATAGATACAAAACAGGTTGGTGTGTGACAATGTGGGGGGGAGGTATCATACAGTACAGAAGAGGTTCTTAAGCCCATCGGGTCTGTATCCCCAAAAATTATGCTAAATCTACACTAGACTCACTTTCCAGCACTAGGCCCATAGCCTTGAATGTTTTGAAATTTCAAGTGCTCATCAAAATATTATTTAAAGGGTGCAACGCTACCCACCTCAACTATCCTCCCATGCAGGACATTCCAGGCCCTCACCACACTCCGAGTGAACACCTTTTTCCTCGAATCCCCTCTAAACCTCCTTCTTTCCACATTAAAAGTGTGCCCCCTTGTTACTGACCATTCAATTAAAAAGAATAGTTGCATTCTGTCTACCCTGTCCATGCCTCCCATAATCTTACACACCTCAATCAGGTTCCCCCCACCCCCGGCCCCAACCTTCTTAGCTCCAAAGTTGATTCAGTCCCTTTTCAAACTAAAGAGCTCCATCCGTGGCAACATGCTGCCCGGGTCTTTCCACAAATGGGCACGGACAGCTTTCAGTATATCTGGTGATAAACTGTGTAACCATTAGTGATCAGTAGTGACCACTATTGGTTGGATGATAGAGTCATACAGTCAAACAACACAGAAACAGACATGGAAACATAGAAAATAGGAGCCAGTGGAGGCCATTTGGCCCTTTGAGCCTGCTCCACCATTCATCACGATCACTGCTGATCGTCCAACTCAAGAGCCTAATCCTGCTTTCTCCCCATGACCTTTGATCTCATTCGCCCCCAAGTGCTGTATCTAGCTGCCTCTTGAATATATTCAATGTTTTGGCATCAACTACTTCCTGTGGTAATGCAATTCCACAGGCTCACCACTCTTTGGGTGAAGAAATGTCTCATCTCCGTCCTAAATAGTCTACCCCAAATCCTCGTACTATGACCCCTGGTTCTGGACACACGCACCATCAGAAACATCCTCCCTGCATCTACACTGTCCGGTCCTGTTAGAATTTTATAATTCTCTATGAGATCCACCTCCCCCCCATTCATCTGAACTCCAGTGGAAACAATCCTAACCTAGTCAATCTCTCTTCATATGTCAGACCTGCCATCCCTGGAATCAGCCTGGTAAATATTCACTGCACTCCCTTGAGAGCAAGAGCATCCTTCCTCAGAAAAGGAGACAAAACTGCACACAATATTCTAGGTGTGGTCTCACCAAGACTCTGTACAACTGCAGTAACACATCCCTGCTCTGATAATCGAAACCTCTCGCAATGAAGGCCAACATACCATTTGCCTTTTTTACTGCCCACTGCACCTGCATGTTTACCTTCAGCGACTGGTGCACAAGGACACCCAGGTCCCGCTGCACATTCCTCTCTCCCAATTTACAGCCATTCAGGTAGTAATCTGCCTTCTTGTTTTTGCTTCCAAAGTGAATAACTTCACATTTATCCAGATTATATTGTATTTGCCATTGATTTGCCCACTCACCCAACTCGTCGAGATCATGCTGAAGGATCTCTGCATCCTTGTCACAGCTCACCCTCCCACCCAACTTGGTATGATCTGTAAACTTTGAGATGTTACATTTTGTTCCCTCATCCAAATCATTAATATATACTGTGAATAGCTGGGGTCCCAGCACTGATCCCTGTGGCACCCCACTAAGTTACTGCCTACCAATTTGAAAAGGTCCCATTAATTTCTACTCTTTGTTTTTTTTCTGCCAACCAGTTTTCTATCCAACTCAATACACCTTCCCCAGTGCCATGCGCTTTAATTTTGCGCAATAATCTCTTATGCGGGACTTTGTCAAATGCTTTCTGAAAGTCCAAATATACCACATCGACTAGCTCCCCTTGTCAACGCTGCTAGCTATATCTTCATAGAATTCCTCTTCATAAATTCATGCTGATTCTGTCTGATCCTGTCATTGCTTTCTAAATGCTGTGTTATAAAGTCCTCCATAATGGATTTGAGAATTTTCCCCACTACTGATGTTAGGCTTATTGCTCTATAATATCCCATTTTCCCTCTACCTCCCTTTTTGAAGTGGAGTGACATTAGCCACCTTCCAATCTGCAGGGACTGTTCCAGAGTCTATAGGATCCTGGAAGATGACCAATGCATCCAATATTTCTACAGCCACTTCATTAAGTACTCTAGGATGTAGATTATTAGGCCCTAGGGATTTATTTGCCTTCAATCCCATTAATTTTCCCGGCACCATTTCTTTACTAACATTGATCTCCCTCAATTCTTCCCAGTCACTAAATCTTGCATTCTCCAACATTTTTGGTATCTGATTTGTGTCCTCTTTTGTGAAGAAAGAACCGAAGTATGTATTCAGTTCCTCAACCATTTCTTTGTTTCTATTATACATTCCCCCCTTTCTGTCTGTAGGGAACTTACATTTATCTTCACCAATCTCGTTCTCTTCATGTACCTATAGAAAGTCTTAGCGTCAGTCTATATGTTCCCTGCAAGCTTATTTTCGTACTGTATTTTCCCCTTCTTAATCAATCCCTTGGTCATTCTTTGCTGAATTCTAAACTGCTCCCAATCCTCAGATTTATTATTTTTCTTGGCCAACCTGTCTGCTTCTTCCTTGGATTTGATACTATCTCTAATTTCCTTTGTAAGCCATGGATTGGCCCTCTTACCCATTTTGCTTTTGCGACAGACAGGAATAAACAGTTGGTGCAATTCCCCCATGCGTTCCTTGAATGTTAGCCATTGCCTATCCACTGTCATCCCTTTAAGTAACTTTCCCCAATCCGTCAAGGCCAACTCACGCCTCATATCTTCAATAGTTTCCTTTATTAAGAATCAACACCCTAATCTCCAAATCAACAACCTCACTCTCCACCTTGATAAAAAAATTCGATCATATTATGGTCGCTTGTCTCCAAGGGGTCTTGCACAGCTAGATTGGCAATGAATCCCTTAAAATTACGCAGTATCCAGTCTCAGTTGGCCTGCTCTCTAGTTGGTCCCAAAAGTCCACATTGACCAAATTTCTGAAACTAAAATAGTCCCTTTTGCCTAAGTTAAGCCCATATCTCTCTAATTCTTTCCTCTTCATGTACCTGTCCAAATATCTTTTAAATGTTGTAACTGTACCTGCATTCACCACTTCCTCTGACAATTTATTCCACATTCAAACAGCCATCTGTGTGAAAAAGTTACACTTCAGGTCCCTTTTAAATCTTTCTCCACTCACCATAGAAATATTCCCCCTAGTTTTGAACTCCCCACCCTTGGGAGAAAAAACCTTCACTTATTCAACTCATCTATGCTCCTCATGATTTTATAAACCTCTCTAAAGTCACCCCTCAATCTCCTACAGTGAAAAATGTCTCAGCCTATCGGAGCTCTCCTTATAACTCAAACCCTCCAGTTCCTGCAACATCCTGGTAATTTTTTTCTGAACCCTCTCCAATTTAATAATGTCCTTTCTATAGGAGGGTGAACAGAACTGTGCACAGTACTCCAAAAGTGGCCTCACCAACATCCATCCTGTACAACCTCAATATAACATCTCAACTCCCATACTCAATGTCTGAGCAATGAAGGCAAGCATGCTAAATGCCTGCTTAACCACCCTGTCTACCTGTGACACAACTTTCAAAGAACTATGTACTTGGACCCCTAGGTCTCTTTGTTCAACAACACTCCACAGGGTCCTGGCCATTAACTGTATAAGTCCTGTCCTTGTTCACTTTACCTCGCATTTATCCAAGTTGAACTCCATTTGCCAATCCTCAGCCCACTGACCCAATCGATCAAGATCGCTTTGTAATCTTAGATAACCTTCTTCATTGTTGGCTATACTACCAATTTTGGTGTCATCTACAAACTTACTAACTAAACCTCCTAAATTCACATTCAAATTGTTTATATAAACGATAAACAACAGTGGACCCAGCACCGATGCCTGAGGAATACTTCTGGGTAACAGGTCTCCACTCCAAAAACACAACCCTCCACTATCGTTCTCTGCCTCCTACTGTCGGTTTAATTTTGTATCCAATTGTCAAGCTCTCCCTGAATCCCACGTGATCTGACCCAGTCTACAATGCGGAACTTTGTCAAAGGCTTAACTAAAGTCCATGTAGACAACATCTACTGCTCTGCCCTCATCGAACTTTTTGTTTATGTCCTCAGAAAACTCAATTGAATTTGTGAGAAAAGATTTCCCATGCACAAAGCCATGCTAACTATCCCGAAAGTATTGCAGAACTAGATGAAGATGGTGGGGCACTTTCCCGGCACTGACATTTGACCCCTAAGAACCACAAAATGTTTCCTTTATGCTGAGAATGACTCAAACCAGTATTAGGATTCCACCTGATTCATACTGACTCCTGTTTTGCTCCTTAATGCTCCACTTGATCAAATGCTGCTTTGATGTGAAAGTCAGTCAGTCTGATTTCACCTCTGGAATTCAGCTCTCTTGTCACATTTGAACAAAGGCTGTAATGAGGTCAGGAGCTGAGAAATCCTGGCGGAACTCGAACTGAGTGTTAGTAAGCAGGTTATTGCTCAGGAAGTGCTGCTTGATAGCACTGTTGATTATCTCTTCTTTACTGATGATCAAGAGTAGAGAGATAGGTTGGTAATTAGCCAGTTTTGATTTTTATTTGTTTTTATAGACAGGATAGATCTTGGCACTTTTCCACATTATCAGGTGGTTGTCAGTGTTATAACTGTACTGGAACAGCTAAGCTCATGCATAGCTAATTCAGGAGTACACAGTTCCAGTACGATTGTCCAGGGCCCACTGCTTTTGCGGCATCCAGTATCTTCAGCCGTTTCTTGATATCACATGATGTGAAAGAAATTGGCTGAAGACTGGCATCTGTGATGCTTGGGACTGCTGGAGGAGGCTGAGATGGATCATCCACTTCTGTCTGAAGATTGTTGCGAATGCTTCAGCCTTACTGATGTGCTGGGCCCCCCATTATTAAGGATGGGAATATGCGTGGAGATTTCTCTTCCTGCTTGTCGCTTAACTGTCCAATACCATCCACGACTGGATGTGAAAAGACTGCAGAGTTAGATTTGATCCATTGGTTGTGGGACTGCTTAAGCCTGTCCATCACTTGCTGTTTGGCATACAAATAGTCCTGTGTAGGAGCCTCATTAGGTTAACACTCCAGTCCTTGGTATTCCTACTTTGATCCATGAGATACACCAGACCATGAGCTTACAGATTGGGGTTGAAGATAGTGCTGTTGCTGATGGTCAACAGTACCTCATGGATGCAAATAAGAGGCCGTTCAGCCCATTGTGATGATTGAGGCTGTTCCAAAGATCAATTTAACCAGTCCCAGTCTCCTGTTCTGTCTCTGTGGGGGCATGCAAATGTTTCTTTTCAAGTTGATATCCAAATTTCTTTTGGGACATTATTAACAAATCTGTTTCACTCACCCTTTCAGGAAGTGTGTTCCAGACCACAACAACTCATTGTGTGGAAAGAAAATTTCTCCTCATCTCTCGCCTGGCATTGTTCTTTTGATATGTGCCTTAAATAACAAACAGAGCACTAGTTCCTATACTGACCCTGGCGGATATTGTTGCTTGCTTTACTCTAGTCTGAGAAACAACCACTCTCCAGTACTCTTGTCTCTTACACAAAAAGTTAAGTTGCTGGAAAAGCTCAACAGGTCTGGCAGCATCAGTGCCAAAAAAAATCAGAGTTAACATTTCGGGTTCTGGGGAATGCTCACCGGGCCCAAAATGTAAACTTTGACTTTTTCTTCACTGGTGCTGCCAGACCTGCTGAGCTTTTCCAGCAACTTTTGTTTTTGTTCCTGATGTACAGCACCCGCAGTTCTTTCAGTTTTTACTCTTGTTCCTAAGCCTATTTAGTATCTGTGTTGCCACCACACAAGGGTTGCAATGAAAGAAAACTCTTTAAAAATTAAAGGGCTTCAACATAACACAGATAAAGCATTACACATTTCATTGTGTGTCTGAGAAGAAGGGAGGTCAGATATTCTGAGCGCAAACGAAAACTTCTCCTGTTGATTTTGTAGAGTTAACAAATTGACTTATACAGCCACAAAATCTCTGTCATATGGTTTGATTGCATGTTTCACTTCCAATAACTAGAACATGCAGGGCCTTCTGTTAATTCAGCGAGCCAATTACAGGAATAATAAAGCTGATGTTACAAGTCACCCAGTTTTAAAATTACATCATATTACAAAAGGAAATGCGGGCAATTTTCAAGATACAAGCCATAAATAAAAGATAGTCAGTAATAAAAAAAATTCTTGCTGAATTTATCAGATAGAGAACAAATATGGAACTTGCAATCTCTGGGAACAGCTGAACTGAGTAGCATAGATGCATTCCTGCAGATGCTCATAGGTGGATTTCTAGATGCTAAAGGCACCAAGGGGGAAGACAATGGGAGTATGGTGTTAAGGTAAAGGATCGGCCACAATCGTGCGGAATGGCATAGCAGGCTCGATGGGCCAAATGGCCAATTCTTTCCCTATTTTGTAATGCCTCTACCTAGGTCAGATTATCACACGTGGGAGAAAGGAATATAAAAAGAAAGGATATGGGGAGATGATATAGGGTGGGAGGAGGTTCGAACGTTTAGTTGGTCCGAGTATCCCATTTCTACGCTGTGCATTCTGTCTAGTTCCTCGTAATTAGTTTTGAATATGATCACAACCATGGAATGGTAGTTGTAGTGCAGCACAGTCACAGCACACACAACAGAATAAAACAGCCAAGCCAAATTCAAACAGTACTTATTACAATTGACGAGAGTTACCCTTAAGTGATTGCAGGGCAGTAATCTAAACATGAACGTGAAAAAAAATGCGCTGGAGAAGCTCCGCGGGTCTGGCAATGTCTGTGGAGACACAGAAACAAAGCTAACATTTCAAGAACAATATGATTTCTTCAGAACTCAAATGAACAGACTGGGCGGGTGGGGTGGAGGTGCGGGAGGTGGTGGGGTTGCACCAGACTCGAGACATTAACTCTGTTTCTCTCTCCACAAATGGTGCCAGATCCACTGAGTTTCTACAGCAGTTTCAGTGTCCACCATCCACAGTATTTGGATCTTAGTCTAATCCTGAGGCTCGGGTATGGCCAAAACTGGCCTTTTGTTTTATAATTTCACCTGAACCTGTTGACTGTATTAGCATTTTGTGACTGGAGACATATATCCGTTGGTTGTCTGTCCAAATGTGCCACATGCTCTTTCTAGGGCTATCACTTACATCCTGTAAACCTATCACAGATATAAATATTAATAAACAGCCCTACTAGGATGGGAAAGTTGGTCATCCTAACATGGCTATGGAAGACTAATAACTCGAATGCCAAAGCAAGCAGCGAGGTCTTTCCCAAGCAGACTGAAAGTTGATGTCTCTGGCAAGTTATTGTATATATTCTTTTGCTACACAAATTCTGATAGATCATTAAATGAATTGCACAGCAATGCACCCTGCTGTTAACTATTTTCCAGTAATGCGTCATTGCAAAACATCTGAATTATTTGCTTGAAGCTTCGGTCCAGCAATACGGATTGTGTAGGTCATAAAATTATTAATTACACCTAAAGAATATCAATACAAAAACACAATTGTGTTCTGGATGATTTCAGCTAATCTGTTACACTGCATTTTTCTGAAACTATTGCATTCATTCTCTCCCATTCTCACCTCAATACTCAACTTACTCCATCATGTCTCCTAAGTTGGCACCAGAGAATGACGACTCTGTACACTTTTCACTGTACTCTTGTTTTTGAGCACACGTAACAATGAAATCTAAATCTAAATCTAAAACATGTCTCTTATTTCTCTCTTCTGTAAAGACTGTAACTTGTTCAAAGTAGTAGAGCTATCCAGCTACAGCGCTGGCATCCACCCGGCAATGTGGAAACTTGCCCAGCTATATCCTCTAAACAAAAAGGAAGACAAATCCAATGTGGCCAATTACATCCCCATCAGTCTACTCTTGATCATTAGTGAAATGAGAAAAGAGGTCATCAACAGTGCTATCAAGCAACACTTGCTTCACAATAACCTGCTCACTGATGCTCACTTTGCTTTCCAGCAGGCCCACTAAATTCTCATTACAGCTTCGGCTTAAACATGAACAATACCGCTGAACTTCAGAGAGGAGGTGTATGTGACTGCCCTTAACATCAAGGCTGCATTCAACCGATCAAGGAGCCCAATAAAACTAGAGACAATGGAATTCTGGGGCAAATTCTCGGCTGGCGGATGTAAAGGCCCAGATTTTCTAATCCTGAACACCCACATGGGAAAGTCACGTTTGTATTTGGATCAGTACAGCGCTGGAAATTTCCTGGCAAGGAGACTTCTGTTCTGAAGCTGGCAGCAGAGCAGATCAGATGGATACAGTTGAGTGGGGTAGGGTATCAGGTGGTTGAGGGGTTAAGTGCTGTGTAACAGAATGATTAGGTAGGTTGAAGGGTCAGGTGAGTGCCTGTGCCACCCACTTTCATCTTCTTTAATATCTGTCCCTCCCTCATTGCAAGGGGCTGGGAAAAAGCAGCATCAGTAGGGCTGCCAGGCTGCCCAACATTCATCCTCTCACTTCTCACGTGGACAGCATCCAGACAGTAGGCTCCTGGACTGATATCGGAGACTGATACACCAGGACCAACCCCAGCGAAGGCTATCGCTTTTGAATAGACTGAGGTTTCCTGTCAGCCATGACAGGCTTGCTGCCTTTGTCTCAGTGATAAACATCAAGGTACTACAGGAATAATATCAGTCTGGTATCTCTGACCGAGGAGGCAAAGTGCAACAAGTCAAGGCAAGGCAATGCAAGGCTGGGATGCTGTGAGCATCCAGGTAGGCTCAGAGTGTGTGTGAATTCTGAAAGCAAGTGACAAGCCTGGAGATGCAGTCTGGCCTAGCCTGAGGGTGGCTCAGTGGTTAGCCCTGCTGCCTCACAGCGTCATGGACGTGGGTTTGATTGTAGCCTCAGGTGGCTGTCTGTGTGGACATTCTCCCCGTGACTTTTTGTTTCCTCTCAGAGTCCAAAAACATGCAGGTTAGGTGGATTAGCCATGGTTAAGGTAGGGTTACAGGGATGGGGTGGATCTGGTTGGGATGCACTTCAAAGGGTTAGTGTAAACTTGATGGCCTGAATAGCCTGCTTCCATACTTTGGGATTCTATGATTCTATTAACAGGGTGTGTGGATCTGAGCATATCATGTCCTTACTTCAGCTTTGCAGAGTGGAAGAATTTTTTAAAAGGAGTAAAGGTTAAATTATATAAATTAGAAATCCTGTTGTTCTACTGTTCTTGTTTATGTTAAGAGATTTTTTAAAAAACTGTTCCTGAAGAAACCTGGTACGGTTTTCTTTTATTCTGCATAACAGTAAGCCAGAAGAAAGTTGGGATTTGTAGTAATTTTATCAAATATTTGCCATGACTCTGAGAAAAAGGAGGATTGATTTCCACCCCACTACCCCAGTGGGATGTGAAATATATAAATTTACAAAAAAGAAATTATCTTGTCATTATAGAGTTACTGGTTGTGGGATTTTCCTATGCACAAATTGGCTCTCGTGTCTGTATTTAATGCAACAGTAAAATGTCTTGGGATGTCTCAAGATTGTGAAAGCTGTTACATAAATCCAAGTCTTTCTCTGTTTCCTACCTTCCTTTCCACATTTCATCAAATGAACTTTGAAGGGATCAACACGATCAATGCTATTCCTGGATCACAGTGTAGCATCTCTTTAAATTGCTGAAGCCTCAGATTCACAAAGGAACTGACAGTACAACCAATGCTCTATTTTCCACTCTAGAAACCAAAATTCACTTCATGAGCATTCCCTAAAGAACAATGCAACAAAGGTGTATTTTTGCCAATTAAAATGGTCCATAAAAAGTTGTTTGCACATAAATCCCCAGATACCCCTCCCCTATTTCCTTCTCCAATGCTCTTCCCAGTACAGTAATGGTACAGTCAGAAGCCCTAAGACAAAGTATGCTGTCACTAAGTTGCCAAGTGTTACTTGGAATGTCTTAGCAATTGACAGGAACAATTTGTCTGTCTCCTTTAACTCTGTCTCCAGAGCCAGAGAGTGCAGAACTTGCTGTAGTAGGGCAGTTAATGACATCGACTCCTAGTTATACGTAACCTTATCATCTTCATCTCAAACCATTTTTGCTGAGAGTGCGAGCTGGTAGTGACACAGTAAGGACATCTGGAACCTGAGTGGTCACGTAACAATGTATCTCTCTAACTAATTTGATCGAAAGATTGTGAAATAAATAGCACATGGACCTAGAAGGAAGCGTAAATTAACATTGTTACACTCAATGCCAAATTGGATACAACAAGAGGGAAAGGGGGGAATGAACGAAAGACAGAAAAAGGACAAAGGAAAAGCAACACAAATATTTAAAATTGTAATATTTGATATTTTTAAAATCTCCAACAATTGCTTTGAGGGAATGAGTCTCTACAATTGTAAACACTATTTTCGTGGCCATGGAGGTTGATCACGTTGTTAAAAGGAAGTAAGTAAAATGAGCATTGGTCATCTAGTGTGAGTCTGCAGAATTAATATAAAACAAGGAAATTGCAGAGACATTAAATAGATATTCTGCATTTATTTTTTACTGTAGAAGACTCAGAAAACTTCTGAAAGATACTTCAGAATCAAATGGTGATAGGAAAGAAGCAACTTAAAACAATCACTGTCACCAGTGGAAAAACTGTTAGATCTAAAGGTTTCACAATAAGAATTGACTGCAGAAAAAGAAAAAGCATTGTTTATAATTGTCCAAAATTCCTTAGATTGTGGAAGGAATTTCACTGGATTGGAACATGGCAAATCCAACATCTTTATTTAAGAAAGCACCATGACAGAAAATAGGAGACCTCAGGCCAGTTAGCCTCAGATTTCTCTTGGGGAAATCTGACTGTGTGAAAGAGACATCATGTTTAACTAATTTATTTGAGTTTTATGAAGAATCTACAAAGCAAACTGCAAAAAGAGAAATCTGTAGATCTGGCGCACTCAGATTTCCAAAAGACATTTAATAAGGTGGCACATTATAGGTTGCTAGAAGGACACATGGTAACGTATTAGCTTTAATAAAGAATTGGTTAGCTAACAGGAAACAGTGCGGTGATAGAAGCGTCTTCTTCAGGTTGGCAAGCTTGGACCAGTGGAGTGCCACAGGGATCAGTGCTGGGTTGTCAACTATTAACAATCTGTATCAAAAGATTTGGATGAAGAGACTGAACGACATAGTAGCTAAATTTGCCAAAGTCACAAAAATGGATGGGTAAGTAAGTTATCAAAAGGCGGCACTGAGTCTGCAAAGTGATAAGGAAAGATTAAATGAACAGGCAAATAATCGGCAGGTCTGAAGCAAAGTGCAAAGACTGTGAATTGGTGAGAGGGGAGGTAAGAGTTTTAAGTTTTAAGGGTTAATCTTGTACAAAACCTAGGATTGCTTGCCTGCAATTTCACATTTCACTTAAAACGTTTGTTTTCAGCCTAAAGTCTCTTAAAGGCTTTACGGGCTAGGCTATTCAAACAAACTAAGGCGTCTGTTGCAGAGCAAGTAAGATCAGCTAATGAATAAATTGGCTTAACTGGGTTTTTCAACTGGCTGTTAGGAGAGTGATCAGAATCTCAGTATTATAAAGAAGACAGGTTACACGGTCTGTCACTGTCGGACATCCTTCCAGAGGCTAAAGGTATCAAAGGGTGTGGTCAGAGTGTGGAAGTATGTTCTTGATTTAGAAGATCAGCCATGACCTTGTTGAAAGAGTGCAGTATGCGTGATGGGCCAAATGGCCTAATCTTGCTCCTATTTTCTGCTTTTATGTTGTATCTTGTGGAAAAATGTGAATTTGTCCACCTAGGCAGGAAGAGAAAAGCAGTATATACTGTTTAACTTGACTGAGATTAGAGAATTCAGTGGTACACAGAGATCTTGGTATTCTGGTCCTTGAATTACCAACAGTTAGAAAGCTGATACAGCAAGTAATTAGAAAGGCTAATGGGTGTTAGTGTCTACTACAAGGGAAATGGAATGTAAAAATAGGGAAGCTTTCCTACAGCTGTACAGGGCTTAGTAAGACGACATTTCGGCTACTGTGCATAGTTTTGGTCTCCTTATTTGTAAAAGGGTATTGGCAGCAATTCAAAGAAGGTTCATTTGATCTGTTCCCGGGATGAAGGGGCTTCCATTATGAAGAAAGTTTGGGCAAGTTGAGCAGAAACAAAGTGGGAGTTTAGAAGAATGAGAGGTGATCTTATTGAAACTTAAGATCCTGAGAGGACTTGATAGGATAGATACTGGGAGGATATTTCTTCTTGGGGGGGAACACTGAAGAATAAACTGTCTCCTTTTTAAGCTGGAGAGATGGGAAATTTTGTCTCTGAGATGAATGTCATTTGTAAGTGGAATTCCCTTCCTTAAGATAGCAGAGGTTAGGTCATGGAACTATTCATGGCAAAGTTAGATCAATTTTTGATAGACAAGGGAGTCAAGTGTTATAAGGTAGGTGGGGCTGCGGGGAATAGTCAGGAAAGTCGAGTTGAGATGATGAACAGATCACCAATGATCTTATGGAATGGTGAAACTGGCTTGAGAAACCGAAAGGCCAAATCATGCTCCTAAATCCTATCCACTCTCCCAAGTTGCACATTCCAAATGTTCCCCATATTCCAGGATTTAACTTTCTGCCAAGTTTGGCTTACATTAACCAGCAAGTACAGTGACTACATGACATTCAGTACATATCGATGGTGAAGTAGACAGGATACGCCACCCTTTTTTTGAACTAATGGTGAAGCTCTGTAACTCAGACAGCAACTTCCATGATAATGACATTTAAGTGTGAATCTTCTCTGTTGAAGTTGTTGTACCACTTACACAAAAGTAATGGAGAGTGCTGTTACAGAATCCCAACAGTGTGGAACCAGGTCATTCAGCCCATCAAGTCCATACCAACTCTCTTCACAGCATCCCACCCAGATCCTCGCTATCCCTATAACCCTGCATTTCCCATGGCTAATCCACCTACCCTGCACACTATGGGCAGTTTAGCATGGTCAACCCACCTAACTCGCACATCTTTGGACTGCGGGAGAAAACCGGAGCACCTGGAGGAAACCAACAGAGACACAGGGAGAACCTGCAAACTCCACACAGGCAGTCAGCTGAGAGTGGTATCGAACCCGGGTCCCAGTTGCGGTGAGCCACTGAGCCACCGTGCAGCCCATTATCCTCAATATTATTTTGATTGCAGAATGTAATACAGTATAGAACCATAGAATTTTACAGTATAGAGGAAGGACCTTCAACCCATCATACCTGTACCAGCCCCCAAAAGAGCTACCCAGCTAGACCCATTCTCCAGATCTAACTCCGTTGCCCTCTAAATTCATCACTTTTAAATATATGTCCAGCTCTCTTTTGAAACATCCTGTGGAATCCACCTCCTCCACTCTCCCAGACAGCACATTCCAAGTCTGAACAACTCTCTGAGGAAAGAAGTTTCTCCTTATCTCAACCCTAGCTCTCTTACTGACAGTCTTGAAATTGTGGCCCCTAATTACTGACAATAATAACTATTCTCTACCCTGTCAAAATTCTTCATAATTTTGAACATCTCAATAAGGTCACGTCTTAATCTTCTCTGCTCCAAGAAGAATAAGCCTAATTTCTCTAATCTTTCTTTGTATCTAAAATTGTATCTCATTCCTGGTATCATTCTTGCAAACCTCGTGCAACTATCCACTGGAATTGACATTAGTCAGATCTCGGAACCAAGCATAAAGCTAGCATTAAAAAGAAAATTAAAATTAAGATGGGTAAGGCAGGCGGAGAAGGCTCTAGACTACCAGAAAACAGAACGGAAAGGTTTAAAGTGCTTTTTTTTGTGGCTACACAGTCAAATAACCAGATCACAAGTTGAAATACTTTGATGTCCCCAACACAAAGTGAATGAAGAATGAGTCCAGTATCTAACAACGTGAAGTGAATGTTGACCATGCACAAATTGCAAAGGAATAGAACCTTCGTGATTTGGACGTATTTCAGAATCATTCTTCCAAAACTCTCCAACAGTCAGCTGCCCATGGAAAGTGCTCCATTTTGAAAAAAATCTAGAAGTATGAAGATACAAGATCTATCCTCACTGTACATATATTAAAAGTTACAAACAGCAATTTCTTCTAAAAGCAGCAAGGACTAAGGTATTTACTTTGAGTCATTTTCCAGTGCGTCTGCATTCAAGGCATTAGGATTTTAAAAACTCTTCATCTCACTTAAACTTATTTCCAGTTATCGCTTCACTCCCAGTCTCAGTAAACTGTTTTGCTTCCAAGAGGTGACACCAAGTGTCCACAGAATGTCCAAAATCAATGCATTAGGATTTTCTACGTCAAGTCTTGAAATTCGGTGAGTTATGGAGAGTGTGTGCTCATTAAATACAGCCAAATTTAAGAAAACAATCAAGTTCATGACATGCCTGAATCATAGAAACATGCAGCACAGTCACAGGCCATTCCATCTTTCGTTGTGTTTGCCAGCTCGTGAAAGACCCACTCCATTGCTCACTCACTCTTGCCCAATAAATTATTCCTTTAGGAGTAAGGATCCAACACGCCTTTTAAAGTTGCTGCTGGATCTGCTTCCTCCTCCCTCTCAGTCAGTTCCACATCACAACAACAGCTAAACTGAGAGAAAATAAAACCCTCCTTATTTTCCTTCACATCTTGTTACAAATCATTTTACTTTGTACCCTCTGGCTACTGACTCTGCCATTACTGGGTTCATTAGCACTGGGTTGAAAGTCTGATATTATCATGCAGAAAATGAGAAGTCACTGGCACAACGAAGGGGAACCGGATGTTTCAACACTAAAATATTGTAAATATTTTTCCATAATTAAGTCGATAAGAATCTGCAGATATGGTCTATCACAACTAAAGTCCAAGCAATGACTTCCACTGCCCATTTCAATATTCTGCTGTATCCAGAAATCAGGATTATTGTGTCTTACAGAGATATTGTGCCCATAATAACTGACATTTTAAATGGAGAGTGCCCTTAGATTAACTTGCTGCCAACAGAATTTAAAAACGCATGCTTTGGTTTGATCAAACCTAGTGATTTTTATATCTTGCATTACTGGGTCTCATTTCAGAGTGCTATTTTAGGTTAGAGTTATGAATGCATGACAGCGTTTTATCTCTTCAAATTTAAAGTAAAACAGAAAAGGATAGATACAAAGTCTGTACAAAAACTGATCCACGTGATTGGTTATCATGGGGAATGAGGCTCAAGCTATATTCTACAGTATAAAATAAATAAATAAAGTGCCTTTAATTATTATGCCTTAAAATTCACTACTTGACATAGCTGGTCTTCCTGGACAGACTCACTCAGATTCAGAGAGGAAAACAGAAGCAGCTACTGCTGTGCAAAGCACAGAAAAGAAAATAGATGACGCAGTGTGCAGCTGAAGGAACACAGCAGGCCAGGCAGCATTAGAGGAGCGGGAAAGCTGATGTTTCGGATCGGGACCCTTCTTCAGAAAATTCAGCATCGGCAGTTCTTACTATCACAGGAAAGGAAATTGTGTTGGTCATCAAACAGGGCAGGTGAGGTGCTGTTAAAAAGAGAAGGGATTTGAGGAGAGTTAAGATCCAAGGAATTGCTGCAATAGATCCTGCTGAAAGTCAGTTTGAGGGTACACAGATGACGGAGTGATGTGACTTTCGAAAGAGACAGGAAGACTTGCCCTGACGGAGCAAGGAGAAGGGAGCATGCTGAGAAACTGGGAGAGTTTGGAACTGAACCTAAAAGGTAACATCTCTGTTGAGACTGTGGTATAACATAAATATTTTTGGCACAGTTAGTTCATGTGAAACAACCACTTTCTGGAGTCCATTTTGTTAATTGCCTACTAAGTAACATTTAGTCCGTGCTGATTAAATTTGTTTGTTGCAGAATAAGTCAGGAATCATGAAATCTAATCATGTGATGCTACTACAAAACCGAAAGAACTGCGGATGCTGTAAATCAGAAACAAAAACAGAAGTTGTTGGAAAAGCTCAGCAGATCTGGCAGCATATATGGACAGAAATCACGGGCAGGAAGGTGGGGGTTACCTTGTTAGTAAGAAATGAAATTGAATCCATAGCAAGAAACGATATAGGGTCAGACGGCACGGAATCTGTGCTAGAAAAGTTGAGGAACCGCAAGGAAAAAAGGTCCTGATGGAAATTATGTACAGGCCCCCTAGTAGTAGTCAGGATGTGGGGCAGAAAGTAAATCAGGACATTGAAAATGCATGTAGGCAAGGCACTGTGACAATAATCATAGAGGACTTTATTATGCAGGTGGACTGGGAAAAGCAGGTGAGGAGCAGATCCCAAGAAGTCGAGAACTAGAGGGCATAGGTTTAAGGTGAGAGGGAAAAGATTTAAAAGGGACCTAAGGGGGCAACTTTTTCACACAGAGGGTGGAATGAGCTGCCAGAGAAAGTGGTGGAGGCTGGTACAATTACAACATTTAAAAGGCATCTGGATGGGTATATGAACAAAAAGGGTTGAGAGGGATATGGGCCAAATGCTGACAAATGGGACCAGATTAATTCAGGATATTTGGTCGACATGGACGAGTTGGACCAAAGGGTCTGCTTCCATGTTGTACATGTCCGTGACTCTAAAAAAACATCAAAGTTAATGTTTCAGGTTGAGTGACCCTTCCTCAGACAGATGGCAGCTAGGACAATGTCGGTTTATATGCAGAAAATAGTCCTGGGGGGAGGGTGTAGAGGGAGTAAGGAGTAAATGATAAGTGGAGATAGAGCCCAAAGAGAGAGGAGCAGTTGGGCAGACAAAGGAGTGAATAACAATCTGGCTAGGAGGATGAATAGCTGTTAATGGCCTATCCCCTCCCTACCTCCCCACCTACACTCACCTTTACTGGCTCCATCCCCACCTCTTTGACCTGTCTGTCTCGTCTCCACCTATCTTCTCCTCTATCCATCTTCTATCTGCCTCCCCCCTCCCTATTTATTTCAGAACCCCCTTCCCCTCCCCCATTTCTGAAGAAGGGACGAGGCCCGAAACGTCAGCTTTCCTGCTCCTCTGATTCTGCTTGGCCTGCTGTGTTCATTCAGCTCTACACCTTGTTATCTCGGATTCTCCAGCATCTGCAGTTCCTACTATCTCTGTTAATGGGGACTGTTAGTGGCTAACATTGGGTGGTGTGTAACAGCATACCTTTTGATAACAAGGCCTGGTTGAGGGGGTTAGGGTAGGACATGGGAGAGCTCAGGCCCTAAAGTTATTGGACTCGGCACCAAGTTCGGAAGGCTGCAGAGTCCCCAGGTGGAAAATGAGGTGCTGTACTTCCAGCTTGCGCTGAGTTTCACTGGAGCACTGCAGCAAGCCTGAGACAGAGACGTTGGCCAGGGAAGACAGTGGTGTTTTGCAATGGCAGACCACTGGAATTTCAGGGTCCTTTTGGCGAACACAACGCAAGTGTTCTGCGAAGCAGTTACCCAGTTTATGCTTCATTTCCACAATGCAGAGGTCATCTCTGCATGGTGAGCAGCGAATACAGCAGACTAGGTTTTATGAAGTCCAAGCGCTGCTTTACCTGGAAGGTGTGTTTGGGCCCTTGGATACTGAGGAGGGAGGAAGTAAACAGACAGGTGTTACACCTTCTACGGTTGCAGGGAAGGTGCCATGAGGCTGTGTTGGGTGTTGGGAGTGAAGGATGAGTGGACTAAGATGTCTCAGAGGGAACGGTCTCTGTGGAAGGCTGACAATGAGGGGAGGAGAAAATGTATCTGGTAGTGACATCTCGCTGGAGGTGGTGGAAATGGTGACTTCTGGATGTGGATGCTGGTGGGATGGTAGATAAGGCCAAAGGGAACCCTATCGCTATTGTGGGAGGGAAGAGATAGGATGAGGGCTGAATTTAGGGAGATGGGTCGGACCTGGTTGAGGGCCCTGTCGACAACAGTGCTGGGGAATCCTCGGCTGAGGAAGAAGGTGGACATTTCAGAGTCTTCCTTGTTGAAGTTGGCCTCATCGGAACAAATGCAACAGAGATGGAGAAGCTGGGAGAATCGAATCGTGTCTTTACAGGAAGCAGGGCGCGAGGATGTACAGTCCACATAACTTTGAGAGTCTGTGGGTTTGTAGTGGATATTGGTGGCCAGAGAAACAGAGATGTGGAGTAAGGGAAGGGAGGAGTCAGAGATGGACCAGGTGAAGGTGAGTGCAGGGTGGAAACTAGAAGTGAAATCGACAAATCTTTTCAATTCTGGACGTGAGAGTGAAGCAGCACCGATTATTTCATCGATATACTGGAGAAAGAGTTGTGGGTGGGGGCCGGAGTAGGACTGGAACAAGGAATGTTGCATGTACCCCACAAAGAGAGAGGCATAACTGGGGCCCATGTGCATACCCATGGCCACCCCTCTGACCTGAAAGAAATGAGAGGAGTTAAAAGAGAAGTTGTTCAGGCTGAGGACAAGCTTAGCCAGATGGAGAAGGCTGGTGGTGGATGGAGACAGTTCAGGCCTTTGTTCCTGGAAGAAGTGGAGAGCCCTGAGACCATCCTGGTGGGGGACAGACGTGCAAAGGGATTGCACATCCATGGTAAAGAGGGCGCGGCTGGAGCCCGCAAACTGGAAGTTCTGAAACTGGCATAAAGCGTCAGAGGAATCGCGGATGTATGTGGGTAGGGACTGGACCAGGGGAGAAAAGACCAAGTCAAGGTAGGAAGAGACGCGTTCTGTGGGACAGGAGCAGGCAGAAAGAATGGGTCTGCCCGGGCAGTCCTGTTTGTGGACTTTGTGAAGGAAGCAGAAGTGAGCAGTGTGGGGCTGGGGGACCACCAGCATGAAGGTGGTGGGGGGATGGAAGATCCCCAGATGAACTGAGGTTGGTGACTGTGGTGGATGCAATAACCTGATGATTCATTATGGAGTGATGGTCCAGGGGAAGATAGAAGGAGGTACCTTAGAGCTGGCACTCAGCCTCTGCAACGTAGAGGTCAGCCCACCAGACTACAACAGCACTACCCTTATCAGCAGGCTTAATAACAAAGTCAGGGTTGGAGAGCATAGAGTGCAGTCTAAAGTGCAGTTCGATCTGAGAGCGTAAAGTGCAATAAATGACTACAGCATAATAAATGTATAACTTAGGGCTTTGATCTATCAGTACTGGGATGTGACTGAGAATAGGTGGAATAAGTGGATATTGAATGACAAGTATTATCCTACAAATAATTTACGCAGTATCTTTTAAAAGATACACCCAATTACACATTATGGGGCAAAAAGTTACAGGGCTATTGAGGAATGGGCAATGGCACTAATTGGATGGCTATACCAAGGGGCCAGCACATATACAAGGTGCTGAATGACCTCATTTTGCACTATCACAAGATAATACTAAGTGAAAGGCTATTACTTGGGCTGTGGCAATGCTGAAAGATAAATGAGTGTTGGATTTGTGTCTCTTGCTTATCAAAGGACTAAATCTTAACTGCAAATTTTCTCTCAAAAATAGTGCAAATCCAGAAGCATTTGGCATGGAACTAGATGTTCAACGTGCATCAACTACATTGCATCATTCTTAAAATGCCCTAAAGATGCATGATTGTAGATGCGGGCCACTGCACCATTTACTTTAACAGCTAATTCTTCTAATCTAAGTACACATTGTTTGATATTGCTATCTTGTCATTACTAGTGACAACTTCCATTTGCCTAAGTCTTATGCAAGCCTCTGTCTATTGACAACTGAGGAGCTTTACTTCTTCAGGTGGTCAGACTGTGACTGAATTACCAAATTAATGTCATAAAGAAAAGCACAGCAAACTCCTCTTTGAGAAATGCAGGGCTCAATTGGCCAAATTTTCTGCCAAAGTGACAGTGAAGGAAATGGCTCTCACTGTCATTTGTATGTGCGTAACAAATTCAGGAGAGAGGCAAATACATTGTTAAATGTGAATATTTAAAAGTTATTGTCGAAATTGTAGCATGCCACTGTTAGTTTTGTTGAAACAGCTTCTTGCTGTATGTCTCTCCATTGAAATACTTTGCATATTGTGTAGCCATGAGCTAAATTTCTAAGGCTATTAACATTTAAAGCTTGTAATTAACCGTCTAAAGTATTCCTTAACAACAGGGTAAGTGTTAACAACTACAAATTGACCTCTGACACTAAAGTGTGGTGTCTTATTTCTGTAGGTTCTGAATTATTTCAGAGATTATAAACATGTCAACTTTTAAATCTGATCCCTTTACTACTCCTTTATCTTCTTCTTAATCTACTCTTTAGTCAAATGCTTTTCTTTATTTATCTAATTCCACATTGAAATCATCCACTCTAATTCACTCTTCTTCACACTCCTGCTGTTTATTTCAAATGCTAAATTTCCTTGAATACCAAAGTTCACACACATTATGAGATGCTCTGTCTTGCCGCACTGTAACCAAGCAACTCTGTGGATTAAATTATTTTGAGCTGAAGGGTCTTGGGGTGAGAGTAACCTAATAGCAAATTATGTTAGATTCTCTGCTACAACAAATTGAGCTCCATTATGTACAATTCTTGACTGGAAAGGGATGAGGAGCAGGGAGATTGCATCCTGAAGAATGACAACATCCCCCTCCTCTGTGAATGGGAGCGTTTGAAAAGCGCTTCCAGAAACTTTATCTCAAGGTGTGGTGCTGGATGAACACAGCATGCCAAGCAGCCTCAGAGGAGCAGGAAGGCTGACGTTTCAGGCCTAGACCCTTCTTCAGAAAATTCTCCGAAACGTCAGCCTTCCTGCTCCTCTGATGCTGCTTGGCCTGCTGTGTTCATCCAGCTCTACACCTTGTTATCTCAGATTCTCCAGCATCTGCAGTTCTTATTGTCTCCAGAAACCTTATCTCTGATCTTACTGCAGTTGGAGGTCTATTTTGTCAGCTGACAATTCAGGAGTTGTGAAGTTATACCATGACATGGCAGATTATTTGTGCTCATTTTGGAAGGGTGTGCAAGACGGTCTTCCTCATCTGCACCCTCTTCATTTGGGTGAATTTTCGAGGCCAGAGAGCTGGTCAACGGGAATACTATGCTGATTTGAGGATTTCTGCATCCACGATAAAACCTTAGCATGAACCACAAGCTAGATTTCAACTCATACACTACAATTATCTCTGGGTAATTTTAACCTAATCCACTCAGTGATGTGGACAAGTTTGGGCAAAATATTATTTTCACAGTTTGGCCAATTCTACTCCACATTAAACCCAGTAAGTTTTGCTGGGGCGGGGGATTGCAGGGCGCAGTATAAAGCTGGAATTTCACCTGATTCAGGGAGTTCATGGCCAAGGAGTTAGGTTAAAATGTTTCTGTTAGTAGCCTAAAGCAGAGTTCTGACTAAAGGAATAATCAAAGCCTGAAACTGGGAAGAAATAGTAAGAACTGCAGATGCTGGAGTCAGAGATAACACAGCGTGGAGCTGGAGGAACACAGCAGGCCAGGCAGCATCAGAGGAGCAGGAAGGCTAATGTTTCGGGTCAGGACCCTTCCTCAGAAAGAAGGGTCGAAACGTCAGCCTTTGTGCTCCTCTGAAGCTGCCTGGTCTGCTGTGTTCCTCCAGCTCCACGCTGTGTTATCTCTGAAACTGGGAAGGTCTTTTGTCGTACAGTAAGTCCTCACAACACATGGAATAAAAATGTTAATACCGACTGTGAAGAATTTATAGTCTGACTTCCCACACGTAGTATGTAATGCAGGGTTCACAGGGCTTTAGTCAAGATTCTCTTTTATCTTGAATGTCTTTGTTGAAATCCCTTCTACATGCCCCAAAATTCAGCAAAATAATACTAACTATACCAAGA
>JAHRHZ010000145.1:3991121-4076373 GCA_024137785.1 Ginglymostoma cirratum | reverse complement strand
TAGGCCCGAAACGTCAAGTTTTCCTGCTCCTATGATGCTGCTTGAGCTGCTGTGTTCATCCAGCCCCATGCTTGTTATCTCGGATTCTCCAGCATCTGCAGTACCTTTTATCTCTTATCCCTAACTATACCAAACTCAGTGATCCACTGGTAATACTGTCTTTGAGAAATAACATTCTCATTGTCACCACATGCTGACAGCAACTTAAATTTATAAAATGCCCTTGAAATAGTAAAACCTCCATAGCGAACAAAAATTTTGTACCAAACCATTGTATGATAGATTAAGAGTGGTGACTAAAACATTGGTCCAAGAGGCAGTGGTACAAATGCAAGGCTATATAAGATTTTTGTTTTAAAGTTAATCAGAGAGTACTGGAATGTTGAGGGTGGGTGGGACAGGTTGGTGGGGAGGCACGGGAGGTAAAAGTAAGAAATGTTTTGCTGAACTTTGCTTGATGACAGGTCCTTATGACTGGGATGCAATGGCGTGAGGGACCAGGTTAAGCCTTATTGAGAGTCAGGTGTAAGCTTTAACACAAAGAGAGAAGTAACTGGTCATTGTCCTTGCAGACTGTCAAGCTTATCAAGTCTGACTGAAGGAAGTGCTGCTATATCAACCAGATGGATAGAAATTGAGAGTACAGACTTGATGGGCCAAAGGACCTCTTCTGGACTGTACGATTCTATGAAAAGGAGTGCTTTTTGTGTTAATCACCGCCAAGCAAATGGCTGGTCGAAGATGGAACTAATGGGCAAAATTTTCAGATCTCTGTGGCAAGCCTTGCCACTTAAGACCTGGAACCAGGTGACTGGGGTCTACTGTGAGGTCAGAAATATTTAGGTTCTTGTCACGGGGTTAGGGAGCTCTGGGGAGAAGGGAGTTGGAGACAATGGTAGGGATGGTTTTTCAGAGGCCACACCCTTGCCCTACCTCTGTGCTTCCTGCTGCCACCAGATTGGCGCAACCGGAGGATTGACCCCCTGCACCCAACCCAGCAGGCAGGTCGCCATCGTTTTCCAGTCGGGAAATTAGTCATCTTCCATGCCTGGCGGGAAGGCAGGCAATCGAGAAGGTGAATGTTGAAATAGTCACATTGGGAAGGTCACTTATTGGACCTCCATGCCCACAACCTATTTGCTGAGGTGGCGAGGAAAGGGATTAGTTTCTCCTCAACTCGGCCAATTATTTCCCGTCTCACCACTTTAAGGAAAGGGAACATCATGCCCAAGGTTTGAAGGAGTGAAGCATTTTTCTGGAGAGATAAGAACAAAGAATCACCCATTGGTACCTTGCTTCTGGAAGGTGTGCTTAGAGCATTAAGTGTAGGCAATTACATTTAAAAGGGCACTAGAAGATCTGTCCTGGTGGGACAGGATGAAGAACACCTGTAGGTTTGGTCGGAGACATTTGCAACTTTAAATACAAGGCTGTGGCTGCTGGAACTATGCCACAATGTCTAAAAATAGAATGGGGTTTTCAGCTGCACTAAATTGTCACAGGGGAATACCTTTTCTGCTGTTGAGTGTATTGGTCGTCTGTACGGTAATGGTTAGTCTATTTTTGATCTTTGGTTTGTTACAATAAAATTTACAATCTGAAATTCTGTTGTGCTTGATAAAGGAACAGAAGAATGTAGAGCAGCAGGGAGGTTCAGAGAGACAAAACAGGGGTTGAAGGCTTAGGCTGTTGAAATAACTGACGTGGATGCTGCAACAGTGAGTCTTTGATCATTTCCATTGTTTCACTAAACAGGCACACATAAACAATGGTATCGAGGCCAAAGTAGTGGCATCATTGCAATGCAAAACAATAATCGGTGTTTCTTCATTTTTTTCCAAACAGGAAGTAAAATACAACGTGATGAAATAAAACATTCGATACATTCACTGGGGTTAAAGAATTGCAAATTGTAAATAGAAGAGGACACTGTAAACATAACACCTTTGGGATTATTGACAAAGATTGGCTGCTGTCATTGCAGGATATGTCCAAACTAAGGGAACCACTGGGAGCAGTTTGTATAATACCTCACAATTTTCCTTCCAAAAATACCAGGCCTGAGTTTGCAAAAGGAATTAAAATGTCATGTGAAAGGAGGACGTATTTTGTTTAAAAAAGCCCTGGTACATTACAGGGTCAAGTTGCTCATGCATAAACAGCAAAGGAATAAGCCATTGAATTCTATCAGCATATTCTGCCACTGGATTAGATGATGATTGATTTGCATCTTAAAGCTATCAACCTGTCTAGTATTCCATATCTCTCAATACCAATTCGTATCCAGAAATTTTTCAATTGACCTACAGCTTCAACACTTTTTCAGGGAGGGAGAGAGTATCAGATATTCACCACTCTCACTGTGAGATGATGCTGCTTAAAAACACCGCTGAATGGTCTTCTTTAACATTGATGGGTCAGAAAAATGCATGCTGTGCCTTGTTAGCCAATTTCAATACATGTTTTATTCAGTACCCACTGGTGCAAGGCTCTGTATTGTTAAGTGTGATTATGAACATTCTGGAAGAGATCTTGAGGCTGGTTGATTTTTCTTCCTGCTGAGATTGTAAGCAGTAGGCGAACTATGATTGACGGTGCAAAACACTCAAGTAGATTGACTTTATGCTTGTTTACATCAATGTTGCAATGGTTTAAAACAGCAGCTTTTCTACAAAGATATTGTTCCTTAGAGGTCTTCTGAAGCAACCAAAAGATTTGGGGAATCAAAGGGAATAATTTGTGCCAATTTTCCAGACCCTGGGTGCCCTTAGACCCAACAAGGTTATGCACAGCACAGTTAATTTTTGGGAGAAACTCTCACAGGGTGAGATACTCGCATTGGCATTATTGTGTACAGCTGCCAAAAGTATGCAGACACATTACAGCATCATTCAGTGTGAAATGCTGATTTAATGTTGGCACTGCCACTTTAGAGCTCAGTGCCTTCCACCTTGCATAGCTGAAGGCACATTCAGAAACAGGAAGACTCTCCAATTATCAACTACTTTTTGGTGGATTTCATCTGGCTGAGGCTTTGAATCTACAAGCATTTGGTATAATTGGTTAAAATTACAAAACTGGTGCGGCCGGTACTGAAGGAGTTTTTGCTGACTTCATGACTCCTACGCTAAGCAGTTGCTTATAGGCACAGAAACATACGTAAACATTGCCCTTGCAATACAGCATGACTTGAAAATGAGACAAACTGCAGGAAGAGCGAGAAGAGTTCACAGCAGTGTGCTGCAGTCCACCCGAGGTGTTGCAGGAATCATTATCTCTGTATCTGAGGTTCAGTGAGGAATAATGTTTGAGATTTCTGAGTTGCAGTACACACGTCCTCACTGAAATCTGTCATCTGCTGCAATACAACTATATCACATTTCTCATAGTCGCATGGATTTCATTTCCTGCTGTCGGCACATCATCCTTGATGTTCAGTGGCCACCCTTTGCTTTGCCATGGCAACCATAGGATCCCTACACTGTGGGAGCAGACCATTCGGCCCATCAAGTTCACACTAACTCTCAAGAGCACCACACCCAGACCTACTCTTACCCTCTAACCCTGCACTTCCCCTGGCTAACCCACCTATAACCCAACTATAACCTCACAACAGTGCAAGGATCACTCTCACACTGTCACGTTCATAACCCTTTCATGCATCTGACACCTTTCAAGGTAGCATTGCAAGGAATTACAACATTTCACAGTTTACTGTTGTGTAACAAAGGTCACGGAGGTTCTCTATGCAATGGTAGCTGAATACATTTCATTTCCTCTACTCAGATAGCAGCAAGTAAAGTGCAAATGCAGCGTTGGTGGTTGGTGCAATAGGTAGGGTGACAAGCAAATCACTTTCTCGAGTTTGCATATCAAGATTCCCCTCCAGCAGAAATGAAAGGGATCTGACTCTCTCAACATCCAGCTAGTGTGTGACCACATAGCTACAACCATACAGGTCAATGCCCAGTACGTTGGCAGCAGCTACGATGGGTTTGTTGTGCAGCAGTCTGTGATGCAGTTTGAACAGCACAGTGGCTCAGTAGTTAGTACTGCTACCTTACAGTGCCAGGGGCCCAGGTTCGATTCCAGCCTTGGGCAACTGTCTGTGCAGTGTTCACACATTCTCCCTGTGTCTTCTGGGTGCTGTAGTTTCCTCCCACAGTCCAAAGAAGTGCAGGTTAGGTAGACTGGCTAAATTGCCCATAGTATTTAGGGATGTGCAGGCTAGATGGTTTAGCCGGGGAAGTGCAGGGTTAGAATTGTTCTGGGGTTGGTGCTCTTGAGAGTTAGTGTGAGCTTGATGGGCTGAATGGTCTGCTCCACAATGGAGGGATCCTATGGTTGCCATGGCAAAGCAAAGGGTGGCCACCGGACGTCAAGGATGATGTGCTGACAGCACGGGACTATGCTGAATGTGACTATGAGAAATGTGATGAAGTGGGCGATTGAGGAAGAGCAGAAGCAGCAGCTCCAACGTGTCTAGTGAGAGGATTTTTTTCAGTCGGAGTTGTTTCTCTGTTGCTAAAAAGCTGAGATGCACACACCATCTCAATGTTGGCCACAGCAGACTGACAGTCACCAGCAAGAGTACTGCTGGAGTGCTGTGGTGAGAGGATAAATGCTGTCTTCCCGAGGGAGAACAGCAAATCAGGACTTCTTGGAGCTGCTACCACTGTCCCCAGAGTGGTGCCTCAGCAATCCTAACAATCTGCTCCAACACAGATTGCTGGACTGCTGTGGGAGATTACAGGCCCCTTTGCATAATGCAATCCGCAGGCATGATGGCAGCTGTCTGAGGTTCATGACAACTATCTGAATCTCCACTGCAGCATTCCAGTGTTTGCTGGCTGCTGATTGGGCTGCAATGAAAGCTATAACATTAGCCTTCAGACTCTGTACCAGGTTTAGATTCTCCAGGTGCACAGGCCCAGTTGGCCACAACTCCCATGGTGGAAAGGACAGGTTCCAAGCTCTGTGCCAAGTTTACCTCAGTCTTGTCCATGTTCTTTGACACTGACTGCAGGCTTTCTGGTGGATATCCTATTGCAGTGAACATTTCATTATGTTTATTTGTCAACTCTCTTCTTCCTGCTACCCCATCTGAGCTCTCTGTAGTGGAATTCGTGTGCAACATTATCGCCATTGAGTCGGCACCTCTGTCAACTTTATCTGTCTGCCCTAACTATTGCCCACTTTCTGACCATGTATGGACACTACCCTATCATTTCATACTAGTGTCAGTATTTGAGCTGGTGGCTGAGGTATGAAAATGAGTGCTTTCATTCTTGTTGCTTGACCACTGTCTGGCCAGGTTGCATCTTTTGGGTATCTGAGAGGAGAAATGCACAAGGTTAAAGCTGCAGTGTAAGGATGGTTAAAAAGTAGGAGGTGAGTTTGTAAATATTGTTTGTAAATCAGAAGAGATTGTGGGATGACAGGCAAGTGGAATGTGCACAGGTGGATTGTGTGAGAATACTGCCATCATTGATTGATTGTTTTAGCTCTGTCCCTGGTTACAGCCTTAGAAAAGGATGTTTTGCCACCTCCACTGCAGGGACTGGGCATTCAGGCATGAGTGCCCCCTCTGGTTAGCCCTGCTGTCACTGGTTGTGTGCTACCTTGCCCTGCAAAAGAAGCAGGGGGAGTGTCAGTGAATTTCATGCAATCTATTTGGCTGGTGACAGAAGTGAATGAATTGTTGGCAGAGTGTGCAGCTGTAACAAGTGGAAATAATTCACAAGATTGATTCCTTTGATGAAAGGGAAACGTTGAGTAGGTTGGGCTTATTTCCATTGAACTTTACAAGAATGAGAGCTGAACGCTGACAGAAATAGAATTCTGAGGGACCTTGACAGGGTGGATGCCAACAGGATGTTTCTCCTCATGGGGGAAACTAGAAGTAGGGTCACAGTTTCAAATAAAGAGTTCCCACTTAAAACAGGAGTGAAGGGCAATCTATTCTCTTGGAGGCTTGTTAATCAATTGAATTCCCTATCCCAGAAAGCAGTGGTGGCTGGACCACTGAGGGCTAAATTAGTTACACTTTTGATCTATGAAGGAGTCGAAGGTTATGGGGTGGAAGTAGTAATGTATAAATGAAGCCACAATCTGATCCGCCAAGCTCTTACTGAAATGACAGAGCAGGGACAATGGGCTGAATGGCCTACTCCCACTCCTCTTTTTCTTATATCCTTATGGATATCAGTTAGGAATTATAATTGTAGGGATTGTTGGGAGGTGAATGCTTATGTATTGAGCAAAGCTGGTGGTGTGATTGAAGATCCTTCCACTGAGCCTAAGTGCTTGTGGGAGGTCATGCAGCACAAAATCCAGAGCTCCAGTGCCAATATTCAGCTTCACGAATTTCTGCTGCAGCTGCCTCTGAGCTTGGTCCCCCATCTCTTCCTCTCTCCACTTCCTCTATTGGTATCTCTAGTGCAGCATTAAAAAAAAACCCTGCAGTGCACACTCTCTCATGTTGTGCCATGCTCCAGCTGCGACACAGGGTAACAGGTTGGAAAACTGGTGCCAGCCATTCTCGGTACTGGCGCCTCCTGCTCAGGCCTCCAGCACTGTTAGCTCTCACTGCCTCACAGAAATGAGCAGGCAGTACCAGTGTGCTATCAGTACTGCAGTCAACAGGCCACACAATACCACCCACGTGCCCATTTCTGGGGCTGGGGACGACTGAACTTGGCCAGAACTCTCAACCCAGGTGTGTTTAAAGGTCTTATCTTCTTTCTGATGTCTCTACACCCTTTCACATGTACCTGCCTTTATGTCTAAGCAGGTACCTGCTTGAGGGGGCACTCATGCCTGAATGCCCAGTCCCTGCGGTGGAGGTGGCAAAACATCCTTTTCTATATTGTGGCCACTTTGGTGGACCACCACCCCCCCACCCCCCGCTCACCCAACTTGGAAAAACACTGTTTCTCAAGAAGCCTCTAGCAGGGGCCTGAAGTAATCTTTAAACGTAAGAGTAAACGGTGAAAGAAACCCTAGGAGGGCGGCTTTGAGGTGGGATTTTTCTGTCCTTTTGAAGACTTTTGACTATTATCTACCGCCAACCCCTCTCTTGACACAAAGCACAAAACAACACGAGTATTTGCCGCCTGAGTTTGTGAGCAGCCGGGACTGTAAAAGTGGTGGTGATTCCACGTTTGGGGGGAGGGGGGTGGTGCTGCTTACCGTTCTTGCAGACCGGGCAGCACTGCTCGGGTTCGTACACCGGGTTGACGCACTCGGGGACGGCACAATCGGCGACAACACAATGCACCTCACTGCTGGCCTCACACCGGCACCACTCGCACGGAGACGGCTGTAATAACCACACAGGTTTGACTCAATAGTGCAGACAGCAAGTTTCAGCTCAGTACAAACTGGCTTCGAGCCTGACCTGGGTCAGACCTTCAACCAGAGTGCACAGTTGACAACAACAACCCCATCCGAAACAAAATAACCAGTAGTCACTTCAGCGAAGGCACTTTGGAACAGGAATGAATGGAGCGCTCCTGACTCTGTTCAACTGAAAGCTAATTTCATCGCGCGGGTTTAATCTGGCTAATGCCGTGGTGGAGCTTCAAAGAGAATCGATAAATCTGCCGCGTTTCCTCTTCGTGACAATTTCATTCGGGGAACGTTGCGGTTTTTCCCTTCCAACCCCCCACCCGCCGAAAATTAAAAGAGATTAACTGGGCTTTCAAGTGAGTGCTGTCTACCTGGGTCACCCCAACATACAGCTCCGCGCTCAAAGAAACCTTACCGGGGCATCAGATGCCCCCCTCATCACACTTGCAATGGAAGCATTTGCAAGCCGGTGTCTGGCTGTGGAACCAGCCCCGGGTTCCAGTCCAAGGTGCGGTACTGACTTAACTAGTGGGTGCAGTTACGCCTACCTTAAATTCTTCCAGCACTTTGTAGGTTTTCGCGCGGTATTCACAAAAGTTTCTCACTTCTTTGCATTCGGGGCAGCAGCCGTTGTGTTCGACCTTGCTGCACTTGGGGTGGATTTTGGGACACTCGGGCTGGTCACACACAGGCCCGTCCTCCGTGCAAACGCACGGGCAGTTCGAATGGCCCGGGAAGAAACGCTCGCCCAGTTTGTACACAAAGCCGCTGTCGTCCACGCAGCCTTTGCCCCGGTAGTCGTCGAAGTCCATGTTGTCGCCGTTGCCCGCCTCCAGGGTGTTGTCAGCTCCCAGGTGGTCCTCCTGGTCGGCGACAGCCGGGGGGAGGAGGCTAGGGGTCATCAGCAGGAGAACGCAGGCTGCATGCAGTCCAGGAGCCATCCTGCACGGGTTCCTTTGCTCGGCCACCAGCCCCTGCTCCGCACTGGGCTGCAGCCGCCCATAAAAAGCTGCAAAACACATGGCACAAGAACAGGTTTAAAGAAATACTTGCAATGTTGCATACACCTCTCACTACACCGCCTGACGGCCGCTGGAGCACTTCTGTAGGAATTGTAGAAGATGTCAGCCAATTGATTGCATAGCATGTGATAATCAATGTTCTTTAAGGAAAATTTTAAAAAATCATTCAGGACGCCGGCAGAAATCTCCCTACTCTTTTTTCCAAATAGTGCTGCCTTTCCTGACAGAGGAAAGGGGCAGTGTAGCACACCCTAAGCACTGCACCGGGAGCATTCCCCTGCGACGGGATTTGAACCCGCGACCCTGACAACTTAAGAGTAAGGGCTGCCCACTCAACACGGCTGTCACCACAGGATCTGCATGTCAGGCACACGGCCAGGTAGGGCACGGAGAAACTGCACAAACTTTACACTCGGGGTGGAAATTTATATATACATATATATATATGAAACGGGAACTCATTCTGCAGATCTCACGGTGCAATACGACAAACATGTCAAACTTCTTGAAAGGAAAACGAACCTGTGTGTTGGGGGGGGTGGGGGTGGGGCGAGGAGCTGCAAAAAACACCCCTTGCGCTGAACATAAGTCTCGTTCTCTTCGGGAATGCCGATGACCTTCCAGTTACAGTGTTAACGGCACAGTCCGAATCACTGTCTGATTGATACCGTTTTCGGCAATGTTAATTACACCCAAAGATGGCGAGTGAATAAAGACAAGGTCACTGGGCTAGTGTGTGTGTGTGTGTGTGTTGGGAAGGTTGGGGGAGGGGTTTATATATTTTTGATTAGCTTGTCGGACTTGACCCTCTCTATTCAAAGGTTGCATTGCACAGGATTGGGAGGTTAATTTTTTTAATGTAAAAAATGACACCAGTTGCAGGCATGTCGCATTGTCTTCCTGCAACTTCGTGCGGTATATACAGCAACTGGGGAGGGTGATTAGTTAATGCCATCCCACACAGGCCGGGCTGCTGCTTGCGGGTCAGTTACAGCCACAGTGTGCAGGGTGGAAAACACATAGCTCGGTTACCTGTGGTCGCTTGCTGATGATTTGTGGCCAGTTTACGCAGCGCGCATCTTCATTGAAGGCGAAAGAGTCGCTGGACGGGAGCTGGCGAGGTCACACATGGTCTCCAAATCGCCTCAAGGTCTCCCCCTTTACTCAGTCCGCCGTCATCCTTCCCCAGCGACGCCGCCAAACAGTAAAGTTGGCCCAGAGATAACCCTTTTTAAATACTGAATGCCAGGCGACGTTCTGTGCCGGGCCAGCCCACCTTGTGGAGACGGGCTGCTGCCAGTGTGTACAATGCGGTGCAGGATCCCACCGGAGAACCTAACAGCTCTTGCATGTTCGCGCCGCGCTCCCGATGGCCTCTGGCTGCACCAGCTGGGACTGTTCGGCCCTGGCGGGCATCACCTCACCACAACAAGGCTGGCGCTTTCAGCACCAAGGAGAGCGCTCGAAGACCCAAAGCGTTTTCCCCCACTCTGTGTGTGTGTGTGTGTGTGTGTGTGTGTGTGTCTGTGATTATGTGTGTGTGTTGCTCTCGGTCCTCGCCCTGACGCACCACTAGCTCGATCTTTAAGTCCAACACCACAGCGGAGACAAGGCGGGGGTGCTCCAAACGGATGCCCTGTTAAAGAGACCAGGCAATCGCCCCTAAACTCAGGCGAGGCTAATGTAGGTCCAATCAATTGAAGCTCGTCACCAGATCTCCGAAATTGTCCGGCTTTTTGTCACTGCAGTCCCTCTATATTGGTCCTGTCCTCCTGATCCGCAGTGGTCTCCTGCTCTCTCCGACCATCTCACTGTCTCGGCTCGGGTCTGCTTGCTTTGCTGGCAGTAACTCTGATTTATCCAGTCGACTCGAGGTCATGTTGCTTGCTCGGCTAAGAGTCCTCTAAGAGGCACTCTGGCTGAGAGCTTTCCGGGCATGTAGTACGTCCGCGCTGTCATTAGGCGTCATTATCAAACAACATATCTCGATCAAACACAGCAGAGGACCACTAGGATATTCCGCCTCCTCCTACCTAGTGCAAAACGCGTGCAGGTCAGGGTCACTGTACATACAGTAGTGTAACACACACACACACACGATAGCAAAAACAACATGCTGCGGGTGCTGGAGATCTGAATTTTTTAAAAATAAGAAGTGCTGGAGAAACTCAGCAGGTCTATGGTGACAGCAAAAGAGTTAACGTTTCGAGTCCAATGTGACTCTTCTTTGGAGAGAATATCAACACTTATTACAATGTAGACTCTTCACCGATCGGAGACAATTCCACTTGGGGGACATCATTGTATCTTTCAGCCCAAAAAAACAAGTCAATTAGCCTCATTGCCCACGCTCTGTCCCAATGACCCCGTAATTTTCTTCCCATCAATTCTTTATCCAATTCCCTCTGAAAGTCACTGTTGAATCTGCTTTCACTACATTTCAGGCAGTCTTATACGACTTGATCAGCATTACTTACCTATGGCTAGGCAGCAGAGCAGCAAGGCAGAAACTATGTTATTGAGCTGTTTGAATTGTGGAATGAGTAAGAACGCTAGGCGCTCTCTGATATTTAGAGGAACACCATCTACACCAATTAGATACAAACACTATAAACACCCAGTGTCTTTCAAACACACTAATTTATTAATTGACAAAAGATGAGAAAAGTTGATTATTACGCTTTGGATTACACAGTTTAGAAGGGCTCGACACTACATTATCCAATTTTTCCACAAAATATTTCTGATTCATACATAAGAGCCAAAAGCACATCTTAAACTAAGTAAAAGGTGGAATCAACATTTGGATATTATAACTATTGTTTCATGTCCAGAGGCGGATGGTACCATCAGAGCCTCCTGATACCACATATTCACCCTTGTGGTCAAATAGCACACACTGCACAGCGTCTTCATGTCCTGATAGACTGTACAACTGACCTGAGGGCAGATCCAATATCTTCACAGTCCCATCATTGCTGGCCATGACCACCAGTTGACCTGGGGAGCAACAAAAAAGAAAAACTTGAAAAATGTAGAACCATGAACTAAATAAGGGTGGCATCACTTTTATTGAACATCAGAGCAATACAATGGTGTTATTATTAAGACGTACTCATGTCCACCTAGAAACCATCATTTAACACCTGGGTTTTTTGGAAAAAAAGATGCAGATACCTGCCTACTAAATACAGCTATGCAGTTTCTCGCAAAAAGCTCATTAAATCATTTGTAATAATGTGTACCCATTAAAAGGTCATATGGTGTCAAGAGTACCCTGCTGTGGAAATCACATCAACAGCTTGGATGTTTTAGCTTTCGTTTCTTACTGCTAATATGATAAAAATCAGCAGGGACCTGAATTAATGAATTTGAATTAATGAACTTGTAGTGTTTGGGCAGTATACTCTGCATCATAAGGTGGGTACCATACTTTGGTGTGGAGTGCACCAATAAAGTGCAGCAAAAACAAAATCCCACTTCTTTCTGGATAGCGACAAGTGCATGCCCTTCAGGAAAATAGTGAAAGGCCTTAAAGAGCGTACAGAACATATTTACTCAAACAGTGCCAGGAATGCAGGGCATAAGTTACATGGAGAGACTAGAATAGCCAGGGTAGTTCCCCTGAGGCAATAGGAGGTTCTGTGGAACTTTAACAGAGGTGCTCAAAATCACAAGAAATTTGATAGATTAAATAAGGAGAAACTATTTCTGCTGGCAGATTTAAACAGAGACAGTACATAGTAAAATTTAAATGAGGAGAAACAATTTTAGACAGTGAGTTGTTGTGATCTGGAATGCACTGCCATAAAGGATTTTGGAAGCAGAACCAATAGTAACTTTCAACAAGGAACTGGATAAAGACTAGATGAGGAAAACATTTCAAGGTTATGGGGAAAAGCAGGAGAGCAAGAACTGATTCAGTGGCTCTTTCAAAAAGCTAGCACAGGTAGAATGGAACAAATGGCCTATTCTCAGTTGTATAATTTTATTATTCTTCAAGAAACCTCCATGATAACTGTGAGCCCTTGGAGCCTGCATTCAAAATTAATCTAAAAAAAAGTTAAAATACATGGGGAGGTTGTTTAAAACTTCCATAAACATGGATTAATGACACAATTTAATAGAGAGAAACTATTTTATATAGTGAAATAGTCCAGAAAAAAAATCAGCATAATTTTAAGATTAGAGGTACACATTTAAAGGTGATGGCATTGAAACATTTCTTCATGGAGAAGTGGACACTGGTGTAGTGAGGATAGCACTGGAGTTGTACTTCCTAAATTCCAATTACTGCTCTTGGAACATGAATTCAAATCTCATCATGTAAGCCAATAGAATTTAAATTTTAATAATTATCATACTCTAAATTAAATAAACTCATCTCAGTGATAATGACCATATTTATTTTGCATCTCCACGTGCATATTTTTACCTTTAGAAATGCTGGGCATGTGCCAGGACAACTAGTGAGGTGATTATCAGTTGATGGAATCGCATCATGAATGCTCTTTCTGTGGGCAACAAGTCCTGCAGTGAGTCTTCAACCCAGAGCTTTTGACTGAGAAATGCAGCATGACCTCCTGAGTCATAAGACCTCCAAAATGGCGACCATGAAACTACCAAGTAATATAGAATTGGCTCCCCAAAATAACTGACGAGGCTGGGGCTCACTCAGAAAATTTCAGAACTAAGATTGATAGATTTATGTTAGGTAAGGCTTTTACAGGACAGGAACTAGAGCAGATGAATAAATTCAAGAAAGAGATCAATTTGGTTAGGTTTGTTAATGCCATTTTAGTGAAGAAAGAATGTAATGTAGAGTCAACTAACTCATAATGATGCCAAACAAAGAAATCTCTTTTGCTCACACATTTTGTTGTTTTTTGCAGTTTTAGCAAACTGGTTCTCAGCTAGCAATGGAGGTAACATATTATCGTTGTGCAGAATATACATCAGAATATAAATCCACCAACTTTACACTAATTAATAATACCCCATCTACTACTAATCTTTTTATGACTGTATTTGAGATTAATAGCTGAAATCTTTTTCAATATTGTTTAGGTTTCTTTGGCGGAGAATGAATCTTTTGGCCTAGAATTCAGCAGGCTGATGTTCCTTTGCTTATGAACTAAATGTTATAATAATAAGCCGCATGTAATAAAAAAATCAATAAATTCATTTTAAGCCACAATCTGGGCATCCATATACATAAATAAGGCTGTTGGTGTGGGCTGGAATGTATTACAACTCATAACCCAAACCTATTTGAGCAGTAATGTGCCTGACATTTTACTTTTGGTTGAGTTGCTATGTACTGTGATGACACAAATTAATCAATACAAATAATAATCTGGGAACAGATTTAAAATATCAAAGGCACTTGAGACAGCCAGAAAGACTGTGAGCCCTGACTGACCTTCTCTAAGTAAATGTGATCAGGAAATTGTCCTGTTGCTCTGCTGAAGCTGTATTGCTCATTGTGACTTTGGCTGCATAAAACATAAGGTTTGGAAGGGGGTACACTTAAACTTTAATCAGTCCCCCCCATTTATCAATAGACAGCATATTTGTGACAGTCAGAGAGTTACATGAACATACATACTTAAAAGATTTATTCAGTAATTGCTGTGAATGTTCTAGTGCTTTTGCAGAGGTGTATTTTGCTGTCTGCAGTTAAGTATGATAAATTTGCACTGTTTACCAGCTTTTAATAACTAGCTAGCTTCTTCAGCCAGAACAAAGCCTGACACAGCACCTGCTACTGGATAGATGGGGGTGTCCAATGCAGCAGGTGCCAGTGTTTATTATGGATCCTGGTGATGACTGAAATCTGCTGAATGAATCACATTGGGTTTCCGGACACTTCTTGCGCTTGCTACCAACCAGTCTGAAGAACAAATACAGTTCCACCATTCCAAAAGCAAAACTACACCATTAACTTCAAACAAATGTTCCCCAGGAGCAAACATAGGGTTTACATCTGTACTCAAGGACTGAATGTGTAGCAACGTAGAACATTTTGTAAAAGTAACAGATATAAAAATCACTGCACTCCACTGTGAGGCAGTGAGTCTGTTCACATACCTCCCAAGTGCGGCTTGACAATATAGTTTCATTCTAAGTAGCCATGCTATGGAAGAGGAATTGATCTCAACTGAAAAGTGATCTTACCCCCCACAACTGTTTTTTAAAATTTGGTCTTGGAACGTGGGCACTGCTGGCTGGACAGCATTTATTGCCTGTCCCTAGTTGCCCTTAAGAAGGTGGTGGTGAGCTGCCTCTTGAATCACAAGTGGAAGTGGTTGTGGGTTTGGAAGGTGCTGTCTGAGAATCTTTGGTGAATTTCTGCACTGCATTTTGTAGATAGTATACACTGCTGTTACTCAGCATCAGTGGTGGAGGGAGTGGACGCTTGTGGATGTGGTGCCAATCAAGCGGGCTGCTTTGTCCTACATTGGGTCAAGCTTCTTGAGTGTTGCTGGAGCCGCACCCATCCAGACAAGTGAATGAATGAATGAATGATTTATTTCTTGTCATATATATCTTAAAAATACAGTGAAAAGTGTTTTGGCACCATAATCTGGAGCGACTTTGAGTTACAACAAGGATAGAAAGAATTACTTAAATAAGAGTTCATCTTCTGTCTTAAGCACAACTTCAGGGCTTCTACACAGTCTCTGCAAGCTGTTCCGGTCCTCAAGGAGACACGATGATGCTGACACCCCAGAAGACACTGCCAAGAGCCCAGGCTCCGGGCCTACTGCCGCCAGGAGTCCAGGCTCTGGGCCTACTGCTGCCGACAGTCCAGGCTCTGGGCACCATTGCTGCCAGAAGTCCTGGTCCATGCTGCCAATGCTGCAGCCACTGCCCTGCAGATACCACTCTGGCCTTGAAGATGAAGAAGAAAGGAAGAAGAAAAGAAAAAGACAAAAAATACACAAAGTTGTGTTTGAGGATCCATTTCACTAATATTCAATACCTGATTGAGAATCTTATTCCTGTTGTTCAATAACTATATATGCAGCCACATGGTCCCAGATGTTATGGTCCAGGTACTTAAATTCAATTCATTAGTGTATGACAGGCTTTTATAGCTCAAACTTCAAAGGTGATTGATTTTATAAAGTGATAATCCAGATTACATGGGGCACTGACAAACATGACCTGCACATGTCAAAGGAAAACTTGTTGATAGCTTGGGCCCTAAAAGATAATAAAGTGAACAGTTTGGAATCTACTCTCTGCATTGCAAAAGTTCCCGTCTTTTTATTCTTTTGATTTTATACTTGCTCTGGGCCTCTTTGAGCCAAAGGAAGTCAGAAAGCATTTGGATCTATTGACCTAATACCATGCCAACCTCTTAATTGAGGAGATCATTGTGTACAGTAGGTAGCTGCTCAATCCTTCAACCCTTCTGAGATATTTCTTCAATTTCCCACATTCACACAACGACTACACTTCAAATGTAGTTCATTGACTGAAAAGAGCTTTTGGAATGTCCTGAGGTCTTGAAATGCACTAGATCAATTCTAGTCATTCTTTCTCATATCAGAAAACTGTAAGAAATTATCTGCCCTTGGAAAAGACACCCATTAAATCCTGTTAATCTGTAGCAGGCCCTGTGAGCTTTAGATCCACTTTCAGAATATTTGGGATAAATATCCCTGATAAGGCATGGCCAAAAAAAATAGTGACAGTCACCTGGGTGTGAGAAATGACAGACAAAGGAAAGTATACAAAATTAATTGAACACTATAGCATTAGGTCTATCTCGCTCCTGTCTTTAATTCAGCAGCCTGCCAAAGCTGACACATGCAAAGAACAGCCTGGTCAGGATTTTTCACAAGGTCATTTGTCTCTGCCGAGGACATAATTTTAAGCACATGTCTTTGTGTAGACTTTTCTGGGCCTCATAAGATGAAACCTCAAAGTCACATACATAAAACAAACTGTTTGTAAGAAGGCAGTAAAATTCCCATACAAGAAAGAGGTAAAGGATGACCTCATTGCCTGGGTACTCGAAGGAATGGGGTTCATCTTAGCCATCGATTCCCTGGTAATTGCATAATTGAATGGGAAGGTATGATTGCATTAGGATCTACTAGATGTACAAGTAACATATATGTACAGGCAGACTAGGAGAAAGGTCACATTGGATGGAGGAAAGGCTCCCTCAAGGATGATGGAAGCCAGCTTTGACTTAACATCTCCTACCAGGTCAAGAGAGAACCAAAGGAAAACGACTATTGACAATAACTTTGCTTCACATGTCTTAAATCTATTTGATCTGCCACCTGAAACTATCCTTGCCTGTTACTGGTCATATGTCTACTTAATCTGAGTGGGAATGGTCACCTCTTCACAAACTGCTTGTATTGCCTTAACACTTGAATATTCTGCAATCACAGGAATCCAATCCTATATGGGGGCTAGTTGGGTGTCAACACAAAAACCAGTTGTGTGTGTCATATATTGGGAAGAGTTTGTTTTCAATAAGACATTTTCCTATATTTATTATCAAGGGACAAATGCAAATTTTATTCAAAGTAAATATCACAGTACAGGAGCTTTAGTGGCATTTAGAACTCAAATGATGAGACAATAATAGAGAAAATGATAATGTCATTCCTGTCAGTAAATGATGAACACATCAACCACAAAGATAACTGAAGCCTGAAATGCGAAAGCATTAAAAAATGACTGATTATATATTTATAAAAGATGGTTGAAGTACAATTTAACCTTTAAATACTGACATACGTTTTGTGTACATGTTGCTTGTTGAGACACCGTTTACTGCAAATACTCTGAACCTGAGACACTCTTAATAGTTAAAGATGAAGTGAAAGTCTAAGAGCCAGATTTTCACCATATTAGAGATCCTTTGCAAATAGTCAAAATCATAGAGGTACTCAGAAATATTAAGATGATCCCCTGAACATAGTATTTCCCATTTCCAGACAGCTGGGGTGCGCACATGCACAATTCAAAGCGAATTCATTCTGTTCAGAATCTGGAGTGTGGAGATTAAACAAGGTCAGAGCAGGCCTGTTCTTGTGCATTTCTTTAGGAAAGCCAGTGTACCCCTTTGGAGAGCTGAGGTACTCCTGTAAAGTTATACTTAAATTTGTAATTACCACTTCAGAAAAAAATTAAACCCTGGCCTCTTCTTGCTTTTGAAGGGAGTGGGAGGAAGGGCTGCTGGTCTTTCAGGATAATTTTTTTGTTGCTCTCACATATTATAGCATCCAGGTGTAAGGAAGATCTTGGTGCTTTTGAAGGCCACATTGTGCTTCATCCCAGGGAGCATGGATGATGGACAGAGCTCCCTGTCATATAAAGTCCGCAACTGCCAATCACCATGAGCAGCTGAAGCTCAGAGGGACAGCAGATGTCAGTAACAAGAGGCTGCAGCTCACAGCCCAGGAAGGATAAAGGGGAATGGGAGGAAAGTCAGACCCTTTCTTGTGCAGAGACTCTGCAGACCTAAGATGTCATACTTTAATATGATGCATAACTAATGACAGAGAAATCTTGGATTGAGCAATGAGGTTGTCAGAGACAACTGTTGCAGCAACAACAGGAGCCACAATATACTGATCTCTGTGTCTTGTCAGCAGCAATGAAGATAACATTCACACTAAATGTCTATATCTCAGGTCCTTTCCTTGCTCACTCGATGTGCCAGCTAGGCTGTTCTAGCCATCAGCACATAGACGACACAGGCAGTGATGGGGTGCATTCTTCAGATTGGAGAGCAAAGTTGTTTTCCCTTTATATAGCCTCTGTACACAGATAGACAAGGCCTTTGTCCAAATTGTAGGTTTCTTTTAGGTACAGGGCATCATTGATTTGTACGCATGTTGCAATAAGGGCCACAATCAGACTGTAGACATCTTCTGTCAACTAAAAGTCTTTTCAATAATTCAATGTGTCGGTTGTATTGTGCACAAAAGATTGAGGGGCAACTGGAAGAGGATGTTGCAACTTGCCCATCAATTTCAACCACTGATGTCCTTTAGGGAAACCGCCATCTGAGGCAGAGGGCAACAACAACACAAGCCATGTTGTCATCAAGCATAATATCAAGAAGGTCATTGACATTTTAAAGATGAAATTCAGTGCCTCAGTTGCTCAGTTGCCCTTCAATATGTCCCGGCAGAGTCTCACGAACAGTGGTTGAATGTTGCACAACATAGCACAGCATAGAAACCACCAAGTAGATGAAGAAAAGGTCATGGGCAGAAATTTTACCTGTGAGGAACAAATACACAAGGAGGAAGGATTGCCATGTATGATAGTAACTTCTGCCACAGTGTCTGATAGTGCGATGTCCCGTTGTACATTGCCTTTCCTCCAATAAACAGTGAAAGGGATATGAGGTCTCAGGTCTCCAGTCATCCCACCAAACGCCCTTACACAGAGCTCAGAGTCCTGGCCCAACCTCTAATCGATTGGCTGACTGGCTCGCTACAATTGCCCAATGTCCTCCAGGCTAGGGAGACGCAGCCAGTATGGTTTCCTTTCCTCCCTCCATGTCTGATGTAGTCTCTTTTACTTCCTTATCCTTTGGGGAGCAATGCGTCCTCCACATATTGTACATGACATCCGTAGGTATGCCATCTATCTTATTCCACTCTATTCCTGCTATTAATAACGAACATTTTCCTTCTGGTTATCTTTTGTTTCACCTTCAAACCCACCACATCTCCAACTTGTTGTCCCTGTTTGTCGCTTGTTCAGGTGGGCCTCACTCTTCGCTTATCAGCCTCCACATCCTCTAACTGTCCTAACAACAAACATACCTGTCCCACTGCCTCTCCCTTGGCTGGCCCTAATAGGGATAACAGGGCACCTCTCATCCAGCATGGATCACATCACATTAGCCGGCTCCTCCTTCTGGTTGTGAAAGCTTCCTGATCTGGACCCTGAAACTGTGGGGAATACATACCCGCTTGCGTAGCCAAATCCATCAAATGTTTTATACCTTTTGGCATGCTCTTCCATTTTTTGGCATCACCTTCCCAATCTATTGGGGAAGGGTACTTGTTTCCTACTGCTAGCGTCAATGCATTCCACAATGATCCAGCTTGCCCTATATTTGTAAAGACAGTATTCACACTTAGTGTCAACACTTAGTGCTCCCAGATTCCCTCGACTCTGTGGCACTCAGCATAATATGGGTGGCACCCTAGTCCTACAACTGCGCCAACCAAGAGGCCAAGGGTTCATCCAACTTATGCTTAAAGCACGACCCCAAATCCTGCAATTCGGACATAGAAGAATCTCTCACTATTCTCAAATTTTGGTGTTTTGTCCTCCACCTGTTTTTCCTTATTTGTTATTAGGGATCGTGCTATTCGTCTCTTCTCTGAGGATAGCTCCAGAGGTGGAGCATCCCCTTCCCCAACTGTCCATTCATACTCTGAATCTGATGGATACCAAATGTCTCCATCCCAATGGTCAGGGTTGCATTGTGAGGTTAATAACGTGCGCACTTTGACTGGGTCAACTTTCCAATTGTGCTGTTTTGCTCTCTTTTTCTGTTGTACTGTCGCCAGACGCCATACTATCTATCTGATTCTGTTCCTCCTCTGCCTTCACAGCTCTCTCCTGCGCTGTCTTAACTGCTTCTGTTGGGATAACGTTATGCTGTTCTACTGCTGTCAGTGTGGCCTCAAACTGCCTGTTTCTGGCCTAGCACTCTTTCAGTTCCCTACATATAGAACGCAAAGTGGTTAACAATATCCATCCCATTTGCGGTACACTGTCCTTGCTTTTGGGGAAGCCTGCATCCCACAAGCACTCGTGTACAGCAGTCTATATGAATAATCCTCCTTTTTTTCCCAGTTCTGACCATTCCCCATTCTTGCGGGGACCTAATTGTGCAAACAAATTAGCTACAGACCCAAATCCAGAGTCTGCTGCATTCTATCCTGGAATTCGGAAAGTCTCCGGAGCAACAGGTTACCTTTCCCTACTCTTAAAAATGTTCTTGAATCTCATCCTTATTTCTGTATTGTTCTGCAAATTCAAGAAAATACATCTCGTGAGACCATTGACTACACAAAGCCTGAAGGGATCAATGCTGAGGCAGCAAAAATATCAGGAGATGCCAGGATTATGTCTTGTCAAATATCAGGCCCTCAATGCATTATATGTTCTTGTTGTTTCTATAATTGTTTTTGCTTATTAGAATGTGGTATACTGGCTAACTGTTTGGAACAGCATATACCATATACATTGGCAATATACCAAATGTATAATCCAATTACTGTTGCTATTTAAACCCCCTGCCGAAACTGGTACCCATGTCAGATGTAAAGTAATTTGTCATTTGTACCATTCATCTCTTTTGCTTTCATAAAAATTGCAAAGCTTTTACAGTAGAGTGGATTATGCATTTGCAGTTGCCTTTGATAGTTATGTTTATTTATTGCAAGTGAAACTGCTTTTATGTTCAAAATTTACTATTTTTACAGAAAATGTACTAAGACCTCAGATCCTCAACCGATCCAAATAAAAGATAAACTTTTTTTTTAGAATACTGTTTAGATTTAGACAATCCCATGCTGCATGAATAACCGGAGTTACTAGAATTTTAAAAAATGTACCGTATATCTATCTAATTATTTGTCTCATACAGGAAGCTTTTCAGATGTGCAATATTTACTTATTGAGTCATAGAGTCATACAGCACAGAAGAGGCGCTTTGACCCATCAAGTCTGCATCGATCTATCTACATTAATCCCACTTTCCAGCACTGAGCTCACAGCCTTGAATGTTATGATTCCCACCACTGTCTGGGTGGAAAATGTTTTCCACAAATTCCCCCTAAAACCAGCTGCCTTTCACCTTAAAATTATGCCCCCTCATTATTGACCCTTCAACTGAGGGGAGTAGCAGCTTCCTATACACCCTATCCATGCCTCTCCATAATCTTATACACATAGCCAGGTCTTCCCCTCAGCCTTGTCTGTTCTAAAGAAAACTACCTAAGAATCTAACCTCACTAAGGGGCAACTTTCATAGCTGAAATGCCTCATCCCAGGCAACATCCTGCTGAATCTACTTTGCACCCCTCCAGTGCAATCACATCCTGTCTATAATGTGGTGATTGAAACTGTACTCCTGCTGTGACCTAACCAAAGTTCTATACAACTCCAACATAATATCCCTGCTCCTATGATCTATGCTTCATTTGATAAAGGCAGGTGTCCCACATGCCTTCTTAGCTACCCTACTAACTTCTCCCTCCACTTTCAGGAATTTGTGGACAAGCACTCCATAATCCTGCTGTTTCTCTGAGCATTCTAGTGTCCCTCCTTTCATTGGGTATGATTTGGATGTTAACATAGGAGGTATGGTTAGTAAGTTTGCAGAAGACATCAAAATGGGTGGTGTAGTGGACAGTGAAGAAAGTTACCTCAAAGTACAACAGGCCCTTGATCAGATGGGCCAATGGGCTGAGGAGTGGCAGATGGAGTTTAATTTAGATAAATGTGATGTGCTGCATTTTGGAAAGGCAAATCAGGACAAGACTTACACACTTAATGGTAATGTCCTCGGGACTATTGCTGAACAGAGACCTTGGAATGCAGGTTCATAATTCCTTGGTAGACAGGGTAGTGTAGAAGGCATTTGGTATGCTTGCATTTATTGGCCAGTGCATTGAGTATAGGAGTTGGGAGGTCATGTTGCAGCTATACAGGACTTTGGTTAGTTCAGAAAAGATTTACAAGGATTTTGCAAGGATTTGAGAGTTTGAGCTACAGAGAGAGGCTGAATAGGCTGGGGCTATTTTCCCTGGAGCATCCGAGGCTGAAGGGTGACCTTATAGAAGTTGATAAAATCATGAGGGGCATGGATAGGATGAGTAGCTAAGGTCTCTTCCCCAGGGTGGGGGAGTCCAAAACTAGAGGGCATAGATTTAAAGTGAGAGTGGAAAGCTTTAGAAGGGACCTAAGGGGCAACTTTTTTTTTCACGCAGAGAGTGGTGTGTGTATGGAAATGAGCTGCCAGAGGAAGTGGTGGAGGCTGGTACAATTACAATATTTAAAAAGGCATCTGGATGGATACACAAACAGGAAGGATTTAGAGGGATATGGGCCAAATGCTGGAAAATGGGACTAGACTAATTTAGGATATCTGATTGGCATGGACGAGTTGGACCAAAGGGTCTGTTTCCATGTACAGCTCTATGACTCTGTGTGTGCTCTCTTGTATTGCTGCTTCATCCAAAGTGCATCACCTCACATATAATAGGGCTAAATTCATCTGCCACTGATCTGTTCATCTGACCAACCCATCTATATCTTACAGTAAACTAAAACATTTTTCCTCACTTTTAATGTCCCGGCTAATCCTCATATCATCCACAGACGTACTTATCAACTCCCCCCCTTTCTCATCTGTACATTTTATATTATTCAGGAACAATAAGAGTTGATCCCTATGGTACACCACTGGACACTGGCCTTCAGACACACAAACAGTCTTCTACCACCATACAGTGTCCCCTGCCACTAAGCCAATTTTGGATCCATCTTGTCATGTTACCCTGGATTCCATGTGCTTTTTACCATCTTTAGCAGTCTTCCATGTGGGGCCATGTCAAAGGCTTTGCTGAAATCCAACTAAGTCAACTGCATGACCTTCACATACATACCTGATCACCTCCTCAAAAACATTCCACCAGATTTGAAGGGCATGCCCTCCTTGCGAGAAAGCCATTCTGACTATCCCTGATAAAACCTTGCCCTCCAAGTGGAGATTAAATCTCTCCTTCAGAATTTTCTCCAATAATTTCCCTACCACTCTTGAGACTTGCTGATCTGTAATTCCCTGGTTTATCTCTACCACCTTTCTTGAAAAGTAGAACCATATTAGCTATCCTCCAGTCCGCTGGCAAGTCCCGTGGCCAAAGAGAAATTAAACAATTGGGTCAGAGTCCCAGTAATTTCCTCCCTCATCACCCACAGCACCCTTGGATATAACTCATCTGGACCTCGGGGTTTGACCACTTTAAATCTGCCAAAACCTCCAGTACCTCGTCACTCCCCATGTCAACCTGCTTAAGAACCTCACAGTCCCTGTCCTGAGATTCTGTACTTACATCCTCGTTCTTCCAAGTGAAGACAAAAGTAAAGTACTCATTTAACATCTACTAATGTTCTGCAGAGCTACACACAGATCGCCCATTGGATTCTAATGGGCCCCAACCTTCCTCTTTCTCTTAATATATTCACAGAATATCTTGGGATTCTCCTTTCTTCCATGATCCCTTTTTGCTCCCTTAATTGCTTTTCCCCTGCACTTTCTATAATCCACTATGGCCTCTATTCATTCAGTTCTGTTTCACTAACTAAAAGTCTCTCTTTTTCTTCTTATCCAAGCCTGAATATTCCTAGACTTTAAAGGGAATATGTTAGCATTGTACTCTCTCTATTGACTTTTGTAATGCCACCCCCACTGAACCACCCCCTCCCCCCACAACATTCTGCTTAGATTTTCCCCCAAATTATTGGTCCCCGTCTACTTTGGCCAGATCCTGCCTTATTTTAATAGAATCAGCCTTGCTCCAATTCAAAACCCTTTTTGCAGACCATCTATCCTTTTCCATAACAAATTTAAATTGTTGTGTGGTCTCTATCACTAAAATGCTCCCCCCTCTGTCACTTCAACCTTTTGGGTTTCATTCCCCAGAATTGGGTAATATACTGCACCTACCCTTGTTGGACGTTCTACATTTTAACTTGTAAAGCTCTTCTGAGTACATTTCAAGAAATCTGGTCTGTCTAAACCCTTTACACTATGACCATTCCAATTAATGTTGGAGAAGTTCAAATCCTCTGATGTGAGTTTCCCCTCTTTATTTGTCAGCTTTACCTACATTTGAAGACCCTTCCAAGACATTATCCACCTTATTGCAATAACTGACCCCTTAATTACTACTGTGACACCAGCTCTTCTTTTACACCCTCCCTTGGCTCGCCTGAAGATCTTATACCCTCAGAATGATGAATTGCCAGTCCTACCCCTTGATCAATATGTCTGCGTGATGGCAACAAGATCATAATTCCACGTGTAAATCCATATCCCCTTAACCCATGCTAGCATTAAAATCAAGGCCATCCAGTCTCACTTTTCTCTCTTGAATCACAACATGGCTCAATTCTGCCTGTCTATTCTGGGCAACTAATTGTTCTTTTCTGTATTACGTCTTTGTTACAAGTTTTACACATTTAAATAAAAGGTCTGTAATTACAAAGCATCAACTGTGAAAACAAGAATCTTATAGGGGCCTAAATTATGTGGGTTATGAAGAGAAATCTGATTGAATCACACAAGATGCACAGTCAGGCCTTTCTCAACATTGGGGGCAACTAGTTGAAATTTTTGACTAAGTTGCACATGTTGAAATGAGAATCTCATTAGGGACTGGTGAATTGCCTATTAAGCAGAATTATTGCTTGTTAATGACTTTATTAACTGCCAATTTCACCTCACAAATACACAGCTTTTTATCATACCATTTGCCAAGACTAAACTCAACATTCACAATTCTTGACATGAAAGTCAGTACCTTGTGACTCCAGCTTGCTGCTCACTCCGAAAGATCTAAATGGAACACCACACACCATGTAGTTAATGAGGCGAGTCTGGTAGGATGCCCTAAGAAAATTTAGTCGACCTCACAGAGAGAAACCCTCATGCAGGTCCATGAAACTGATGGAGGATTCAGCCCAGGATTTCAGTTCCTCCATGTTGAAAGGATACCAGGTGTCACCGAGACTGATCCACTGTTTGGTAAGTTCAGTGGAAAGTTCTGAGGAAAGTCCTTTCATAGAATCACTGAAGGATCGTATAATCTTACAGCCTAGAAGGAAACCAAATGATCATGGCTTTTGAAAGAGGTGTCCAAAAGGGTAGGTCCTTACCCTAACTTTTACCAATGACCCTGCAAATTACTTTTCTTCAAATGTTTTGAAAGCTGCTCTGGAATCGATCTGAATGAGCCAGGCATTTACCACTTCACAGAAAGAATGAAGGGAAGTTAGATTTGAGGACCATACTTTGAGAGCCATTCCATGGGCTGAACAGTAAAGGGACTTGCAAATGCTCTGGCAAATGTTGATTGTCATTTCAACTTCCTTGCTGTCAGCCTTGCTGGCATACAACGCTTTGTGATTTGCATGATGCAGTCATGCAAACTTCATAATGTTCCCTGGAACAGTCTGGGTGGAGTATGAGGCAAAAAAGGTCGAGAGCAATGATGACTTTATCAACTACTGGTCCCTGATTAAGCAGGGAGCAAGTGCTGATAAATGAGGATGCACAGTTCAATGACAGCCTGCCTAGGGAAGCACAGTCTCCTGATGTGGTGTCCCTCAGTCATATCCAGGAAAGAATTTTGGATTAAACACCTAAGGATCGGGTAAGGCCTTTTACAGACAGCAACTTACATCAACTACTGCTGTACTTAGTTCTTGGGGATGTTGCTGCTCTTTTTCGATGCACAGTACTGAAATAAAAATGCATTTGTGATACAAATGATCTGAGAGTTTAGAGCTTATTATGGCACATGGGCTAAATACATGCTAAATATACAATACAGAAACTCTGACTGGGAAAAGTAAACAAGTGGTCAGAATTCAGGGTCCACATATGTTTGTTTGCGTTAGGAACTTCCTTGCAATATTTTTAGAAGGCAGTGAATTGTCCTACTAGTGTATGATGATCTGATTGCCTGCAGCTTGCTGACCCTTTAAATCCAATTTCGAGTCACGTCCATTAACCTGTGAAGCTAATCCCATAAAGTCTATTAAGCAGATTTGGTGCTGAACAAACTTCGTAGGCATGCAGTTAAAATTGTATTTTGGTCTTAACTGCATTTATATTTAGCAATGTTTTTACAGGGTACACTTGATAGAGTTAGGTCCAAAGATAAAATGGATGTCAGTGGTTTTTCAGCAGAAATGTGGCATCAAGTTGATCTTCAGTATTTTAACTGCTCAAATAGCTGTTTCCGCATGGTGAATTGGATTAAAACCACTGTCAAAAATTACAATTGGGCAGCACGGCAAGTGGAAGAGTTCTAGACTTAATTGTCAATGTACCTCAATTTTACATTTCTAGAGACGTGGAGGGAGGTGGGAGTGTGTAGTCGGTTCAGGATTTGGAGCCTCCCTCTACCTCTTTATTGGAAATGGGCTCAGCTTCAAAAATGACATGAGATCCAAGTGGAATCCTATTTCATGTCATTTTCTACCCCTTTTTCAATTTGTCTAACTGTTAATAAGTGCCTGTCTGTTTTTACTTCAATTGCAAAATCAGTATCAGTGCAAACAAGATTTCAATAATTCAATATATTTTCTGAAGAAGGGTTCAGACCTGAAACGTCAGCTTTCCTGCTCCTCTGATGCTGCTTGGCCTGTTGTGCTCATCCAGCTCTACACCTTGTTATCTAAGATTTCAATAATATTTGTTCACTTGAAGTAAAATATTTGAAATGAGTTAAACTGGGCGGGGACCTGTCTTTTCTAGAAAGCAAAATGCTGAGGGGTGACCTGATAAACGTATTTAAAATTATTAAGGGTTTAATAAGAAGTGTTTTCCATCAGATCATAAACATAAGATAGTCATCAATGAAACAAGTAAGGAACTCAAGAAAAACCTCTTTACAGAAAGTGTATGTGGATTATTGAATATGCTATCACATGGAGTGGTTGAGATGGAATTTATAAGAAAGCTAAAAGCACAATGTAGAAAGGGGTGGGTGAATAGAATGGTGGATATTTGTTGAAAATAAACACTGGAATGGGCCAGTTGGATCAAATGGCTGTTTCTTTGCTGCAAATTCTTTGTAATATGCGTGAGATTTCTTTCTCGTGCGCCTAGCATTTGATTTGCTTTGTTAACAAAAGGTGCAAATTTACTTGAAACATTTGGTATAAAAAACCTTGCCATATTCTTTACAAGTGAATACCTTTTCTACATATGTACACGTTCATATTTTATGTTCCAACAAATATTTCATTACATTTATCCACATTAAGTGCCATCTGTCTTTCTCAGCTGTTTGCTTCCATCTTTTTGAATGCTTCTTTATACTTGTCATCTGGCCCGATAGCTTAATGTCATCAGTAGACTTCATATAATCAGAGTTAATCTCATCATCCATGAACAATGTGAACAACAGGGACCTGGACCAGATTCCATAAAAGCTCACCTGCCACTGTCCATACCAGAGCTATCTTCTATTTAGCAGATTTATTTTCTTAAGATATCCCTACTATTATCATGAATTTTCAATACAGTTTACTAACGCAACATTAATTCTACAAGATGTAACCTTTAGAATGCTCAGGTATGTAGCTTTATAAAAAGTCTTCTAAAAATTAATTATAATTACGACTGTTATGGAGCTGACCAAACCCCCTTGAAATATATTCATAAGACAGCCTGGACCCTAATTTTTTCTGATTTTTAAAGGTAAGCGTAAGATGTTGCGTTCCGTTTGCAATTTGATTGGTCAAACTACTCAACTTTAACTAAAATACACTTTATTTTTACACTACAGTTAAAATACAGGCAAAATAAAAAGAAAATAACTGGCTTAACTGTAATTCTATCAAGAGGCTTAACAAAATAACATATTAATGACTACTAATTAACTGTTCCAATATAGCAGCATCTTATAAACACACCCTTGGCAAAAGCAAATTCAGTAAAATAGATTGACTCATATGCAATTCTAGCAGCAGGAAGAGAACCCCAGCTTTTAGCTCTAACAGAGAGAGGAAAAAGAGCTTCTACATCCAGCTTCAAGATCCCAGCAACTGCTGAAAGCTAAAACTAAAAATCATAATTCTGTGGGAGCTTGACCCCACCTAGTCAGGCTGCTTCTATTGTTCCAACTTCAAAAAAGAAACTAAGGCTTCACAAGCTGTTTTCTTTATTGGCTTTGAGCAGACCACTCGAAACCCTGTCTCAACCTTTCTTTATAAAAGTAGGGCAAAACACACCTCTTAAAGCCAAAGTATCATCACACCACATACTCTTTAATCTGCTAAATTGGCTGCAACCTCAAAGAATTCCAGTACACTGCTGAGACAGTTACCTCAAATCACAGTTTGGAGGCAGCTTTAATATGCATTCCTGTCCTTGACACATTAAAAAAGTTAAGATCATCCCATCAAAAGGTGGGTCAGATTTTCATGAAAAAAGAATCACAAACAAAATGAATAAGCAAAGCAGGAAACTCTCAAATGATAACAACATTTCAGGGGTAAAAGATAGCAGCAATACTATGCCTGAATGAAATTAAAGGATCAATTAGAAGTTACTGTGGTGTTGAGATTTTATGCAATATTCATAAGATGCTTTAAGCTGGACACTGGTGTGGCAGCTTTGATTCTTTTTGATGCTGAACCAAGTTGGAAAATAATTCCCTTCAGCTATCACAAATAAAGCTACGTGAACCAGGAAGCATAGAGCTTAAAGCAAAGGGACATATGAATACAACATTTGAAATGAGGAAAGCAAAAAACAAAAACGCTGAAACATTGTTTGTCATCTAGGACAAAAGTTCACAGTATCGCAGGTAGTTATGGCGCAGAAGGAGGTCATTCAGACTATCATGTCTATAGCAGCCCTCTGAATGAGCACTATGTGTTATTGTCCTGCCTCTTCCTTGAAACTCGGTGCATTATTTCAAATAATAACCTTTGAAGGCCTCCCCACAGGTCAGCATGATGGACTTTTCAAATATCCAATCTGACCTGAAATGCTTTAAACTTAGACAATTTAATATCATCTCTGTATGTAGAAAGAATAAATGACTCATATTTACCCATCACTCTGTTCCTTCCCCAATAAATTGGATACTTAAAGGTAAGACTAGAAACCTATTCTGGCAGTGTGTAAAATCTAAATAAGGAATGGAGCATTTCCTTCCTCTTTCCACCTCAATCCCAGCAGTCTGTTCAAGCTCTACTGTGTTAAGTTGCATTGATATGCTATACTTACCTGTTTTGAAACTAAAGCGTTAAATAAGCCCCAGTTCCAGAAAAAAACTTGTTCAAATTAGCTTCCTTAATTAACTAACAATGGCTGCTCCACATAGTGTGTTAGGGATCTTGTGGAACCATGGTATCATCCCTACCTCTGAGACAGGAGGCTTGGGTTTGAGTTTTATCTGATCCAGAGATATGTAATGCCAACTCTAAACAGATTGATTGGGAAATATATACTCCTATTTTGGCCTCTGGGTCCTGAATGTAAACAGTAAATTTCAATTAAATATAGACAAATGTGTATTTTTAGAATGAGGTTATGACTTTTTAAACACACCAAACTGCCAGCATTATGTTCAAGTTGCACTCAGCTTTTTGCCCTAAGCAAAGAAAACTTGGAACAATTTGCATTTAATATGTAGGCTTGGAAGAATTAGGAAGTTGCAAGGGCCAGCCTAGAAATCAGTAGTCTCCAAAGCAGCAAAAGTGAATCCAGAAAAATAACTAAACAAAGTTGAAACAAAATACACTCACAGGGATGAAGTCTCAAGAATCAGAGAAAGAAAAATTTGAAATAACTCCACAAAGACTGGTATCCCGACATCAAGTCACCTTTTATTTAACCATGGAGAATCTTTGACACTGATCCAGTTCCCTCAGAGCCAGCTCTCAGAGTAAACAGGATGTCTGACACTCCTGTTTTTGTCTGTCAGTCAGGTCTCCCTGATTGGAGCTATTAATCTGGTCCAATCAGGGAATTCATATTCTATGAGGTCCACCCAGCTGACCTTGTGACCATCACCATAAAACTGAAGTCAGATCAAGAGAAAGAGGCTGAAAACAAATTCAGCGAAGGTCCTCAGTCAAGTCAAAGGAGGAAGGGGATAAATATTGTTCTCATCAAATGTGGAACTGCAATAATTATCTCAGAGGAACTTGTCTACTTGACCTCCAGGCAGGTGAGCCAATGTGGATTTGTGATCAGCCTCATCACAGTTATCTGCTTGAATAAATACCACATATGCAGTCCCATATCATTCCAACTGAAATTATTCAGTGATCATGCAAGGTTTTCTCTATAGTCTTTTATTAACAGCATGCTCAGGATAGTCAGTACTGAATAGTTCCTCCAAACACTCTTTCAAAAGAATAAATAGATTTCACCCTAAACTCAGCAGAGGGTTTTATTTTCAGAAATAGGAGATATTAGCTGGACAGCCCTTCCTTGGAAGTTTGTTGCCCACCAACTGAAGATCTAAATACCAAAGCACTCTCCAAGCAGTCGTTATTCTAAACAGGGGTCTACAGCCGAGGAAGTCTTATCATCAGTCACATTATTTCTAAGAAGCCTTGCTAAAAAATAAATCTTCAATGTCCACAGTGACCTTTCAACAATCTGTTTTAAAGAAATCACTCCGGTCCACAAAACTTTAAATAAATCGATTTTTACACATTCTTTCAAGGCTTAAGACTTCTACTAAATATTAAGTATGTAACAGCTCAGTAACAACTGTACAAAGTAATTGGAGGTTCATGGCAGAGAAAAAGATCTGCAAGATGTCCTACTCCAGCAAATTCTAGGCCAATATCTTGCAGGTGGGACATACAAATTTGCATCATTATAATCATTCACACTTAGCAATAAATCAAATGTCTCATGTTAAACATGGTTTTATAAATATACTAATTTTCAGGAGTTTATTTTGGAAAGTTTTAAGTGAGGATGAAGGAGCTTATAGATTACATTCCATTGTCACTGCTGACATCTTATGATAACCTATTTTTTAATTATTCACATACAGATTCCACTAGGTCTCAATTTTTTAATGAACTGGTCCATCCAATCAGTAGACTTAATAACATACAGGCTATTGACCATTTAGTCCTACTTGTGTGCAATGAGTGTAGGCCCCACTCAGGAGCTGGTTTTACAGAGTCCTATTTTCTTGTATTCATTATAATCACCAATTTTTCTGCTTCAAAGCATTTATCTGTTATCTTTTCCAATACTGCAATTAATTTAGCATTGATTGTTACTTGTAAAACTCTTTCTATGGTTTAAAGTCTCATGTGTAAAAGTTTCTTCCATTCAAGTATCGAGTACTTGGAAAAACAAATAGAGATCTTTACTGGAACTCCCTCAATGTGTTCCTACCAGTGAAATGATCTAAGCACTCAGGCTCAGTAAAGACATACAGATCAATGGTAATGACCCAACAGTCATTCGAAGGACTTGCGCTACTCAAGACTGCCAATGATACAAGTAACAAGAAGAAAAAACACATTGTTTTGGCTGCTTCTGGATAAGAACACCAACAATTTTGAATTTTTATAGCACCTTTGATGTAATAAAACATTCCAAAGTACTTCACAAAAGTGTGATCAAACAAAATTTGATTCTCAGAGGTCTATAGCACAGAAAAAGCCCTTCAAGCCCTCAAAGCTGTGCTGTTCAAAACAAACAACTAACTATTCCAATCCCATTTTCCAGGACTTGGCCCATAGCCTTGTGTACTTTGGCATCCTGAACCTAGAAAGATATTTAAATAGATGGTCAATAGCTTGACAAAGAGAACGGCTTTAAGATATAGGGAGCTGGGGTTGTTTAAGGAGAGAACCTCAGAGCTTAAGGCTTTGGTAGCTGAAGGCATTATTACCAATGGTGGAGTGATCAAAATTGAGAATGCATAAAAGGCCAGAATTGAGGAAACACAGAAATATAAAAGGCATGTGGGGTTGGTAGAGGCTACCAGAGGGATAGGGAGGGGTAAAGCCAAGGAAATAGCTTTGAAAATGAAGGTGAGAATTTTAAAATTGAGGCATTGTCAAAATGGGTGATAGGTGAATATGGCTTGGTCCTAGTTAGATTAGAGCAGAACAGTATTGCGTGCCTTCAAAGTTATGTAACATGCAAGATAGGATGCCAACCAAGAAAGCATTGGAATTTTACTTTTATTAATTCACGGGATGAGGGTGTTGCTGGCTAGGCAGCATTTATTGCCCATTCCTAATTGCCCAGAGAGCAGTAAATGAGTCAACCACATTGCTGTGGGTCTGGAGTTACATGTAGGCCAGAACAGGTAAGGATGGCAGTCTCCTTCCTGAAAGCACATTAGTGAACCAGATGGGTTTTTATGACAGTTGACAATGGATTCACAGTCATCATTAGATGATTAATTCCAGATATTTGTAAAGAGATAAAACAGGTATGGATCAAGGCTTTATGAATCAACAAATTGAGGCTGGGGCAGAGTTACACTTTACCATGGAGATTAAAAGAACTTCATATTTCCTTATGTGGGAGGTGGCTTACCCATGATCCCCACCCTGGATATCAACCTGGATTGGACTCTAACCAATTAGCTCCAACTGGATGATCGAGTTCAAGTGTTAGAGGAAGATATTGTGGTCGACCTTGCCAAAGTCTGTGGATAGGTTGAGAAGATGGGAAAGAATAATTTACCATGACCACTGTCATACCAGATGAAGGTTGTGACTTGATGACGGCAACTCTAATGCTATAGCAGCAGCAGAAACCCAAATGGAGATGCAAGAATGGTAAACACAGATTTGGAAAGTAACAATACATTCAAGATCTTTGCCAAGGATAAGGTGTTTAGATTTGTTGAAGTTGTAGTAATGTGAGATCTCCACTTCTAAGTGAAAATAGACACAGGCTTAATTAGATATAATTATTTAGAAGGTATTGTACGCGAGGAAATGTTAAAACCTTCTGAAGACTCAGGCTGCAGTTCCACGTGATCTGACATCATTATTGGCATAGCTACGTTTGAACATGCTCAGTAGCTATTCCTAGAACAAAGTTTGAATAACACTTTAACCTACACCTTCTTCCATATTCTCTTAAGGTATGCTTTTCGTCATCATTACTTAAATCTTTACCCCTGCCTCTTCCGAAGATTTTCTTTGGCTGGAGGCATTTATCCCCAACAGCATTCTCAACTTTCTTGTAGGGTATATAGGATGCAGGGGCTGGAGTAATATAACAGTTTCTATGCTGACAAGAAAATTTCTAGAACTTCATCAAAACAACTTAGAATGACAAAAAAACAAAGTTAGGGCATTGTATCTGAAGGTATGCAGCATTTACAATAAGGTAGATGATTTAAAGGCATAAATGAAGTTAAACAGTTACGATGTAATTGCCACAATGGAAACATGGCTGCAGTGCAATCAAGAGTGGGAACTGCCTATTCAAGGATATTGAATATTTTGAAAGGACCAGCAAAAAAGAAAGGAGGTGGTTTTGAGCTGATAATAAACAATGTGATCAGTACATTAATAAAGGAGGATCTCCAATCAGAAGAATAAAATGTGGAATCTATTGGCTGGAGCTCAGAACTAGTGTTGGCCAGCTAACATTGAAAGAAGTTGTTTATAGACTACCAAACAGTAGGGATAATGGGAATGACGTTAATCTGGAGATTAGAGAGGCATGTAGTGTGGGTAAAACAGTAATCATAAATAAATTAAATCTGCATTTGGATTGGTTAAATCTATTGAGTATTAGTGTAATGGAGAATGAGTTTCTGGGGACTGTTGGGATTGGTTTTCTACAATATGTTGAGGAACAGACTAAAAAGTTGGATATTGTAGGCTGAGTAACAAAAAGACAAAGTCATAAACTTGTTGCAAAAGAATCTTTGGTGAGAAGTGACCATAATATGATAAATTTTTCTAATAAATTTGGAAGTGAGATAACTTAATCTGAAACCAGGTTGTTAATCTGTTAAATTTGAACAAAGGAGGATTATGGATGTATGAGGGTCAAATTTGCTGAGGTGGATTGCAACAATACATTCAAAGATATTATGGTATACAGGCAAGAATATAATTTAAATATACAGTCTAAGTATATAATTTAAAGAATTATTACTTGTTGCATCTTTTAATTAAGTTCTGGGAGTTGAGGCGAGATTTGTGCTAGGCAGCAGTGGTTTGCCTATTAAAAAGAATCACTGATTGTTTATGACCTCATCAATTGCAGATCTTGCCTCATTAATTTGCAGCTTTCTGTCATACTACCTGACACATGCAAACTGGATGCCAGGAATTCTTGATAAGGAAGTCAGAACCGGTACCTGTCAACTTCAGCTTGCAGCATGCTCCAAAGAACTTCCATCCAGGCACCAACATCTCAGGGTATGCTTCATGAGCATCAGCTACTGGCATCATACACAGGCAGCTCTAAGATCTCTCGTGCCACATCTCCAATGCACTACTGTGTGTTTCTTTACTTCGATGCTGCACCTCAAAGGTGCAATGTCAACTATCATTGTAATGCTGAAGCATGAAGACTTTGTGCTCACGAACACATGCCCAGCTCATGGAATGGGCTAGAGAGCACCTCCACACACTTTGTTTTCTTAGCGTACACTCACTTTGAGCCTATCTGGATATTCACAGAATCCCTGCCTTGTTGCGTCACGCCTTGACCCTCAAACAGAGATACCAGGCTCATAGCTACACAGCTAAGTTAAGGGCAGCCTCCAAGTCCAATCTAGGGTCTTGGAGAAGGTCATCCAGCTGGTTGGGGTGATCAGAGTCAGGATCCTCTCCTCAAAATGGGTGAGGAACTGAATGTGAAGCAGTGGGCATACTTTTGGCGCAGCTGAGGAGATAGTGCAGAGGGCATGCACGGTTAGAGTTGTCGGGGTTGCAGTGGGTGAAGAGGAGTTACGGAAGATGTTGCAGGCAGTAGTGAGAGCGGTAGAGAATGAGCCTTGGTGGGAAGTGTGTGCAGTAGCAGGAATACAGTGAACGTGAGATATCAGAGAAGATGGTGGCAGTTACACTGGTGGAGTGGAGAAGGAGGATGTTGACATTTTTCCTACATTGCTGGATATTCCTCCGGACGGCTGAGACCATATTGAACCAGGTGGCATTTCGGCCCAGAACTGGTGTCACAGTCTTATCTACTAGTCCTCGGAGAAAAGGACTGCCTGCTTCTGGAATGCCCTGCCTACCAGGAGAAAAAGATTGCCTTTGTCTGCTGTGTCCAGGGCAGATATCAGGAACCATGTAGAACACCTCTGGACAGACAGCGTTTGATTAGGTGCACAATGGCCTTTTAAATATGGCATCAGCACCAGGAATGCTGGTCCATTCCAGGATATTCTGGCAGTGGCAAGTTGCTTGGGTAAGTTTGTAGTAGAAAGCGGATAAAATCAGGTGAGAGGGTGCCATACAGGCAGGATGGGATGGTTAGTGAGGTGAGCTTGGTCAGGCATGACAAGCAAGCTCACTAGGCCTTACAGAAGAAGCCCACCATGAAACTTGATTGAAACTGACACATAGCCAAAATAACTTAAGATTCAGCCCATGTATATGTCGTCACTCAACAACGTACAATAAATCTCCCAGAATTGGAGATCCCAGAGACTGCAGAGAATAAAGAATTGAAAGAAATTATTAGTAGTAAAAATTTTGTGTTGGATAAATTAATGGGACTTAAGATTTATCAGTCAATGAGGCCTGATATCCTACATCTCAGAGTGTTGCAAGAGGTAGCTATGGAAATAGTGGATGCATTGGTGATCATCTTCCAAAATTCTATAAATTCTGTAATGTTTCCTGTAGATTGAACAGAAGGCAATGTCATCCCAATGTTTAACAAAGGAGTGAGAGACTAAATGAGAAATTGCTCACCTGTTGGCCTTACAACGGTAGAGGAGAAAATGCGAGAATTTATTATTAAGAATGTTATAAATGGATATGTCTGGTCTGGCTTTCATGAGACTATAAACTTATAGTAATGTTGTTGACTCATAACTGTCCTCTGAAGTGGCCAAGTCAGCCATTCATGGGGACTTAAGGATGGGCAATAAATACTGCCCTTGCTAGCAACATCCAATGAAAGAATTGAAAAACGGCTGCATTTTCAACTACAAATAACGAATGGGGCCAGGAGACATTAGAGTTTCAGAATTAGCAGCAGTTCTTAAACAGTGTGACACAATGCACAGAAAGGAAGAGAAATTCATGCGGTTTGTCCAACTGTGGGAACATGAAATATTTTACTTGAAATAGACACTCAGAATAACAGCATGTTCAGAGAGTCCTGAACCTGAGATGATTAGAAACACTGCGAGGTGAAAAGGCTTTCCAATAACATGGAACCTCACATTGAGCAAGAAGTGCAAAACCGGCCTAAAGTGAAACTGTGATAACAAGCATGGGGCTGGATGAATACAGCAGGTCAAGCAGCATCATTGGAGCAGGAAAACTTGACGTTTCGGGCCTAGACCCTTCATCAGAAATGATGAAGATCATCAGAAACGCTTCTGATGAAGGGTCTAGGCCCGAAACGTCAAGTTTTCCTGCTCCTATGATGCTGCTTGACCTGCTGTGTTCATCCAGCCCCATGCTTGTTATCTCGGATTCTCCAGCATCTGCAGTACCTTTTATCTCTAAAGTGAAACTGTGTCAAGGTTGGAATTTACTGACATGTTGTGCACATTTTGGCAATGGCCTGTTGGTTATATCCTTTATATATGCAATGGCTTTGACATAAAAGAACCAATTTTACTCTCTGCACATTGAAGGTTCATTCTTTTTACAATGCACACATATTGAAAAAGTTGTAAAGCTAGAGGTTATCCAGTTGCTGAAGTGCCCTCTCTCAACTATTTCCTGTTCTTGTTGAATTCTCATGTAATCTGCAATTAAATCATAGTAAACATGTTGGGGCATACTATTGTGAATGAGTCACACAAAACACTTAGGAATAAAATATATATTTCTATTACTTGTACAGTCAACATAATTCACTTCCACATTCCCATTTCTTTTTTATTAACATTTAGCTGAGTACTTCAGCAACAGATTTTATTTTCCCAAAAGCAATTACTTTCATTGACTTTATACAGATGGTTGTCACAAACAAAAATGTAAGAATAACAAATGGCTGGTGAAAGCAGCAATTATTTCTTTGAACATTTTATGAAGAGCTATATGATAGCCTTTTCATCCTATACACGTGGCATGGCGTGATGTGAAGTGACATGATGTGTTGTGTTATGGTGTGACATGCATGATGCTCCATGTCTTGGCAAAATATGACTTCTGTTGGAGATAACACACACATAACATTGGTCACGGAGAAGCATACTTCACGAAGTTCAGGAAGCCCTTGTATTTACCCAGCACATTTTTCCAAAGTGCTTTCTATGTTATTTCAGACTGCAGCAACCAATTTGCGAAAAAACAGCAATGTGGCAATTACTGGATCATCTGTCTTAATGATTGTGATTGAAAAATTTAAAAAATGGCCAGGACACCGTGAGATGTTGTCCATTCTTACTTTTTTTTCCTTTATTCATTAACAGGATGAGGGCATCACTGGCTAGGCAGCACTTATTGCCCATCCCTAATTTCCCAGACAGTAGTTAAGAGTAACCACATTGCTGTGGGTCTGGAGTCACATGTAGGCCAGACCAGGTAAAGATAGCAGTTTCCTTCCCGAAAGGACATTAGTGAACTGGATGGGTTTTTCCCCTGACAATCAACAATGGATTCATGATCATCATTAGATTCTTAATTCCAGGTATTTTATTGACTTCAATTCCACCATCCTGTGGCAGGATTTGAACCTGGATCCCCAGAACTTTATCAGAGATACTAGGTACTGCAGATGCTGGAGAATCCGAGAAAACAAGGTGTGGAGCTGGATGAACACAGCAGGCCAAGCAGCATCTTAGGAGCAGGAAAGCTTGATGTTTCGGGCCTAGACCCTTCATCAGAAATGGGGGAGGGGAAGAGGGTTCTGAAATAAATAGGGAGAGAGGGGGAGGCGGATAGAAGATGGATAGAGGAGAGGATAGGTGGAGAGGAGCCAGACAAGTCAAAGAGGCGGTGATGGAGCCAGTAAAGGTGAGTGTAGGTGGGGAGATAGGGAGGAGATAGGTCAGTCCAGGGAGGACGGACAGGTCAAGGGGGTGGGATGAGGTTAGTAGATAGGAGATGGGGGTGGGACTTGAGGTGGGAGGAGGGGATAGGTGAGAGGAAGAACAGGTTAGGGAGGTGGGGACAAGCTGGGCTGGTTTTGGGATGTGATTGGAGGAGGGGAGATTTTGAAGCTTGTGAAATCCACATTGATACCATTGGGCTGCAGGGTTCCCAGGCTGAATATGATTTGCTGTTCCTGCAGCCTTCGGGTGGCATCGTTGTGGCATTGCAGGAGGCCCAGGATGGACATATCATCTGAGGAATGAGAGGGAGAGTTGAAATGGTTCGCGACTGGGAGGTGCAGTTGTTTGTTGCGAACTGAGCGCAGGTGTTCTGCAAAGCAGTCCCCAAGCCTCCGCTTGGTTTCCCCAGTGTAGAGGAGACCACAACGGCTACAGCGGATGCAGTATACCACATTGGCAGATGTGCAGGTGAACATCTGCTTGATGTGGGAAGTCTTCTTGGGGCCTGGGATTGGGGTGAGGGAGGAGGTGTGGGGGCAGGTGTAGCACTTCCTGCGGTTGCAGGGAAAAGTGCCGGGTGTGGTGGGGCTGGAGGGGAGTGTGGAGCGGACAAGGGAGTCACGGAGAGAGTGGTCCCTCCGGAAAGCAGACCAGGGTGGGGAGGGAAAAATGTCTTTGGTGGTGGGGTCGGATTGCAGATGGCAGAAGTGTCGGAGGATGACGTTTTGGATCCGGAGGTCGGTGGGGTGGTACGTGAGGACGAGGGGGATTCTTTTTTGGTTGTTATTGCGGGGACAGGGTGTGAGGGATGAGTTGCGGGAAATGCGGGAGACGCGGTCGAGGGCGTTCTCGACCACTGCGGGGGGGAAGTTGCGGTCCTTGAAGAATGAGGGCATCTGAGATGTACAGGAGTGGAATGCCTCATCCTGGGAGCAGATGCGGCGGAGGCGAAGGAATTGGGAATAGGCGATGGCATTTTTGCAAGAAGGTGGGTGGGAGGAGGTGTGTTCTAGGTAGCTGTGGGAGTCGGTGGGCTTGAAATGGATATCGGTTTCGAGGTGGTTACCCGAGATGGAGACAGAGAGGTCCAGGAAGGAGAGAGAGGTGTTCGAGATGGTCCAGGTGAATTTAAGGTTGGGGTGGAAGGTGTTGGTGAAGTGGATGAACTGTTCGAGCTCCTCGTGGGAGCACGAGGCGGCGCCGATACAGTCATCAATGTAACAGAGGAAGAGGTGGGGTTTAGGGCCAGTGTAGGTACGGAAGAGGGATCGTTCCATGTAACCTACAAAGAGGCAGGCATAGCTTGGGCCCATGTGGGTACCCATGGCCACCCTCTTTGTCTGTAGGAAGTGGGAGGAATTGAAAGAGAAGTTGTTGAGGGTGAGGACGAGTTCGGCTAAGCGGATAAGGGTGTCAGTGGAGGGGGATTGGTCAGGTCTGCGGGACAGGAAGAAGCAGAGGGCCTTTAGGCCATCTGCATGGGGAATACAGGTGTATAGGGACTGGACGGCTATAGTAAAAATGAGGTGTTGGGGACCAGGGTATTGGAAGTTCTGAAGGAGGTGGAGGGCGTGGGTGGTGTCACGGATGTAGGTAGGGAGTTCCTGGACCAAGGGGGTGGAAATGGAGTCTAGGTAGGTGGAGATGAGCTTGGTCGGGCAGGAGCAGGTGGAGACAATGGGTCGACCAGGGCATTCAGGTTTGTGGATTTTGGGAGGAGATAGAAGCGGGCAGTGCGGGGTTGGGGAACAATGAGGTTAGAGGCGGTGGGTGGGAGGTCCCCTGAGGTGATGAGGTTGTGGATGGTTTGGGAGATGATGGTTTGGTACTCGGGCGTGGGGTCATGATCCAGGGGGCTGTAGGAGGAGGTATCGGAGAGTTGGTGCCTGGCCTCAGCGATGTAGAGGTCAGTGCGCCATACTACAACTGCGCCTCCCTTGTCCACGGGTTTTATGGTGAGGTTGGGATTGGAGTGGAGGGAGCGGAGGGCTGCACATTCTGCGGGGGAGAGGTTGGAGTGTTTGAGAGGGGTAGAGAGGTTGAGGCGATTGATGTCTCGACGGCAGTTGGAGATGAAGAGGTTGAGGGAGGGTAGGAGGCCTTGGGGTGGTGTCCAGGAGGAGGGCTTGTGTTGGAGGTGGGAGAAGAGGTCAGTCGAGGGAGGGTTAGGTTCATGGTTGAAGAAGTAAGTGTGGAAGCGGAGGCGGTGGAAAAACTGCTCAATATCCAAGTGTGAGCAGTATTCGTTGATATGTGGGTGGAGGGGGACAAAGGTGAGCCCTTTACTAAGGACTGACCATTCTTCCTCAGTAAGGGGGAGGTCTGGGAGGATGGCGAAGACTCGGCAGGGCTCAGTGTTGCTGTGTCCTCTGGAGCTGCTGGCTGTGGAGGCAGTGGGTGGAGCGTTGTCGGCGTCAACTGTGGGAGGAGTTGCGTCGGCTACCAACCTCATCCCGCCCCCTTGACCTGTCCGTCCTCCCTGGACTGACCTATCTCCTCCCTACCCCACCACCTACACTCACCTTTACTGGCTCCATCCCCGCCTCTTTGACTTGTCTGTCTCCTCTCCACCTATCTTCTCCTCTATCCATCTTCTATCCGCCTCCCCCTCTCTCCCTATTTATTTCAGAACCCTCTTCCCCTCCCCCATTTCTGATGAAGGGTCTAGGCCCGAAACGTCAAGCTTTCCTGCACCTGTGATGCTGCTTGGCCTGCTGTGTTCATCCACACCTTGTTATCCCCAGAACTTTATCTGGGTCTCTAGATTAACAGACCTGCGTTAATACCACTAGGCGATCATCTCCCTGTGAAGTTACTGGAAGTTATATTGATGGATCTTTTATATCCATTCAAGAGGGCAAACACAGGTTCAGTTTAACATCTCGTTTAAATGACAACACTTTTAACAGCACTCCTTCAGTACTGTGTGAAAGTGTCTGTCTGGATTGAACTAAAGACTCTAAAGCGGGACTTGAATCAACGTTTTATATGCTACTCACTGAACTTGACTCACCGCCTCATGTTCATTGTAATGTAACCTGAAAGAGACATTTTGATTTCTTACACTGGTAATGTTAGTTCTAGATTGGTGCAACTTAGATTTGTGAAATTTTGGGTATACTTTCTGCAAAGAATTTCAATGCGGTGGAGAAAGTTCAAGGAAGATTGCCGGTGAAGAGATTTCTGCAGTTAAAGTGATTGGGCTAGTCAGTATAGAAAGCAGTATTCTTCCCCTTGGGCATGTTATGAAGTGACAACAGTAGAACTGAACTTATTTCATCTGAAAAGATTGGGAGAAGATGAAGTTCAGGTTTTTAGACTTCTAAGGTGAATGAATAATATAAATGCAGTAGATTATTTGATTTGTACAGTGAAAGTAAACCCAGAGATATAAATGCCAATTTTAAATTGTGCAAAATGAGATATATTAGGTGCTTTTACTCAAAGTACAGATATGAAGACTGGAGTTCAGGGAAAGCTCATTTAGCAGAATTTCAACACTGACATACATATACAAAGAATCAAAGCTACAAAACTTGTGCAAGTGTTTTAGTCCTTGTGAAATTGCAAGCTGTACGTGTAAAAGGCTAATACTGAGGCACCCCGAACCAGGACTGATTCTGTAGTACAGGTTCTTTATTTACGGTAAAGATTGAAACTAGTAATCATCCTCACGCATTTCACATTTAAGGGTTGACGTGATTCAAATATTCCATTCACAGAAAATACTGAGAGAGCAGATGTACTCATTGATTAAATGATTTTTTTACAGATCTAAACCAATTTGGAGCAATGCTTCAGATCAATACAGATGGGCAGAAATGCCTCTCAGCATTTATGAAGTATTGAGGACAATATTGATACAGCCACATTGTATTGAATGCTGTCCATTTTGCATGATATCTGGTCCTTTCTGAAAGAGACTTTTCACGTTTAGTCTCTGACAACTATTTACTTTCTGTAACTTTGTAGTTACATCACACCACAATTGTACCAAGTCAAATACCATAAAACCACATGAGTGGTAAGGTTAAAAAATATGCAAACAATGCAATCTTCCCACCTGTGTAACTCCTTGTGAACGATGTTTAATTCCTTGCTTACCAGTTAAGAATTGATAAACATAATAAACTTGAACAAGGAATGAAAACAGCTATTATGTCATATCTCACTGGTTCCTGTATATCTTATGGTTCATAAAAGTCAACATGGTTGTGGTTCATTGTAGTGAATTCATCCGAAAGAATAACAATGTAATATAATAAACCCAGGAATCCAACCTAGAGGTAATTCTCAGCACTGAAACGCAAATGAAATTCTGATAGTGTTCAAATATCTGTAACGTTCAAAGGTTGCAAATAAAAACATAAGGGTAGTCTAAAAAAGGGTGAACAACTCAGAAGGCAAAAGTTCCAATTGTGCATTTAAACATTGAGGCAATTAATGAGGTAAGAGACTGTATAGAGCTAAAAGAAAAAGCTGAAACTAATATACAAAGAAAGGTGGAAATCAAGTAGATTTGAGGATAAAAAGCAACAGAGATAATGGGCAATAAAAGTAGGTACAAGAGGAAGTCAAAATATTGAAGGCTCACAGGCGATATCACAGGTAACAGTAAATGATTTTAATAACATATTGAGACAAAGAGATTGGAAAAGGGGAATGCAAGCTAATGATGCAAGAAAATTGCAACTTATTAACAGTTAACTTTGTAATTGTTTTCACTTGTAGGGAAAAAAAAAGCCGACGAATATAAATCAAAAAATATCATGGGGAGGAACTGAATACCTTAAATACAAGTTAAAAATTGGAAGTGGAGAAAGTGAAGGGACTTAAAATGGACAAGCAGGTGAGACTGAATAATGTATTTAAAAGAATAAGGAGACAACATTTCTATTGTATTAGTCATAAACCTTTCTTCATTCACAAACCTGAAAGGGACAATTTTGTATGCAACACCATTATTTAAGAATTAAGGGGAACAGCAAACAAATAACTTCCATTTTGAGAATAATTGAAGGTAAGTTGTGAGAATCTATAGTCAGAACAAAAGGCCTCGATATTTACAAGAAAGATGAAGGGGCCTCAATAGCTAGTCTGAAACCCAGATAGACTGGGGATGTGAGCTGCTGAGATATACAGTGATGCTGGGGATCTTAGCAGGAGATCAAGATGAATCATCCACATGGTGTTACTGGCTGAAGATGTATGCAAATGCTTCAACCTTGTCTTTTGCACTGATGTGGTGGGTTTCCTTTAGTAGTGAGGATGGGAATATTTACAGACCTTCCTCCTCTTGTTAGTTGCTTAATTTTCCACCATGCTTGATGATTGGACATGGCAGGACTGTAGAGCTTTGATCTGATTTGTTGGTTATGGGATCACTAAGCACTGTCATGTGTTGCTTCCATTATAGGAAATATGAACCTGCTGGATCAGTGCTCATTGTCTTCACCATCCCGCACGAGGTGATCAGACCTTCAAAAAATTAGATATTTCTGGTACTGCAATGCTGTTAAACGCCCTGCCTGCTGAAGACCTGTCATTTCAGATATTCCTTTGATTCATTCTGTTGATATGATTTATGAGGAATGGTTGTATTTTTTTCACTGGAGCCAGAGCTTCGGATCAAACTAGAAGTCAGTTGGGACTTAAACGATCCAGAAAAAATATTTCTCATTGCTTTTTACAACTTCTGCAATATTTTCCTTTAAAACATTTCTTGAATGAATATGAACTGGGTTTTACAGAGGTAAATTATACAGTTTATTAAAATAAGTTACAGATGTTTATTTAATCTCAGTTGCTGCAAATGAAGGCCATATTCCCTTAGATCAGTATCCGAGGTATAGGTCTCTTTTTGAGTTTTCTGATACTCTTCTTTACGTTACTTATGTATCTTCCCCATATTATAGTGAGAATAATGGGACCTGAATTTTACCTATGACCAACCAACCAAAGTAATAAATTTCCCCTGTAAGGATATCATTTTAAAAATTATGCAGACAAAATTAAAGGCAATTTAATTTGTCATAGATACTAAAGAATGTGTTAAATATTTTATAGGGCTCTGAATAAATTAAATAAAATGAAGTGAATTATATGTTTCTCAGCATGTTCATGGAAGTGTTCAGTATTCAATTAGCCAGGCAAATACTTATTAAGAACTTGGTGTCAGAATGAAAGCATTGACTTTATACTCTACAATAAAATTCCCGTAAAATTCTACTGTAACTGAGTAGTGAGGAAAACAGTGACACTGGAGAAACAATTACAGGGCCATAAAATTGTTACAAATCTAGAATGTCTGCAATTTAAGAGAGCCTATGGATCATTCTATGACAGGGATATCTTTAACTGGCACATTTCTAATCCAATTCTTGACATTATTAAAACCTAGCATGTACAAACAAATATTAAAATGTGCTGTACCTTTTAACCCAGTTGATTTAATTAATAACTCAGTCTCATTTAGTTCTCAAATGGATAATCTTATTTTGCCTGGTAGAATAAAACTTTATTCGAATATGTTGTTGAAAAGAGACATACTGCTAAAATTGTTCCTCTTGCATTTATCAGAAGAAATGCAAGGAGGATAAATTTCAAATGATCACAACATTTTATACTACTGGAAAAAAGGGTGCTTGATTGGCTGGCAAGACAATTCTGATTGACTGAGCCATTTCCATGGAGAAAGCCAAAAGGAACTACAGGATCCCTAAGCCTCTTTGTTATTTTACAAAAACATGGAAGGTTTGAAAGTTTTATCAGAGATAATAGGAACTGCAGATGCTGGAGAATCCGAGATAACAATGCGTAGCGCTGGATGAACACAGCTGGCCAGGCAGCATCGTAGGAGCAGGAAAGCTTGACGTTTCGGGACTAGACCCTTCATCAGAAATGCATTTGAGCAAGCTTTTTTCACACTGCTGCTATGCAATGGCGACACAAGTGATATTTTCCTTTGGCATGTTGCTGTCACCAGTCCAAAAAGATATTTTGCCAACCATTCAATTGAAAGCTCAAGATATGAATTTCAGTGCAGGTGTGATGTTAGGTCCATTGACTGTACCTTCCAGAAATTGGTTGATGGAATCAAGTAGCAGCTTATAAGTGGAAGACCTATCACCCTCAACGCATCCATGTTCCCAGAACCCAAACAAAAACAATATCTATTTGATTCCTTTCTTCAATCATTCCTTGATTGGGCAGCACTTACTAAACAATCCTGAGTGCTGATAGCTACGCTAACAACCAATATAAGATAATAAATTAAGCTCCGAATGTGGCTCATTCATGCATGTAAGTAGCAACATACATTCATACATATAGACCCATTCTCTGCAAACAAGTCAAATTTTCAATCCTAGATAACAAGGTGTAGAGCTGGATGTGGCTCAAAAAATTTTGAGATATTTCACCTTTCCAAGGTAACTTGAGGCATACCAGACAACTTGAACATTGATTGGATCAGGATAGCTACTGTCTCACAGGATAGCTTTTTTGTCCTGTATCTTTTAAAAAATGGGCAAAGAACAAGGGACATAAGACAGTAAGATATAGGAGTAGCAGGCCAATTGGCCCATCAGGTCCACATGCAATCAGATAACAGTTGATGAGATAATCCTCAACTTCACTTTCCTGCCTTCATCCATAACCCTTGATTCGTTTATTAATAAAAAAAAATGATCAAAGCCTTGAATATGCCTATCGGCCCTACTTACAAGATTAATGATAATATGATCTTGTAGAGTGTGAGGGTATACAATACCTAATGTTTGAATTGACTACTAAAGCTATGGTCTACAGTAGACAGAGTTGGCAGATTTCTCTAATAACATGTTGAGGATAAGGAGAGTTTTAGACTGTTCCATTTCAAAATTGAATTGGAACACAGGAAGGAATCAGAGGGAAGTCCTTTAAATGCAGCTGCAGATTCTAAGATCACAAACATATCCTCTACATATTGAAATATGACAGGTTAACCAATTAGGGCTCATTCCAACAAAATGCAACTTCCCTGGAAACTGTCAGTTCAAAGAGACATTCAAAATAAATCACAACGAATTCCAATAACAGGTATCATGCATTGCCACACCGTTCTTCTTGAATGCTTTGTCAGTTTTCAGATACTTTCACATTTGTTAATTACAAATAAAATGGGGGAGGAACACTATTATTTATATTCAGACAGAAGTGAATAAGTAAAAGCTATTGCAGTTCAGAGTACTTTGAACATTGCAATGCTGATGATTTGCTTAGTGGGGGGATGCAAGAATCAGGCTTGAGTCTGCAATAATGCCCCACCTAACTGTTTTATATCTCTGTAATGCTATCACACCATTCGTCAATTTTATTTGACCTGATGGATGAAAACTGCAATTATATCGAATCATCTTCCCATTTACAAATGACATGTGATAGTTCAATAAGATGGAATCTCCCCAGCCCCTGAATGATATAGAATGATTGAATCCTGACAATGTGGAAGCAGGCCATTCAGCCCATCGAATCCACAATGATCCTCCGAACAGCATCCCACCCAGACACCCCGTTTACCCTATCTCTGCACTTCCCACCCTAGACACTATTGGCAATTTAGCATGGCCAATCCAACTAAACCTGCACATCTTTGGACTGTGGGAGGAAACAGGAGCACCTGGAGGAAACCCACGCAGACACGGGGAGAATGTGCAAACTCCACGCACACAGTCACCTGAGGCTAAAATCAAACCCAGGTCCCTGGCACTGTGAGGCAGCAGTGCTAACCACTGAGCCACTATGCCACCCAATGGGCATTAGCGAGAATGTTGGGAGAATCATGTGAGATCGGCAGTGACAGGTTTCCCACCACTGAGAGCAAACGGTCCCTTTTACCAACAAAACTGTTGTTGAACAGTGAGACGACACTCGTTAATTCACTATTACATCTTCTTGCTGTACTGATACACAACTTCTCATTCTCCCATCTACTGGATAGAAACTAGATAGCGACAGTTCCTAACGTGAAAGTTAGAGCTGTTACGTCGTGACTCCAGCTCACTATTTTCCCCTCCCAACCTCCACCAGTCACTGACATCTCATGACATGCTCCACGAATAATGACCACATGCACCCCCCTGTCAGCAGGATCTCCAGGTCCCTGTCAACAAAGCAGGGAGTCAATGACCCTCTGTCCTATGTCGAGGGGCACAAACCGTGCAGGGCAGCTGTGGAACGCCAGCATTGGATTGGGTGCATGGCCGAGCTTTCAAGATTGCATTGGCACTAGAAGTCCCAGGGGGCTCCAGCAATGTCTATTACTTCCGCCTGTGGTGAATGAGAGAATATGATGAGCGACATGTTTGTGACAAATGCAGTCCAACTACCTGACAGCTAAGGAAGTGAATCACTTTCTTAAGGGGTAGTCTCATCGTACTAATGCAGTATGTACAGCCAGCAACAATTTCAAAGGAAACAAGCAATACCTCCACTAATGAAGAAATCACTTGGTGGGTCTTGCACAAGTTTTGAGCGTTGACAGACATTTCACAAATGACTGTGAGGATGTGATGAGGTTAGAGGTAGTTGTGGGCAGTAGTCTCAGTGGTTAGAGGGAAGGTATAGGCATGTTCAGTACCATAAGAATGCAAAGCATCTGAAGTCTTACTCCGGAGCAGCAATCAAAGTAGCTTCTCTGATGACATGCACAACTGCAGCACCTATCACTGCCTCAAGGTAAAGGCAACATGGAACCACCAGGAAACAGGGCACACACCTGCAGAAAACACTTGTGCTGGTTGCAGACCAGCTAATATATTGAGGTAGTGGAATCCATTACTATTGATAAATGCTACAGGGTGCCCTGCCAAGGTCTTGATGCTGCCGTTTTACACCCCACACCCGGAAGAATCCTGCCACGGAGTCAAAGCTCTGGTTGCTGTATGCTTGTGTGGCTCCTTCGTTCCAGAACTCAATATACTCTGATGCCCTGTCATACAGGAGATTTATCAACTGTCTGATGTTATGACAGGCAGTCATTTGTAATCTGTAAGTCAACTGCCACCCTTGAAACAATTCAGAGAACTAAGGGACTCAGAACAACTGCCACTCTTAAGGTCACCAGCAATGATTAGATATGTGGCCACACTGTTCAACAGTCTTCTGTTGGAGACACCCTCCGACCTCTGAGAGGTACTGCCCACAGCTGCTTCTGACTACATCACCTCCTCGCAGTCATCTGTGAAGTGTCTGCTAACATTCAAAACTTGTGCGAGGCCTACCAAGGTGAGTGCTTCTTCATTAATGGAGGTTTAGCTTGGTTTCTTTGAAGTTGCTGCTGACTGTACATACTACAGCAGCATGCCAGGAGTTCCCCTTGACAAAGTGATTCACTTACTTAGCTAACAAGGTGTAGAGCTGGATGAACATAGCAGGCCAAGCAGCATCAGAGGAACAGGTAGGCCGACGTTTCGGGCCTAGACCCTTCTTCAGAAAAAGGGTCTGAAGAAGGGTCTAGGCCCGAAACGTCAGCTTTCCTGTTCCTCTGATGCTGCTTTGCCTGCTGTGTTCATCCAGCTCTGCACCTTGTTATCTCAGATTCTCCAGCATCTGCAGTTCCTATCTCTGAAACACGTACTTAGCTGTCAGGTAGTTGCACTGCACTTGTCAACAGTCTTACGATGATACACAAGTCAGCAATTAATTTCCTCGATAGTTCAGCCTCAGGTGGCACTGCTGCTCTGATGTGTCCAGGAAGCTGATTTTTTTGCCTTATGGCAAATAATACTTTCATGTCTTCTCTGCTCGGTGTAACCTTTGTGTTGCACTGCATCGAGGAGTACCCTTTTTCGGCTGCAGTACTCCTTGTCAACTTGGATTAGATGAGCCTTTTGTTCAGGAATGAACACATTTGCAACAAGCTGGACTGCATGAGGGACTTCAGCTTTATAGATAGGCAATTTAGAGAACTAGTGTAGTTTTCCTCAGAGGAGAAAAAAGATAGATAGAGGTATTCTAAATCAGAAGGGCTGCAGAATAGAGTGAATAGAGAAAAACTGTACTCATTGTCAAAAGAATCGAGAATAAAAGGGCACACATCTAAGGTGTGTTGCATTCTGATTTGGGTAGTCTACTGTCACGTTTCTCCACGTTTACTCTATGGACTGTATAATTATCAGTGACAGAGGACAGACCATTGATGAATCTAAACAGAAGAGGCATTTGTTTTACATAATAAGGTAGCTTATTATATGATAGTGATGGGTACAGTTTACTTTAACTTGCTAGGCATAATTAGCTAATACCATCATGTGCTGTGCAGAACACAACTGCACCTCTTAGAAACGTCCGCAGATTTCAACTGCCTACACCCAAAAGCTATGTGTCCTCATCAAAATGGATGGAGCTTAATGCAACTTCAGTATGAATTCCTTTAGAAGCATTATATTATACAAAGCGAATCACAGAATAACCTAAGAACCCAAAGCAACATGAACAGCGTCTTAGAGATAGTAAGAACTGCAGATGCTTGAGTCAGAGATAACACAGTGTGGACCTGAAGGGTCCCAACCCGAGATGTCAACTTTCCTGCTCCTCTGTTGTTGCCTGAACAGTATCTTTATTTATGCAGCAGGTGTTTAGGAACCTGGAATTCATTGCCTGAGTACGTGGTTGCTACAAATTCAACTGTGACTTTCAAAGGGGATATGAATAAGCATCTGAAGCAAAGAAGCACAGGTAGCAGCAAGGGTGGGTGTGTAGAATTGGTAAATTGCTCTTGTAGAGAGCCAATATGAGGTTGATGTGTCAAATGGCCTTCTGTGCTATAATCATTCCAAGATTCTACAAATCTTCTATTATAAATACCTCTCGGTTACTGGTGGGCACAAATATATTTTACTATCAACATAAAAGCAGTTCAACCCAACGCATAGACATTTACTCACTCTACATTCCATGTAACTGCAGACTTCTTAAAATGAATTTTTAGGTATTTGCTTAATTTGTTGAGAGATTTGGCTTATTGCAACACCCAATTGTTTTGCCACAAAACAAAGGATACCTTCAGCTATAGCAGGTGTGACAGTTGGTGGGTAACAAATGCAGTGCAGTATAAATAACTATTCTGCATAATTTTCTACATGATGGGTTGCCTTTGAAGAACATCTGCTGTTTCATTACAGAACCATGAATATTCCTTATCTATCAATAGTGTTCTGGATTGCTGCCAATACAAGAAAACCTGTTTGCATAACTCCTAGTTATCTTTTTGGAAGTTTTAAATTGTCTACACTAGGCAATTAGCAAACTGAATGTAATCAAGATTTTAAGTTCCTTAGATTACAACATTGACTACTCTTCAAAAGTACTTCTTTGCCCGTGTGTTGGGACAACTTGAAGTTGTGAAAGTTTCTATACAAATGAATTTCTTTCTACATTTTAAGAAATCGAAAACAGAATTACATTATTCTTGCTCAATTTCTCGCTGCGTTTGCAGATAGATTTTTGGAAAAGTTTGTTCCAATTTTGAGGTTTTTTGTTATATTTTGGGACAGTAGTAAATGAAGGGAATTGTTGTGACTTGTTCAAACGTTTCCCTGTTAGTAAGCCTGGAGTAGACTGTTAGAGAACAAAGGAAGGCTGTTTGTTTTGAGAAGAAGGTGCAAGGTATTTACACTTGGAGTTAATGGCTTGGGTTTGCATTGAGTAAACTTCGTGTCTCTCAAACTCCAAAAAAGGTGTTTAAAGTACTGGCTGTAAACAGTTGCGCTATAGTTGTTCATTTGTTTCTAAGGTGAAGGGGAGTTAGGATCAAGGATAGCTAATTTTCATTATTAGAACATAGAACAGTATAGCACAGTACAGGCCCTTCAGCCCAAGATGTTGCGCCAAACTTTTACCCTAAACCTAAAGTCTATCTAAGCTCCACCCCTACCTTATACTATCATCCATATGCCTATGTAATAGCCACTTAAATGCCCCTAAGGAGGCCGACTCCACTACCCTCTCCGGCAATTCATTCTACGCCCCTACCACTCTCTGAGTAAAGAACCTACCTCTGACGTCTCCCCTATATCTACCTCCACTCACTTTAAAACTATGCCCCCTCGTAATAGCTACCTCCAGCCTAGGAAAAAGTCTCCAGCTGTCTATTCTATCTATACCTCTGATCATTTTGTACACCTCTATTAAGTCACCTCTCATCCTTCGTTGTTCTAAAGAGAAAAGCCCTAGCTCTCAACCTTTCCTTGTAAGACCTTCCCTCCATTCCAGGCAACATCCTGGTAAATCTCCTCAGCACCTTTTCCAATGCTTCCATATCTTTCCTGTAATGAGGCAACCAGAACTGGACACAATACTCCTGATGTGGCTGAACCAGGGTTTTGTATAGCTGGAGCATAACTTCACGGTTCTTGAATTCAATCTCTCTATTAATGAATTCTAACACACCATACGCCTTCTTAACAACTCTATCCACCTGGGTGGCAGCTTTCAGGGAACTCCAAGATCCCTCTGCTCCTCCACACTGCCAAGAATCTGTCCGTTAACCCTGTATTCTGCTTTCATGTTTGTCCTTCCAAAATGAATCATCTCACATTTTTCAAGGTTATACTCCATCTGCCACTTCTCAGCCCAGCTCTGCATCCTATCAATGTCCCTTTGTAACCTAGAACAGCCCTCTGCACTATCCACAACTCGACCCACCTTCGTATCATCCACGAACTTACTAATTCACCCTTCCACTCCTACTTCCAAATCATTTACAAAAATCACAAATAGAAGAGGGCCCAGAACATATCCTTGTGGTACACCACTTGTAACTGAGCACCATGTTGAATATTTTCTGTCCACTACCACCCTTTGTCTTCTAAGGGTCAGCCAATTCTGAATCCAATCTGCCACATTTCCCCTGATCCCATGCCTCCTTACTTTCTGCATCAGCCTACCATGGGGAACTTTATCAAATGCCTTACTTAAATCCATGTATACCACATCCACTGCTCTACCTTCACCCACGTGTTTGGTCACCTCTTCAAAGAATTCAATAAGGTTTGTGATGCATGATCTACCCCTCACAAATCCATGCTATCACGAATCAAACTGTGCCTATCCAAGTGACCATAATTCCTATCTCTTAGACCCCTTTCCAATAATTTGGCCACCACTGAAGTAAGACTAACTGGCCTGTAATTTCCAGGGTTATCCCTATTCCTTTTTTTGAACAAGGGATGACGTTTGCCTCTCTCCAATCTTCCGGCACTATACCCATGAACAGTGAAGGATGAAAAGATCATCGCCAAAGGCCCTACGATCTCTTCCCTCGCTTCCCACAGAATCCTTGGATAAATCCCATCAGGCCCGGGGGACTTATCTATCTGCAAGTTCCTCAAAATTCCTAGTACATCTTCCTTGTTAACATCCACCTCCTCTAGTCTACTAGCCTGTTTCACAATGTCCTCCCCTACAACTAGGTCCCTCTCAGTTGTGAATACCAAAGAAAAGTATTCATTAAGGACCTCTCCTATCTCTTTAGGCTCCGCGCACAAATTCCCCTTACAGTCCTTGATCGGCCCTACCCTTTTTCTGGTCATTCTCTTATTCCTCACAAACGTGTAAAAAGCCTTAGAGTTTTCCTTGATCCAATCTGTCAATGTTTTCTCATGCCTCCTTATAGCTCTCCTAAACCCTTTCTTCAGCTCCTTCCTGGCTAACTTGTATCCCTCTAGAGTCTTTTCCGATCCTTGTTTCCTAAACCTTATATAAGCATCCTTCTTCCTCTTAACCAGTTGTTCAACCTCTCTTGAGAACCAAGGCTCCCTTGCTCGACCGCATCTTCCCTGCCTGCTAGGGACAAACATATCAAGCACACGAAGTATGCATTCCTTAAACAATCTCCACATTTCAATAGTGCTCTTCCCTGACAGCATCTGTTCCCATTTTATGTTACCGAGTTCTTGCCTAACAGAATTATAATTACCCTTCCCCCAATTATAAACCTTACCCTGCTGTATGTACCTATCCTTTTCCATGACTATTGTAAAAGTAACAGAGTTATGATCGCTACCGCCAAAATGCTCTCCTACCAACAGGTCTAACACTTGGCCCGGTTCATTGCCAAGCACCAAATCCAAAGTGGCCTCTTCTCATGTTGGTCTATGTACATACTGTGTCAGGAATCCTTCCTGAATGCACTGGACAAAATCCACTCCATCTAAACTATTACAACTAAAAAGTTTCCAATCAATATTTGGAAAGTTGAAGTCACCCATGACTACAACCCTGTGACTTCTGCACCTTTCCAGTATCTGCCTCCCAATCCGCTCCTCCTCTTCTCTGCAACTATTAGGGGGTCTGTAAAAAAACTCCAACAAAGTGACTGCTCCTTTCTTGTTCCTGACTTCAACCCAAACTGACTCTGTAGACACATCATCCTCGAACTGCCTATTAGTAGCTGCTACACTAGCCCTGACTAGCAATGCCACTCCCCCACCTCTTTTACCACCCTCCCTATTTCTTTTAAAGCATCTAAATCCTGGAACTTCCAACAACCAATCCTGTCCCTGAGTTACCTAAGTTTCTGTAATGGCCACAGCATCATAGTTCCAAGTACTGACCCATGCTCTAAGTTCATCCGCCTTATTTCTGATACTTCTAGCATTGAAGTATACATGTTTCAAACCATCCCTGTGTCCACAATTATGCTCCATCGACTGCTTTCTTTATTAACAACATCACTCCCTGTTGTGTCCGTTGGAAGGCCGAATACCTCATCCTCTGAATTACAAATCCGGTTCCCCACCCCCTGCCAGTCTAGTTTAAACCATCCCGTATAGCTCGAGCAAACCTGCCTCCCAGGATATTTGTGCCCTTCTGGTTCAGGTGCAACCTGTCCTTACTGTACAGGTCCCACCTTCCTCAGAATGTGCTCCAATTATCCACATAAAGGAAGCCCTCCCTCCTACACCAGCCCTGTAGCCATGTATTTAGCTGCACTCTCTCCCTATTTCTTACCTTGTTATCATGTGGCACTGGTAATAATCCAGAGATAACTACCCTGTTTGTCCTGGACTTCAGCTTTCAACCTAACTCCCTGTACTCATTTTTCACATTCTCAGTCCTTTTTCTACCTATGTCATTGGTACCGATGTGTACCATGACTGCTGGTTGCTCACCCTCCCACCTAAGGATCTTGAAGACACTATCCGAGACGTTATGGACCCTAGCACCCGGGAGGCAACATACCATCCGCTCGTCTTGTTCGCGTTCATAGGACCGCCGGTCTGTGTCTCTTACTAGTGAATCCCCCACTACAATTGTTCTCCTATTCTCCCCACTTCCCTTCTGTGCCACTGGGCCAGGCTCAGTGCCAGAGACCTGTCTGCTATGGCCTTCCCCTGGTAGATCGTCCCCCCCGCAACAGTATCCAAAACGGTATACTTATTATTGAGGGGAACAGCATTAATATGTTTCAATTGCTGTGGGGAACAGGGCAGAGGAAGCAATTTTTGAGATTAGATTACAGGGTTCCTTACAAATCAGTGAATATCACAAAATAATGATCTTGTATGGTCAGTCAATGGGAAAAGGCAGCTTGCCTTTTGTGAATTACCATAACAAGATGTGGGAAGGAAGCAGTGTCTAATCAAAGATACACATCCTGCAACCTTCTATGGATTTTGGGAGATTTATTTTGTCATGGCCAAGAAAAAGAACAATTATTGGAACAGTCTTTACTGTTGGAGGTGGTTTTAAGAAATCCTGTGAAATCTGTAGAAAATGCCTGAAGATAGTCCCTTGAAGCTATTACATGACGAAGCGTGAATCTGGAAATCTCCTGGAAGATGGGAACGATTGTGAACTGTTTCAATAAGAAGTGTAATTTCAAGGAGAGTGCAGTAATAAGTACAAATGAAGAAGTTTAAAGTAAAATTGCCTAGAAAAGGAAAATTGTGTTTAGAATTCTTTTAGACATCTGTTATTGTAAAAGTTTTAAGATGTGAAATCCTGTGTCATTCTTTCAGCTACTTTTAGCTGTTTGTGTTGGATAAGGGGTCTTTTACAGATGAGATGAGATGGAATTTCTTCTTTCAGAGAATCTTTGTAATTTTGAATTCTCTTCCCTTGGTTACAATAGAGGCTGAGTCATTGTATATATTCAAGACTGAGTTAGACAGATTTTTGATTGATAAACGTGTCAAAGAGTAAAGAGGAAAGTAACATTCAGGCCACAAACAAATCAACCATGATATTATTGAATGGCCGAACGGCTTGATAGTCTGAATGGCAAAGAACTGCTCCTGATTTTTATTATTTTGTTAAAGGTTAAAGGTCTCTATGAGGAGTGTAACAAAATTAGATTATACAGGAAAGAATCTTCACTGCCCACACACGGAAAAGACGGTTTTCCTGTCCCTGCCCAGCCCACCTTCACAGGACCTAAAAGTAGTCAATTAATGACCATTTAAGGGCTCTTCAAACCTTGACTGCAATTTCCCCAGGTCCAGGCAGGCCTGTTGTCCTCTTAAGTCCCTGTTTGGCATATGATCCAGTGGGCCTTTTGTTAGAACCATGGCAGGTTTCTCATTACTTTTATGTTTATTCTTTGTTTAATTTTGGTTTGGAACTGCGAGTTGAAGATGACATTTGAATTGTGAGCAGCTGCATGTTTAAAAAAAGACAACAAATAGTTTGTGACACAAGGCCTGGAAGTTAATTGCTGGTTGGTTTTTGATCAAGAGGATTCTATAGACTCCTCAACATCAGGGGAAAGCAATGTGCTTAACAAGATAGCAGATGTTTGACCATTAACGGTGTCAGTACCTGGGAACTGGTAATAGCAAGTCTGGAAGGGGACATTATGGTCAAACAGAGGTCAAGGCCAGAGTTTAAACTGGTTTTTGGACTGTATTTCTGACAGAAGGGATTAGGTAGTTGATATCACAGCTTGACGGTTTGAAAGCTCCCTGCTGGACCCCCGTGTTATCAGCTATTGGAAGTTCAGAAAATAGAAACTAAGTTATCAGTTTCTCAGGCTTCCTCACAGTGAACTAAAAAGATGACCCTGCTTGATGTCTTCAGAAAATCAACCATGAAACGATCATCTGTGCCTGTGGAACAAAGTATCCTGAAAACCACTGAAGTAATTTGGCCAGTTTGTTATTTTCTTTATCCCTTAACTGTATTTGGTTGTTTGTCTGTCTTTTATGTAAATGGAGCTTAAGACAATGTCTTTTGAGATTAAGTCATACACATCAACTAGATTATTCTGTGGTTTAATTTTGCTCCTCCAAAGTTACTGTATCGTTAACACATAGTTATATCTTCTGCTTAAGATACGAACCCAGTGCCTCGAATTGATTATTGACAGAGTTTTGGACAGGTTATTCAAAATTAGAATTAGAATTATAATTAGCTTTATTGTCACATGGGTACAGTGAAAAGTTTACAAGTTGTCATTTACGGCACCATATTATGTACAAATGTACCTAGGTACATTCTTAAGTACAAAATCTTAGGAAAAAATTAGAAAAATACAGACATATGAAGTCCAACATTACAGACCTTCGCACCATCTTACGTACAAAAGTACAATATCATAGGAATAAATTAGAAAATTAAAGGAATAAGAAGTTCAGAATAACAGTCCTTCCAACCTAGTCCATGCCAGCACCTAGCCTCCAGACTGTGTGAGCCTCGCCTCCAGACTGTGCTGGGCTTCACCTTGACGGTCTCGAGGCTGGGAGTCCATGCTGAGGCCGGGAGTCCACGCTGAGGTTAGAAGGTGAGAAGAGGTAAGAAGAAATAAGGGAAAAAAGACATAAAAAGAGAAAACAAAGAAAAGAAATGGATGGAATGGATGAGCTCCAGTTGAGGAGTCGTATTTTGCTGCTATGTCAGTGGAAGGAGTGTGGTTCGGAAGCGTTGGGGTCAATTTTGAAGAATTGCAACTATGGAGGTCAGAATGCTGATTTGATTTGGCTGTCTGTTTCTGTGTCATAACACGTTTTTCTCAGAATAAGCACATGTGTCTTGGCACTTTTGCTGATAGTGTGGATAACTTTAACAATGACTCTTAGGTAGAATATATATTGAAAAGAAAATTAAAAATAAACCAAACATTACATTAGGAATGCCGACAAAACAAATCCATTTTAATTTCATGCAGAATGAATAACTTCATGAACTGGCACTATATAATCAACAGGAATAATTGGACTTCTAAATGCATTGCACAAATTATCCTTGCCCTCTCTCAAATTCCACTGTGTCTCATGGGCAAATATATTTAGAAATATAACATAAAAAGTCAATAAACTGCACTGTGTGAGAAAAATAAACCAATAATGTCTGCTTGCTCTAAAATATGTGTACAGCTTTTCTTTTAATCAGCCTGGAACTGTGATGCTTAAAGCTTTTGAGTACTTCAGCGGTATTAAGAGCCCAACTTTACAATTATTGCTAATACGTTAGACGTATTTTGAAGGGTTAGTTTATTGTATTCACTTCTAGCCCTGTGCCTTTCTTACTAGATTTATAGTGGGGTGTGCTTGGACAGATAGATGGCAAAATTCAGTGAAGATGCAACACTAATGTTAATATAGCTGTGATGAACAATTAATGAGTTAAAAAATAGAGCACCAGTTATCAGACGCAGTGATTCCAATGCACAATTATCCTGTGTCTGGCACTTTGGAATTTTGAAGAAAACTTCATGCTGCCTTTTCATCGGGTTGATTGTGATGAGCATAAAAGGTGCTGCTGTGTCAGCAGGAGACTCACACTCAAGCTTGGCAACATGGGTTTCTGCCAGCTTTCATTTCATAAACAGAAAGAGCATTCTGGCTGGAGGCAGTGTTGAAAATGTACCTCAGACAAGGGTTAAAAGTTCCAAAGGAGCAGCAGGGCAGACAGAGAACCGCAAGGATCTCTGGCAGGACACCGAAGGCCTTCTTCAAGGGGTGGAAAACATAGCAGTGATCATGCTTATGCAAAGTGACAGGAGCCCGTCAAGGCCCACACTGAAGATGAAATGGTGGCTATGGAAATCAATTCAAAGAGACTTGCCTGAAACATATGGCACATGTACCTCACAAAGTTCAATGGGCACAAGGTCAGTAAATGCGTCTTCAAATGTCATCTCCTAACCACCTCACCATCACACTGTCACCATCAGCAATCTCTAGCAATTGGGAGTCATGCTAAATATTCAGATGCCCCGTATCACCCTCATACACTTAGCAATGCTGCAAGCTTCATTCTTCCATGTTATTCAGGCACATTATCCAAACACACCACAACATACTTGCTAACATTCCAACCTCTCTCTCTTGCAGAATGAGGTCACACATAACGCAAGGCAGCAGGAGATAATGTTGAAAGCAATTGGGTTGATGGTTACTCAAGCTGTCGTAACTGGCATTGCACAGAGCAATATTTTCCTACCTTAAGCACCTTCTCAAATCTTATGCAGTATGAAGATAGCGTGACCACAGACTGCTTCTTTTCTGTATTAATCCCAATTTTCTCAACTCAACTCTCCTGTTCTGTATTTAGGCTTTCAGATAGCCAAGAACAGCTACCTGCCCAGCCAGCTTGGCCTCAGGATAAAGCAGGCATATAAAGGTGTACGTGTATTGAAGAAGCACCATCAGTTGACTTGATTGTTGCAATCAGCAGCTGAGATATTAACATTGTACGAACTTTGGAGGATAGCATTGAGGTGGGATCAGCACATGGTTAGTCACTGGACACCAGTAGTTTGCAGCCTGCCCAGCGGAAAGGGGTAGCTCTCGAGGACTCAGATGAAGGTTTTGATGGAGCAAATATGAATATGCATGCAAACATACGAATTAGGAGCAGTAGTAGACCACTCGGCCCATCAATCCTGTTCCACTATTCAATAAGATCATGGCAAATCCGAACATTTCACATATAGGGAGGAAGCATGTGTGTGAGAGAGAGAGAGCGAGAGAGAGAGAGACAGTGAGGGAGTGAGTGAGTATGCATGTGTGCAAGAGAGAGTGTATACACGTGAGAGGCAGCAAGAGAAAGTGTATATGTGTGGAAGGGTGATAGAGAGACCATGTGCATGTCGGAAGGAGCAAGAGAGAGAATGTGTGCATGTGGGAGAGAAGAAGTATGTATGTATGGGAGGAGTGAATGTATCTAAGAGGATGTGACTGGGTGGAGAGGGAATGAAACAGAGTGTGTGTGTGAACCCTGAGATAGATTGAGCCAAGAAGATATCCACAAATACTGCTCGCTAAAACCTTAACCACAAAGAAGGCTAAGGGAGGAGGAAAGCCAAAACACTGACAAGCAACCCAAGTTCAAACCAACTTGGTTTGGCCCTGATCTCCACTCCCCTTCCCCTTCACTGGTGATATAGGACTCGGGGTCTAGACTGTCTCTGTCTAGTTCTGCTTCTTGACTGAGATGGTTAAAAAAAAAGGTTGGATTATTTATCTCCACTGCAATGGTCATTTTTCTTTGTTACATATTTCTTTACATTATCAATTTATTGTTTTAGCTATATTTTTCAGAAATTCCTGCTTATTGTTGTACCAAACCTTATCCTTCAGAAATCTGCATCTGTTCACTAGACCCCTGAGTTAGAAAAAAATGGAAACGTTCTTCTCCCATATGTCCATGCAAACAGATGGGACAACACAGTTGCAGATGGTACAGATTGTTGCCACTGCGTCACTGGTAAAGGAATTGAATGTCGAAGGTGATAGATGAAGTGTTAATCAAGTGTGGTACATTGTCCTAGATGCTGTCAAAATTCTTCGGTGTTGTTGGAACTGCACCTACCCAGGCAAATAAAGATTATTCCATCACATGGTTAACGCGTACCTTGTAGATAATAAACAGGCACTAGGGAGCAAGATGTGAGTTGCATGGTATAGAATTCCTAGTTTCTGATCTGCTGTTGTAGCCACAGAATTTATATGGCTAGTCCAGTTCAGTTTCTGGTCAATGGTAACAGCCCAGGATGTTGAGCGTAGGGGATTCAATACTGGTAATATTATTGAACCTCAAGGGGCAGTGGTGAAATATTCACTTCGAGAGAAAGTCATTTCCTGGCACTTATGTGGTGTGAATATTGCTTGCTACTTATCAACTGAAGCCTGACTGTTATCCTGGTCTTGCTGCAAATACTTCTTCAATGTCTGAGGAATCATGAATAGTGCTGATTGTGTAATCTTAAGAAAGTATCTCTACTTCTGAACTTTTGATGGATGGATAGTCATTGATGAAGCAGCTGAAGATAGTTGGGCTTAGGACATTACCCTTTGGAACTTGGGGCTTTTGTGACACAGTGATTGCATCCCTACGTCTGAGCCAGGAGGTCCAGGTTCAAGTTTCACCTGCTTAAAAGGTACGTCATGACATCCCTGAACAGGTTGATTAAAAATACCTACCCAGTGGAACATGGGGGCTCCTGTGGTGCAGTGGTAGTGTCACTGCTTCTGGAACAGGAGGCCTGATTTCAATAACAAACTTCTCCACAAGTGTATCGTATCATTTGAAGAGGTTGGTTTACTCTGTGGAGCTTAAGGGTGCTTGAAACACAGTGGTAATGTCCCTACCTCTGAGACAGGAGGTCTGTGTTCAAGTCCCAACTGCTCCAGAGATGTGTAATAATGTCTCTGAATAGGCTGATTAAGAATATCTACCTTGTAAAACCCCAGAACTGATGTCTGAGGACTGAGATGATTGACCTCCAAAAACGACAATTATCTTCCTTTGTGCTAGGTATGCGTCAGGAGAATTTTCTCATAGATCATCATTGACCTTAGTTTTGTTAGGGCTCCTTGATGCTCGACTTGATTAACAGCTATGTCGATGTTAATGTCACTGTTACTTTTAGAGTTCAGCTCTTTTCCCCAAATTTAGATTCAGGCCGTAATGAGTTCAAGAGCTGAGTGGCCCTGGCAGAACCCAAACTGAGTGTCAGAGAGCAGGTTATCGCTCAGCAAGTATTGATTGATAAAGCTATCACTGACCCCTTTCATCACTTTGCTTGTTTATCCATCAACTTACCCTATGTGATCAACAAATTAATTTATAAAGCAAGTTAATACTTTAGTTCTTCAAAATGCAAAACTACAAGTCTACGTTTGACTTTCTTAGTTTTTCTCTGTAAAATACAATGTCAAATATCCAAATTATCTGCCCCTGAACTCCTCAAAAACATGCATGTTCTAATGATGCGTTTTATGTATCATGTTATTCAAATAAACAAAGATAAGTTACCACAATTAGCACAAAGATTTGAGTTGGATGTAGTTTGGTAGTAAGAACTTGCCAATGTGACCATCCAAGCAGCACAGGATGATCCTGTTACACATCATGAAGCTTTGAAAATGTCACTTTCTTCTTGCAGTGTAAATGGTAAAGGCATGGAATTCACAATGCACTGCAGCAAAACTGAAAATGGTTCAGTGGAACTGAAGAATGAAATAAGGGTTCCGCAATATTAACTAGCACCTGACAGTTCCTTGCTTTGCTTCACACTTCAAGCACTTTTGATGGATCAGGTGCTTAAAGAACTGTATGATTTAATCCTGTGGTGTACGCTGTTCATGAATTATTAGGCCCATACTGTTACACCATAGTAAGCCTGCAACTATCCGTACTGTTCATTGCATTTTTCAGTTTTGCATCATCTGTGAACTTTGAGATTATGTTACATTACACCAAGGTTTTCTTTTTAATCTATCCTGTCAGACATGGTTCAGTGCCATTGAATCAGAAGGTTGTGAGTTCACAGACCCACTGTAGAGAACTAAGCATACAATCTAGACTGACATTCCAGTGCAATAATGAGGGAATATCAGATGAAATATTAAACTCAAGCCTACACTATCCTCCCAGATGAATATAAAATTTGCCATGGAGTTATTTTGAGATAGAGCAGGGGAATTCTCCTTGTTAGTCTGGCTAACATTTATCCTATAACCATCGTAATTCAAAAAAAGTAGATCTGGTTATTACAATTTTTATTTGTGGGACCCATCTGTGTGCAGATAGGTTGCTGTTAGCCCACATTACAACATTATTGCACTTCAAAAGTAACTCTGTAAAGTGCTTTTAGATGAGAGATGAACTGTATAAATGCAAGGTTTTCCAAAGAAATAGTCCTATTCTATGCACAGAGGCATCTGAGCACAAGTCATGCATGATCCATGAGGAACATCAAATATTGTAAAGAGAAAATCACATGAAACAAAATTTTCATTGACTTGCAATAATTTTAAGGTCTGGCACATCCAAAAATTCCCCATGCGAACTCAGGTCACAGATGAATAATTGTATTTGAACAGTCCCTTACTAAATTACACTTGAATAAACTGTAATGTTCATTAGTTCCTACGTGTAAGTGTGCTCTCATTAATATATGATTTATTTGATCTGTTTTTTTGTTTCTGATGGGAAGCATTAACTCAACACCAGAAACTAACAAGACCTGATCAAGTGAACACTTTTGCAGTCTATCAAACGCTGGAGAAGCACATAAAACAAATAAAATGCATTTTTAGAAAATTATAAATACAAAATCTTACTTGAACTGTTGAAGCAAAAAGTTGTCAATTTTAGGCTTCTGTACTTTTTTTTATTTTTGTACAATTTCCATTCACAAAGATTAACTAAAATATTAATGCTTAGTTTATCCAACATCTCTTACTGGTCCAGCAAAGACTTGATATTAAAATTCCCAATCTTAACTTTAAAGTTTTCCACGGGTTTGCCCCCTCCTATCTACCTCCTCTGGGCCTAAAGCCCTAGGTAATCTCTATACTTCTCAAATACTGGCCTCTTGCATATCAGTACATTTAAGTTCTTTACATTGGCATCCACATCCTAAATTGCCTGGGTCTAAAGTTATGGAATTTCTTTCCTAAATCTCTCTGCATCTTGTTAAATGGAAAGAGTTAATCATTGTCTGCAAGTAGGAGATGCATTTCAGGTTGAGATTATTATATTGCTGAGTTATAATAAAATTAACTTTATCTGCAGTTAGTCTTATAGTCATGCCACAGAATGGGGGCACCTAGAATAAGGGGCATTACCTTAAAGTTATAATTGGGCTGTTTAGTAGTCAGGAACTACTCCATCACTCAAAGGGTTGTGCAAAGCCAGAATTCTCTCTCCAAAAAATGGCTGAAAAATTGAAAATTTCAAAACTGAGCAGTTCAGGGAATGGTGAAAGTGGAGATGTTTTTGTTTATTAGAGATATAAGGGCATATGGTTCCAAGGTAGGTATATGGAGATAAGATAAAGATCTGCCATAATCAAATTCAATAGTGGAACAGGCTGTAGAGGCTGAATGACCTCCTCCTGTCCCTATGCCTGATGTCGAGATTAAATGTCAAGAGTAGAAAAATGTTTTACTTTACAGCATGCATTCTTCACCTGATAAGCAGCAAAAGAAAAGAACCAAACATATAACTTAAAGATCATTCTATTGTACCTGATAAGCCAAAAATGGTTGTTGTGATCACAGAAGACATGCATGAGCAAAGCAGGGACAGAAAGATACCTTCTCAATCAGCTAGCCTTCTTCTCCTGTGTCATTTCTCCCCAATGTTCACAGCGGATACACAGAAAATATTAGAAGCACTGAGATGCTGTTACTTATGCACAGAGTGTAGTTTTACTCAGTGCTTTGTTCTGGAAACAACCTCATAGACTAACCTGCATGATGGAATTACAATGCTGAACTAAATATAGCCTAGTGCCTTTATAAAATATAGTTTCTTTATATTATTTGAAATAGGGTTTTCAAATTGGACTTCAAGGTTGAAATTAACAACAAGTATGTGGAAGTCACTGACATAATGGTACAATGTAATATATTTTCAGATACATAATTATTGAGATGGCAATTAATGGTTTCTAATAATCATATGCTGGTAAGTATAGCTACAGCAAGCTGAAGTTTCCATATTTTTAGAAAGATCCAGCACCCCTCTTCAGCATTGGCTTTACCTAATCAGATTGATCTGTTGGCTGATGGATTTAGACAGTATTGAACAAGAAGGCATGCATGCATTGAGAGTTTTAGCATGTTGATGATTGTCTTAATATAAGGAAGGCCAAGTGCCAAATACAAACCAATGAGATGATATACACAATTTCTTGTTACATTCTATCCCCTTTCCATTGGTTAAAACAATCAATCATAACTGTTTTAAAATAAAACATTTAAAAATCTATCCAGAACATTTTAAAAGTAACCTTCCAGTGTGATTGGCAGTCATGCCAAAATCAAGCTAAACCATCGTGCTGAGGGTAACTGAGCATACAATACAAATTCTGAGAAACATTACAAGCAAGTACACCAGCAGTAGTCAATCACAATATTACTATTGATTCCACAGTGATCTGATTATCTTCTAGGCTGTTTCACTTAAAGTCAACAAAGGCTGATTCCCAATCAGTAAAAACACTGCAGTACGTGATTTTGAATGACTTTATGTCATCATTATTATGGAAGAAGAACGATTATTATTCGGATGAATTAAGTAGTTAATGTTGAACAATAAACTGCTTCAAATATACACAGAGTTTAGTACATGTACTGATGACAGCTTGTGAAATAACTCTACGGAAGCCAGTATCCCATCACCAAGTCACCCTTTGTTCACATGTCGAGGGTCCGTGACACTGCTCCGGCTCCGTCACAGCCAGCTCTCAGTGAACAGCACCTCTGACACTCCTGTTTATATCTGTCAGCCAGGGCTCCCTGTTGGACCAGATTATCAGCCCCAATCAGGGAACTCATAATCTATGAGGTCCATCTGACTGACCTTGTTACGAGCACTACATCCCTCTCCCTTTCAGTCCGAGGACATAGTATGGTTCCTTTTGTTTTCTAGCTCCTCCTGGGGCACTTTAACACTAGGTCATGTTCCTTCAACTCTGTCTTTGATATAGGCAGTGTATAACACTCTGTAGCTCACCTCTTGTGTTACAACGTCTTAAAATAAATTCATTTTCTTCTTCAGGCAGCAAAGGCATTGAGGCGATAACATCCACTGTGTCCATCTCAGATTCCGTGGTATCTTCAACACTTGATCCACAGGGAGACCTCATGGATTCAGCAACAGTCAGAAAGCCTGTCGAGGAGCCAGGCACATTTTGCTCCCATACCACTTGCCAGTTTGGAACTTGCATACGGTTCACATGCTTGTTCAGGACTGTCGCACCTACCCAAACATTATGCACCACTGGACCTGATCTCGCGCTGACCATGCCTCTTAGTTCTGCAGGGTCATTCCTGTGGTTCCTACACCAACCTTGTCCCCAAAGTAAACTGTCTCTCTCACTTAGTCCCTAGCATTCAATCAAAATTTCTTCATGAGATGCTCTGCGGACTTCACTTTAAAATAAACGTTACTCTATTTTTTTTATTCATTTATTCAATGAAAGCATCGTTGGCTAGGCAAGCATTTATTGTTGATCCCTAATTGCCCAGGGGGCAACTAAAGGTCAACTACATTGCTGTAGTCACATGTAGGCCAGACCAGGTAAGGATGGCAGTTTCCCTGCCTAAAGGACAATTAGTGAACCAGATGTGTTTTTCTGACAATCAACAATTGATTCCTGGCATCATCAGATTCTTAAATCCAGATTTTTAAAATTGATTTCAAATTTCACCATCTGCCATGGTGGGATTTGAACCTGGGTCCTCAGGACACTACCTGGGTGTCTGGATTAAAAATCCAGCAATAATACCTCCAGGTCTTTGAATCCCCAATGGATATCTTGCCTTGCCTTGGCCTGTAGGAGGGAAGGGAGGAAGAGATTAGGCCATGCAGTGTATAGTAGCTGCTGACGAGGTAGATATTCAAAATTGGTGTCTGAGATGAGAGGGTTGTCATGTGATAAGAAACTCAATAAAGTGGGCCCACACACTCTGGAGTTAAGAAGAATGAGAGGTAATCCTATTGACCATAAGGACCATAAGTCATAGGAGCAGAAGTAGGCCATTGAGCCCATCGGATATGCTCAGCCATTGAAGGAAATCATGGCTAATCTGATAATTGTCACCTCCAGCCTCCTGCCGTATATGCAGTGGAAGTCAAGGGTGATAAGTGAAAAAAGGATTGCTGCTGCAAGGCCAAGGACATTTAAGGAAATAAAAGGTCATATATAGATCTAAATGGAGAATAGTGAACTGCTACCTAATAAAAACAGTAATGTATTCATCTAGCTTGCCAGACCTCTACGCAACCCTACCTTTCCCAGAATAAGGATGGAATTCCCTTTATCCTCAGCTCTCAACCACCAGCCTCAGACCACAATCTCTGCCCCCACTTTTGTTTCCTTTCTCTTTGCTAGTGGAGAGTAGTTATTCATCATTCTGACATTCACGCCTTTTTTGTTTCAATACTTGATGTTACCACCTTTTAGCCTCACACCATCTATTTATCATTTAAGCCTCTTGTTTTCTCTCCCACCAGACTTTTCTCTTTTGTTCCTTCCCTCTCCTTTTCACTTAAACAGTTGCATCTACCTTTTACCAATTCTGATGAAAGGTTAATTGACCTGATATGTTGGCACTGTCTAGAGAGATTTAAGCTGTTCTTAAATCTGCTGATACGTGTTTTCAAACTTTTGTATCGTCTGCCCAATAGAAGAGTATATAACTGGGTGGGAGGGATCTTTGATTATGTTGACTGCTTTCCTGAGGTAGCAGGAAGTGTAGGTGGAATCAGTGGAAGAAAGGCTGGTTTTCGTGATGGACTGGGCTGTGTTCACAACTCTCTGTAATCTCTTGCGCTCTTGGGCACAGCAGTTGCCATATCCAACTGTGATGCATCTGGATAGGATGCTTTCTATGGTCCATCTATAAAAGTTGGTAAAAGTAATTGTGGACATGTCAAGTTTCCTTAGCCTTCTGAGGGTGTAGAGGCTATGTTGTGCTTTCTTAACTGATGCATCGATGTAGATGGACCAGGATAGATTGTTGATGATATTTACTCCTCGGAACCTGAAGCTCTAGACTGCCTCAGCACCACTGATACAGGCAGGGGTTGTCCTCCACTCCACTTCCTGAAGTCGATGACCAGCTTCTTCATTTTGCTGACATTGAAGGAGAGATTGTTGATTTGCACCATGTCACTCAGTTGTCTATCTCCTGCCTGTACTCTGTCTCAACGTAGTTTGAAATCCGACCCACTATGGTGGTGCCATCGGCAAATTTGTAAGTGGAGTTAGAGCTGAATTTGGCCACACAGTGCTGAGTGTATAAGGAGTGTAGTAAGGGGCTGAGTATGCACCAGTTTTGAGGATTATAGTGGAGGAGGTGCTGTTGCCTATCCTCATTGATTGCAGTCTGCGGGTCAGGAAGTCGAGGATCCAGTTGCAGAGATGGGGAGCAGGGTCCTAAGTCTGATCACTTAGGATCTTAGGACTTAGATCACTTAGGATCTTAGGACTTAGATCACTTAGGAATGAGATGAGGAAAAACTGCTCCACTCAAAGGTTTGTTAAAGTTTATATTCACTACCCCACAGGGTTGTGGATGCTACATTGTGGAATGTAATCAAGAATGCAAAAGGTAGGTTTTGGGACAGTCAGGGAATCAAGGGGTATGGAGAATGGACAAGAAAGTGGAGTTAAAGCTGAAGATCAGCCATGAATTTAGGGAATATGAAGTATGCTCAAGGCCATGTGGTGTATTCCTGTTCTCATTTGCTTATGATGGGAGAGTAAGTTGCACTCCTTTCCCCTCCTGCTGATAACAGGAAATCTCTCATGTTCCGGGCATCTGCCATCAGGATCTCCCATGCTAAATCAAACAACGTGTGCACCCTCTCCCTTAGTCATGAAGCCATCCTGAAAGCTGTACTGGGGGATGGCTAGTGTGCTCACCATCTTCAATGGAAGTAGGGAAATTGCTTTTAATCAGCATTTACTTGCTGAATCTGCAACTGTCCAAGGTCAAATTTGCACATTAAATAAAAAACAGACTTTCAAATGGTGTCTGAACAAGGTCTGAAGAAGGATCACTGGACTCAAAATTTTAACTCTTTTTTCTTTCCACAGATGCTGCCAGACCTTTTGAGATTTTCCAGCAATTTCTGTTTTTGTTTCAAATGCTGTGTTTCATTTTTGTTAGCATCACCCTTTCAGCAAAATAAGCCCATGATATTTTTCACTGGTATGACAGTGATCCAAATATCCACTTTACTCCTGATGCATTCTTAGTTTTGAATATGTTTCAGCCTAGGCTATGACCATAGTCTCATCTCTGTTGCTGAGTCAATAAATCCTTTGTCACTGTTTTTCCCAGAGCGGAAATATCAGTTGTTTCATCTACTGCTCTAAGAGATCAGCTTGCCTAATTCCTTTGCTAGGGGATAAAGTTGCGAACCAACTTCTCACCCTCACTTTCATATTCACTAGAAGGAATCTGTGCCCTACCCTATAGCTACGTTGTGGTCGGCAGCACTTAATAAAAGTGGTCAGTGAGGACTCTGCCACCGTCCTGTCTGCACCCTGATTAAGTGAATGGGATGAAGGCCTATTGAATGAGGGACTGCGCTGGGAGCCTGTAAGCACACATTGCTTTCCTGCCCTGTTTCCGACTGAAGCCCTTATTTTGGTCATTATGGCCTGCTGAAGGGTCACATCCCATCACTACTAGTAACAAGGCAGCTGAGATGGGATTGGCAAGTGTGCAGATGGCATGACAAAGAACCCCTGGCACGTTTGCTCACAGTTCGTTAGGGGATTCCTGAGGGACCTGGTATCAGGAAGAGTGGGCTTGTTGAGACCCACCTCTCTGCACTCACTGCTAACTCTTCTGTGATCCCTATGTCATAACACCTTCCCACCATCACTCTGTCACTACGCTTGTGAATCTTATTGCGTCAAAGCCATGTGTCATACCAGTAGCAACCACTGACGGCCCAGTGGCACTGGTGAGTAAAGAAGAGCTACAAGCCTCGGATTGGTTGATGATGCTTAGTCTGTGTTTGGGGTTCTTAATTTTGAGTGAAGGTTCACCTTGGACTGGTGAATGCCGAAGTGATGTAACATGTGGCGGGCCTTCCCATCAAAAAAAGCTGCTGCCAGCTGAGATCCTGCACCCCTAAATGAACATTATAAAAAATAGGAATATGAGTAAGCTATTCAGCCTATCAGGCCTGCTCTGCCTTTCAATAAGATCACAACTGACCTGATCATGGCTTTAACTCCACTTTCCTGCCAGCCAAAAATGATCCCTGACTCTCTTACCAAAATCAAAAGTCTAAAATCAGCCTTGATTGTAATCAGCTTCTACTACTATTTGGGAAAAAGAATTCTGAAGACTACTGGACCTCTGAGAGAAGAAGATCTTCCTCATTTCCACCTGACAGGGAACCTATTATTACTAAACTGTGTTCCCTAATTCTAGACAACCCCATAAGGGGAAACAAATTCTCAGCATATGTACAGTTAAGCCTATCGGAATCTTATACGTTTAATAAGGCCACTTCTCATTCTTAAGACCATAAGACCATAAGACAATAGGAGTGGAAGTAAGGCCATTCGGCCCATCGAGTCCACTCCGCCATTTAATCATGGCTGATGGGCATTTCAACTCCACTTACCCGCACTCTCCCCGTAGCCCTTGATTCCTTGCGAGATCAAGAATTAATCAATCTCTGCCTTGAAGATATTCAACGCCCCGGCCTCCACTGCGCTCCGTGGCAGTGAATTCCACAGGCCCACCACTCTCTGGCTGAAGAAATGTCTCCTCATTTCCATTCTAAATTGACCCCCTCTAATTCTAAGGCTGTGCCCACGGGTCCTAGTCTCCCCGCCTAATGGAAACAATTTCCCAGCGTCCACCCTTTCTAAACCATGCATTATCTTGTAAGTTTCTATTAGATCTCCCCTCAACCTTCTAAACTCTAATGAATACAATCCCAGGATCCTCAGCCGTTCATCGTATGTTAGGCCTACCATTCCAGGGATCATCAGTGTGAATCTCCGCTGGACACATGCTCCAGTGCCAGTATGTCCTTCCTGAGGTGTGGGGCCCAAAATTGGACACAGTATTCTAAATGGGGCCTAACTAGAGCTTTATAAAGTCTCAGAAGCACATCGCTGCTTTTATATTCCAACCCTCTTGAGATAAATGACAACATTCCATTCCCTTTCTTAATCACGGACTCAACCTGCAAGTTAACCTTTAGAGAATCCTGGACGAGCACTCCCAAATCCCTTTGTACTTCGGCTTTATGAATTTTCTCACCGTTCAGAAAATAGTCCATGCCTGTATTCTTTTTTCCAAGGTGCAAGACCTCGCATTTGCTCATGTTGAATTTCATCAGCCATTTCCTGGACCACTCTCCTAAACTGTCTAAATCATTCTGCAGCCTCCCCACCTCCTCCGTACTACCTGCCTGTCCAACCAACTTCGTATCATCGGCAAACTTTGCCAGAATGCCCCCAGTCCCTTCATCCAGATCATTAATATATAAAGTGAACAGCTGCGGCCCCAACAATGAACCCTGCCGGACACCACTTGTCACCGGTTGCCATTCCGAAAAAGAGCCTTTTATCCCAACTGTCTGCCTTCTGTCAGGCAGCCAATCTTCAATCCATGCCAGTAACTCACCTCGAACACCATGGGCCCTCACCTTACTCAGCAGCCTCCCATGAGGTACCTTATCAAAGGCCTTTTGGAAGTCTAGATAGATAACATCCACTGGGTTTCCTTGGTCTAACCTACTTGTTACCTCTTCAAAGAATTCTAACAGGTTTGTCAGACACGACCTCCCCTTACTAAATCCATGCTGACTTGTTCTAATCCGACCTTGCACTTCCAAGAATTTAGAAATCTCATCCTTAACGATAGATTCTAGAATTTTACCAATAACCGAGGTTAGGCTAATCGGCCTTTAATTTTCCATCTTTTGTCTTGATCCTTTCTTAAACAAGGGGGTTACAACAGCGATTTTCCAATCATCTGGGACTTCCCCTGACTCCAGTGATTTTTGAAAGATCACAACCAATGCCTCTGCTATTTCCTCAGCCACCTCCCTCAGAACTCTAGGATGTAGCCCATCGGGGCCAGGAGATTTATCAATTTTTAGACCTTTTAGCTTTTCTAGCACTTTCTCTTTTGTAATGCCTACCATATCCAACTCTGCCCCCGACTCTCCTTAATTGTTGGGATATTACTCATGTCTTCCACTGTGAAGACTGACACAAAATACTTATTAAGTTCTTCAGCTATTTCCTTATCTCCCATCACTAGCCTTCCAGCATCAATTTGGAGCGGCCCAATGTCTACTTTTGCCTCTCATTTGTTTCTTGTGTATTGAAAGAAACTTTTACTATCATTTCTAATATTACTGGCTAGCCTACCTTCGTATTTGATCCTCTCCTTCCTTATTTCTCTCCTTGTTATCCTCTGTTTATTCTTGTATCCTTCCCAATCTTCTGATTTCCCAGTGCTCTTGGCCACTATATAGGCTGTCTCTTTTTCTTTGACACATTTCTTGACTTCCTTTGTCAGCCATGGCTGTCTAATCCTCCCCTGGATATTCCTTCTTTTCTTTGGGATGAACCTCTGTATTGTGTCCTCAATTACACCCAGAAACTCCTGCCATTGTTGCTCTACTGTCTTCCCCGCCAGGCTCTGCTTCCAGTCGATTTTTGTCAGTTCCTCTCTCATGCCCCTGTAATTACCTTTATTTAACTGTAACACCATTACATCCGATTTTGCCTTCTCTCTTTCAAACCGCAGACTGAACTCTACCATGTTATGATCGCTGCCTCCTAAGTGTTCCCTTACTTTAAGGTCTTTTATAAAGTCTGGCTCATTACATAGCACAAAGTCCAGAATAGCCTGCTCCCTTGTGGGCTCCATCACAAGCTGTTCCAAAAAGCCATCCTGTAGGCATTCCATGAATTCCCTTTCTTTGGATCCACCGGCAACATTATTCACCCAGTCCACCTGCATATTGAAGTCCCCGAGAGATGGTAAGTATTCTTCCAAGAGATGGTAGGTATTGCAGATGTGAAGTTGTAATACAATCTCCCTTATTTATTGCAAATCCTTATCGGTTAGCTGAAATTTATTGCTCTGATATGTCTGAGTACCTTGCGGTTAGAATCACATATAAGTCAGACCAAATAAGAACGGCCAGTTTCCTTCCATAAATTACATTATTGAACTGGTTGGGCTTTTACAACAATCTGATAGCTTCACAGTCAGTTTTATTGATACCAATTATTTATGTGCAGATTTTCTTTTCACTTCAACTCATTTGGACTAACGTTTTCCACATTATTGGTCAAAGCCTCATAATTTCTAGTCTACAACATTACTGTACCTGTATATGACCAGTGGAGTTGTCAGTCATGTGGCAAATACATGCCAAGGGCAGGAAAAGGTTGTATGGGTGAATCCTTGTGGTTATAAAGGAAGGAATTTCAAGAACACTAACAGAAACCTTCCAGCAATCCCTGAATACTGGAGACATACCTTTTGAGAAAACCACCATTCCCCTTATTTTGAAAAAAGCTGCAAAAATGATTGAAAAACTACACAACAGTGAGTTTTTCATGAAAATTAAATATGGAAACACTTATTGTCAATGAGATCATAGAGCATTTGGATAGAAATAAAATCAGAAAAAGATTACCAGTATGCATTCATGAATGGATTACATCATCAATTTAGCTTACAAATTTTAATCATTGCTAAAATCAATTGACATGCTGTCTTTCATCTTACACTCATCAGGATTGAATCACAAGTTAAACTGAAATAAAAAAGCACTGGAGAACCACAGAAGGCCTGGCAGTATCTGTGGAGAGAGAAACAGAGTTAACATTGATCCAATAGAGGGCAGTAGGGAGACTTTCCTGAGGAGCATTCTGGGAGAAGTCAGCTCAGTCCTCATTGCTGAACAGTGGATCCTGAATGAACCTGGTGTCAAGGAAAGGTAAGCCCTAAATGTTACATTACTGTAGTGTTTCCATCCTTCCCTCCTCCTCCTCTCACCGAAGAAAAGAGGAGAGATTGTGAGAGGCTGTTGGAAAGTTTGTTGTAGGCTTGAAGGTACTTGGTCTGTTTATAAAGGTTATATTGTAATTTAAATAACCATTTAATTAGAGATGACCATCAAAATAATTTGACAGTGGCTGCTGTGTGGTGGAAATGCTGTTGGTTGGTGTAAGTGTGGGCTTAGATGAATATTGGGTTTCAGTGAAAAAGGTGAGCAAGGTAAGTTTCTTTTATCTTTCCTACTTTAAAGGGCACAGATGGGAGTTAGGGCAGTGGCGTGTTCTTCATGCCAGATGTGGGAGATCAGGGAACAGTCTAGTAGCCCTGAAAACTACATCTGAGGAAGTGTGCCCGGCTGCAGCTTCTCACAGAACACATCATTCGGTTGGAGTGGCAGTTGGATATGCTGAGGACCATACAGGGGGCAGAGATTATGATAGACACTAGTTACAGGGAAATGTCGGACCACAGGTTTAGTCAGGTTCACGGATGACCACCAGGTGAGGCAGGCAGGTACTGCAGGACTCTCCTGTGGCTATTCCCCTCTCTAACAGGTATACCATTCTGGATAGTACGGGGTGGGAGGGAATAGCCTCTCGGGAGAGTATCACAGCATTAGCCAGGCCTATGGCACTACAACTGGCTCTGCTATAGAGCAGGTTTGGGCAAAGTCCAAGCGAGCGATAATGGTAGGAGACTTGCTAGTTGGGGTACAGACGGACATTTCTGTGACTGTGTTTAAGACTTGTGTTGTCTCCCTGGTGCCAGGGTCAAGGTGTGTCTGAGCGGTTACATGAAATTCTTAAGGGGGAGGGTGAGCAGCCAGAGGCTGTTGTGCACATTGGTATCATTGATATTGGTAGAAAGAGGCATAAGGTTGTGCAGAGTGAGTGCAGAGAGTGAGGAAAGAGGATGAAAAGCAGGTCCTTGAGGGTAATAATCTCTGGGTTACTGCCAGGGCCACATGCCAGTGAGGCAAAGAATAGAAAGATAGGACAGATAAATGTGTAGCGAAGGAGCTGGTGCAGGTGGCAGAGTTTCAGGTTCTTGGATCATTGGGACCTCTTCTGGGGTGGGGCTGACCTGTACAAGAGGGATGGCTTGGACCTAAACTGGAGGGAAACCAGTTTAAAGATTAAAGATATTCACTTTATTTCAAAGAGCAAGGGGTCAATCAATGCTCACTAATGATTGCATAGTGTTCAGTACTGTTCATGACTCATTGCTCACATGCTGAAACATTCTGGGCAAACAGAGGATCTGGACAACATACAGTGACAAAAGAAAGTGGAAAATCTTGCTTATGGCAGATGTCAGATGGATAATTCAATTCAGAACTAGATTAGGAGTTTTAGAAAAGAATGGAAAACACAAACAAGAGAAGCAAATTGAGAGTATGAAGAGATCAGCAGCTAATTTACAAAGGAAGCCAAATATCTTCTATAGGCATATAAATAGTAAAAGGGTGGAAACAGAAGGAGGGCAGCAGATTCGGCGCAACAAAACAATTTACACTTGGAGGCAGGGCATGGCTGAGGTATTAAATTAATATTTTGATCTGCCTTTACCAAGGAAGAAGATACTGCCTATGTCATGATGAAAGAGGAGATGGTTCCAACACTTAAGAGGTTTAAATTATAAAGAGAAAGTATTTCATTGTCTATTTTTACTTAAAAGATAATAAGACACCAGGACCAGATGAGATGCATCCAAGGATGCTGTAGAAAGTGAGAATGAAAATTGTGGTGGAAATGGCCATAATTCATCAGTCTTCCTTAGAGTCAGGAGTGGTGCCAAAGGACTGAAGAATCATAAATGCTACATCCTTGTAAGATAAAGAATGTAAAGAAAAGCCCAACAACTTCAATTTACGACTGCTGTACCTTCAGCTAAAGTTCAACCACATTGGTCCCAGATGAAAAAGACTTCTGTGCATAGCCAACTGAAAGGACCTCCAATGAACATTGACTTACTGAATTAATGTCAGTATATCTGATTTCAAGCAATCTGTAGTTTCTCTCCTTTCCTTTTTCTACTCTCCTCCTTGGATGGATAGTTTGTCAGATATGGACCATTTCCTTACATATCTTTATCCTAAGAATTTTCTGAGCGTCACTTTTGAATTAGACTTCACAAACAGCGGATGGGAAAACAGTAACATGCATTTTTAGAAAGAAATGGAAAAGCTAGGAAATAAATTAGAAACCACCTCTGTTATGGACAGAAGTGAACTGGAGAAATAATTCAATTCATCTTCACTTCCCTCTTAGCTGTGACATAGGGAAAGTCAACATGGATTTTTTTAAGCACAAATGGTGTTTAATTAACTTTCCTGAATAAAACGTGAGCTCGTGGAAGAACAAGGACAATATGGATGTAAAATTAGTTGTGTGACAGCAAACAAGTAGTAAATGTGAATGGTTATTTTTCAGATTCGGGGACTGTTTATAGTAGAGTTCCCTGAGGATTGGTGTGGGATGCCTACTTTCCCTAAGTTATATACTACTGAATAAACCTTAATGCACAGGATAATTTCAAGTTTTTAAATTCATTCAGAAAACACCAGGGTTGAGTTCAGAAACAAATGTACACAAAAACCTCATAGAATCCCTACAGTGTGGAAACAGGCCCTTCAGCCCAACAAGTCCGCACCGACCCTCAGAGCACTCACCCAAACCCATTCACCTGTAACCCACTTAATCTACACATCCCTGGACACTACGGGCAATTTAGCATGGCCAATCCACCTAGCCTGTACATCTTTGGACTGTGGGAGGAAACCGGAGCACCCAGAGGAAACCCACACAGACATGGGAAGAATGTGCAAACTCCACACAGACAGTCGCCTGAGGCTGGAATTGAACCTGGGTCTCTGGTACTGTGAAGCAGCAGTGCTAATCACTGAGCCGCCCATGGTAGTTTCTCTTCCAGAGGGAGTTTGAGTAGTTCAGGGAACTACTTATCTCAGGACAGTTTGATTTGTAAAGCTTCTAAATCAGGAGAGCTTGGTTAGAAATCTGCAGATGATTTATATTTGTGAAAGGTTCATTATCAGTAGACTTGAAAAAGCCTCATCAAATTGTCTACACTGTTCATAGCAAAGCAACTTTTAGGAGTCAGGTAGGCATAAACTTAAGGAGTTGAGGTAGAGATATATATTTCTGTGGACTTGGAGACATTAAGGACTACAAATGCTGGAAGCCAGAGTCAATAGATGTGAATCTGAAAAAGCACAGCAGGTCAGACAGCATCCGAGGAGCAGGAAAGTCACTGTTTCAAGCCAAAACCCTTTGTCAGGATTCCTAAGAAAGAGTTTTGGCCTGAAACATTGACTTTTCTGCTCCTCAGATGCTGTCTGACCTGCTGTGCTTTAACAGCTTCACACCTATTGACTATATTTCTCTGGACTTGAGTCTCTGTACCAGATAGTATCAGGAAACCAGTTGAAACTTCATTTTGTTGTGTGTTTTAGATCTTGCTGACTGCCTTCTATGTTTAGACAGTGTGGCTTAGCTTGTTTTCATCCTTCTTCTATAAATAAAAAACTACTTTTTTTTAAAAAGATCTGCAACCTCATTTATATTTTAGTCAATAATCACCACATTAACTAACTAAACAAAATCAAAACAAACATATAATCAATCACACTAGGATTCATTCTGGCGTATAACTTGTCCAGTAGCTGGGATTATAACAGCATAATGCACTATGTGATCTTTCTATACTGATCTATGATTTGAAATAACATTTACACCACATATGTTCCAGGCAATGAACATTGACAGCAAGACAGAATATAATCTTCTCAACTGATATTCAATAGAATTACCGATACTGAATACACCACAATCAATTTCCTGAGATGTCTAACTGTTGACCAGAATGCAACTCAGCCAGCCATATGAATATATGTGCTACAATAATAGATCAGAGGCTGGGAATTCTGTGGTAAGTAAATAACCTTTTGACTCATCAAAGCCTCTCCACCGTTCAAGGCACTCGTTCGGAAAATGATGCAATACTGCCTACCTGCTCCAACCGCATTCAAGAATCTTAACCATTCTGCTTGATTGGCACACCACCAGCATCTCCAACATTTACTTCCTCCGCCACTAACACAATGATGATACAGTGTGCCACTTACAAGATGCAGTTCTACAACATTCTGAGACTCCTTCAACAGGACCTTACCAATCTGCAGCCACTGCCGCTTAGAAGGACAATGGCAACTGAAACACCACCGCATTCAAATTCCTTTGCCTTCAAATTGCACGCAAACCTGTCTTGGAAATACATTACTTCCCTTCATTGCTGCTGCGTCAAAATCCTTGGATTCCATTCCTGACAATACTTAGAACTCATGATTGCAGCACATCTTGAAGGCAGCTTATCATCACCTTCTCAAGTGCATTTATGGATTGTCAACAATTGCTCCGATGGGCAACAAATTCCAAGAAAGATTAATGCAACAAAGTACAGTTATGCTGCCCAGAAATCAGTGCTAGGGCCATTGCTTTGTCGATGACTTGGATTTGGGAATAAAGGGCACGAGCTTCAAAATTTTCTAATGACACAAAATTCAGAAGTTTAGTGAAATGGGAGGATGTGTATTTACTAGGGCATGGACCAGATGGTGGAATTGGCTTACATGTGACAGATGAAATTTAATGCAGACAAGTGCTGAGTAATATACTTTAGTTAGAAGAATGAGGAAAGACAACATAAACAAAATAGTACAATTCTAAAATAGGTACAGAATCAGAGAGATCTGGGGTTAAACGTACAAATTGTTGAAGATAGCACAGCAAGTTTAAAAGGAAGTTCAAAATGATCTTGATGAACACAGCAGGCCAGGCAGCATCAGAGGAGCAGGAAAGCTGACATTTCGGGTCTGGACCCTTCTTCAGAAATGGGGGAGGGGAAGGGGGCTCTGAAATAAATCGAGAGAAGGAGAGGCGATGATAGAAGGTGGATAGAGGAGCAGATAGGTGGAGAGAAGACGGACAGGTCAAAGAGGCGGGGATGAAGCCAGTAAAGGTGTGTGTAGGTAGGGCGTTGGGATGGGGGTTGGTCAGTGGGGAAGGGGGGGCAGGTAGGTGGGAGGGAAGACGGAGAGATCAAGGAGGTGGGGATGAGGCTAGTAGGTAGGTAGTGGGGATGGGGGTTGGTCAGTGAGGTGGGAGGAGCGGATAGGTGGCAGAAAAGACAGACAGGTCAAGGAGGTGGGGACGAGATGGGCTGGTTTTGGGATGAGGTCAGGGGAGGGGAGATTTTGAAGCTTGTGAAGTCCACATTGAGACCATTCGTGACAAATGACTACACCTCCCAGTCGCGAACCACTTCAACTCTCCCTCCCACTCCTTGGATGACATGTCCATCCTGGGCATCCTCTAATGCCACAACGATGCCAACTGAAGGCTGGAGGAATAGCACCTCATATTCCACTTGGGAATCCTGCAGCCCGATGGTCTCAATGTGCATTTCACAAGCTTCAAAATCTCCCCATCCCTGACCTCATCCCAAAGCCAGCCCATCTTGTCCCTGCCTCCTTGACCTGTACGTCTTTTCTCCCACCTCACTGACCAACCCCCAGCCCCACTTCCTACCAAATAGCTTCATCCCCACCTCCTTGACCTGTCCGTCTTCCCTCTCACTCACCCGTCCATCCCTCCTCAATAACCAACCTCCTTCCCAACTCCCTACCTACACTCACCTTTACTAGCTTCATCCCTGCCTACTTTGACCTGTCCGTCTTCTCTCTATCTATCTGCTCCTCTATCCACCTTCCATCATCGCCTCCCCCTCTATTTATTTCAGAGCCCCCTTCCCCTCCCATGTTTCTGAAGAAGGGTCCAGACCCGAAACGTCAGCTTTCCTGCTCCTCTGATGCTGCCAGGCCTGCTGTGTTCATCCAGCTCCAAACCTTGCTATCTCAGACTCCAGCATCAGCAGTTCCTACTATCTCAAAATGATCTTGCCTTTATAGATGGGCATAGAGTACAAAAGCAAGGAAATTGTTTTCAGCCTTTATAAAACGCTGCTTTGGTCTCAACAGAACAATGGTGTCCAATTCTAGGCATCACATTTTAGAAATTATAGGAAACTTTAGAGACGATATTGTGAAGCTTTAAGAAAATGGTTCCACAGCAGCAGGCTGTGTCCACATGCAGCAAGTCCTGAAAAGAAACAGGCTTAAGCAAGTAACATTCACGCTACTGACATAACTGGCAATGACCACCTCCAACCAGACAGATTCTAACCGTTTCCCCTTGATATTCAAAGGTTTACCATTTCTGAAACCTGCATCATCAACAATTTGGAGGTTACCACTGCATGGAAATTCATCTGAGTTGAGAAACCGCAAAGGGAAAAAGACCCTGTTGGAAGTTATGTACAGGCCTCCTAGCAGTCATCAGGATGTGTGGCAGGAAATAGAAAAGGTATGTAAGAAAGGCACTATTTACAATAATCATGAGGTCGTTAATATGCAGGTAGTCTGGGATAATCAGGTTGATTGCGATTGCCAAGAAAAGGAATATGTGGAATGTCTGTGACATAGTTATTTGGAGCAATTTGAGGTAGATTCACCAGGGAACAGGCAAATCTGGATTTGGTGATATGTAATGAGGCGAACTTGATTGGGGAACTTAAGGTGAAGGAACCCCTATGGGTCCACGATCATGATATGGTAGAAATCACCCTGTAGCGTGAGGGGGAGGAGCTGGACCTGAGTCTAGTTAGTAAGATGTATTACAATTGAGTAGTGGTAAGTACAAAGACATAATGGAAGAACTGGGCAGAATTGATTGGAATGGAAACCTAACAGGGAAGATGGTAGAGAAGCAATGGCAGGGATTTCTGTGGGTAATTCAAGAGGCACAGCAGAAATTCACCCCGAGGAAGAAGAAGCAAACTAATGGGATGATGAGGCAACTATGGCTGGCTAGAGAAGTCAGGGACAGCATAAAATCTAAAGAAAAAGCTTATAGTGTGATGAAGATTTGAGGGAAGCCAAAGAATTGGGAAGCCTTTAAAAACCAACAGAGATCAATTAAAAATGCAACAAGAGCTCGGGAGAGAAGATTAAATATGAGGGTAAGGTGGCTAATAATATAAAAAAGATTGAAGGAATTTTTTTTGATGTATAAAAGGTAAGATGGAGGCAAGGCATTGGATTCCTGAGAAATGAATGGAAAATCAGACTGGAGAAGTTGTAATGGGGAACAAAGAAATGGGGCAGGAACTGAATAGGTACTTTGCATCAGTCTTCACAGTGGGTGGTATCAGTAGCATACCAGACTTCAAGAGAGTTGTGGGTGGGGTGAATGTCATGGCCATCACAAAGGAGAAGGCATTAGGGGAGCTGAAAGGTCTGAAGGTGGATAAATCACCCAGACCTGATGGACTACATTCCAGAGTTCTGAGGGAGATAGCTGAGGAGATTGTAGTAGGTAGTAGATCCAATCACTGGAGTCAGGGAGGGTCCCAGAGACTAGAAAATGACTAATGTAACGTTCTGTTTAAGAAGGGAGACAGGCAGAAGCCAGGAAATTATAGGCTTTTTAGCATAACCTGAGTTATTGGTAAGATTTTACAGTCCATTATTAAGGACGAGATTGAGGAATACTTGGAAGTGCATGATGTGTCAGCATGACTTTATCATGGGAGGTCATTCCTGACAAATCCGTTCAAATTCTTTGCAGAGGTAATGAGCAAGTTAGATAAAGGAGAGCCAGTGGATGTGGTCTGTTTGGATTTCCAGAAGGAAATGTGGCACTGACAAGGTGCCACATAAAAGGCTGCTTAATAAGATAAGAGCACATGGCGTTAGGGGCAAGGTACTGGCATGGATAGAGGATTGGCTGACTGGCAGAAGGCAGAGAAAAGGGATACAAGAATCTCTTTCAGGATGGCAGCTGGTGACTAGCTGAGTTCTGCTGGGCTTAGTTGGGACCATAACCATTCACATTATATGTTAATAATATGCACGGAGGAACTGCAGATGACACAAAGATAGGTAGAGGGAGAGGTATTGTTGAGGAAGCAGAGGCTGCAGAAGGACTTGGACAGGCTTGGAGAGTGGGCAAAGAATTGGCAGATGGAATAAAATGTGGGGAAGTGTGAAGTTATGAACTTCGGTAGGAAGAATAGAGGCATCGACTCTTTTCTGAGTGGGGAAAGGCTTTGGAAATCTGAAGCACAAAGGGAATTATGGGTCCTCCTTCAGTATTCCCTTAGCATTAATGTGGCAGGTTCAGCTGGCAGTTGGAAAGGCAAATGTCATGTTAGCATTCATTTTAAGAGTGTTGAAATACATGAGCAGCAATGCAGTGCTAAGGCTGCATAAGGCTCTAGTCAGACTGGTTTGGAATACTGTGAACAGTTTTAGGCCCAATATCTAAGGAAGGATGGGCTGGTCTTGGAAGGGGTTGAGAGGAAGTTTACAAGAAAGATCCTGGGGATAAAGAGCTTGTCATATGTGAAGTGGTTGAGGACTCTGGGTCTGTACTCAGTGCACTTTAGAAGAATAAAAGTGGATCTTATTGAAGCTTACAGTACTGAGAGGTCTGGACAGAGTGGAGATACAGAATATGTTTCCACTAGTAGAAAAGACTAGGACGCGAGGGCGTGGCCTCAGAGTGAAGGGAGGATCCTTTAGAATTGAGATGAGGGGGAATTTCTTCAGCCAGACCATGGTGAATCTGTGAAACTCATTGCCACAGAAGGTTATGAAGGCAGGTCATTGAATGTAATTAAAACTGAGATAGACAGGTTCTTGATCAGTAAGCAGATCAAAGGTAACTAGGAGAAGGCAGGAGAATGAGGTCAAGAAACATATCAGCCATGCTAGAATAGTGTGGCAGACATGATGGGCTGAATGGCTTCATTCTGCTTCTTTATCTTCTGGTCTTCTGGTTTTATGGATCAGCCATCTAAATACTATGAGGACACAAGCGGGTCAGAGACAGGGAGTTTGTAGTAAGTAAACCAGTTGCTGACTTCCCAAAACCTCTCTGCCATCTGTAAAGTAAAAGTCAGGAGTGTGATGGAATACACCCCACTTGCCCGGATGAGTGCTGCACCAACAACACTCGAGGATCTTGACAACATCGAAAACAAAGCAGCCCACTTCACTGGCACCACATCACGAAGGGTCTAGACAGAGTTAATAAAGACAAATTGTTTACTTGGTAGTAAATTCAAGAAATAGAGGAAAAAGATTTAATTTTAATGTCAAAAGAGCCAAAGCTGGCACGAGGAGACATAGTTGTGTGCAGCAAGTTTTTATTAGAGTCATCGGGTTGCAGAATCATAGAACCATACAACTTCGGTCGAACTTGGCCGTTCCGACCGAGTTTCACCAACTAAACTAGTGCCATTTGCCTGGGTTTGGCCCATATTCTCTAAAGCTTTCCTCTTCATGTACCTGCCCAACTATCCGTTAAATGTTCTAACTGTACCTGCATTTAACACTTTTTCTCTGGCAGTTCATTCCACATAACGATTGTGTGAAAAAGTTGCCCCTCAGGTCCCTTTTAAATCTTGCTCTGCTCACCCTAAAGATAAGCCCTCCTGTTTTGAACTCACCTACCTTAGGGAAAAGACCTTTGCTATTCACCTTAACAATGCCCCTCATGATTTTACAAACCTCTGTAAGGTCACCCCTCAACCTCCTACACTCCAGTGAAAAATGTCCCAGCCTATCCAGCCTCTCCTTATAACTCAAACCCTCTAGTCCCGGTAACATCCTTGTAAGTCTTTTCTGTACCTTCTCTCATTTAATATCCTTCCTATAGCAGGGCGACCAGACCTATGTACAATACTCCAAAGATGGCCTTACCAATGTCCTATACAACAGCAACATAATGTACCAACTCCTATATTCAATGGCCTGAGCAATGAAGGCAAGCATGCCAAATGCCTTTTTGTACCTGAACCCCTCTTAACCAAAATGCACAGTGAGGGGGTGGTGCGTGCAGATTCAATTATGATTTTCAAAAAGGAATTTGATAAATATTTGAAGGGAAATAAATACAGGTCTACAGGGAATGTGTGGAGTGTGGAACCTTCTAAATTGCTGCCATAAAGTTCTATCATGGGCTAAATGGCCTCTTTTTAGTTGTGACCATGTATTATGACATTCTATGATTATTTCCTGCCCATTTGAAATGGATTCAGCAGAGAGTTCCCAAATAAAAATTTTGAATGTTGAGGGGAGTCAAAGTACATATACTGAACTTCAGGAAATATTGATCCAGAGATTGCGTCAAGGAAACAGGTGGCCAAACTGTATATATGGCCAAAAAAAAATTGCAAACTACCAAAGCTCTTCAACATTCAAGAAGTAATTTAGAATTGGAGTCACTGCAGGAAACATGGCCACAAACTGTGCACAGCAAGTTCCCATAAGCAACAATGTGACAATGATAGATAATTTATTTCAGTATTACTGATTGAAGGACAAATATTGTCCAGCACATCAGGACAGTTCCCCTGTTCTTCTTGGAAATAGTGCCATGGAATCTCTTATATCCTTCTTAGAGTGCAGGTGGGATGTCAGTGCAAAATTTCATTAAGACAATTGTACCTCCAATGTGCAGCTCACTCTTATTACTCCCATTTCCTTCTCCTGACCCGTCTGCAATGTTAGCTGCACAAGAAATCTTTATGCCAGCACACCTCATGCATAGTGTAATTAATCGCATGCTCTGATCTAAAATGTCAGGGAAATAATTTACTAGTACTAGGCTGAAATTTTGTTGTTTATTATTTTACCACAATTCAATTTGTGTGAGTGAGCCTCAGTGATTTTCTGAAAGGAAGTTTAATTAGGAATGAATACAATTGTCTAATTTAAGACTGCATAGGTCTCCAGCTACTGAAGTTAATTAAATGCTACACCTGTTACTGCAATTTCTGAAAAGCCTGCCTTCTCAAATCAGTTGAAATCTGTATCCAGTTTTCAAAAACTTCATAATTACAAAATAGACTTTAGCTTTACAAACATCAGAACAGCATGTCCTTAGTATTGGGCTCTATAATCTTGAGGTGTGAGCACTTGGCCACGTTGGTACATAATTCCTCTGACCCCTATTCAATGGGGGTAAAAACCTATTTAAAGTAAATCAATTAATGCTTCTTTCAGATATTTTAAATCAACGTGTACAGACATGTTACAACGAGCTTGAATTCAGCAGGTGGGACTTGAACCTCGGCCTTCAGTCTTAAAAGTAGGGACACTACCTAGGGATGCTCTTGCTGCTTCCTCTAAAATTGCTGCCAAAGGAATTTCATATGAAAGGCTTAAAATACTCAAAATGCACACATCCAAGCTTTTTAATTTTTAAAAAAAAATTCCATTAATATTTTATCGGAAACATTTCAAAACATCTGTTCTTTCAAATCCTCAATATTAAAGCTATTTTCATTTTGTTTAATTTTTACCATTGATATAATTTTTTTGCTTTCAATTCCTTTCATATTTTCATATTCCACTCATTTCAACAGTGCTGATTAGAACTTGCACTGGACAGGCAGAATTTGGGCTGGGCAATTCAGTAACATGAAGCTTTTTAGGGTGGAAAATCCCTCCATGTTTTTATTGAGGTCAAAAGAATGCTTATCATGTAAATAGATATACAGTTTTCCTTCTCATTGAATGTTATCATTCATGGAATCCTGAATTAAAGAATAGTGTAGTGCAGAAGGACATCATTCAGTCCATTGAGAATGCATTGGCTCATTTATCTTCCTTGGAAAGTCCAGGAATCTGTGGATACCCTGGGATAGATTCTGTAGTTGCACGGTAATCTGTGACAGGCATCCTGTTTTACAGCTCAGAGATAGTAGGAACTGCCAATGCTGGAGAATCTGAGATAACCAGGTGTAGAGCTGGATGAACACAGCAGGCCAAGCAGCA
>JAHRHZ010000145.1:3977067-3990721 GCA_024137785.1 Ginglymostoma cirratum | reverse complement strand
TTGGCCTGCTGTGTTCATCCAGCTCTACACCTTGTTATCTCCGTTTTACAGCTCGCTTGGTTTTTATTTCCATTAAAGTTAAACAGGAGAGATGTGAAATGGACTGCTGATTCCTGAACATCTATTTTATGCTATCACTCAAAATCAAAATTTACTCTATTAATATCAAATATAACCCAAATATTATATTTGCCTGCATTGTATTACTCATAGACTCAGAGTTCAGTCATACTGTTATTGCATATTCTGAGAGGATCTCCTCAGTTCTTAACATATCAATAAATCAATGATCTACATTACTTCACACTAAAATGTCAATGTGAGCATTTTTTTCAATATATCACTACTTAAGGGGCAGTTTGGCTCAATACATATTTTTATACAGTGAAGTATTTGAAATATAGTTATGCAGATGATGTAAGCTTAAGTTTGATTAGTATGGTCATGTCTAAGAGTGGGAGATCTTTGACAGGAGTTTGAATCACTTAGATTTTTTCATTATTTCACGCAGTATATTTAAAATTTGTGAGAAATTAAAAGCTATAAAAATGAAGCCTTTAGTCATCCTGCCAACATTCAAGAATAAACTTGATGGTTGAAGTAAATGGGGATGTGGAAACAGGCTTAACATATTATGAGACTGCTAAGTTGGAGGGCAAACTAGGTAGACTGGTTGAGCCAAGCCACTTGTTATTAGATTTTCTGTGTATGGCAATCAAATTCAACAATTATGTAAACATCATTTAAAACACACTCAATGTGACTTTGTTTTTATTTCTGATGGATTACTCTTTAGTGTAAGGTACCTTATTTGGTATATCATGTTCGTCATACCACAATATAGTAAGTTGTACAAACAAAATCATGGTGTTACCAAGGTTTGCACATTGTGCACAAAGGTCTGTAAAGAAATTACACTGGTCAAGTCATTGAACAGAATGCTTCTTGACTTGTTTATAATAACTCGCAGACCTGAATATAATGTAATGAAAGGTTTCTAAGGTTATGGATTTCATTGTTAGGTGTATTATTGGGCAGAAAGTGGAACCAAATGGATATCATTATAGCTTTTCCCAGTGGTGTGCAGTAAATATAGAAATGTCATCTGCATTGACATATACCTGTGCAATCAATGGCTGAACAATGAATAAAATTGCAACACTGTGTTATCAAGGGACATTTAACACTTGGAAGTTGTATTAATATATCCATGAATGCAAGCTGTTTACAACGCTGCTATCACTGTGTATATCACTATAGCAATTCTGTTAACAGATCGAGTAACACAATGACTGGCGATAATACAATGACTGTTTTTAAACAGCTTGCATACCTTAATAAAACAACATTAATAGTACATTAATAGGCTGTAAATGCCCTTGGACAAAGCAAGATTTCCATATTGTTCACTCTTTGATTGCACAACTGAAAATGGAGACTCAACCCATTGATTTGACTTTGTTATTGTACCAGGCACTGACAACATCAGTTACATTCAATGTTTTGTTCTAAAATTGTCCTTTTTAGGGGATAGAAAAACTGACAGTTAAACAGAAGTCCAGGGATATTTCAGGGAATTATGTTTTAAAAAAAAATTATATCTACAAACATATGTTGCAGGTTTTCCAGTAAGATGGACAAATTTCAGAAATTGCAATAGACTATATTTTGTCAGGACAATTTGCTCTCTGACGTATTCCAGATTACATAAAGGTCATCAAAAGATTTTTTGCTGAATCTTATATTGCACCATTATGGCTTTAGTCAGATTATTTTCCTTCAGTGAACAACTATCCATTACATTTACTTTCCTTTTGATTTTGATGTTTCTAACTACCTGTGGCTCCCTTGCATTTAAAAAGTGGCTGGGATTTTACGCTGGTCTGGGGTTCATAATTCCTGGTTTGACTTTTGGAGGATGGAAATGAGCCTGGCATCTGCTTTTTAGATGGTTGCTGGGCCGCTATTTGGTTTGTGATGACTCTTGGGATCTTCATGCTCACTGGTAGCTCTCTGGTTTCTGGCAGGAATGGTGGCCATTGCTGCAACTGCACCTCGTCCCCACCAGCCATCATTGCTGGAATGAAATGCAAGGGTAAGTGTGAGCACAATCGCCAGGGTCACACTGTCAGGCTCCAGTAAGAAGGGTGACATAAGGAGTGGGGAGATATGTTGGGAAGGGTGGTGATATCCAATGAGCCTCGGGCAGTGGCAAAGGAAGTATCCTCCCCACTTTGTCCACCACCAGCTTGAGCAGTAGAAGGTGTTGACCTTCACATTTGGTGATGGTTTCTGTCCATCATGGAGTCAGTTGTAGCTGTGGTGGGAGACAACCTTTGAATAGTCATTAATTGGCCCATGGGTAGACAGGTTTCTTCTGATCTAGATCAAATTGCAGAGGGTACAATGGTGGGCGCAGCTGGCTAGGTGCTGGCAATGATGCCTAAGGTATTGTTCCCAAGTCTAGGTCCCTACACCCATTTGCCTCAGTGAATAACTTCACCCAGCATTTGTAATGCAAAAGACCATTCCCCTTTCTTTGAATAAAAAGAATAAAAGACGTGCATTTATCCAGCAATTTACATGACTACTGGATGTCTCTAAGTGTCTTGCAGTCAATGAAGTACTTTTGAAGTAAATTCCTTGTCCACTGACGCAAAATTCTCTGCCAATTTATGCCCAGCAAACTCTCTCAAATAGCAATGTGATAGTAACCAAATAATCCATCCTTCGTGATGTTGCATATTAGCCATGGACAACTGGAATAAATCATTTGCTCTTCTTCATATAGTTCCATGGGATGTTTTACATCTAGCCAAACAAGCAGAAGGGATGTTGGGTTTAATATGTGATCCAAACGATTGCATCTCCAACAGTGCAGCACTCCAGTATTGCACTGAAGTGTCAGTCTTGATCTTGTGCTCAAAGCCTGGAGTGGAATTGGACAAAGGAGTGACAAGGTGTTTAATATGAGTCAAAATCAAGTTGTAGAGACATATTGATGCTTGTACATTAAAATGTGTCCAAAAAGATTAGGCAAGCATGGGATGTGAAGTAGGTGCTATCATTTCTCATCTGTTGGATAGTGATGAGGAGAGACTGGTACTGAAGATGTGAAAGGCAAATACAATGAATGAAATTATTCAGACAGAAAATGAAGCATTGTCCTTGATTTCTGAAGAGTTCTTAAGTACTTGGAATGATCTATTCTTTTCCTTTCATTTTTTGTAACTGACCATAAGCTACTGACAACTATTCTGAATCCAAAGTCTGCAGTACTCCTTTATCCACCGCCTGAATAAAGAGATGGACTTTGATTTTGTTTGATTATAAGTATAACATTAAACTCAGATGTTTGGGAGATTATTGCAATGCTGATATAATGTCAAGATTACCATTTCCTATCAGAGGTATAGCCCAACACAGAAGATGTATTTTTCTTTTCATACATTGAAGAGTTGCCAGTCAAAGCAAATGACATTGGTAGAACATCTCGTAGGGAATCTGTATTGGCAAGAATGTATGACATGATTATAAATGGCCAGAAGAGATATTGGATTTAGGATTCAAGGCATTTCTTTAGTGTAAGGATGAGTAGGCAGTTGATAAATGTGTTATGTAGAGAGGCAGAATTTTAATTCACGAATAGTGCAGAACTTAGTTGTAATGTGATCTTCATGATCAGCACTTGGGGATCTGTTTGACAAACAGATGGTGAACAGTTATCTTTTCCTGACCATGTTGGATAAAGATACAGAAAATGTTGTGAAATAAATGGTAGTGTCTGTCAGGTAATAGAAAAGAAACTGCCATCAATACCTTTGGAATTCAGGAAGTGGCCAGCTAGATTGCAGCAAAGGTTGCAGATAGATTTTGCATATTTAGAACGGTGACAACTATTCATGGTGTCAGATACTCATTTAAAATGGACTGTTGGGTTTTATAGAATAACAGAGTCATAGAAAGTTTACAGCATGGCAAAAACGTTACTTGACACATCATGTCTCTGCAAACTAAGCAACCAACCACCAGCTTGAACCCACATTCCAGCATTTGGTGCATATGATCCAAGCCCATGGTACTACTGGACAGGTCAGATTCCAGACTGAAGCCTGGCTTGATAAATCATGTTTTTTGCTTCAGTTGACTAAAGTGGTGATTATTCATTGAGACATATTCCTGCGAGGCTGCAGATTTTCTTTAACAACAGAGCAGAAGTTTATTACATGAAATAAATAAAATCACATCAAGTTATCTTAAATATTGACAAAGAAAAATCTCAAATACACAGCAAAAGAAAGTCCCAACCTGTTTCCCAACATTTTCCATTACAGAGACTCCAGTTCAGAGGAATATACACTTTATACTGTAGATTGTACATAGGTCTCACCTGACAGTTTATTTGCTGAGGTCTAATTTGTCAATGTGAATGTTTCCACAAATCTGAGAGCCAAAATGATCACAACTCTCATAGCCTGCAGATTTCTAACCAAACTCTCTCTTGCTGAGGTGGCTTGTTTCCTGAGCTGCCTTGAATCCTTGTAGGAGAGAAACAAAACTTGCTTCTGCCTCTAATTTGTAATCCACAATCCAAGAATGATATTAGTACATACAAATTATACACATCTCCTCACACTCACCTTGCAGGTTACAGCAATCTTTTAAGTGTGTTGAGGGATTCCACCTCTAAGATCCTTTCAAGCTTTGGGTTCCAGACCAGTGCAATTTTCTACCTGAAAAGCTTTTTTTCCCCGTCTCCCCTCAAAACCATCAACCAATCATTTAAAATCTAATTTCAAAAATAGTTACCCAAGTTTGTGTCTGCAGCAACCGCCCCTCTTATTCCCACCCCATCACTCTTAGTTTCTGTAGATAGACCCAACAGACAGACCATGGCCCACTCAATAGACAATAGGTGCAGGAGTAGGCCATTCGGCTCTTCGAGCCAGCACCACCATTCATTATGATCATGGCTGATCATCCACAATCAGTATCCTGTTCCTGCCTTATCCCCATAACCCTTGATTCCATTATCTATAAGAGCTCTACCCATCTCTTTCTTGAAAGTATCCAGACACTTGGCCTCCACTGCCTTCTGGGGCAGAGCATTCCACATATCCACCACTCTCTGGGTGAAGACGTTTTTCCTCAACTCTCTTCTAAATGGCCTACCCCTTATTTTTAAACTGTGTCCTCTGGTTCTGGACTCACCCATCAGCGGAAACATGCTCCCTGCCTCCAGAGTGTCCAATCCCTTAATAGTCTTATATGTCTCAATCAGATCCCCTCTCATCCTTCTAAACTCAAGTGTATACAAGCCCAGTCGCTCCAACCTTTCAACATATGATAGTCCTGCCATTCTGGGAATTAACCTCGTGAACCTACGCTGCACTCCCTCAATAGCAAGAATGTCCTTCCTCAAATTTGGAGACCAAAACTGCACACAATACTCCAGGTGCGGTCTCACCAGGGCCCTCTACAGCTGCAGAAGGACCTCTTTGCTCCTATACTCAATTCCTCTTGTTATGAAGGCCAGCATGCCATTATCTTTCTTCACTGCCTGCTGTACCTGCATGCTTGCTTTCATAGACTGATGTACAAGAACACCTAGATCTCGTTGTACTTCCCCTTTACCTAACTTGACTCCATTTAGGTAGTCTGCCTTCCTGTTCTTGCCACCAAAGTGGATAACCTCACATTTGTCCACATTAAACTGCATCTGCCATGCATCCGCCCACTCACCTAGCCTGTCCAAGTCACCCTGTATTCTCATAACATCCTCCTCACATTTCACACTGCCACCCAGCTTTGTGTCATCAGCAAATTTGCTAATATTACTTTTAATGCCTTCATCTATATCATTAATGTATATTGTAAACAGCTGTGGTCCCAGCAGCGAACCTTGCGGTACCCCACTGGTCACCGCCTGCCATTCCGAAAGGGACCCATTTATCACTACTCTTTGCTTCCTGTAAGCCAGCCAATTTTCAATCCAAGTCAGTATTTTGCCCCCAATACCATGTGCCCTAATTTTGCTCACTAATCTCCTATGTGGGACTTTATCAAAGGCTTTCTGAAAGTCCAGGTACACTACATCTACTGGCTCTCCCTTGTCCATCTTCATAGTTACATCCTCAAAAAATTCCAGAAGATTAATCATGCACGATTTCCCCTTCGTAAATCCATGCTGACTCTGACCTATCCTATTACTTCTATCCAAATGAGTCGTAATTTCATCTTTTATAATTGACTCCAGCATCTTTCCCACCACTGACGTCAGGCTAACCGGTCTATAGTTCCCTGTTTTCTCTCTCCCTCCTTTCTTGAAAAGTGGGACAACATTAGCAACCCTCCAATCCGCAGGAACTGATCCTGAATCTATAGAACATTGGAAAATGATTACCAATGCGTCCATGATTTCTAGAGCCACCTCCTTAAGTACCCTGGGATGCAGACCATCAGGTCCCGGGGACTTATCAGCCTTCAGACCTAACAGTCTGTTCAACACCATTTCCTGCCTAATATAAATTCCCTTCAGTTCATCCATTACCCTAGGTCCTTCAGCCACTATTACATCTGGGAGATTGTTTGTGTCTTCCTTAGTGAAGACAGATCCAAAGTACCTATTCAATTCTTCTGCCATTTCCTTGTTCCCCATAATAAATTCACCCGTTTCTGTCTTCAAGGGCTAAAACACTCCTAAAACAACCTAATCAGACGGCCACAGATGAGATAGAAACATAGAAAATAGAAGCAGGAGTAAGCCAATCAGCCCTTTGAGCCTGCTGTGCCATTCAGTATTATCATGGCTGATCATTCTACTCTGCCCTGATCCTGCTTTCTGTCTATATTCTTTGATGCCTTTAGCCCTAAGAACCATACCTAACTCCCTCTTGAAAACATTCAATATTTTGGTTTCAACTGATTTCTGTGGCAGAGAATTTCACTGGCTCACTAGTCTCTGGGTGAAGAAATTTCTCCCCATCTCAAGATAAATTGGCCTGTCCCTTACATGAGTCTGTAACTCCTGTTTCTGGACTCTCTGGTCATCAGGAACATCCTTCTAGCATTCACCCTGCCTAGCCCAGTTAGAATTTTATAGTTTTTTATGAACACCAACTTCCACAACCACACCCCCCAACCACACATGCACGACCACCAGCCCCTGCACCGTCAACCATCCTTCTGAACACTAATGAATATAGAGTCATACAGCACGGAAACAGACCTTTTGGTCCAATCAGTTCATGCTGAACATAACACCAAATTAAACTAGTTCTACCTGCCTAAGCTTTGCCCATATCCCTCTAAACGTTTCTTATTCATGTACTTATCAAGAAGTCTATTAAACGTTGTAACTGTACCCACATCCACCACTTCCCCTGGAAATTCATTCCACACACTACTCACTCTTTGTGTAAAAAAAAAGTCTTGAAATCCCCCATCAAAGGGAAAAGACATCTGCCACTAACCTTATCCATACCTCTAAAGATTTTAAAAACCTCTGTAGGTTAGGTCCATTCATATGTCAGTCCTGCCATTCCAGGAATCAGTTTGGTAAACCTTTGTTTCACTCCTTCCATAGCCAGAGCATCCTTCCTCAGTTAAGGAGACAAAAACTGCATATAATACTCTGGGTATGGTCTCATCAAAGTCCTGTACAATTGCAGCAAGACATCCCTGCCCTTGTACTTAAATGGTCTTGCTATTAAGGCCAACATACATTTGCCTTCTTCACCGCCTGCTGCACCTGCTTACTTTCAGTTACTGTTGTACAAGGACAGCCATATCTTGTTGCACCTCCCCTTTCCCAATCTGTCGCTATTCAGATAACAATCTGCTATCATGTTTTTATTACCAAAGTTGATAACCTCTCATTTATCCACAATATATTTCATCTGCCATGCATTTGTCCATTCACTCAATTTGTCCAAGTTACACTGAAGCATCTTTACATTTCTCCACACAGTTCATCCTCCCATCCAGCACTGTATCATCTTTAAGTTTGGAGATATTACATTTAGTTCCCTCATCTAAATCATTAATATATATTGTGATTAGCTGGGGTCCAAGTACTGATCTCCGCGTACTCCACTACTGGTTGGCTGCCAGTCAGAAAAAGACCCATTCATTCCTACTCTTTGTTTCCTGACTACCAACTGGTTCCCTATCCATTTGAGTATAATATACCCAATTCAACGTGCTTTATTTTTACATGCTAATTTCTTAGTTGGACCTTATCAAAAGGCTTCTGAAAGTCCAAGTAAACTCCATCAACAGCTCTTCCTTATCAACTCTACAAATTGTATACTTGAAAATTCCAGTAATTGGTCAAGCGTGATTTCCCCTTTCGTAAACCTATGCTGACTCTGTCATTATTTTCTAAGTGCTCTCTTATTAAATCTTTTATAATGGAGTCTTAGCATTTTCCATACTACCAATGTCAGGAAACTGGTCTATGATTCCTTGTTTTCTCTCTACCTTTTTTTTTTAAATAGTGGAGTTGCATTAGCTACGCTTCAATCAATGGGAACTGTTCCAAAGTCTACATTTTCTTGAAAGGTGACCACCAATGCATCCACTATTTTTTAGAGCGATTATCTGGCCCTGGGGTTTTATTGGCCTTTAATTTCATCAATCTTCCCAACACCATTCCCTACTCACAGTGATTTCCTTAGTTCCACCCTCTCACTAGATCCTGTGTTCCCCATCTGGCCTGTCCACAGGATTGACTCCCTGGACTGAAGAGGCATAAACCCCCTGCCTGAGAACACCCAGTTTGGGCACCTGACCTGGACTGGTATTGGTGGCTGCCCTTGACTTACTGTGGCTGGGACCCCTGAACTAAAAGGAACCTTCATGGATTTCAGTGAGGACTGCTCCTGGTTTTAAGACCTGACTGCTTCCTTGCTGCATACACATTACATTTGTCGAGTAAGCTGCAAGCATATGGTGCAGGTAGGAGGTTGACGTGGCATTGTGCCGAACAGCAAGAGTCCACCCACTTCACTAAGGACTACCGACCAGCAAGGCAGACTGTGGTCGGCATGGACAAGTTGGACCGAACTGTTTCCGTGCTGTACAACTCTATGATTCTACTTCATTGTTTTACTACAGTAACAGGCATGACAAGGTAAGGCAAGGTAAGACATGGATGCTGTGGGCGTGCAGCTAGGCATCAAGTGAGCTAACACTAGGAGAGTAAGTGAGCAGCCTTGAGTGGCAGCCTGATCTAATCCATGTGTTGAGTGCTTATCCATGCACACACCGAGTCATTGCAACAGTCTTTTAGCGTTAGTTGCTAGTGCAGCCTACAATGCAAGTGTGTGCTTGCTAAGAGATCTGTAAGTGCATCACAGAAGTGCCATGAATATTTGTGATTAGTTAGCAAATGTGAGATGCTAATGTCTGTGGATGAGGGGCGTATGTGGCTTCCTACCCTGAAATGCCATTTGCTGCTGAGCAACATGGAGGGTCATCACGGCCTGTGGTGAGATTAAGGTGCCAGATGCCTGCACTCACTTCCATGCTGAGAGTTCTTGATATCTAGCTTGTTCAGTGCATTTGGGAAGATAGGAAGCTGAATATTAATGAGGTGAATTGGGGCATTAACAAGGAGTTTAACAAGCATTAATTCCCCTTCAGTGACAACTCACAGCTGCCTCACGAGAAACTCACCTCATTGCCCAGCAAATGCATAAAAGATGCAGCAAGTTGTTCCTGATATCAAGATAAGTCTTATCAGGCTGCTTGCATAATTCTGCCACACATCTCACCATAGCCCATATCACTCAGGCCTCGATAAGATTCCAACCACAGTATCCTGTTTGCAGTGCAGCAGTGAATGGCATTGTGCAAATTGTTTAGTACGCTCTTTTGAACAAGATGCTGCATTTAAATTTGAAGCAATAACAGTTGTCACTGAATGGTATTTTGACAAATTTTCTGTTTACCTATCATTAACAACTCTCACATTGCAGCATCACAGGAGCAGGAAAACTCGACGTTTCGGGCCTTCAGCCCCATGCTTGTTATCTCGAACTCTCACATTGCTACTGGTTAAATGTCAATTGAATTGTTTCTCAGAACTCAGCCTAGAAAGAATATTTCTGAAAGAGAGATGCATTGCTGAAGCTTTTCATCTTACACTTATCAGGGTAAATGCAAGAATGCCAACTTTCAAACAACCACATAAATTTAGACCACAGGAGCAAAGGGTGCTGATTGGATGACATGCTGACACTGATTGGCTGAGGCTTTAATTGCTGAAGCTACATTTAGCACAGTCAGTAGATCAGAGGCAGAAAGACAGCCAGCACAAGGATAAAGTGAGAGAAAATAGTCAGAAGTTGAATCAGAAATTTAAGTTGAAAAATCATCATCATCATCAGAAGTGGTTATGCAGCTAACAGGAAGAGTCATTAAATTATATGGTTTTCACACACATTTGCTCAAGTTGTTTGCTACTTGAAGGATATATTTGCAGATTTAGATCACATTATCATCAAAGATTTGCACAAAAGGACATTTGGAAGAATCAGAAGGGACCAATGAATCAGATATTTTGGATATGACTCGAGTTCCAATAGGCTTCAGAGTCAGCAGACATGACTGACAAAGTGGAAAATCCAATCATAGAACAAGGTTAAAATATGTCTCCCTTTGAGAATATTTCCTCTCAGATTGAGTCTAACATGGGACAAGGTCTTTTCATAAGTTTTGAAAGTTTTGTTCAGGAAAGGAGGTATTTTCTAAGCAATGGGGAACTAATGGTTAAATTTGATTTGTGAATAAAGGAAGCAGGGACCAACAAAAATGTTAGATGTTAATATTACTACACTGTAACTTTTCTATTTAGGAGGGAGGAGTGTAATAGTGCCATCTCATGGACATTTATATATTCATGTGCATAAGAAAAAACAGATTAAACTAGTTTTGTTTTAGCTTTCCATCATTTATACATGTGATTCTTTCTGTAAAGGCATTGCAGAGACACAGGAATGGATTAGTATTTCAACACAGATGTGTAGAGACAGAGCCAAAGTTGAACAATGTTATGGAGGAGAAAGTAGGAAGTTTTGGTCATCGTGTAGATGTACAGTTAGAAATTCATCTCTAGGTCAAACATAATACTAAGTTTGAAAACAGACTTACTCAACCTAAGGTAGGTGCAAGGGCTAAAAGTGGTGGACAGGAAACTAGGTTTGTAGCAGGGCAAAAGACAACAGCCTTAGTTTTCCCAATTTGTAGCTGGAAGAAATTTCTGCTCATCCGATAATGGGGATATGGCAAGCAGTGTCTTATATTAATCATTTAGTTTCATGGCTCATATTGATATTTTAGAGAGGAATTTTTGTTTTGGAAGGATTAAATTTAGTGTATGATCATTAAAATGCTGGATTTTTTTGAAATTGCCTGAGTCAATTCAAAGGTGACCTGTGTTTAGTGAATTAATAAGACCATAATTAAAAGGAAGAAAACATAAACAATGGATGACCCACCTCTGAGCTTGTGGTAGAGTCAGGAGGTCTGCACTATGCCCAATAAAAGATTTAAATTGTGTATGTCATTTCCAGATGAAAAGAAGTGAAAAACAGTTTGTGAGTCAGGTAGTTGCATGGTGGAATGAGCAAGTATGGTACAGCGGGTTGTTGAGTCATTAGAAATATAAATTATTAACGTGGGCTTCAGAATCAAAGGTTTGATTTTGGCACTCAGACCTAATTATTGTACATTTCTATTTGGAAAACTCCAAGTATGTCACATTGCCATGGAGTCAGTTTGCAGTTTGTCGTTCTGTGTGGGCAGTTATTGCTGTGTTTTTTTTTCACTCAGACAAACAGTTCAACTTGGAGAAGCCCAAAGACCTTTAAGGTTGGAGTTGAAAATATACAGTTTGGTAGCTTAAACCTGGGGTTCAGAAGGTAGAAGAAAATAATTAGCCAGAGCTGCTGTGGCTGTGGACCAGGAGAATGAGGCTATTAAAAATCAAGAATTTTCTAATGTTTTATTAAATTCATAATAAAAGCATGACAAGTGCAGTTCAGACTTGAGCTGAAATGTCATGGAGTTCACAAATGAAGTATGGTTAAGTTTGGAGTTGGCCCGAAGAAAGTGAACTTTCAGAAACTTGCAATGAGTCAAACACTTTCTGGGAGAACAATGGTGTAAGAGCTAGGTAGCTATCTAAGACAGTGGGCGGAAACTGAGTGATGTGGGAGTGCTGGAGAGACACAGCAAGTCTGGCAGCATCTGGTGAAAGCAAAACAGAGTTAATGTATTGAGATCAGCGATCATTCATGAGAACAGTCAATAGTTGGGAAAGGGTGGTATTTATGCTGATGACAGGGCGGGGGGAGTGAATAGAGAGAGATAAAAGGGAATAGGCAAACAAGGAGATAGCTGATGTTCAGCTGAGAGACCGATAAAAACAAGGCAGGGTGTTATGAGACGTGTGAACAGTTGAAAATGGGTTGGCCATGCAGGGAGTATCCCGTACAATGCAGCACCTAGGGGTGTGGAGGGAGGATAACTGACACATTTTAGGGTGATTACATGCTGAAATTGTTAAGCCCCCTGAAAAGGCTACTGCAGCAATCACAAGTCCTGTGATTATCTGCCTCCATTCATAGTTAAGCAGAATCTCAATATTCGTTTTAAAGTACCGTCCAATTTTGACATGACCTCATGAAGAATGGATTGATTATTGACGCCTCCCCCATTTCAGGTGAAGCTGTTTAGGTGAACATTAATTGCTCTGCTTTATACCCAAAGCCCTTAATTAAAGCGGCATGGGCTTGCACCCATCCCATAGAGACTACATTGACCTTTGTTTGCCTTTAACCACTCTTAAAAACTATAATGTTCTCTCCAATAAACAACTGGTCCCACTCTGCTTGGTACAATAACTGTATTATTGTGACCATTCACTCAAGCACGGTGGCTCAGTTAGCACTGCTGCCTCACAGCGCCAGGGACCTGGGTTCGATTCCACCCTCGGGCGACTGTCTGTGTGGAGTTTGCACGTTTTCTCCGTGTCTGCACGGATTTCCTCTGGGTGCTCCGGTTTCCTCCCACAGTCCAAAGATGTGCAGGTTGGGTGGATTAGCTATGCTAAATTGCCCGTAGCATTCAGGGATGTGGGAGTTAGAGGGGGAATGGGTCTGGGTGGGATGCACCAAGGGTCAGTGTGCACTTGTTGGGCCAAAGGGCCTGTTTCCCTACTGTAGGGATTCTATGTATATGTAAACTATCAAATACAATCAGACCAATCTTCAGATATAAGTTGTCCTCAGCCTTAGTGACACTATAGAGTCACCCTAAAATGCACCCAGATTATGTGTGATTCTCCTGAGTGACCATGGTCCATCGTCTGGACAGTGTTTACGTTATGATCAGAGATAAAAGGTACTGCAGATGCTGGAGAATCCGAGATAACAAGCATGGGGCTGGATGAACACAGCAGGCCAAGCAGCATCATAGGAGCAGGAAAACTTGATGTTTCGGGCCTAGACCCTTCATCAGAAATGGGGGAGGGCAAAAGGGTTCTGAAATAAATAGGGAGAGAGGGGGAGGAGGAGAGGATAGGTGGAGAGGAGGCAGACAAGTCAAAGAGGTGGGGATGGAGCCAGTAAAGGTGAGTGTAGGTAGGGGG
>JAHRHZ010000145.1:3874381-3976667 GCA_024137785.1 Ginglymostoma cirratum | reverse complement strand
CCCCCTTGACCTGTCCGCCCTCCCTGGACTGACCTATCTCCTCCCTACCCCCCTACCTACACTCACCTTTGCTGGCTCCATCCCCACCTCTTCGACTTGTCTGCCTCCTCTCCACCTATCCTCTCCTCTATCCGCCTCCCCCTCTCTCCCTATTTATTTCAGAACCCTCTTCCCCTCCCCCATTTCTGATGAAGGGTCTAGGCCCGAAACGTCAAGTTTTCCTGCTCCTATGATGCTGCTTGACCTGCTGTGTTCATCCAGCCCCATGCTTGTTTACGTTGTGATCACTGCTAACCTTTCTGATAGAATGAATTTGCAAGATAACCTCAACTGACTGAGTGCTAAGCACAAACTGATTTTGATTCTCTATCAGGACTGATTGTGGCCTGGTTCCTGAACTATGATGGTCGAGATCCCCTGACTTGTGTTCTGACAAATGCCTGACTGAGCATGCCCAGCACTGAAACCCCACCCCCGCACACCAATCTAGCTGGAAATGGGTGGGTTCCTGGACTGACTGCATTGATGTCCCGATTGATTGAATACACCCTTTTCCCATTAAGCATGCCTCCCTTTTTCTTTTCACATATTGCCATGCTCATCATGCACATGCAGTGTGTTTCCAACATAAACTGCTTTTACATGTAATTTCAGATGTTGGCACACGTAATGCAATGCTATGTCACCGAATTCCCCATCACCTTTGTTCTTCACCGTTTCCTGTAGAAATAAGCTGCCTGTTTTGCCCACTTTGCTGAAGTGCAAATCATGAGAAAAAAGTTACTGACTGAAGCTGCCCAAAAATTGTGCCACTTGAAGCTGGCAGAGCCTGTGTGCTAAAGTTCCACTTTAGAATCTGATGTTGGTTGGTTGCTGTTGTGTTGCCCAATTGGACAGAACAATGGTCCAGGAAAACATTGTGTCTTATTCAGCACGAAAATGCCTATGGCAGCTGTAGCATTTCCATTCAATGTTAACAAAAAGAATGTAGCCATAATAGCTGCATATTCATTCAGACTGGAGGCAGAGGAAGTATGGCTTGTCAGGTACTTAACTGATTTATGTGGCTGAATTTTTGAAGTGTCCTGTATCTTGACTGAGCAGGGGTAATTAAGAAATGGGAAATTAATTTCAACAGATAACAAGGTGTTGATCTGGCTGAACACCTTGGTATCTGAGATTCTCCAGCATCGACAGTTCCTACTATCTCTGTAACAATTAATTTCAGCATGTAGGGTAATTAATCAGATGCAACTTCATATACATACGGTTCATACCATCTGATGGCAAGAATTTGATTGCCCCATCTAAACTTGTGATAGTTTAACTCAACGGTAAGAATATGATTTTTGTAGTCTGGCCTGATTGAGTCCTCACACTCACCTGTGTTCTCAAGGAGGGGAAGGTTCTGCTGTATGTCTCTTGCAACATCTACCTGCTGTGAAAGCAGCTGCACAAGAATAGGAGGGATAAACATTTAAATGTTTACATTTGTATCCCATCTGTGACAGTAAACAGACCAAAAATTGTCCATACATAATGCCAACTCTTTGAGTAGCCTAAGTCTGCTCAGTCTTCCTCCTTGTCCATACAAACAGAGTGGCTGGAACTTTTCATGGAGAGATTAGCCTTGCTCACTGGCTGAAAAGTCACACGTGAACCCACCTTTGCTGGCTTGTGTAACCACAACTGGATTTGACAGTTGTCAGGCAGTTGTGGCATTGAACCCCGTATGAAAGGATTGCCTCCAAGAGGTGCCAACCATTAAGATGGATCGTGGCTCTTCAATCCCAACAGCAGACACCAAGAACAGAAAAATAATGGAGGCCAGATGGTCAAGTGTGGGTGGGGCAGATGACTGTTCTCATTGAAGGGAAGAGCAAAGTCAGCAAAGGAGGCTGAGTAGCAAGGAACAAGCAAGGGTGGTTCTTGTGACTGTTTGGGCTTTTATTGGGAAGTAGATTCCTGAACGAGCATTCTTTCCCCAAAATTCTGATGATCTCGCCATGTGGAGAGGTAGCTAATGGTAAACACCAGCACTGGTGGGAATTAACAAGTAAGTGGCTGTTAATTGTCCTTTTAGAGGCTTCAAATGCTCCAAGGGCAAGGGCATATGGACTATCGTACACCTATGTCAACACTACCAAAATTCTGTCAGTGATAGTTCGGTTACTCAGAGGACCTAAAATTCTGGTCATTGCATTTGGACGATTTCTTCAGCTTTCTTTACATTAAATTAAACACGAGGGTGAAGAATGCTTGTACTCAGAGAAGAAAGATTTCAATAATGAATGCCAAATGAAAATTTGTATTGTATAGCACTTACATGACTAAAGGGCATCCCAAAACACTTCACAGCCAATTTTTTCTTTCTTTTGGAAAGTAGTCAATGATGTGATGTAGGAAACACAGCAGTCAATTTCACACAGCAAGGTTCCACAAACAGAAATGTAATACTGAACTGATAACCTGTACTTTTACTTATTTTAGTTGAGAGAATAACATTTGTAAAAGCAGCAGGGAGACCTCCTCTCTTTTCAAAATAATGACATGGGATCATTTACATCTACCATAGAATGGTATTTAACATCTCATCAAAAACGATGGCTATCTCTTACAGAGTAGCACACTGGACTGTCAGCCTTTATTTTGTGCTTAGATTTCTGGAACGGGGCTTCAGTCATAACCTTCTGAATCAATGGCAAGTGTCTGCCTCTGAGTGAACCGTGACTTACAACACCCAATACTTATTGATGCTTCTTAGAATCATAGAAAAGGCATTTTGGCCCATCAAGTCTATACTGCCAAAGCTACACTAAATCTGCATGAGCCCCAGCTTTTAGCACTAGGCCCATAGCATTGAAAGTTACGATATTACAAGTGGTCATCAAGTATCTTTTAAAGATTATGAGGTTATCTACCTCAACTACATTCCCAGGCAGTGCATTCCATTATCCCCTGCACCTTCTTGGTGAAAAAAAATCCGCAAATCCCCTCTAAATCTCCTGCCTGTCACTTTTACACACTTGTTATTGGCCCCTTCAACTAAAAGAAACAGCTGTTTTCTATCCACCCTGTCCATGTTCCTCATAATTTTATACACCTCTGTCAGGTCCCTCCTCAACTTTCTCTGTTCCAAAGAAAAGAACCTGAGTTAATCTAGCCTCTGTCCATAGCTAAAGTATTCCATTGTAGGCAACATCCTGGTGAATCAATACAGTGTGGAGCTGAGGAAGACAGCAGGTCATGCAACATCAGAGGAGAGGAAAGTCGATGATTCAGGTCGGGACCATTCATCAGGAGTCCTTTGTCAAACGGTACTGATCGACCTGAATCATCGAATTTCCTGCTCCTCTAATGCTATCTGACCTGCTGTGTTCCTCCAGCTCCACACTGTATTGACTCTGACTCCAGCATCCACAGTTCTTGCTATGTCCAACATCCTGGTGAATGTCCTCCTTCCAGTGCAATTACATCCTTTCAATGGTGTGGGGAGAACTGCATGCAATACTCCAGCTGTGGCCTAACCTTTCTGTCAAAAGAAGTATAGCCAAAGTGCCAGGTGGGAATACAGTCTTACGGCTGTAAGAGAAAAAAAATTCAAGCTAAGAATTCTGAAATAAAGTCCTCAAAAATTAATGAGGATTTTTTCTTGGGTCTTCCTTGCAAATTTTCCTTAGCTTACATGAAATGACAAGGACTGTTAATTCAGAGTGGGAGTGGGTTTGTTCCTCCCTCCTTGGGTTCATCAATACAGAGAACACCAAATTCATGTGGACTTTTTAATCTGTCAGGTTATGTCATTTTAATTAATTGGAATTAATTGTACATGCAAATAGGATTTAGAATGTAATCACATTTTGGAATTAAAGTCTTTTGAAAGGATTTAACAAGGAGCAGGAACTATCAACACCACTGGATAATTTGGTAACCACTGACTAAAGCAAGATCACAGGTCCCAAGAGAAAATTCTTGAGACAAATTCACATGCACAATTGGAATTATGGATTATTGTTTGAACACATTACATTTATAAGCACCAATTAAAAGGTCTCAGAATATAAATTCTGGCTAACAAATTCTGATTCATTGCATAGGCTGGAAGGCACTGGGATAGATTTGCTGGAACTGGGCATCTTTTGTTATGCCCTGTTGATTGTTTTTAGCATGCAGCTTGCTAAAAGTGGGAGCTGATGCAGTGCAGTGGGACATCTGATATTTGGGTGAAAAACATTGCCAACAGTTTTTTACAGTAATAACATTTAAGAATTGAGAAACAAACAGCAGAAAGGTAGAGAAGGAAATAGGATAAATTATGATAAAATCAAGTTTTTTTTTATTCAGTCATGACCACAGGTGTCACTGGCTGACCAGCATTTATTGCCCATACCTAGTTGCCCTTAAGGAGGTGGTGGTGAGCTGCCTTCTTGAACTGCGGCAGTCTGTAGGTTGAGCAGCTGATACAACTAAGTGGCTTGCTAGGCCTTTTCAGAGGGCAGTTGAGTCAACCACATTGCTGTCGGTTTGGAGTCACATGTAGACCAGACCAGGTACAAATGGCAGATTTCCTTCCCTAAAGGACATGAATGAGCTAGATTGGCTTTTCCAACAACCAACAATGGTTTTATGGTCATCATTAGGTTCTTAATTCCAGATATTTTTTACTAAATTCTAACTCCACCATCTGCCGTGGCAGGATTTGAACCTGTGTCCCCAGAACATTAGCTATTTTTCTGGATTAATAGTCCAATGATAATAGTGATGAATGACATGGGCATTGGCAAATGAGTTAGGAAAATATAGTGCAATTAGCAGATGTGCAATTTTCAACAGCAAGAAAAAGAAGTCCGATTCTGTTACTAAGTCTTGAATGACAAGGTGAGAATCTTGCTCGTGAGCAGTGAGAGACCTATCTGCATGCTATTAGTACCTAATGTCGCTTTGTTGGCATGTGTTTTCCATTTCTTCCATGTTCAGAAGAGAAACTAAACAGTGACAAATCCCAGTACGCGAATTCAGCTTGCTGCTTGCTCCTCCAGTCCTCTACCTTGCACTGCAGTCACCACCATCTCAAACGGTGCTCCATGGACAACGACCGCTCACATCACCCCATCCAAAGATTGATATTAGACGCATTCAAGCTTCTCGGTGTCATCGTGGCACATTTCTGACTGACTCATACAAATGAGTAGGCTATTCAGCTCTTGGAGTCTGCTCTGCCATTGAATAAGATCATGGCAAATCTATGTTCCTGCATATGTCTGATAATCTTTCATCTCCTTGGAAATCAAGAATCTATATTCTTGTGCCTTAAAAATACTTAAAAGATTACACATCAACTGTCTTTTGAGGAAGACAATTCAGAAGACTCACAACTCTCTCTGAGAGAAAATATGTTTCCTAATCTCTGTCTTAAATAGAGGATGCCTTATTTTTAAACTCTGACCCTTAGTTCTAGATTCTCCCAAAAGAGGAAACATCTTTTCCACCCAGTCAAGTTGCCTCAGGATCTTATGTTTCATTAAATCACCTCTGACTTTTCTGAATTCCAGAGGATACAGACTTTTCCAGCCTTATCTCATAAGGCAATCGCTATTTCAGATATTATTCTAGTAAACTTTCTCTGACCTGCTTCCAACGTATTAATATTCTTCCACAAATATGGTGATCAGTATTGCACATTGTAGATGTAGTTTCACTAATGTCCTGTAATTGATGGATAACCTCCCCACTCTAGCATTCAATCCTCTTCACAATAAACCATAACATCCTATTAGTTTTGCTGTTTATTCGCTTATCTGCATACTAAGCCTTTGTGATTCTTACATTAAGACACCCAAATCTCTCCATATCTTAACTCTGCAACCTCTCACCATTTGGATAATATACTTTTTTTATTCTTTCTGCCAAAATGGATATTTTCACACCTTCCTAAATTATACTCCATTGACCAGATCTTTTCCCACTCACAATATTTCTGTGTTCCTAGTAAATAGAGATCTCCACTTCAATGCTGCACTTTGTGCATTGGTGCCTTTCATTGTCCTGGTAGCAGCATTACACTTTGCTTGCAAGGACAAGTATCCATCTTGTGCTTGAGACCAGGGGGCATCTTAGGGCTCCTCACTTACTTCTCTCAGCACTCACTCACTTTGCACCTACTTAGATGTTCACACCATCACGGTCTTTTTTTCTTCCTTTTTGCACTTTGTTGCTTCATTTGGAATTTAAAGGCTCACAGTACTTCTATCTTGCTTTGACTTTCAGCAGAGATACAAACCTAGGCAGCGGGTCATAGCTATTAGCAGTGATTTGTCAAGGAGGCGGACATGTTGCTATATGACACTGACCTATGTCAATATCATGTGCCAGTATGCGGCAAATGCACCAAATGTGTTTTGCCCAAATGATCTTGTCTCAAAATTTTAGCAGAGTGGTCCTCAGTAAAGTTAAGGGATCCAGGCACAGCAAGTCAAAGGCATTGTCTGGTATCAGTCCAGGGGCTTAGACATGGTTAGTCAGCTGTTCAGGTATCCAGAATCAGGGTGTCCTTACCTCTGCTATCCTGGGAGTGGGCAACAGTCAGTCCTGCAATTCAACCAATCTGGGGATTTGCAGTAAGTCAGTCGGAAGCTGCGCAGGTCTCAGTCAGGAGGCTGTTAATTCATCACATGAGGCTGTTGGCTGTTGGTAACAAGGCTAACTGATGGACTGTATACATTCTCATAGTACAGGCGTGATAAGGCTTTCAATGGAGGCATCCACCTTGCAAAAACTGTTCCAAGATCAAAATACTGGGAAATAACGGAATTGGTTGGGTAACTGTTCTTTTCATGTCAGTCAGAGGATTGAGCCACAGTCAGTCCTGGGGATCTGTCCAGTGAAAATCCAGGTGGGGTTATCAGGGGCCTGCTATAAGAGGGAAGCTGGGGAACCCACTTGTAGTGATTGGAGGCAGGATGCTGGGATGCAGATGGGGAACCTGTGAGAACCACGGCATTTTGCCGAGTTAAGAAAATGAGGATGGAACAGTGCAGGATCCTGGCCTAAGCCACGCTGACAAGACTTGTTTGTGAGCATTGTTGCATGAAGTTTTCTTTCACTGACTGTAAATGTTTTGATGCTGCTGAAACCAGCATCTTTCTGTATAATCCCAGTTGCAAATGCAGCTTAATGCTTTGATCTTTCTAATACTGATACGTGCCATTAAACATGATGCTATTCAGCCATCAAAACTTGGACCATTACACAATACTACCATCAGTGGCACAACCTTTTTGTGGTATAATTAGACCTGAAAGCTGCCATTAACTTCTTGATCAAAAGATATGTGTAACCTTATGGAAATAGGAAAAAAAATCCTTCTTTATTTACTGTCGGGCGGTCACAAGACTGATTAGTAGATGCCTGAAAGCAGCTCATTCACAGTTTGCCTTCACACAAGCCCTCTCCTCAGCTATTCTCAAAACCTGCATGTTTTGCCTTATAGCAAATATTCCTCACTGTGGTGTGTTATCCTTTGTTGGTAATTCAGGCTTCATTTATGAATCATAATACATAAATTTGAAGACTGAAGGGTAGGTCAAGTATAATCAAACAAAATACATACCAAATAGATTTCTCCTAGCTCTTCTGTCTTTACTTATTTGAGACTGAAGATGGAAAACATGGAAACTACTATTTCTGAAGGAGCTGTCAGTAACTTCACTATAAGACTTGAGAAACTAACGAACATGTGGAAAAGCAGGATTACTTTGATCCTCTGCCATTTCTGCCAGTTTCTGGATTGACTAAAAGGTCAATGATGGATGGAGGTTTAGGGTGTTACCAATCCAAATTTGGTGGATTAAAAGCAGGCAGTATTCTGAGAAAAGATGGAACCATTAGGGGATATCAAGTTCAGTTTGGAAAGTCGTCTTAGCACCACTGTACTTTGAGGTCACAATGTTACCAAACATTTCCTCCAAAGACTCTCCGCTCTTTAACACTTAGCTTCTCAGTGACACAGAAGTTAGCATCGACTACTGACTAAGTAAGCAGAGGCCAGTGATCACCATAGAGATTATGTCCTAATAAACTATTTAAATCTGATATAGCCCTTGGGTAGAAGTACATTCTCAGATATTCCGTTTACTCTGGTATCTGCAAAATCAGCAATTACCCTGAGGAGAATACATAAGTAAAACACCAACTTCGTGTGAGGATATCAACCACAACATCCACATATATCTCGAAGCAGATCGATGCCTACCAGTGACCCCAGAGGAAGAATATGCAATAAGACTGACAGAAAGCATTTGCCATTGACTCCCAGTGGAGAAACAAGGCCAACCAATTCTCACAGCACAGATATGATTAGGTTTTCACTCGAGGCATCCACCTTGCACCAACTGTTCCAAGATCAAAATACTGGGAACTAAGGGAATTAGTTGGGGTAAATAACTGTTGAAGAGCTCTCTCCTACTCTCTGATTTTAAAGAAAGCCCAAATGATTCTGGAATCACTGGAAGTCCCTGAGAGGAGTCACAGTGTGAAGAAATACAATTAACAATTGTAATTAGTTATTGATGCTGGGCGATTTAACAGGCTTGTCATTTGAATGACGCATGATAATGCATCTTCTTCCTAATGCCTGGCTTAAGACGTCCTCTCATGAACATATTTGCTGATGTCATAATCATTTAGAGATAAACAGAACCAGACAAAAGACAGTTTTAATCTTTTGTTTAATTTTTAGCACTGTGCTAATGAGAAGCCTCTCTGTTAAAGCTGCGCTATGCTTTCAAGTACTGTTCATTCTGAAATAATTAACCAATTATCTCACTGGTAATCAAAGTTCCAGCTGTTCTTTCACTCATGCACAATACTACTATAACTCACTTGTATCTGTAGCAGTCATGAGTTATAGGCTTTTCAGAGTTCTGAAAGAACATAATTAACTCACAGTCAGAAGTGTGATATCTGTCCCCCGTTGAATGGCAGATAGGCACACAGGGAATGAAAGCTCAATTCAGAAATAAAAAAAACTTATTGTTTACAGAGACATGTCTCTGCTCCATCCTCAAAATGCAAGGTAGTATGTTGAACCAACTATCAAATCTTGCTTAACAACACTCTTTTTGCCTTGTGAAGCTATAGTAAATAGTTGTCTCTTTATTACTTTCCCAAACAATTTCAATGATACATCCTCAATCCTGCCCATACAGCAAAGAAAGTTAAATGACTTTGTAAAGAAGGTATCTTTTTTATTTTTCTGCATCTATGATCCTGTTCTAAAATAGGAAATGGACTCTTTTGAAATCAAGGACTAGGAAAGGAATTACTACGCTTTTAAAAACAAATTAGGGGAACTCTTTTGAGTTCTGTTTATACTGCTGCTTTGTAAACAGGAGGGAGGTGAGATAAGATGGCATGGCACTGAGGTGTATATGTGTGTAGACCGAAATTTGGCTAGCAACAGGTTGCTGATTTGTACAATTGTGGCCTATTGTACAGGTCACAAGCCTGTTGATATCTCTCTGACAGGCTCCTGCACAGCTGAACAGCTTGTGTGTGTGAATGACACTGAGGCAGGTTTCCAGACTGGAGGAAGCAGGATTTGTTTCTAGCTTTGTGGCCAAGTTACATAAGCCTGAAGACAAAGTCAGTTATTTTTTCCCACTCTTTGCTGTAACTATTACCTGTGAAACTGAATAATTAATGTGCAAATCCCCTGTGTTTTCAAGAAGAACTTGGAAGGAAGACATTTGAAGAACAGAGAAAGAAAAATGATCATCAAAGCTTGTGGACTATGTTTCCCCATTTATCCTCCCTCCGCCCCATAAAGTTTGTTGATTTGTTTGTCTGTGTCTGTCTGTGTGGGGTTTGAAAAGGGGGCTAGAGCTTCAATTAGTTAAGTTATATGTTGATAGTTCATAGTTGTTTACCCATGGGTAGAATTAACTTATTTTTAATAAATGGTGGTGCTTGTCAGTATTTTCTGTTAACTTGAGTCTATCAGACTGGTTAATTGGGTACTTTGAGTAATTCTGGGATACTTAGCAGTTCTGATTAAATATTATTGATCTGAGACATTACACTGAATTCTAACATTCAAATCTGTTCACCACTGTGGATGCCAACAGTGGATTGGGACCTTTAGTTCAAGCCATTGAAACGGATTTTAAACAGTTGAAATTCCAGCACTGATCCCTACAGCACCCCATTTGTCACAGTCTGCCAACCCAAAAACAAAATCAATTTACCCCTACCCTCTGTTTCCTATTGACAAAGCAGATTTTTATCCATGGTAAAATGTTCTCCCCTAAATCATTAGCTTTGACTTTATGTAGTAACTTTTGATGTAATACATCATTAAAAGCCTTTTGGAAATTAAGGAAATCATTGTTACAGGTTTCCCCATTACCCACCCCACTTGTTACTTCCTCAAAAAAGCTCTAATAAATTAGTGAAACATCATTTCCCATTCACAAAACCACATTGATGCTGCTTGCTCTCACTGCCCTCATTATAGATTTTAGTAATTTCCCTTTGAGAAGCCTGCCTCAACTCCTCCTGAAGACACTGAGTAGTGGCACATAAAAGCAGTTAGAAAGAGATGAAGGAATGTTCGTTGACAATGGATCCTTATCATCATATTAAGTCATTGCCCTTTTTTTGTGCAAATGAAATTTAATTTGCTACATTTTCCCGTGTTTTCAATTTTATTTTACTGGTTGAGAAATGACATTCCACCTTGTGCTGGAAGGTAAGACAAAAGATGAAAAGAAACACTGGTTGTCAGTAAAAGCAATGATTTTAGATTATGCAACTGCTTTATCATTGGAGGACAAAGACATCTGTGCCAGATGTCTACACTGCCTAGGACTAAATGAATCATATCTAAGTTAGACTATTCCAGATATCCTGGACAGCAAATTGTGTCGCTGTTTATTATCTTACCACATCATACCCCTCCTCTTCCTCCTATTGAGCTCTTCTTTTGTCTCCTTCCTCTCAAACGATTGAATAGCTTCACCCTCTTAGTTTTATTTCTTGCTGCTTGCAAAATGGAGCAGATTACTATCATTCTGATTAACCTGGCTGGTGCATAGTCAAAAGAATCCCTGGGACTATTGAGGCACCTAGAGTGTATCTTCAGAATCCTGACTGCTTGCATATCACTGCTTTAATGGTCAGGTAGCATCTACTGTATTTTTCCTGGACAAGGTTGTTTGAGCTCCTCACAGGTGATGTCAGTGTTGTCATGAAGAGTCACCACCTAACTTCTTGGAGGTGTGACTATCTCAGAGAGACTTGACCAGTGCAGGATGTAAACATTATGATAGCTCTCTCGAAATCTTGCATGGACATGCATCATGATCTTCTTGTGGTTGCTTACGAGCTGCACATTGATGTAGTGGAAGCCCTTTCAGTTCATGAAAACTGCGGGAGGACCATGTGTGCAGTTGATGACTCCCTGAATTGTGGGAAATAAGCCAGAGTGGCAAAGCAGCATTTGCTCTTTCTGAGCTGTCTCAGTAGTTGAGAAGTGCACTGAAGACCCCTCTGAGCAACAGGTTATAAGATTCTACAGTTCATTTGCTGATCTCTGGAAGGAGCCAGAAGCAAATACATTTTGGACTGTGGTGACTTCAACAGCTACTGGTAGTGAATGTCCACTGATCACTTTGCAGAAGATCATTTTCCTTGAGGCATTGTTGCTCAGTCATGTTCAGAAAGCTTTTCATCTCCCTGCAAACCTTTTTATGGGAATAACACATTCTGTGAGCTAAGCACAACTCTGTGCTAAGCCCCTCAGTCATCTGAACAGCAGTTTGGTGAGGAGAAAGCTGCTGCTGCTGGTTCTGTTTCTACTTGTTACGGGTGAGGATGTTTGTGAAATTGTTAAAGTTTGCAATTGTGTCTTTAATTTAGGGTTAAACACAGACCATGTGACTTATTCTGAAGTTTACCTAGAATCACAGATTCCCTACAGTGCAGATAGAGGACATTCAGCCCAACAAGTCTGCACTGACCATCCGAACGGCATCCCACCCAGACCTAGCCTCTGACCCTATCCGTGCAACCCCACCTTCACCACGGCTAATCCACCTAGCCTGCACGTTCTTGTTCACTATGGGGCAATTTAGTATGGCCAATTTTTCTAACCTGCAAATCTTTGGACTGTGAGCACCTAGAGTAAACCCACACTGATACGAGGAGCATGTGCAATCTCCACACAGTCACCCAAGTCTGGAACTGAACCCAGGTTGCTGGTGCTGTGAGGCAGCAATGCTAACCATCATGCCACTGTGCCACCTGTAAATGGTAAAGAAGCATTTTGATTAACATAAATTGAATGTCTTCAAGAGGAATATTTAACTAGGTAGCTTCATCAGCAATCACCTCATCTTTCCCTCTCGTCCTTTTAGGAGAAGAGGACCCACAATGCCTGTGCATTGTGTAAGACCAGAGGTGAGGGCCCAAATTTACCAGAAGTCAAACCTGTGAAGGAAAATGCCTTGTGATCACCTGCATGCTGCTCAAGAAACATGAGTATGATGGCGAGACCCCTTCTCAGGTAATAGGTAGTCATAGCATTGACTGAACTACAAAGGAGCTGCAGGTCTAACAGAATCATTATTAGAATCCCTAAAGTGTGGAAACAGGCCCTTTGGCCCAACAAGTCCACACCGACCCTCGGAGCATCCCGCCCAGACCCATCCCCCCATAACCCACACACCCCTGAACACTATGGGCAATTTAGCATGGCCAATCCACCTAGCCTGCACATTTTTGGACTGTGGGAGGAAACCGGAGCACCCAGACGAAACCCACGCAGACACGGGGAGAATGTGCAAACTCCGCACAGGCAGTCACCTGGGGTTGGAATCGAACCCGGGTCCCTGGCGCTGTGAGGCTGCAGTGCTAACCACTGAGCCACCGTGCTGCCACAGAACCACGAGAGAGTTGTAAATGACATCTCAGGCAGTAATAATATTGTGTAATTCTAAGTTAAATCTGTATTTAGCCATGGAGGTTACGTGGAACACTAGAATGAGTAACAAGAAAGGTTTGGAACAGTAATGCAGACTTCCTCTCATGACTGGGTTATGTTTCTCTCATAAGGCCCTTAGCTGTCCCCTGATAAGAGTCAGACCTTGGACTTAAGAAGGAGACACATGTCTAAGGATGCACTGTAACTATCTTCTGAAGTTGTAAGTCATGAAAGGAAACAGTGTGGTGGGTATAAATGAGGATGTAGAGTGGAGAGCTTTGATTGAAGAACACGGCACCAGTGTGAAGGATGAGTTATCAAAGGTAGAGGCTTCTGTACATTATTACTCCTGAGGGGTGCCTTTTAGGAAGTTGGATAGAGTCTGAGAAGTTTCCATTTGGGATTGATTATTTGAAACCAAAACAGCAGGTAAGTCACCATATGTCTGACTTCTCCAAGGCATTGTGAGTTTATGCATTATGCGTGAAGGAATCTGTGGTGATCATGTCTCGTTTACATGTTTGATAAGGGAATGCATGGACACCAAAGAACACAAGTGAGAAGTGTTTAAACTCCTGCACAGGAGAAAGGCGGCATGGTGGCACAGTGGTCAGCACTGCTGCCTCACAGTGCCAGGGATGCTCTTCAGAAGGTAGATGCAGACTCGATGGCTGAAATGCCCTCTACCTGTAGGGACTCTGTGATCTCCCAGTGGCACTGGCTTCAGCTCAGTAAGGTGACAAGAGCTAAGTACCCTGAATAGGACCACATTTGGGTGCGATATCAGTAGCTAGAGGGGATGGTAGCTGTACCCTTGGAATTCACCCGGTCCAATCATTGAATAGGTAGGTAAGTTGTCACAGTTCATCATGGGCCATAGGTATGCCTCTTTATGAAAGAGAGGGACTAATGATTAAATGTCCAAGTTTGAAGGACAGTACTTCACATGAAGAATGAAGCTGATCACAATTCTATCTCAGCTGGAATGAGAATAGCCATGCTGTTGGCATTATTTTGAAGCACCCAAGAGCCTTCCAGTCAACTGAGTAAATCAACATCTGCAGCTCTTGGGATAACACATCACATTCTGGTCAATACCAACAATAGGTGAGAGGTTGCTGCACTTTGAGGGAATCTCACCTTTCTCAGACTCCTGGGCCCCTCAGCTTGTTGCATCATCTGTTAGATGGTCCAAATGAGGGCAATACCCCTGCTGAGATGCAGGTAGTATAGTCACAGAGTAGGATCCAACAGTTCCTATAATGAGGCCAATTGCTATAGTATAGTCTTCACAGGTATATTGCCAATATACAAGAAATACATACATTGAAACAAAAATATTTACTTTAAAATATTTTAACTATTTATGATATATTTACAGAATTTTGCCATCTATATGTGGTGAAATGTCATAATTTCTCACCTGTTACCTGTGTGCAGCTCCAGATTCCATTTCTTTAGGGTGATGTGGTTGAATGCGTGATATTCTCATGTCCTACTCTTGTTGCCTGCAATTCCCTCCTCTTCCTTTCAAATCTTGCTTCACACTCTTGCAACATCATCAACATATAAAACAGTGTTGATTGAGCACACTTCTGGCCACAATGACTTCCTACATTTCTTCCCCTACTGCTCCACAGAAGAGGAAAGGCTCCCTTCCTTGAATGTTTCCAGGTCCAGTGTCAGACCCCTTCTCTGCACCAAGTTATGGAGAATGCAACAATTAATTGGGAAATCCTGAATGGTGCATGGTGTTAATCACCACTTGCAGTACCTAAGCAGTTCATTGGGCTGCTGAAATTATAGCGCTTGTGTCATCATAGAACATCATAGAAATCCCTACAGTGTGAAACAGGCCCCTTGGCCCAACAAGTCCACACTGACCCTTGGAGCATCCCATCCAGACCCATCTCCCTATAACCCATCTAGTCCACACATCCCCGAAATTTGAAACTCAGCAAAGCATTCATAATGGGTTCAACTATCAAAAGAAAAAGAGCCTATTTGAAGTGGACAGATAGCTGGCTTGGTTTTTCCAACCTACACCAGATTGCTTTGACTGGCAGGTGATTGGATTCATTTAGCAATTTAGCATGGCTAATCCACCTAGCCTGCACATTTTTGGACTGTGGCAGTAAACCGGAGCACCCGGAGGAAACCCACGCAGACAGTCACCTGAGGGTGGAATCAAACCCGGATTCCTGGTGCTGTGAAGCAGCAGTGCTAACCACTCAGCCTCCATGCTGCCCCATGGAAGTGGGGCTTATTGTTCCTTCTCTGGGCACCTCTGCAGTTGCTGCATTGGCGTAAGCATCCACCTTCTTTTCTTCTAGTATCCTCCGGATAGGTCAGGTCAGTCTCTGCAGCCCAGATTCGCATAAAATAAATGAGTTTTAGCAATTGCCAGCATAACAGGTGCAGATATGCAGGAACCTCCTGTGGTTAAAGATCAACGGCACATTCAAGAAGTGGTAGTACATTCAGTTAATATTTCAGTCAGCAATTTTTTTAAAAAAAACATTCACAGTATGTTGGTGGCTCTGGGTCAGCCAGCATTTATTGCCCATCCCTAATTGCCCAGAGTGCAGTTAAGAGTCAATTACATCACTGCAGGTCTGAGTCATAAGAAGGCCAGACCGGGTAAGGACAGCAGGTTTGCTTTCCTAAAGGTCATTAATGAACCAGATGAGTTTTTCAAACAATCAACAACAGGTTCATGATCATTATTAGACTCTTAATTCCAGACTTTTATTGAATTCAAATTTTACCGTCTGCCGTGGCAGGATTTGAACCCAGGTCCCTGGATAATGCTGAGTTTCTGGATTAATTGTCTAGCAATAATACCACTGGGCCATTGCCTGAAGAGCTGAGTATTTTCAGCATTATCTGTTTTTATTTTGGGAATAATTTTATTCTTCAACTCTATGCCATCTTTTACATCTCAATGAATTAAAGGAGAATATTTGCATCGGAATACGTATCAGGCATGATTAATAAATACCATCGCTTTATTCTACTCTTATTATTTTCTTCAAATAATTATTGGTCTGCTCCTTTTGTCTACTTCCCACTTTGATGTCAAGGTACACATGGCTGAACATTAGATGAGTATGAATTTGCGGAGGTTGTGGGAGGGCAGGCTAGATAGAAGCACAAAGGAAAAGTGGAATTAAGTAAGGAAAAGCTTGAATAAGTAATTCCACTGTGGTGAGCTGAGGTGGAGGTAGAAATAGATTACATTGCAGCAGTACAAGGAAGCAGTGTGAGGTTGGAAAGAATGTGCAGATGGAACTTCATCTCAGACTGAAACAAGTTACTCGAGTTCAATACAATCTGCTTCAACCTGAGTCAATGGCAAGGAAGGAGACCCCAGTGAAGTAGCAGAATCATAGTAAAGGATTAAAACAATGGAGTCAATTTTACAGATGTTTACTTGGAGGAAATTGTGACTCATCTATAAAAACGTTAGACAATCTGACAGTGTGCAGTACATTGACAGAAATACGATGAGAAACAACTAGACATCTTCAGCATGCATGTGAATACTTATCTTATTGGTTGGATTTTTGTGTTCTCCTGGAATCACCAAATGTTGTTCCCTTCGCTGGAAATTTAGATTTCCCATGTAAAATGGGTCCAAATAAACTTTCCATGAAGAGGCTTGAATGAAGTCACGACCCGACAAGCGCATCCTGTGTTGTCAGGATCGCTATTAACAAACCTAGGGAAAATTTAATAATTTTTTTCTATCCTTCCGTATTTTCATCAGGTTGGGCAAAATTTGGAAGGCTGCTGAAAAGCCACTAGAGGTAAGTCGATCATTATATTGACCAGCACTGTGTAAGTGTTGAGGTGCATAAGAGTACTTTTACCATTTGCAAAAGTGCTTTGCATTCAAATAGAAGAAAGTAGAGCTTGGGGACTTTTGTGTTATGATCTGAAGTTATTTAAACTACAGCTTTCACAACGAAACAAACTACTTTTTTTCTGATCACCTGCCAGTCAAAGCAATCCGGCATTGGTTGGAAAAACTAAGCCAGCTATCTAAAAACCAAAAGGACTGCAGATGCTGTAAATCAGGAACAAAAACAAAGTTGCTGATAAAGCTCAGCAGGTCTGGCAGCATCTGTGGAGGAGAAAACAGTTAACATTTTGGGTCCAGTGTCCTATGCTGCCAGACCTGCTGAGCTTTTCCAGCAACTTTGTTTTTGTTTTAAGCCAGCTATCTGTCCACTTCAAAAAGGCTCTTTTTCCTTTGATAGTTGAACCCATTATGAATGCTTTGCCGAGTTTCAAAAGCTAGAAAGCCATTTGTCTCAAAAAGGGGTTGTTTTCATAGTTTGATTAACTGACATAAGAAATTAGTAATGGATTGCCTGTAATGGATTGATGTGGTTACTGTTCAATATTACAACCGATTGGCCACTTGAGGGGTTTAGTCTTTTCAATGATTCTGGAGTTTGTCAGGAGAAATAGTTGTGTGTTTGAGGTACCACTTTATTAGATTGATAGAGAGACTTTTTTTTCAACTGCATTTTAAACACAGGACTCCTGTTGTTTAACCACAGCAGGTACTGTGTGGGTGGTTTTGGAGAGTACATGTTTTACTTGCACGGGGCAAAGGATTATGAATGATATGAGGGGGCAGACCTCTCAGGATTTTGTATACTTCAATTAAAGCTCTTCTCAGCCTTCTCTTCTCCAAGGAATACAGTCCCAAAATCAACAATCAACCTTGTTACCTGAAGTTCTTCACCCCGGAACCATTCTCATGAATCCCTTCTATTGTCTCTTCAATGCCTTCACAGCATTTCCAAATTTTGGCAGCAGGACTGAGTGCAATAGTCCAACTGAGCTTAAAGTACTGTCTTATCAGCATAAACTCCTTGCCCTTGTACTTTCCTCATTAATAAAGTTTATAGACTATGCTTTAGTAACTACTTTCTCAACCTGTCTCAATGTTCATACAAGAATTGGCAAAACAGTAATAGTCCTCCAGTAACTTTGCACAGTGTGGGAAAACAACAGCATCAACACAGCCATGAATCTTTGATTCTGCATGTCTATAGTACTACCAACTGCAATCTCTGCTACAGAGACACAGGAAAGAACAGCAACATGTGAAATAGGTAGGATGTCTTTCACCAATGCTGCCTGCAAAAGATCCTGTGCATGACTTGGACAGATAGCATCACCTAAAAAGAGGCACTACCGAGAACTGCTAGGGGGTGCCTACAAGACTTTGAGACTGGCTAGCATCATGAGACCTTTCATGAGGGCAGACAAGACCTATGTTTGAAGTCCCATCCAAAAGAGACACTTCTGACAATCCAGCATTCCCTCAGTACTGCACTAGATTATTAGCCAAAATATTATGCTTGAGTGTCTGGTAAGGGGCTCAAGTCCTCAACCTTCTGACTTAGAGTTTAAGTGCTGCAATTGAGTTAGAGCTGACTCTGAAAGGAGTACTTCCTAGAATCCGAATTAACATTTCAAACCTTAATGATTCTTAAAGTAGAATCAGTCGACAGCAAGCTTAAGAAAAGATTCCAATAGGAATCAAGTAAAGGTGATCAGCAAATTTTTCAGAAAATCGTAATTCAAGTTAGGCACAGGATGAAAGGCAAGACACTCGGCAGAAGTCAGAACAATAGCAGAAGAAGTGACTAGCAACCCATCATGTACAGGAACCACATTCAGTACTGAAATAAGTTTAATGATCTCATGCGATGAGCAAAAGCAAGTCTGTCTGTAGCAGTCTGATAATTTTCTGTTCTAAGCACTTTGCAGAAGGCAGACTGATATTAACTTAAAAGAGAAGTCATACACAAAAGTGCACAGCTCTGTGAAGCAAAGTTTCCAGGATGTAGAGACTCCTTCACATGGAGGAAGTCAAATATTTAGCAGTAAAACTCTATAATACAAAATGCCCTTTGAAGCCTTATCCTCCCCATGGATATCACATAAAAGAAAATGGTGAGCTATCTCTAATAGTTGTCAAATCAATTTCTCTCTGCTAGAAAATAACAAGCTTCCTGTTCTCATGCAGGAAGAATAGCACATAATTCGTGTGAACACCAAGTTACAAAATAAGGAACAGCAGACATTTTTCTGTTGAGGGAGATGTTACAGAGATACAAGAATCTCATTCTATGGAGTCGTGGCAGAGCAAGGAGGCTTGAGAGAGCCTGTACTGTTGGTTTCTGCACAACTAATGTTGATGTTGAAACAGACTAAAAACTTTGTGGTTTTCTGACATTGGTAATGTGAAATAATTGAAAGGAAAATAAATCAATAAATATTGTGCAATTCTCTGCTTTGTTATTTCTATAGGAGCTGAAGGCAAGGAAAAGAAACAAAGTAAAAGCAACTTAACAGAATATATCTTCAACTGCAGGAACAGCCAGCACACAGAAAGAACTGACAATTGGGAAGGCTTATGAACAAAAATTGGGAGCTGACTGAAGAGACTACGTTCCTGAGTCAGGAACACTCCTGTAGATTAGTGAAGATATGTCAGTTATGCTTCAGCAACAGCATTCTGAGTCAGAAGGTTATAAGTTTAACCCCATATCCAAACTTTTACTATGTCAATGTACATAATTTTGTAGTGTGTGTATAGAGCTGGAACTAACTGCATGTGAGCTAAGTGTTCCAGTTGGGACACATTTACAGTTGCACTGGAGAATGTAACATGATATCAGCCTAATCATTCTTCTGCAAAGTAGTGTGGCAGGTAAGATTTACATAAAGATCTTTCCATGCCTTAAGTGTGAATACTTCAATTCTGGGAAGACAAGCAGAATTTATAATAACACAGTGTGGAGCTGGAGGAACACAGCAGGCCAGGCAGTATTAGAGGAGCAGGAAAGCTGACGTTTCGGGTGGGGACCCTTCTTCCGAAATGCAGCAGTTCCTACTATCTCAGAATTTATAATAATTCTGCTCACCCTGCTCTTCCATTCTTAGTTTGGCAATATCTCAATTTTTAAAAAAATCAACCTGTTTCCAATTGACTCCACGACCTCACCACTCTTGTCTCCGTAACCTGATTCAGCCCTACATATACCCAAGATCTCAGCACTCCTCTAAACAGCATAACTTGCTTTGCTGCACCATTGGTAATTGTGCCTTTAGCTGCCAAGGCAGTAAGCTCTAGGACTCCCTCCTTAAATCCCTCCACCTCTCTTATCTTTTTAGATGCTCCTTGAAATCTAACTGCTCAAAAAGCTTTTGATCAGCTTTCTATCTTTGCCTCAGTGACAACTGGGGCATTTTTACTACAATTCGGGCATGTCATCATTTATCATAGTATCCCTATAGTGTGGAAACAGGCCCTTCGGCCCAACAAGTCCACATCGATCCTCAGAGCATGTGGATTCGGGGATAAGTAGAAGAATAGACAGAAAGATGGATACAAAACAGAAATCAGAGAGAAGAAGTCAAGTGTATTTATTCAAATTGATGGAATGTAGAAGTGGTGTTCCACAGGAATCAGTGTTGAGAACATAGCTGTATAAAATTTACACAAAAGATTTGAACTTGGGATTTGGAAGTATGTTTCAAAATATGCCATGTCAAAAAATTGGACAGTACAATAAATTCAAAGGAACATTACAATAGAACAGTAAAACACATTACAAATTTGGAGAATGGCTGTGTAATTGGGAAATTAACTTCAAAATGTGAGGTGATGCATCTTGTTTGGGAAATAAGATTCTAAATGAAGGTGCAGAGAAGCAAAACTTTAAAGTAGCGCTCGATGCTAATAAGGCTATTTAAAATGAAACAAAACACATGGGCTGATTTCTAGAGGGATAGAATTGAAAAGTAGAGAGATTATGCTAAACTTGTGCAGAAATTCAGGATTGAATCTTACATCTTTTGGCTATGCACAAGTTGAGTCACTTTGAAATGATTCCTGTAAAGTTGCTGAGTGAGTTTCCTCACTGTATCTTACCAAATTTTCTTCATTAATGATCTACCACATTACTTGGAGTTCCTCACATCTGATTCCAGCCCCATCTTACCATGTGCTATGCTGTTCCCAGAACTCACCACTCGGTGCATATCCACTGAAAGTCCAGCATCCCTCACATCCATACTATCTTTCAAGGCTGCTGTATCCAGATGAGCAATGACATTCCAAAACTGCCCTGTTTGGTTATGTTTTCTGAAGATGTCTGAGATGGGGAGGATGGCACCAAGATTCCATGACAGGAAGCTAGAGGTCTTGCTCGAGGGGTTGGTGCAAATGAGTCCTCTTCAGAGAATGTTGGCAGAGGAGTCCATGCCTCCAGAATCTGGCAGCCTAGTTGGCTGTCTCCATCTCCATCATGCAGAAGAATGCCAGCAGTGCCATAAGAAGTTCAATGACCTTTACTACTATGCTGGGGTAAATGCTACACTCTTCTATCCTGGATCTGACACCTAATCTATCTCTGCTATTCCACCCATCTCATAGCAAAGCTCATGCTATGCCACTCTCACTGTTGGCTGCAAATTCTTCCCTCGCTTGCTGTCACCTATCCAAAGTCCTGACACCACTAAACCTGCCTGACCTCTGTGCTGCATAGTCACCAGCTCAGAATACCTCATCAACTTTCGTCCATCTTAACCAGCACTAACATCTGTGCCACCCATTTTCATGTACTCAATTCCATCCTTTCTTTCATTACAGGAGAAAACAGTCCATTACAGTGCAATTTACGGTGGAAGGGCGCCTGACATGCTGGAATGCTGAGACATTCATGCCTTGCCATTAAGTAAGTACCACTCTAATTCCACCGCATCTTTTATAGTAACCTTGCTGTCAATCTCAATCATTGCAGACCACTTCCAAGCATCGGCCTTGATGCCTTTTCTCTCTCTTCTGTCTTGCAGGTACCAGCAGCATCTGTACCGAAGCCTTAGAGGAAACATTGGTAAGGTTGCCTCCTGCACTCACCACTAGTTCAGATCTTGACACCTCAGTGGGAATATCAGCATTAGATATTATGGGAACATAATCTGGTCAGCACTTCACTGCAACAGGTCTGCAACAAGGCCCCTGGCACTTGGAGGATTTCTGGAAACCCAGTACCTGCTCAGCCCTAGGCAGGAGAGGCTCCCACCATGAACAAATTTGCAGCTGCCATGGAGAGCCATATCTGCACACTTAGAGTCTGCCAGAGAGGCATCAGAGACTGAAGGCATGGCAACAGGTACAGGGAACCTGGCAAGCATGCCAAGTGCCCCTTCCTCACAAGGAAATACAGTGGTGTCAGAAGGAGAAGGAAGGACACACCAGAGATGGCCAGGCCCTCCACCTCTCCCCACCACTTGCCCTTCTCTGTCCCTTGGAACTTCTTGCTGAGGAGGGTTGACTCATTTCTGGAAAAAAGACCCTTAGCATGTCTGGTTTATCCTGACACAAATGTCCCAGTTAGCTACACTGCTGAGCAGGCTTTCTCTCCTCTGGCTGTGGAACTAGGGAATATGTTAAAATATAGTGGGAGGCAGAGGAAGGACAAAACTTATTGAGTGCACTTTGGTGGTATATTATTTGGCAATTTTTGGATATTATTTAGTACTTTTTTATAAGTGGCACTGATTGGATCTACATCCGGTTGTTTCTTTCTCCGTCTAGCCCCAAACGTAACTGTTCCAGCATGATGCATAACTTCATGGTCACACAGAATGTACCGGAATTGATGTCAGTGCTGAAATATGCTGCAGCATCTGTTAATAAGAGGAATAAGGTAAATACAGGGCAATAACGATAGTGACGGAATAGGACTCCTCATCAAGAGCTCGTCCGTTCTGTTCGTCCCTTTCCTTTCTTTTCTCTTTTTGTGTCTGTTTTCTTCATTCCTTGTTCTTATCTACCATCCTTGAGCCACAAGTGAAATCAACGCGGACTCCCAGCCTCAGTGTGGATTCCCGACCTCAGCGTGGACTCCCGGCCTCAGCATGGACTCCCGACCTCGAGAGCCTCGAGGTGAAGCCATTGCAGACTTCCAGCCTCAGCATTGACTGCCGGCTTCAAAGTGAATCCAGAACAGATTTCTGGCCTTAATAGCCATGAGGTGAAGCTCAGTGCAGTCTGGAGGCTAGGTGATGGTATGGACTGGACTGGAAGGACTGTTATTCTGAGCTATTTATTTCTTTAATTTTCTAATTTATCCCTATGATTTTGTACTTTTGTGCCTAAGATGGTGCGAAGATCTGTAATGCTGGACTATTTATTACTTTATTTTTCTCATTTTTTCCCTAAGGATTTGTATTTAAGAATCTGTACCTTGGTACCTTTGCAACTAAGACAGCACTGTAAGTGGCGACTTGTAAACTTTTCACTGTCCTCATGTAAGTACATGTGACCACAAAGCTAATTCTAACAGTGGGTATAATGAATCCTAGTGACATCATTACCTCTCATCCTACGTATTTGCATAGGTGTGAGATTGATACTACGCACTGCTGTAAAGCAAGATGTACACCCCTTGAATGAGGACCGCTGATCAGCAAGACAAACTGTCCAGTTGTGAGTCTGTGCTAATTAGCATGGCAAAGGCAGCCATGGATGTTGTGAGCATTCAGGTAGGTGCTAAGTGAGCAGGATCTAAGACAGAAAGTGAGCAGCCTTGAGACACAGCCACATCCAATCCATCAGCTGGGTGCTTGCCCCTGAGCATGTTGTGCCCCTACTGCAGCCTTTCAGTGCCAGTTGCCGGGCTCCCTTTGATGCAAGTCTGTACTTCCTGTGCCCTGCAAAAATAATACTGAGGTGCCATAATGGTCATGCGGGGCTGGCAAATGCCAGATGCCAATATCTGTAAATGAGGTGTGGGCACAGCTGATGTCCATAGATCAAGCCCTGGCTTGGCCTTTTTGTCCTAAGCAACATGGCCTTGCGAAGCATGTGGCAAGCTGAAGTCATGGGATAACTGCTCTGATTTCCATTTTGAGATTTCTTGTCATCTAGTTAGTTTGTTGTGTTTGCGAAGATAGAAAGTTGAATATTAATGAGCTGAATTGGGCAATTATGAAGCAATTACCTGCTTAAATGGCAGTGACACTACCTAGTGAGAAACTTGCTTGATCCCTTGTCAAATGCAAAAAGATGGAGCAAGGTGCTCTTGTGTTGAGACAGGCCTCGCCAGACCTCTTGTCTGATTTTTCCATATGTCTACCCATAGCCCGTGTTGCTCAGATTTAACTCCTAGTTATATTAAATTTGGAGCATTGGCAGAGATATCATGTTATCAAATTTATACGCAAACACTAAGAAAACGCAAAAATGGTTTATAAAGATGATTGCAGTATTTATCAGGAAAAGATAAGATGGTCTGGGGATTTTAAAATAGACAGGAGAAGATTGAGGGGTGATGGAAGTCACAAAACCAAAGGGTGCAATACGATAGACATTGGTGACGATTTTCTACTTATGGAGGTTGACCAAAACCATGGTTATCAATGTAGATGATGGTATGTTGCAGATCACTCAGAATTGCTGTGGCAACATACAATTTTACATGGTTATTTCAGCCTGGAGCTCTGGATAGCAATGGTTGAAGTTACAACTTTTTTTCTACTGATATGTCTGTCCAGGAATCTCTCCGACATTACGACCTGTCATCGGCACAGGTTGATGGGACTTACAGGTTGATTCTGAACATGCTCAGCCACATCTTCGCTGACATCAAGTCTGGAGGTGAGACATGAATCCACAGCCTGAGGCAGGGATATTATACAATGTGTCACAAGACCTTCTCATAATATAAGCTAGACATTAATAAATCCAGTAGGGAATTCAAGAGAAACATCTTCTTCTGGGGTTTTGTTATAACATGGAACTCATTACATCGAGGAGTAGTCAAGGAAAACAGCACAGATGTATTAATGATGAATATTAACAAACACAAAGAAATAAAAGCATATATTGCTTGGATTATAAGAAGTAGGTCCCATTATTGAGCATAAGCATCACTATTAGCCAGTCACTCTGAACAGCCTATTTCTTTGTTGTTTAATCTAAGTAATGCAACTTTTTGTTGTTTCATTCAATCACTTAATAAGATTGGAGGTTTTCGCGCTAGTTGTCTTCCTGTGTGATGTTGAAGATCAATGTGCAATGGACTCAGAGGAAAATCAAAATCTGAATCTTGTTTGAGGAAGTTAAAAGAAAACACTGATGTAGATCTGTGCAAAAAGTCTCATTTAATTAACCCAAATGTCTGGTCATGGTGGAATAAAATTTTCATTGTATTAGCGATGTTGTTAGTCAGTAGTAACTAAAGGTTTTTTGAAAGTTACTATGAAGGGAATCTGTCAAATAAATAAAACACCAAGAAAAAAACTGAGTGCAGCAAATGTGGTTGTTTGTAGCTGTTCCTATTGCTTAATATTTTTAACTTCTAATTAATTTATTGAACATGGAGATATCCTTCATAAAGAGATGTTTTAAATACCCTGTTGGGATTTGTTATGACACACCTCTGCGGTAGTTGGGACCTGAACTTGGCCTTCTGGCCAAGATTATCACTGCAACCCAAGACCCTCGCCCCTCATATATACATATATATAAATATTGACATCATCTGTGGTGGGACAAACATGAAATTCTTTTGGGCTTTGTATAAAACAAGTGATAGAGAATTAGCAACAATTCTGCCAATTGTATTTCTGATTGAAATCGTAGAAAGAAAATTTGACAAGGAGTGTAATAAGCTTCCTGTCCTCAATTTGTGTCAAGACTTTACTTGCATTTCAAGCTCAATATCTCTATAAATAATGCTTATCATTCAATTACACTGTTAGACAGATCTACATGTGTAAAATTAGCATTGCTCCGAGTACTGCCAGATTTGACCAAAAGCTGACAAAATTCCTGCTGAAAGAATTGCTTTGAGTGGAAGTTCAGTGAGCCAGTTATTATGTTCTTAAAAGGTATTGTACACCTCAGGCTGGTTACAATCAAAATAATAAGAAAGCTTACATTTCATAATATTTATCAAAGTATAAACAATAAGTCCCATGCATTTATGTCTATCTTTCTAATTTTGCAATGGGTTTACTAACCTTCATTAGTTTCCCAGCAACACCTCAACCCAAACTTTCAGACTTTGTGTTAAAATTCTTCCACAGTATTGCTCCTTGTGTTCTGACTTCTTAAACATCTCTCACTTCCCTGCTCCAGCATATGGTAGGTTGATTGGTTGATTGTAAGTTGATTGTATGGTTGGAATCTTGTCCCCTCCCCTCTGGCAAGTTTAGTGACAAGATAGGCATTTGATCAGATGATGATCTTGCTGCGTCTCCGACTCTAGTCCTCTTCTGTCCATACCAGGAAAGATTTGTAGATGGCCTTTTTACCCATTTGTCAAATCAGGCTTTTAAGTAGGGCACTTAAGGTCTCCATCCTGCTGCTGGTATTAATGTAGTGGTGGACAGAGAACTTGCTTGTGGGCAACACAACAAACAAACACTACCGGTTTTGCTTATAAGTTCCCAATGGGAGTGCTGAGGGATCCCTCATTCAAAAGCACTTGATGCTTGATCGAGGGAGTCAACATTGGGAAGTGGTGGTGGAACCTGCTGAGAGTTAATCCCCTGCCCTCTTTCCAGTTGCTCATGACTGCCACCTGTGAACTCTTCATATCGTCATTCTCTCTGCCTGGTTGCCTTCTTGAATACCACATTTTTGTGACTGTGGTATCAGCAGCCAAATCCACCACATGTGCACTGCTGAGTAGATGAGAGCTGCAGGCTTCTGATTGGCTGACAGTTCTTCGCAGGTTGGACCTGCATCCATCAGGTTCCTGATTCCTGTGGAAGGCTTGATGCCAGTCTATCAAGTGCTCGAGTGGTGAAGCGAGACTTTCTGAAAGGAAGTGATGTAAGTGAGTCTGTAAGTGAGATTTCTGATGAAGGGTCTAGGCCCGAAACGTCAAGCCTTCCTGCTCCTATGATGCTGCTTGGCCTGTTGTGTTCATCCAGCCCCACACCTTGTTATCTCGGATTCTCCAGCATCTGCAGTACCTTTTATCTCTGATGTAAGTGAGTCACCTGTTCTGTAGCTGATGTTTGAGGCCTCTACAAGATTCTGCATAATTTTACCTCAGAAGTCTACACTTAAGATTGTCTTTATTTGTCAACTACTCAATATTCAGTGTCAGTTTTCATAGCTGCTTTCCTTTCAAGTCCACACACATTTTCTAAATACAACGTCAATATCCACTTCCACGAGTTATCTTAAACTTATATTGTAATCGGTTTATCCATGTAAAGCCTGACAGATGTAGCACCCAATTAAACCACAGCAACTTAAATGAGAAGTTCAAAAAAGCAGGGAGCCCCAAATATTATATAAGAAAATAAGAGGAAAAATTTGAAAAAATTAAATTGACAAGGAAATAAGGAATAATTGTTAAATCCATATATCAGAACAGTCAGTTTATGGTTTTACCCATTTTTTTGAAGGACGATTGTGGATTTCAAATTTACCTGAAGACTTCTCATCCAATATGAGCTTAATGAGCTTCAAAATGAAGTTTTGATCACTTAATTGCCTGATTGGCTTTATAAACTAATGTGTATAGAATATCGTTGATAGTGTATCTTACTACATTTAAAGATTGTCAATCAGCATCCATTAGTTGAGTTTTAGCTGTTGTGCTCACAATAAGATACAGAGAGCAGAAAGCATGCATAGTACTCAACAAAGAGAAACCTTGTGGATTGTATTGATCCGAATTATAACAGTTCAAAAGTAATCAATACACTGGCTGCGAAGAAGATCTTTACCTCCTAACTTGAGCATACACGTCTAAGTCCAATGTAATTCGAAGATAATGCATTGGATTTGTCTACTTACTTTAAGATTACATAAGATTAGTATATATATTGATGGTTGAGGAGCATATTCTCCATCATGGATTCTGAAGATAAGGTGTAGAGAGGTTATCAAATTTTTGTTTGATCAAAAAGATGATTAAAAAATTGCACTGATGCTCTATATTGGCCTTGGTGAAGCAGCAAGCTGGCTGAGTCGAATGCTGTTCTCTCATTCAATATTCAGCTTTACCTCATACCGCAAAATAAGGCAAATGCTGTGGTTCTGTCATTTCTTGGTAGTTCCAATCAATTTTCCCAGTGGTAGAATTGCCAGGAAACCATTGGACTTGTTGCATATGGTGCTACTTCTGGGACAGTTTTGAATATTTTATAAAGCAGCAGAATGTCTTGTATGGGAGCTCCTTACAAATCAAAGTCAGCTAGCAGATGAGTTTAGGTTGGGACAGTCCATTGACCAAGAATTCCAGCTGCTCAACCTGATGTATTGGTGAAGCTTGTTTGGCATTTAATTGGTAATTATACTGACCTTCAAAGAACTGGATTTAGGCTTCACTTGGAGTCTAGACCAGGTAATGTGAACAGTGCTGGCAGATTGCATGTAACTGAGGAAGCATGTTTAAGAGGTCAGTGAACTATAGCAACATTGGGCCAGTATTGACATGAGTGCATGGGAGGACATAAATGGCCTGCTCTTAAAAAATGACCATTGGTTTTCCGGAAAGTGCAAATTTAACTGAAATGTATTATGTAAACAGCAGGAACATTGCAATGGACAAGCAACATTCAGAAAGACTACAGATTGTACTACAGACCCCCAAGTAGTAAGCGGGAAATTGAGAAACAAATATGTCTGACATCTTCCTAAATATGTAAGGACCGTAAGATTATAATAATGGGGGATTTTAATTTTCCAAACGTTGACTGGGACTACCAGAGTATTAAAGGTTTGGATGGCAAAGAATTTGTCAAATGTGTTCAAGAAAATTTTCTTTATCAATATGTGGATGCTCCTACTGGAGAAGGAGAAAAACTAGACCTTCTTTTGGGCGATGAGAAAGGTCAGGTGACTGAAGTAAAAGTAGGGGAATACTCTGGGTCTAGCAATCATAATTCTATTAGTTTCAAAATGGTTATGGAAAGGGATAAGCCTTCCATAAAAGTTAAAGTTTTCAACTGGAGTATGGCAAATTTTAATGGTATGAAACAAGAACTTTTAAAAGTTGATTGGAGTAGATTGTTTGCAGGTAAAAGGACAAAAGGGAGGCATTCAAGTGTGTGATGATGAGGGCTCAGAGAGATTTTGCTCCTGTTAGACTGTGGGTACAGCTGGAAAGATTAACGAACAGTGGATGAATAAAGATATTGAGGTGCTAGTCAAGAATAAAAGAGAATCTTACTTTAGATATAGACAACTTGGTTCAATTGAATCTCTTAGTCAATATAAAGAGTGTAGGGGCATTCTTAAGTGAGAAATCAGGAAGGCAAAGAGGGGATATGAGATAGCATCAGCAGATAAAGTTAGGAATAAGCCAAAGAGATTCTACAAATACATTAAAAGCAAGAGGGTAACTAGAGAAAAGGTAGGGCCTCTTAAAGATTAAGGAGGTCGTCTTTGTGTTGAACCCCGGGAAACAGTAGAGATACTAAATGAATGTTTCGCGTCAGTTTTTACTGTTGAGAAAGAAATAGAGTCTAGAGAATGCAGAGAAATAAACTTTGATGTTTTGAAAACAGTTCACGTTACAGAAGAGGAAATTTGGGAGGTCTTAGATAATATATAAGTGGATAAATCCCTGGGACCTGATCTAATGAATCCCAGAATGTTGTGGGATTTAAGGGAGGAAATTACGAGACCCCTTGCAGAAATATTTGTATCATCTATAACTATAGGTGTGGCACCTGATTACTGGAGAGTGGCTAATGTTGTACCTTTGTTTAAGAAAGGTTGTAAGGTGAAACTGGGGAACCAAAGACCCATGAGTCTGACGTCGGTTGTGCGTAAATTGTTGGAGGTGACTATAAAAGATAGGATTTGTGAACATTTAGAGAGGCAAAAATTGATTAGGGATAGTCAGCATGTTTTTGTGCGAGAAAAATTGTGTCTCACAAACCTGATTGAGTTTTTTGAGGAAGTTACCAGAAAAATTGATGATGCCAGAGCAGTAGATGTTGTTTATTTGGATTCTAGTAAAGCCTTTGACAAGGTTCCACATGGTAGACTAATTAGTAAAGTTAGGTCGCATGGGATTCAGGGTAAGCTTGCCAATTGGATACGTAATTGGCTTAATGGCAGGAGACAGAGAGTAATGGTGGAGGGTCACTTTTCGGACTGCAAGCATGTCACCAGTGGTGTTCCAAAGGGATCAATTCTGGGTCCTCATTTGCTTGTCACTTATATAAATGATTTGGATGAGAATATAGAAGGCATGGTTAGTAAATTTGCAGATGACACCAAAACTGGTGGCATAGTGGACTGTGAAGAAGATTTTCTAAGATTAATGAGGGATCTTGATCAAATGGATCAATGGGCTGAAAAATGGCAGATGGAAGTATTGGATATAATCTGGATAAATGCAAGGTATTGAATTTTGGTACAACAAACAAGGGTACGGCATATACAGTTAAAGGTAGGGCCTCGGATAGCGTTGAAGAACAGAGGGACCTAGGGATGCAGGTACGTAATTCTTTGACGTTTGTGTAACACATAGACAGGCTGGTTAAAAACACATTAGGCACGCTTGCCTTCAGTGCTTAGTCCTTTGAGTATAACGATTAGAATGTTATGTTGAGGTTATACAGGATACTGATGAGTCCTCTTCTGAAATCCTGTATCCAGTTCTGGTGGCCCAGTTATAGAAAGGATATTATCAAGCTGGAGAGGGTTCAAAAGAGATTTATCAGGATGTTGCTGGGTATAAAATGTTTGAATTATAAAGTTAGGCTGGATAGGCTGGGACTCTTTTCACTGGAGTGTGGGAGGTTGAGAGGTGACCTGATAGAAGTTTATAAAATGATGAGAGGTATAGGTAGAGTTGATGGTAGTTGTCTTTTCCCTAGGATGGGGGATTTCAAGACTAGGGAGCACAATTTTAAGGTCAGAGGAGAGAGATTTTAAAAAAGACATCAGGCAAATTTTTTACACAGAAGGTGGTTCGCGTGTGGAATGAACTTCCTGAGGAAGTGGTGGATGCGGGTACAATTAAAACATTTAAAAGCCATTTGGATAAGTACATGAATAAGAAAGGTTTGGAAGGATGTGGACCAGGACCAGGCAGGTGGGACTAGTTTAGTTTGAGATTATGTTCGGCATATCTGATTGGACCGAAGGGTCTGTTTCCATGCTGTATGACTCCATGATTCTACAACAGACTATGGACATGATGACATTGTAATTAGTCATTTGAGCTGTACTGTTAAATGATACAAATAATTAAAGTACATAATAGGAAAAGAACTAAAATAAGGTGGACAACCAAGAACATCCAAAAATCATAAGAAATATTCTGTTTTGCTACACTGTGACAGTGATTGCAGAACTTAGTATACATTGCAAAGCACTCAAAATTTCCTCCAGGAGTGCCAATTAAAGATATAAAAAGACAAAAGGCACATGCTCCTATGATAAATGATGCACTCTGTTTCAAATATGAGTTAAACATTTTATCAAAAGCTTTCAGCCAAGAAGTTGGTCAAAGTCACTTCCATGATATAGGCGTCCTTAAGGAGAACTGTCCAAATGATACTGATTCAACTTTCTTCAGTACTGGTGCCGATGCCCCAGGAACCAGAATCCACTTCACCCATACTAAACTTTGAGCCATGCATTCAACTTTCCAATCTTTCCCTTTGCTAATTTGCACATGACTCGGGTAATAATCCATTGATTATGACCTTTGAGGTACTGACTCTTAACTTGGTGCTTTACTCCTCATACTGATTACGTTGAACTTACTTTCTTATGCTGCCTAGTTTGTTTGTGTCAGCATGGACCAGAATGACCGGATCCTCTCCCTCCCACTGCAATTTCCTTTCCAAATCTGAGCAGATGTCATGAACACTGGCACCAGGCAAGAAACACAGCCGTCTGTATTTATAGACAGTGGGAACTGCCGATGCTGAGAATCTGAGGTAACAAGGTGTAGAGCTGGATGAACACAGCAGGCCAAGCAGCATCAGAGGAGCAGGAAGGCTGACGTTTCGGGCCTAGACCCTTCTTCAGAAAATTCTCCGAAACGTCAGACTTCCTGCTCCTCTGATGCTGCTTGGCCTGCTGTGTTCATCCAGCTCTACACCTTGTTATCTCGGATTCTCCAGCATCTGCAATTCCTATTATCTCTAGACCAAACTCAATTGGCTTACTGAATTTGTATGCTCCTTTACAGCCAATGAAGTACTGTGAAGGTAGTCACAATCTACATTCCCTCTAAATTTTCCTGCAGCTTCCTGGATCTTCAAGGTCCATGCATGGCAATGACTCCCAGAACCAAATGTCAATTATGTTCTCATGCTGATCAGCGCGTGCAGACATCTCCGAGTTGCTGTGCAGCATAGAGGAAACACTGATCACAAACGTGGTGTGGGAAATGTACCAATCAACTTACACACAATGAACATCCATACACAGTAATGTAATAATAACTAGACATTAAAATAAATACTAGCAAAAACAAGGAATAAATCTTCTGTTGTTTTCTGAAATAGTGTCAAAGGATATTGTATGTCCACCTAAGAGTTTAGATAGGCCTTGGTTTCACCTTAGTACTGTGTGCTGGTGTTAGCCTAGACTTTGTGAATTGACATTAGGCATCATGAAGTCACTGCCTTTACTGATTTGAACATCAATTTAACAAATTATTCTTTTGAAATATGCAATATTATTACAGCCTTCCCACTTAAAATACATTTCTCCTCCTGCTTCATCATCCCTTCACTCCAACTCTGCCTTCATCTTCGTCACCGCACGCCATTCCATGGTTAAATGGCTAGGTCTCATGGGTCTACACTCAGCCACAGAAACACACAACACAGAAGGACATTTGGCCCATTACACCTGTGTGAATTAATTAATAAGCAGCTGCGGAGTTTGTTTGGCAGAATGAGAATAAATTTCTCTATCCAACCCCATGTATATGCAGTGCTTTCAAGATGATCAGATTATTATGGAAAGATATATTAATGACATGCCTAACAAGGCACACAGATCAAAGCAAACAACTGCTCTCACACTAGTTCTCCAAGAAAATAGGCAATAAACCTAAAATCATAATTTCGCTGATAAAATTACTATATAACATCATCATTTGAGTTTAGAAGACAAACTTTCTCTATCTCATTTTCTTTGGCCCACCAGTGGTGGCTGTGCTTCAGGTAACTAGGACCTGACCTCTGAGATTACACACTGCTCCCAACCCCACTAATCTCTCCAGCTCTGGACAGATTTTATTTGCTCCTTAAAATCTGTTTACCCAAGTCTTTCCTCATCTGTCCACTTTATCTCCTTTTGTGGCTCAACATCAAATTTTGCATGGTAACAGTCCTAGGAAGCTGTTTGGGACATTTACAATATATGTTAAATAAATGTAATTGTTTTTATAAAAAGCATTGTCATATTGTTTTTTCTGCAGACTGGTAGCACTTTAAATTGTTTATTGAGATTTAAACAGCTATTTTCCACCACTGCTCGGCTAATTTGGAGTTGTTGTGTATCTGAAAGGAGAAAGACATGAGGTTAAAGTTGTGGTGAGGTGAGGGAGGAAGTGAGAGGTGCATGCTTATATTTTCTGCAGCTTCTGAATCATAACAGATTGTGAGACAATGCAGTGGGAAGTGGAAATGAGAATGAAGATTACGTGCAACGAAACCAGTATATTCTATTATTTCAAGCTTATTGCCTGCCACAGCTTCAGCAATGATGACTTTTATGAAGGTAAGCATTATCTTCTTCATGGCAGTAAGGACATAGATGCCCTCACTGGTTAGCTTTTGCTGCAAGGTTGTGTGCCACCATGCCATACAAAACAAAGGTAATTTGGTCAGTGCGTGCAGCGATATGTTGGGTGAGGCAACTGTTATGATTGAATAGCTGGCAATGTGTGCACTCCAACTTGTAGAGTAAGTGGAATATGACATTTGAAGATATTAAGTGATTATTTAGTGAGTTTAGTCAACATTTTGCAGCAGTGCACTCATTTCCTTGACTGCCATGGTTTTGTGGTCGCACTGCCTTGTGAAATTTCCTTGGTGGATCTGCTGTGGACACAGCACATCACCTGTTCTCTACATGTCCCCGACCAGAAAGCCTTGGAGCCCTTTCTCTCCCATTTTGTGCCATTCCTCTGTCTGTCCCAGGCAATAATCATTTTTAAAAAAAATTAGCTAAAGGAATGTAGATATTGCTCGCAAATGCAGTATTTCCTAATCACTCTGGAGAAAATACTGGCAAGGTGCTTACATGAACAGCTGCAGCCTTTTGGGCATTAGGAAGGGATTTCCAGGATTTTGACCCAGTGGCACTGAAAGAATGGTAATGTACGTCCACAATCAGGATGGTTTGTGACTTGGAAGGAACTTTGTAGGTGATGGTGTTCTGTCCATCTACTGCCTTTATCTTTCTAGATGGTAGAGATAGCAGGTTTGGAAGATACTGTCTGAGGAGCCTTGGTGAATTTCTGCAGTGCATCTTGTAGATCATACTCACTGAGTGTCGGTAATGGAGGGAGTGGGTATTTGTGGATGTGGTGCCAATCAAGTGGGCTGCTTTGTTCTGGATGGTGTCAAGCTTCTTAAGTTCTGTTGGAGCTGCATTTGTCAGGAAAGTGGAGGGTGTTCTGCCACATCTTGAACTGTTCCTTGTAGATGATTGACAAGCTTTGGGCAGAAGTGAGTTACTCACTGCAGAATTTCCAGTCTCTGACTTAGTCTTGTAGCTGCAATATTTATTTGGCTGCTCTAGTTCAGTTTTTGGTCAATATAACCCCTAGCATGTAGATAGTGGGGGACTCGGATGATAATATCATTGAATATCAAGTGACGGTGGCTAGATTCTCTAATCTTCCAGCCTCTGTTTCTGCCAGAACATACCTTCATTTGAATTGATGTAGGGTAGCTTTAACGAGTGATCTGCTGTCATGATTCTAGGTTCCTTGCTGAGGCATGCAGCCATTAGATGCATGGTAATGTTGAATGTGCAGTGAAATCTTATAAATGAGCAAGCCCCTTGAAGCTTATATGCTGCTTGCATTGGAATCAATTGGCACAGGATTGTTTTGCAATGATCCCCGCACCTATTTTCAGTGGCTATTGAGGTTAATCCTGTAATCGTCCTTGTCATACTATGGTTTTTTTGTGCTGAATTCATGATGAGACATGATGTAAAACTAGCACGATGTCTTACTATAAGGCAGCCAAGTAACATGCTGTTTCAGCTGCACTGTTCCCAGCAGAAAATTGTCAGTAGGCAGTCTGACTTTACATTGTCATTGCACCATGTCCACTGCAATGGCTGGAATTGATACATGGTCTCAGAAACCAAAAATCAACAACAGATTGTGAAGCTGGTCTTTTTGCATTGCAGTGAAACTGAGCAGACTGTTCAGAAGAGTAGATTTGCGTTGCAAGTTCAAATTAGTTAGACTAATTGTAGGCTGCACACATTGAAAATTTGCATTTCCTCTGTATGACATAACATCCAGTCTTGCTGTTCATAGCTGTTGCAGAATGTACACTTAATTAAGTATTTACAGCACAGAATAGCATATTCATCCCAGTTGGTCAATGCAGTGGTTATACTTCATACAAGCCTTTTTCCAGATTAATTCATTTCACTCGATCAGCATTTACTTCTAAGTTATTTTTTCCTCTTGTAGTTAAAGGTTTTCCTTAATTCAGGGAAATTTATTATTTCAGCAAAGTTAGCTGAAAGGTGAAGAATTACGAAGACCAAAAAATAATAGAGGGGTGAAAATAGAACCAGGGAAAATAGTCTGGAAAAATATAATGACAAAAGGTCTAATAGCAGTGGAAAGCATTTAAAGCAGAGACCAATACAGTCCAGGAGAAACATGTCCTACTAAACCTGCATGTGCTCCTCCAGGCATTGGAAGTTGAAACCAAGGAGGGTCAACTTGCATTCAGCAAAAATACACAAGGCATGTCCAGTCTGTCTACAAACAAGCGCCCTCAGGTTTATCCATAAAACCTCCAGGACTGATGAGCTTAAGAGCCAATCAGGCTGTTGCACTAAGATTTAGTGGGAAGGAAAAGAAGAAGCAAAACCTATTGATGGTACTTTGGTGGCATGGGTGAAAAAGGCTTTACATCACTCTCAGGGTATGCATATGTGTTCCTGATTTTAACTGACATGGGTTGTGAGTCTCTGTTTAGGTACGAAATACATTTTCAAGCAACCATTCTGAATACTTGTACTTTCTATAAGTGCTCGTCCACACTTCAACATGTTTGTATCTTCTGTAGTTTTCACCATTTCTCTGACTAGACAAATGGAACAAATCTGAATTCACCTTAGCAGATAATTTGTGGGCTCTGAAATCATCTCAACAATATACTTAACAAACACAGTGGCATTTAAAGGAAAAATCTAGAGATCAGGACTTCAGAGGAGCACACTGACTGACATTTCTGATTTTGGTTCTTTAGTAGCTCCATCCCTTCCGAATGTTACTTATAGCACAGTTAATGGTCTCTTACAACTCATCTTTTGGAAGTGATGTCTTGCCCATTCAAGGGAATGTAAAAGATTCCATGGTCCTATTTTGAAAAACAGCAGGGGCAATTTCCTCTGGTACCCTGAACACAATTTATTTATCAAAAAAAAATTGTTTAGTTATTATCATATTTCTATTCGTGGAAGCTTGTTGTAAGCAAATTGATTCCTGTGACTGTAAAACCCTTGGGATGCCTGAAGTTTTGGAATGTACTAAAGAAATGCTAGATAACAAGGTGTGGAGCTGGATGAACACAGCAGGCTGAGCAACATCATAGGAGCAGGAAAGCTTGACGTTTCGGGCCTAGACCGTTATCTCGGATTCTCCAGCATCTGCAGTTCCTATTATCACTAAAGAAATGCTGTTCTTTCTTTCAGTAAGACTTGAGTTTGAATCTATTCCTTAAGAATTTATTTACAAACATAAATAATTGGAAGGAAAGTGAAGGTATCTTGACATCTAAAAAGAGAAAAAAAATTGAAGTTTCAGGTGAATGATGAGTGGTCTTCACCAAATGTATGGACCTGTCTTCCATTTCAGTTGCTGATGGATCAACTGTATGTGCACACATTTTTTTGTTCACTTTCTGATTCGTAGAATCTTTTAAGCTTCAGATTGTTTCTGAAAGACGACAGTGCATTAAGACTCAACAGTGAGATTTCTCCAAATTTCAAATACATTAGTCTACTTAATACAAAGCAACAAGCAATTAACAACTGGGCAAATCTTGTCCCTAAAGATGGATTTTTATGGATCTAATTCATGTAAGATAATTAAACCTTATTTTTGAAAAATGCATTTTTCAAAATTCATTGTAATGACTTGGTAAAAAGAGATCCCTGATGAACAGTACAATAAACAAATCATTGGAAGATTTTATGTGGTGAACAGTGATTTAGGTAAGCAAATTGCTAAAATCCATTGAGGAACACAGGGAATAGGAGAAGACTATTTAGCCCCCCAGACTTGTTTCTCTACCCAATTTGATCATGGTTAATCTATACGTTAACTCCATTTACCTCTATCAGTTCTAAATTTCTTAATAGCCTTGTTTAACTAAATTAAACTCAGTTTAGAAATTTTCAACAAATAGCTTTTTGGGGCCAGAGCATCAGATTTTCACAAAGACTTTCAGGCTTCCGTCTGAAGATTGGCAACGCCAATATTTGTGAGTGCAGTTGGTGGTGAGGTGGTGGAGGAGGGGAGGTGGCACAGATCTCGTTGGTGAGCTGACTCACGGCTCAGGATTCATGACGGAGGTGACGGAATGAAGATGGACTCTCTTTCAGTTATATCTTTGTGTTTGTTTTAATCTTAAAATATTCAAATTGGCGCCAGATTGTGGCGACTGTTATAGAAAGTCATAAAGTCATAGATTCAAACAGCGTAGGAACAGACCCTTTGATCCAACTTGTCCACACCAACCAGTCATCCCATCCCATTTGCCAGCATTTGGCCCACATCCCTCTAAACCCTTCCTATTCATATACTCATCCAGGTGCCTTTTAAATGTTATTATTGTACCCACTTACACCACTTTGTCTGGCAGGTCATTCCATACATGCACCATCCTCTGCGTGAAAATCTTACCTCTCAGGTCTTTATTGAATCTTTTTCCCGCTCACCTTTAAACCTATATCCTCCAATTTTGGACTCCCCCACCCTAGGAAAAAGACCTTGACTAATCACCCTATCCATGCCCCTCATGATTTTATAAACCTCTATAAAGTCATCCCTTGGCTTCCAATGCTCGAGGGAAAAAAAGCCCTAGACTATTCAGTCTATCCCTGTAACTCAAACCCTCCAGTCTTGCCAAAATCATTGTAAATCTTTTCTGTAGCCTCTCAAGTTTAACAACATCCTTCTTACAGAAGAGTGACCAGAATTGTACACAGTATTCCAAAAGTGACCTTACCAATGTCCTGTACAGCATGGCATGTCGTCCCAACGCCTATTCTCAAAGCTCTGACTAAGGAAGGCAAGCATGTCACCTGCCTGCTTCACCATCCGATCTATCTATGACCCCACTTTCAAGGAACCTGCAACCTTAGGTCTCTTTGTTTGGCAACACACCCCAGGGTTCTATCATTAACTGTATAAATCCTGCTCTGGCTTACCTTACCAAAATGCAACACCTCACATTTATCTAAATTAAACTCCATCTGCCACTCCTTGGCCTATTGGCCCATCTGATCAAGGTCTCATTGTACTCTGAGATAATCTTCTTCATTGTCCACCATATCACCTATTTTGGTGTCATCTGCAAATTTCCCAATCATGCCTCCTATGCTCACATCCAAATCATTTATATAAATTACGAAAAGCAGTAGATCCAGCACTGATCCCTGTGACACAACACTGGTCACATGCCTCCAGTCTGAAAAGTAACCCTCTGCAATCACCCTCTATCTCCTACCTTCAAGCCAATTTTGTATCTAATTGGCTAGCGCCCCTGGATCCCATGTGATCTAACATTTCTAATGAGTCTATCATGTGGAACATTGTCAAAAGCTTTGCTGAAGTCTGTATGGATGTCTACAGCTCTGCCTTCATCAATTTCTTTGTCACCTTTTCAAAAAACTCAATCAAGTTAGTGAGACACGATTTCCCATGCACAAAGTGAAGCAATGTAAAGACTGAACAAATGAGGATGAAAATAGGATTATCTCAAGCAGTATGGCAATGCAGATAATTTATTTTGCAATGAATTACAGTGTTACATGTACTCAGTAATTTAGTGCCAGCTTTGACCTTCCTTCTCAATCCACATCTTCACTTATAGTGCACACTGAAAGAATGAAAGTTTAGTTACTTAGGGCAATAATTCCTCAGAGTAGCTTTGTTTTTGGAACAAATAGCACTCAGAGCAGAATGAAAATCAGAATTATCTAGCATTAAAGGAGATCAAAGTGGCTAAAATGTTCCTCTCTACATTTAACTGAAAGGTTATTTATGCATCACAGTTCATTCCAATGAAGGGAAGGAGCATATCAAAAGGGAGAGCTGCACATTACAACACAACCTCCTTCCAGTAATGTCATGATAGGACTTGTACTGCTACCTCACCACAGGTGCTCTCTTGAGTCAATGGAAATTGGCATAGTATACAAGGAACTGCAGCCTGCTGCTGCAGCCAGAAATTCCCATCTTGTGGCATGTGGGGAGTGGTGGTCACTTCTTGTGATCCAAGTGAGCGTATGTGCAGATACATCACCAGTTTGAGCACCAGGTTTCAAACACAGGTGCATCCAAGAAACAAAGAGCTATGTGACTAGTATGTTCAGAAATGTGGTGCAAATTAGAGGCAAGCAGGCAGATAAGTTGAAGATTTTCATTGTATTTTACTGTATTATTCACTGTAAAATACAAGTGACGATAAGTCATTTAACTCAATGCAATTCAATTTAATGTTCCCTCTGTCTTGGACTTAGAGAAAATAGTCTCTATTTACACTTGTAACTCTTTTAATTATCCTAATCACCTTAATTAGATTATCTCTTAGTCTTAAAAACCTAGTCTATACAATATATCTCACAAATTGAGTCTTTTAGATCCAGAATAATTTTGATGGGTCTGAGTTGGATGTTCTCCAAGGTCAATATATCGTTCCTAAAATTCACCACTGCCCGGAACTAATCAATTTTCTATCTATGTTTGCAAGTGATAACAGTTTCCCTATTACCTTATATTTTCTATGTATGTTCTTTTAGACAGCCACAAGGCTTAAGTATCTGGAAGCTATGTTTTTGTGGGCAAGTATCAGAGTGCTGCATAATACCCCCCGACTAATGAATATGGATTGGTGTGAAGTGTTGGCTAGCTTCTTACATTGGTGCTAAGCCAGAAAGTGGGCAAATGATGAAGCAGTCACCCAATGGATTAAGGCTGATCACAAAGCATCTATATTTTTTGCAAGCAGTGTTAAGTTTTGCAATTGACTGAAACCAACTCAAGGAAGAATTGTGCAAGAAGTCTGTGAGGCCTATCGTGATATCAGGAGCAATTAACTTCATTTTTTATGTTTTGCCAAGCAGCAGGTTTCTCATTAGGCAGCAATGCATTGCCAATTAGGTGGGATTACAGCTTGTTAAATGCTTTATTAATGCCACAGATCACCTCATTAACATACAGCTTCCGCCCTTACCAAATATGCGGAACAAGCTCGATGTCAAGGATTCTCGACATGAAAATCAAGACTGGGTACCTGGCAACGTTAACTTACTGCTTGCTCTAAAAGGTCAGACCTCGCACAACACCAGGCTATAGTCCAACAGATTTATTTGAACACACAAGCTTTCAGAGTCTGAGAATAACAAAGTGTAGAGCTGGATGAACACAGCAGGCCAGACAGCATCAGAGGAGCAGGAAAGCTGACGTTCTGGGTCTGGACCCTTCTTCGGAAATGATGGAGGGGAAGGGAACTCTGAAATAAATAGAGAGGCGGGGGGAAGGCGGATGGAAGGTGGATAAAGGAGCAGATAGGTGGAGAGGAGATAGACAGGTCAAGGAGGCGGGGATGGACCCAGAAAATATGAGTGTAGGTGGGGAGTTAGGATGGGGGTTGGTCAGTCAAGGGAAGACAGACAGGTTAAGGAGGCGGGCATGAGGCTGGTCGATAGGAGGTGGGGGTGGGTGTTGGTCAGTGAGGTGGGAGGACCGGATAGGTTGGAGAAAAGACGGACAGGTCAAGGAGGCGGGGACGAGCTGGGCTGCTTTTGGGATGAAGTCGGGGGTGGGGAGATTTTGAAGCTTGTAAAGTTCACATTGAGACCATTGGTCTGCAAGGCCCCCAAGTGAAATATGAGGTGCTGTTCCTGCAACCTTCAGGTGGCATCGTTGTGGCACTGGAGGAGGCCCAGGATGGACATGTCGTCCAAAAGGAGTGGGAGGGGGAGTTGAAATGGTTCGCAACTGGGAGGTGCAATCGTTTGTCACAAACCAAGCGTAAGTGTTCCACAAAGCAGTCTTCTGCTTGGTTTCCCCGATGTAGAGGAGGCCACGTCGGGAACAGCGGATACAATATACCACATTAGCAGATGTGCAGGTAAACATTTGTTTAATGTGGAACGTTTTCTTGGGGCTTGGGATGGGGGTGAGGGGGGAGGTGTAGGGGCAGGTGTAGCACTTCCTGTGGTTGCAGGGAAAAGTGCCAGGGGTGGTGGGGCTAGTGGGGAGTGTGGAGCGGACAAGGGAGTCACGGAGAAAGCGGTCCCTCTGGAAGGCAGATAAGGGTGGAGAGGGAAAAATGTCCTTAGTCTTTCCTTAGTAGATGGCATTCTTCTTCCTCTTCCTCCGTTATATTGCTGCATTCTTGCAGGAAGGTGGGTGAGAGGAGATGTATTCTAGGTAGCTGTGGGCGTAGATAGGCTTAAAATAGATACCGGTTTCCAGGTAGTTGCCAGAGATGGAAACAGAGAGGTCCAGGAAGGAGAGAGAGGTATCGGAGATGGTCCAGGTGAACATAAGGTTGGGGTGAAGGTGTTAGCAAAATGGATGAACTGTTCGAGCTCCTCATGGGAGCACGAGGCGGTGCCGATACAGTCATCAATATAACGGAGACAGAGGAGGAAGAATGCTATCCCCTATTCCCAATTCCGTCACCTCTGCCGCATCTGCTCCCGAGATGAGGCATCCCAGATGTCGCCATTTTTCAACGACAGCAACTTCCCCTCCACAGTGGTCGAAAATGCTCTCGACCACATCTCTCGCGTTTCCCGCCTCTCATACCTCACACCCCCTCCCCACAATAACAACAAAGACAGAATACCCCTCGTCCTCATGTACCGCCTCACCAACCTCCGGATTCAACACACCATCCTCCGCCACTTCCGCCACCTGCAATCTGACCCCACGAATAAGGACATTTTTCCCTCCTCACCCTTATCTGCCTTCCAGAGGGACCACTCTCTTCGTGACTCCCTTGTCTGCTCCACACTCCCCACCACCCCCGGCACTTTTCACTGCAACCGCAGGAAGTGCTACACCTGCCCCTGCACCTCCCCCCTCACCCCCATCCCAAGCCCCATGAAAACGTTCCATATTAAACATGAGTTCACCTGCTCATCTGCTAATGTGGTATATTGTATATTGTATCTGCTTTTCCCGGTGTGGCCTTCTCTACATCTGGGAAACCAAGCGGAGGCTTGGAGACCGCTTTGTGGAACACCTATGCTCAGTTCGTGACAAATGACTGCACCTCCCAGTCGCGAACCACTTCAACTCCCCTCCCACTCCTTGGATGACATGTCCATCCTGGCCTCCTCCAGTGCCACAATGATGCCACCCGAAGGTTGCAGGAACAGCACCTCATATTTCGCTTGGGAACCCTGCACCCAGTGGTCTCAATGTGGACTTCACAAGCTTCAAAATCTCTCCACCCCCGACCTCATCCCAAAACCAGCCCAACTCGTCCCCGCGTCCTTGACCTGTCCGTCTTCCCTTGACTGACCAACCCCCACCCTAACTCTCCACCTACACTCATATTTACTGGGTCCATCCCCGCCTCCTTGACCTGTCTGTCTCCTCTCCACCTATCTGCTCCTTTATCCACCTTCCATCCGCCTTCCCCCCCTCTCTATTTATTTCAGAGTTCCCTTCCCCTCCGTCATTTCTAAAGAAGGGTCCAGACCCGAAACGTCAGCTTTCCTGCTCCTCTGATGCTGCCTGGCTTGCTGTGTTCATCCCGCTCTACACCTTGTTATCGCAGATTCTCCAGTATCGGCAGTTCCTACTATCTGAGCTTTCAGAGTGGTCCTACTTCCTCAGGTGTTAGTGAGAGAGGTAGTATCAGACACAGAATTTATAATTTAAATTCAAAGGGTCACACCACTGATGAGGATGTTCCAAACAAAGCTAAAATGCTGTTACATCTTGAATCAGTTAGAAGGTTTTAATTGATTAATATGAATATGTAAATCCCCAAAATTCTTTGAAGTCACTGTCCTGAGAGAACTGAAGGTTTTACCATGCATGTTAGGTATGAGGTCTTGTTTAGAATCTGTTTGTTTTTGGTTTGGAGTCAGACTGGTTTTACTTCTAAAGTAGGAATTTATAAAATACCACATTGACTGACTGTCTTTGGATTGTGTGCTTTTTCAACAAAATAGAATGTATCTGCAAATAAATTCACCCCATTGATTCACATGTGTATGTGCGTATGTGAGAGGGAGAGTGAGTGTGTGTATTTGTATGTGTGTGAGGGAGGGTGAGTGTGTTTGTGTGTATGGGTGTGTGGATGTGTGAGGGAGAGTATGTGTGTGTGTGTGTGTGTGCGGGGGAGGGGCTGGAGACAGTGTGTGTGAGAGGGAGAGAGTGCGTGTGCGTGTGCGTGTGTATCCCGTTCAATAAAGGGGAACGAGACAGACACCTGAAGGTGTCAAAGGATGCCCTCACACCCTCATAAGAACAGGATACAATGCTCAACTCATCGATCACCAGCTCTGATGTGCCATAACGAAAAACTCTAATGACCTCCTCAGAAGACAGACACAGGATACATCCAAAAGGATACCTGTCGTTGACCAGTTCTTCCTGGGAGCGGAGAAGCTACGCGATGTTCTTCGCAGCCTTCCTGGGAGTGGAGAAGCTATGCCATGTTCTTCGCAGCCTTCAATGATGATAAACACCTCGCCAAGATCTTTCTCACACCTCCACTTCTTGCCTTCCAACAGCCATCTGACATTAAACAGACCATTGTTCACAGGAAACTACCCACCCTTCAGGGCAACATTGACCACAACACTCTACAACCCTGTTATGGCAGCCTCTGCAAGACATGTCAGATCTTGGACATGGACACTACCATCACACATGGGAACACCACTCACCATGTGCATGGCAGATACTCATGTAACTCATTGTCTAACTCATACTGTGCAGGCAAGGATGTCCTGAGGCATGGTATATTGGCAAAACCATGCAGACACTATGACAACAGATGAATGGTCACCACGCAACAATCGCCAGACAGGATGTTCCCCCCCAGTGGGGTATCACTTCAGCGGTCAAGAACATTTGGCCTCGGATCTTCGGGTAAATGTCCTCCAACGCGGACTTCGGGATACACAACGCAGTGTCACTGAGCAGAGGCTGACAGCCAAGTTCTGGACCCATGAGGACAGCCTCCAACAGAATCTTGGGTTCATGTTGCACTGCAGGTGACCCCACCACACCATACACTCTCACACACACTCACGGATACGTAAAAACATACACAGTCACTTACACAAACAGACTCTCTCTCTCTCTCTCTCTCTCTCTCTCTCTCTCTCACACACACACACACGCACAGATCCTCTTTCATACACACAGTTTCTCACATGTACACATACACCCTCACACAGATTCTCATAGACAGCACCTCAAGCACACACACACACACACTCTCTCTCTCTCTCCCTCCCTCACACATTCACATACTCTCTCTCCCACACACTCTTTCTCTCTTTCCACACACACACACACGTGAATATATGGGGTGAACTTGTATTTGCAGCTACATTCTATTTTGTTCAGAAATCTATAGGCAGTGAGTCAATGTGGCATTTTACAAATTCCTACTTTAGAAATAAAATCAGTCTGACTCCAAACCAAAAACAAACAGATTCTAAACAAGGCCTCACTACCTAACACACATTGTCCGACCTAGAATGTCACCTCTTGTTTACACTGATAAAATCTTTAGTTCTCTCAGGACAGTGACTTCAAAGGAATTTGAGGATTTACATATATTAATATATATTTACATATATTAATCAATTAAAACCTTCCAACTGATTAAAGATGTAACAGCATCTTAGGTTTGTTTAGAACATCCTCATCAGTGGTGTCAGCCTTTGATCTTTTACCTATATATTCTGTATCTGATACTTCTTCTCTCACTAACACCTGAAGAAGGAGTAAGGCTCTGAAAGCTTGTGTTTTCAAACAAACCTGTTGGACTATAACCTGGTGTTGTGTGATTTTTGACTTTGTCCACCCCAGTCAAACTGTGGAACCTCCACAACCTTGCTCTAAAGGACCTCCAGGTAGGTTATCAGACGCCAACATCTTGTGTACGTTCCATAGGAATGAGCCACTGGCACTCCATTTTCGCTGACACTAAAACCCAACATGTGTCTACCTCTAAGAACCCTCATGGCCCATCTCCAATCCATTTATCGCATGCTTTTGCACTTCAATGCTGCATCTTGGGCTGCACAGGCAACTATCTCTGTAATGCTGAAGTAAGGACACTGTCTGCTCAGGGACATGCACCCAAATCATGAATTTGACCAGGCCGTGTCCCCAGGTTCTTCACTTGCTGTCACAGCATTCAGTCACTCTGATCTATTTGGATGATCACAGTATCCCTACCTTGTCTTTTTGTTCTTTGAGCCCTCAGCCACACATACCAGACTCAGAACCGTTGGATTGTTTCGATGTTTCGCACAGACACAAACCCTAGAAGCACATCATGGTTGTCAGCAATCGTCATTTAAGGGGATTTCCTTTAGTCAGAGGGTCCCAGCACATCACTGCAATACCAGGCCAGGACTTGGACAGGGTCAGTCAGCTGCTTGGGCAGGGAGGGGGTGATGATTGGGTCAGAGTCAGGATCCTCTACACATAAGGGGTGAGGAGCTGAATGGTGGTCAGTCCAGTGGGCTGGTTTGCTCCTTGAATGAGAAAGAGTCAGATATTAAGGGAGAAGGGAGTGGGTGGCACAGCCATTATTTTTTGGTATAAGTGGGAAGTGTCCCAAGTGAGAGTGTAGGCAGTGCAGATAGCATGCAAGGTAGTGACAGTAAGTGAGGTAAGATGTTCTGGACAATAGTGAGAGTGGTAGAGGATGGGCCTTGGTGGGAGGTGAGTGCAGTAGCAGAGATTGAGCGAATGTGAGGTATCAGAGAGAAGATGGTGGCAGTAACACTGGTGGAATGGAGAAGGTTATTGATGTATTCCATGGCTGAGATTGAACGGACTCAGATGGCAACCTTGGACCAGGCTGACATGGTCTGGTGTTGAGGTATCCTTTGCTGGTCTCTAGGGGAAATAAAACTCCTGTTTCTTCATTACTCCATCTGGCAGGACCACTAGGTCCTGAGCACAAAACAGGATGCGAATATCCCCAATCTTCCATGTCCGATGCAAATGTTTTGAGTCATGCAGGGCAGCTCTCGACTGACAATGCTTGCTCAGATGCACAAAGATGTCTTAAAGATGGTGCTGGCACCAAGGATGCTGGTCAATTCTGGTTTATCCCAGCAGTGGCCAGTTGTTCCAGAAAGGATGTAGTAAGATTGAGCTAGAGTTGGACAAAAGGGATGCCACCTGAGTGGGGTAGGTAGTTAATAAGGTGAGTTTGGTATGACAAGAAAACTGCAAGCTAGAGCTTGGAGAAGGAAACCCTTCTTAAAAAACTCAACACAATGACACTTAGCCAAAAAAACACAAAGTTCAGTCTTGTGTTTCTTCTCAAGGTTATTGAATGAATGCATTAAAAAAAAAGATCTATTTGGTAGCTTGGTCCACTTCAGCATAAGCAGATTAATCATATACAAAGGTTTCAGTGGGCGAGGTTAAAAAAACAACAGGAATTATTTTTGTCAGCATGGACAAGCTGCCTATGAATAAATAAGATGTGATACAGTGCAACTGAAGGAAAACAAGATAGTGATTTTAATCTTTAACTCAGTTTTATGACTATCTCCTTGACTACAAGCTATGTTAGATACAAACAAGCAAAAGATTAGATTATAGATTTACTATGAAAAGCTTGTTATGGTGTCTCAAATTATATTATGTTTATTATGTACACTTGCATCGTGATAGTGTAGTACAAAAAATTGCTATGTGAAAAGCCAAGTGTACAAATAAAATAGAAGTACATAGCAATCAATAAAAGTGGATATATTTTACCCATAAAGGAAGGATTTCTGATCACAAAGTACCCAAAGCACAGAATATATGTGTTCAATTTGTTACCTTTCTGTGGATTCACAGAATGATAAATATCATGTAAGACTTGGGGAGAGATGTCCTTTGCATGGTATGTGTAAAAAAAACATAAAGAAAATAAAGACTTCAATTTTTACAGCATTTTTAATGATCACAGGATGACCAAACTGTTTCACTACAAATTAAATATTTATTGAGGTGTCATGTAGGAGCCATGCCAATCAATTCTCATACAGCAAACTCCAACAGACAGCAAAATATATTACCAGATAATCTATTTCTTACGGGTTGATTGAGGGTTGAATGTTGGTCAGAACACCAAGGAAAACTTCTCTGTTTTTTGTTATATAGCTTCTTTAAATGTGCTCATTTGAGGGAGCAGATATTTCATACGTAATGCAAAAGCTAGCATTTATGATAGTGCAGATAGATTGCATACTCAAGATTGTAATTGGATTTAAATCCACAAGCTATTGATTTATAAGAAGGAGGGAGACCCACTGAACTAAGGTGATCAAGAATGTGTTCATTCTTCCAGGTAAACTGCTAACAAGGCTTTGGCAGTGTTGTTCTCTTACCTAACATTCTAGACAAACCCAGCAACTATGCACCAGTCAGTTTAACTTCAGTGGTGGAATGCTCTTTGAAATGATAGCCTGGGACAAAATCAACAATCATGTGGACAAGTATTGATTAGTTAAGGAAAATCGTTGCAGTTTTGTTAAAGGAAAATCACGTTTAACCAAATTGAATTTCTTGATGAGGTAACAGGTAGGTTTGAAGAGGATGTTATAGTCAATATGATATATACAGACTTGCAAAATCATTTGATCAAATTCCACATATCAGGCTTCTTAGCTGTTGTGATTTACATACTATAGCAAGATTCTTTGCTTATGTTGTCTCCCATAACATTAGAAACTATGCATGGATTTTATACTTGTTGTGATTGTAATGAGGTCAGCCAGTGGACTTCATAGAAGATAAATTCTCTGACTGAAGCTGTTAACCTGGTTCAATCAGGCAGTCCTGGCTGACAGACAGAACAGAAGTGTCAGACATCCTGTTCACTCTGACAGCTGGCTCTGAGGGAGCTGGATTAGCGTCAGGGAGTCTCCAAGTGTGAATAAAGGGTGACTTGGTGATGGGATACCTTCCTCTGTGGAGTTATTTCAGTGGCAACAAGAGGAAAGCACATTCCTGAAGAAATTTCCCCCAACCGTTGCCTTTGAGTTGGGGTAAGCATTTCTGGCATCATGCCAATATTTGCGAAGGTTGACTCATTTGATCCTGCCATTGAAGACTGGGCTAAGAATGTGGAAAGAATGTGTTATTTTATTCCAGGCAAATGACACTGGGGCAAATGAAAAGCAACAAATAATTCTTCTGACAGCTTGTGGACCCAGAGCTTTTTCAGTTATTAGGAAAAAAATTTCCTTGAGGCATTGAATACTAAAACCTTTCAGAGTTGATGGAATTAGTTAAGGACTATTTTGACCCTAAGCCTCTTCTATTTCTGAGACACTATTGGTTTTACTTGGCAATTCAAGAACCATGGAAATCGATATCAGGATGTTTTGACTCAGTTAAGGTGACTGGCAGAGGTACGTGACTTTGGTTTAAACCTTAAAGAGATGCTGAGAAATGATTTAATGTGTGGGATTAATGATGTAACCTTCCAAAGCACCTACTAGCTGAAGCCCAACTGGATTCAAACAGGCAGTGCAACTGGCTTTGTCATTGGAAAATGCAAACAGTGGAGCATATGAGTTGCATGGGATTCTGATGGAAATGGAAACCCTCGGCAGTCTGACTGAACTTGGGGAACACCACGTGAGTGAAGGCAATTGCATAGCCCCACTCTTGGCATATCCTGAACAGGATGATTCTAAGTCAGCCCGCAGCACAACCCTAAAACGAAGCCAAGCCTTGGCCAAACAGTTAAAATTTTTCCAATGATCCAGCTGGTAATCGATTGTAGTTGCTGCCAGTATGTGGACTTGAGATAGTAGCAGTCCTGCAAGGCCTGATTTGAGTAAGAGAACTCGTAGGCTGGTACCCAGGAGAATGCACACCCTGCAAAGTCCACCCACTGCTGGTTTGGAACAGGTTAAATTGCTTAGCAACATCCAAACATCTAGTTAAATGGTCATCCAGTTCTAATGGAGGTCAATACTGCTGAGGCTGTAGCAGTGATTGCGGAACCAGTCTTTACCAAAATTCACTCCGGTCACCGACCCCTAAGCTTGCACTGGACCTCAGCCAGGCTGAGACTGTACACTGGGAAACCCCTACAGATTAAAGGTACAGATTGGTTCCTGTCTCCTATGATTGCAGTAAAAGGCCCGGCCCAACTTGGATGGGGCAAAATTCGTTGAGAAAGATTCAAGTTGATTGAAAAATATTGAGCCAATTAGAAAATGGCTGCCCGAGTGACATCCTATCAAATATCCTGAAGTTTTTCAAGGAGGTCTAAGTACAATCAAAAGGGCCAAAGCCACATTCCATTTTGACCGAGAAGCAATTCCATGATTCTTCAAGTCCCACCCAGTGCGATTTGCCTTATAGGCAAAATGACTAGCAAAAATCAGGAGGCTGGAAAGTGAAGGAATCATCAAAACAGTACAGTTTGCCAAATGGGCAGGACCAGTGGTACTAATTGTGAAGCCTGATGGGTTGGTTTGCTTTTATGGACATTTCAAACAGTGAACCTCTCTTCACAGCTGGATAAATAACTGTCCTTTGCAAAGACGACTTATACACAAAACTGGCAGGGGGAGGGGGGCTGTCCTTCACAAAGCTGGATGTGAGCCATGCATACCTCCTATTGTGATTAGATGAAGATTCCAAGAGGTATGCTACAATTAATACCCATAAGGGTTTGCACCAATATACGAGACTGCCTTTTGGGGTATGATCAGCCTGTGCCATTTTCTGGTGGATGATGGAAAATATTTTATAAGGCCGATTATAAGTCACCATTTATTTGGATGACATGCTAATAACCAGGAAGTCCAATAAAGAGTATCTCGAGAACTTGGACATAATGTTTAAATGTTTGTCCAAAATGGGGGTACACTTTAGGAGGGATAAATGTGTTCCAGGCACCCTAAGTTACCTATTTGTGCTACAGAGCCTACAAGATCTGGGATACACCCATTCGAAGATAAAGTGAGGGTGATCAAATGTACTCCAGCTCCCATGACTGTACTGGACCTTAGGTCTTGGGTTGGTGAATTATTATGGGAAATTCATAAGTAACCTGGCCTCCATCCTGGCATCCTTACATTTGCTATTGAAAGTGGGTCAACTTTGGAAATGGTCACGTAGCCTTTTGGGAGATGAAGAAGCAGCTATCATCGTCTAAAGTGTTGGTACACTATGATCAAAAGTGAGATGGGATGCTGACATTCAATGCCTTCCCATATGGTATTGTGGTAGTACTGGCTCACAGATGGCCCAACGGAGAGGAACTCCCAATAGCATATGCTTCCTAGACTTTGGCTGATGCTAGAGAAGAAAGGTTTGACAGTCATCTTTGGCGTGAGAAAGTTCCACTAATACCTTTACAGATATAAATTTGTAATAGTAACTGACCATAAACCCCTGCCAGGGCTCCTTAAAGAGGGCAGGGCCATGCCGCTCATAGCCTTCAGACTGAATTCAGTGTTGGGCTCTCATTTTGAATGCATACAATTACAAGTTGGAACACAGTCTCGAAAGTCAAATGGGAAGTGCAGATACTTTGAGCTGGCACTGGAAGTGTCACTGGAAGAGTCTGTTCCAGTTTTCAGCTTTCAGGGCATCCTTATAGTCACTGCTGATAATATCAGACCATGAACACAAAAAGATCCTGTTCTGGAAAAGCTAAAACAGCTGGTGACGGGGGAAAACAAAAAAGGCCATGACAACCAGAATTAAAACCTTTCTGGACCCAGAGAGACCAGATCACCATCAAGGACAACATATTATGGGGAGCAAGAGTGAGTGTTCTGAGCAATGGTTCATAGATTATAGAATCCCTTCAGGGTGGAAACAGGCCCTTTGGCCTAACAAGTCCACACCAACCCTCAGACATCCCACCCAGACCCTATCCCCCTCATCTACACACCCCTGAACACTACAGGCAATTTAGCATGGCCAATCCACCTAACCTGCATGTCTTTGGACTGTGGGAGGAAACCGGAGCACCCGGAGGAAACCCACGCAGATATGGGGAGATTGTGCAAACTCCACACAGACAGTTGCCTGAGGGTGGATTTGAACCTGGCTTCCTAGCACTGTGAGGCAGCAGTGCTAACCACTGAGCCACCGTGCCACCTAGGTTGCCACTAGATATTGGCTGAACTCCACCAGGGTCAACCAGGGACTTCCAAATTGAAGATGTTGGTGAGAAGTTATGTCTGGTGGCGATATTGGATGCTGACATAGTCGTTTTGATGGGGCAGTGTCCAGAGTGCCAAGGACAAATTACAGTCAGCAGCTCCCCCACAGTTGCAGGAATGGCTGGGTAAGCCCTTGGTCAGACAGTTGGCCATCATTTACCAGTAGAGCATTTGAGTATTTCCTAAAATTGAATGGCATTCAGTGTGTAAGGACAGGTCCATACCATCCATCAGCCAATGGCCTGGTGGAAACAGCAGTCCAAATTTTGAAGGCAGGCTTAAAGAAATAGCCTACAGCTTCACTCAATACCAGTTGATTATCAAACAATACCTGTTTGATTATAGGACTACCCCTCATGTAACTACAGGGATAGCTCCAGCAGAGCTGCTAATGAGGAGAAGACTCCACATCAGGTTAAATCTGATCTTCCTGGCCCTGGTGGGGAGGTATCAAGAATGTTAATGCCAGACACAAGACTGCAAGAGATGCTGTTTACTTAAAGGGGGGGGGGGGGTGGTGGGGGAGCAAGGTTTGGTGTTGAAATGGAAATAGCCCTGCATGGGTAAAGGCATGGTTGATGCAAGATCAGGTCCCATGACGTACAAAGTTTGGGTAGGTGAAACACTCCTGAATAAGCATGTGGACCACATGAAAGCTGTGACTTTGCAAACAGAGCAGGAGCCAAAAATAACCTGCCCTTTGGAACATCTGGCAAGGCTGTCAGAATCCATGAGTTGTACACTACCACCCCCACAACCGCCACCACCACAGAAGAAACCTCTGAGGACGATAGGGAAGGTGAGTTTCAGCCAAGATGCAAAGGATGGGCTATGGTCTGGTATATGCTGCCAGAACACAAAGCAGAGTCAGAGGAACAGGATCTATTGCAAAAAAAAGTCCCAAGAGAAGCTATAGTAAAAAGAATTGCCCTACGATCCTGGGCTTGGAGGGAGGAAGGATATAGTGATTGTCATGAAGTCAGCAAGTCATAGAATGAATTCACTGAGACTGTTAACCTGGTCCAATCATGGAGTCCTGTCTGACAGATATGAACAGGAGTGTCAAGGGGTCTGTTCACTCTCAGAGCCGGGTGTGTACTAGCTGGGTCAGCGGCATGTACTATGCAGATGTAAATAAAAAGGTGACTTGATGATGATATACCAGCCTTTGTGGAGTCATTTCAGTTAGGGTTAAATGTGAATTAAGTTAAAGCTAATGTAAATAGAAGTTAAATGAAGTGAGTTAGATGAAGTAAGAATGTTGCAACAAATGTATGCTTTGTATTTTTATGTAAAGGGTTAAATAAAAGGTTTGCTTAATTAAAATCTGAGTTGACCCCCTGTCTTTTGTCTGTCACATGGGAAGAACAGCTGGGAGAAGGCTGAAGTAGTCTCTTGGGTAACATTCAAAAGGGCATTGGATGCTTATTTAAATATGAAGTTGTGCAAGCATGTGGGGAAAAGGCAAAAAACTGATACTGAGTCATGATGCTCATTTGGAGAGCTGCTGCAGACATGGTGGGCCAAGTGGCCTCTTTCTCAGCATAATACTTCTTTCTTTGTGGATAATGTTGGCCTGACATTAAGATAGTAGATTACAACAGAGGGCATAACTCCAGTAGCATGTCATGTTTCAAGTGATCCTAGTTTTTAATGGAGTATGGGACCTTTATACTGTTAGGTCACAGGCTATGATACAGTGATTGATAACATGACCACGTCTGTTAAAAGTAAACTGACATATTGACTGCAAGGCATAACATAACGCAGCAAATATGAGGCCTATGTTATTAAAGGGATAGAGGCAAAATGTAAATGGAGTTGAGAAGTTTTGAAGGAGAGTCACATCAGACTTGAAGCATTAACTCTGTTTTACTCTCTCCACAGTTATTAGCAAATCTGCTGATGCTTTTTTCCTCCAGTATTTTGTTTTTACTTCAGCTTCCAGCATCTGCCATAATTTGTTTTTATAATGTAATTTATGTTGGTTGAGTGATAAGAAACAGAATATTGAGCAGTTGATTGGAGAAAGAGATACAGTAGGGTTCCCCAGGAGTCATTAATAAGATCACTGCTCTTCTTGATATGTTGATGACTGATCTGTTCATACACGGCACAATTTCAAATTATGCAGGTGAAACCAAACTTGGAGCTGTGAGGAGAATAGTGATATGCTTAGAGTGGTCATTAACAAGTTGGTGAAACAAGTGAACACATTCAGATGAAATCTTAAGTGGTACAGTTTGCTAGGAAGAATAAAGAGAAGCAATATAATCTAAATGGTACAATCCTAATAGGATTACAAGAGGCAAAGGATCGGGGAGTATACGTGTGCAAACTGTTCAAGGCAGCAGGACAGCTTGAGAAAGTGATTTAAAAGGCTTATGGGCTCTTGTATTTAATAAAGTGAGACATGAATTACAAAAACAAGAACCCTCTGATGAAGCTTCTCAAAATGCTGGTTTGGCCTCCACGTAGTATTCTGTTCAATTGTGGACACTGCAGTGTGGGAAGATTGTGACAGCTTTAGAAAGAGTGAAGAAAAAGTATTGAAAATTTCAGGAATGAGAGACTTTAGTTACAAGGATGGATTGGCAAAACTGACATTGTTCCCCTTGGAGAATAAAATGTTGATTCATAAGGCATCGGCACAAATTAGATTGGGAGAGACTTCCTGTTGATTGGAAAGGTCACTATAAGACACTGATTAAAGGTGACTGGCAAAAGAACAATTGGTGACATGAAGAAAAGTCAAGAATGCATTGCCTGAGAGTGAGGTGGAAGCAGATTTAATCATGAAAAGATAATTGGATAAGCACTTGAACAGAAATGTTGGATATGTAGAACAGAGAGTGGAAGTAGCAGAGTTGATTTTGCAGAGCTATAGCACAAACATAATAGGTTGAATCAACTCCTTCTATCCTGTCATCATTTTATGGTTCTATCTGCCACAGTTGCACAGGACCATACGGGGTGTCTTCAGAGCCGTTTCTCATCACTCCCAAAATGACAAAGAAAAGAAACCTGCTCCAGTGTAAATGTGATGTCATTCCACACAGTGGCCAGCGTGTCTAAGGAAGATGGAGAACAAATTGTTCTCCAATCCAGAAATTTTTACACTAATAAGCGCAACAAAACTCCATTGCCACTAATTCACTACCTCAATGCTGCAATCTCACCCTCCAAGATTTCATCCCATTCACCACTACAGCATCGTTAGTCACCGATAAAGTAAATCAAAATGGAAAATTTATCATCTTTGATATTCCTAACAGATCAAAGATGTGGCTTTTCTTGCAATTGCCTGTCATTGTCTAATATCACTGCTGTTTCTCTTTCTCAGTGCCTTATTCATTTCTGCTCTTGATCTTTCTATGAATCTCCCAGCTTTCATCATATTTGTATTTCGGTTTGAAACTGTGCGTTTTTGTCTCTCTTTTCCCAACATTGTTGTGGAGTCAAAGGTAAGAAACACAAATGCAAATTTATAGAATGACACTCCGGTATGATGAGTGTCTTGCTTCCAGCAGGATATCGTTATCCTACATGGCCGTGCTTATGTTTTCCTTAACACAGAAAGAAATCAGGATGTGGGTAATGTGGTACTGAAAGATCCAAATTGCATTTATTATAGCTCACCAATGTACACAAATATTGCATTCACAGGCACATCCAAGTGTCTGGGACAGTATATTCAGTTACAAAGTGTATAATGCCTCCATCAGCATGTCATGCCTCATGGGCTGAGGTTAAGATGGAGTCCGAGACATTTCTTCCCTCGGATTACTTGTCATGAAACAGTGATGATATCATGAGTATTTCTGTTCAAGGTATATTGACCTAAGTGAGAGACATAATGTAACAATGTGGCCTTTTAAGGTGAGCTGTTAAATTGAGGCTGTCTCTCTCTTCAGGTAGGCGTGAAAGATCTCCTGATGCTGTTGTAATGTCCAGACGGCAGAAAGGGAAGGATCCTAACCTTTTTCTAAGAAAATTATATTGTGTTTAATTGCATTTATCCTTGCTGGATTTTATAATATACAATAGCTGCTATTGAACTTGGAATATGTAAGTTGGCCGTTTGTAGAAATTCTGAGGAATTTTCAGGACAAAAGCAAATTCATCACCTCCTAGAACATCACATTCCACCTATTTGTGTGAACATTCTAATAAAGGCAACACAAAGGAATAGCAGAAAAGGTGTCTACTTTAGCCAGCTGCGAGCAAAAGAAATAATTGAAACACCTCACAATTAACCTTATGCAAATGATTCCACCGTTATATGCGTCAAAACACAACAGGTTTTGGCCAGGACATGCCTCGCTAGCTGAATGGCAACACTGGAAGCCCTAGTCAGATGATTGAAAGTGATTGTTTGTCTGAATTACCTTTAATTATACAGGTTTTTTGACTTCTTTCCTCAGTCTGTTTGTAATATAAGAAGAACAAGCAGCTCCAGACTTAATACCTACCACTGATCGCAAGTCTGATTTCTGGAAAGGACGCTATATTTTGCCTTCAAAGTGATCCAATTCCCAGCTTACAACTGCTGTTATTTCAATTACCATTTGACTGATCTGTGCTCCTGTAAAAGGGACCTTCATGCACAGCCACCTGAAAGAACCTTGACCGGACACTCACTCAGTGGCTGGCTCATTCACTCACTCACTTGCACTGGCTGGACACTCTAACTGGCATGAAGTAATTCCACTTTTGTTGGTTTTACGTAATTTTTAACTTCTCGTGTGTGTGTGTGTGTCTCAGAGAGAGAGAGAGAGAGAGAGGGAGAGCACGTGACCGACCCTATTTTGTTTTCATGATAATGAATTTTCTGAGGGTCATTTTCAAATTGAACTCCACAAATGGGTTCTGGAAAACACACCGCCTCATTGTTAAAAGGGAAAAGAAAAGAAAATTAAAAATCAACGATGTGACAGTCAGTAAGGGAAAGAAATAAAAATTAATTCATTTCACCTCACCCTCTTATCTGTGACACAAGTTTTAAGTGTTACAGCGAACAGGCAGGAACGTGTATTTCATGATCTTAGTGAATAACGCAGAGTTGATAGGCTGAATGGTCTGCTCCTGCTCCTATTTATTATGAGAAATTCCATGAGGAATTCAGCAGAAATTTAAATATCCGTAAAATATGTTTCCCCATAGAGTAGTTGAAGCAAATATATTAGATGCAGTTAAACGGTAGATTGCCACAGCACCGACTAAAGAAAAGAAATAAATGGTAGTAATGAGGTGAATTGGGTTGTGAGGGAGCATATGCAGAGTACAAACAACCACATAGACACACTGGTTTGAATGATCTGTTTCTATGTTCTATATTCCATTTAATTCCAAGAAAGGCACCGTAACCAAGTTGTAGTTGTCATTCCATTCAAGTTATGCTTAGTCCCCATTTCTGGCCCACACCTCTGAACTGTACTTTTTTTGAAATGGGGTGCGCAGCTATTCTGGGTGTTCTCCAGGATAATTTTTGGAGACCAATTCTCACCTCTTTTTTAACTGTACTACCTGCTCTATTCTGGGGTTTAGAAGTCACCAAAGGAACTTGGGAAAGGCATAGTCTATAATTAGACTGATTGATTTGAATTTTTTCATTGCAGATGTCTTTTAGTATAAACTAGATGAGGAATTTGCATGTGCAACTGACTTTTCAAAAAGAAGTCTGAATCCAGTTTGAAGTTTCAAAAAAAACAAACTAATCTATGTAAAAAATCTTTCTTGTTTAATTAATTCAGGTGTGTAATCATGGTGGAGTAAAGGAAAAACATAAAATTCATGTTTGTTTGTGTTGGTAACCTACTTTTTTTCCTAACCAACCTCATCAGAGGTGTTAGATGAACAGGGATGAAATGAGGCGCATGAGGAGTATTAATACTGGCATTGAACAATTGGACCAATGGCCCGTTTCTGTGGTGTAGTCTGTAAAGCCTACAAATGAAAGCAAGAAAACTGTTGTTACGAATATCACATTTCGCAGGGGAACCTATTTATTAGGTCACTCTTCACAATGGTGCAATGAACTATTAGTGGCAATACTGTGAGTTTGACCTCTTGAGAAACGTGGAGCACAACTTTTCTGGAAATCTTCCAACACATTGCAGGATCATTGTTAGAGGCCAAATCACACTTTCTTTGAAACACTGACTGCCATTTTCCAGGGTTTACAGCTCCAAAAGGCACTTTGGCAAGCTATGTAGAGAAAGTAAGTGTGTAAGGTAATTGGAAGAGAGGATAAGGTGAGGGGTGAGGTGGATATGGCAGAAGTGTGATTAATGTTGTCTATTGATCAAAAAGGTTTAATACTGAGTTTCCATAAACACCCATTATAATGATTTCCTATGGGTTTGTAGGCAGAAAAGCTTACAGACCTAGTCTCTGTAAAATGTCCATAATATCAATGCATCCTGTGACTAATGTGCAATAAATAATATCTTGTTAACTATAAGAATTCTTTCTAGTTGGACTAGGAAATAGTTTCTTGCCACCTCAATGGACCAAACAGGCCCCGTAGGTCCTTATTGAAGATGAGGGCAGCAACCACCATCGTGAGTAGCAGCTAATACAACATAGTGAGTTGGTACGCCCATATAACATGGTAGGCAAGGGCAGTAAGATTTATAGGCTTGGTTCTAAGTTGCCTACTCATTAAGTAGAAAGAGTTTAAGATTTATGGAACCAATAGATGAAATCTCATAGTAATCCTCAACAAGGTAGACTACTCTAGTAAATGCTAAAAGTATTTCAGACCTGTAAGAGATGTGTTGCAATAGGAGAGTTTGCAATTCCCTAGGGTAGGAGAATTAGTAAGTTCAAAGCAAACATAGACTGAATCGTGAGGCAGTGACCGGTGGAAGCAGTCCTAAGTCTGAGTTCAGTGAGCGAACAGATGTCAGAGGCTCTGAGTAAAGCTTAAGATCCTTGATGAGCCTGAAAAAAAACTTTAAAATGGCAAAGCAATTCAGACTGGTGCAACAAGAAATTTTTTAAAAAATTATAACTTAGACCAAGAGTCATCACTGTAGGAGTGGGTACAACAAGAAACACGGCTATGAAATTGAAGTAAAGGATCATATATTAAATAATAATCTGAGGACACAGACTGGGGACATTGTGAAGCCAGTAATTAAAGTTAGAATGTTAGGCAGATTAAAAGCGTAAGCAGATTTGGTCGAACTGGGTCAGAAAAGTTAGGAAGAAATTATTCATGCCATGGAAAAGTAGGAGATTCATGAGAGCCACAATAAAGGCAGGATAATTTATTTTGACTACAATGATGGGAATCATTCAACAAAACTGTGATTAAAGCAGGAATCATGTATTAAAGCTGAAAACAGTAGGAGATCACATAATAAAGCTGTGAAAAAGGCAGGAATCCTCTACTTTACCTGAGAAGGGCAAAATTCTTCCATTTTTAGTCACAAGAAAGCTGGAATCCTCCAATTTAGTTGCAAAATGCAGGAATACCTTCCAGAAGAACAGGCAAGAGTAGCAGGATTACCCTCACTGTGAAGTAAAAGTCTTTTTTGTAAGCAAACTATATAATCACATTAGGAATCAGAATCAGACAATAGAACTAATGTTGCCCAAAAGGCTTATTCTGGCTCCTCAGAATACAGAACTAGACATCTTTCGAAAAGCAATTTCTGAGATATAGGCTAGCTTCAAAATTAGATCTGAATCTGAAATGAAACAAGTAAACTAAAGCAAAGAACTGTGGATGCTGGAAAACTGAAACAAAAGCAGAAATTGTTTGAGAAACTTAGCTGGTCTGGCAGCACCTGTGGAGGGAAAGCAGATGTTTTAGGCCCTCTGACCCAGCTTCAGAACACAAACGAATAAGTACACTTCTAAATACAAGTGGGAGTAAAACTGATAACAATATAGCTCATCAATGGGTAAAAGATCCAACAGCTACATTTGAAGAAGTACTGAATGCCTTTGATGATTACTTCAACTTCTGAGCTAATAAAAGTCTTGAAAAAGCAACATTTAGCAGAAGATCCCAGCATTTTGGAGGATCCACAGGTGGTTCCATTAATGGTCTACAGTGTTGGAGAAATGCAACTATGGTGACTTCAGAAATCAATAGAAACAGAACTGATTGAGGAATTGCTGATGTGTCTTTGTCAGATTTAGCATTGTCTAAAGAAGATCTGACTCCAGAGAAAGCCATTCGGATACTGAGTGAAACAGATGTCAGCAGCAGCGCAGATAAATCCTCAGGGAAGAAAAGTGAACTTGGCCTATAAGATCAGAAGAGTTCATTCAATTCTTAATCTGGAGAAACATAACTGGTGTGTGAGAAACCAGACCAACGTGTACAGCAGGCTCCAAACAGTAAAAGTCTTTGGTAGCACTGTGGAGCAAAGAAACCCAATAAGATAGGCAGATCTCAGCTTAAAAGTGAATGCTTTAACTGTCATCCAATAGGAGACTGATTAGAAATGTGCACAAGTGGGATACAGTTTCAGAAAAGCAAGACATCAAATAGCTAGTGACCCAAAGAGTTTAATGAGTTTATAAACATACATACAGTAGAAATAGGTAATCCAAATCTTACATTTTGGCAAGCTGAAATTTATGTCAATAGTCATCTCAAAAATCTCAAGTTAGTTACCAAGGTGAGTGTCACCATACTATCGAACAGTTAGCCATTGTGAATAAAACACTATCTGTCGCCAACAACAATGTAATTGTATTGTCTGGGAGCCATTGCATTGAAGATTAAAGGCTTGCTACAAGCTACTCTCAAATATAGGGGAAGTCAAATAGTAGAAAATCTATACATAATTCACAATCAAGAATTCTTACTCTTGAAAGACTATTTTGACGTCCATTTTCTTCAAAAGACAGAGGGAGCTAAATTATATAAAATTAGGAACAGCTAGCTAAGGAAAAACCAAAGAAAGGACAATGCTTGGGTAAGTGATGCATTACTCACGTCTTTCAGAGTATGCTGCTGCAAAGACTGTCCTCCAATCAGAAGAAGTGGGTCCATGATATTGGGGTGAAATATGTAAAAATGTACAAATCTGCAGACAATGAACAGTTGTCACACTGAAACTTTTTAAAATTAAAAACGTAGCCAGCTTAAAATGAAATAATGAGGTAGGTAGTCCAGTTTGGGAGTAATCAGTAAGTTAAGTACAAATGATGCCTGGTTCAATTTTTTTTTGGCTAGCACGTGAGAGTATTGGCATATTGCTAAAAGCAAAATATCTTCTGAAACAATGTAATGGACAGTATTTAAAATGCCATTCTTAAACAAGAGCTTTAAAAAACAATTCACCATGTCAATCTCCAACACCTGTATCCCAGGCTGCTGCACAAGGCAATGGAAGAAATTGCAGAAGCTCTGATATTAATTTTCAAATCCTCTCTGAACACAGGACAGGTGCCAGATGACTGGAGTACAGCTAATGTGATACTTTTATTCAATAAGATTGGTAGTGAGTCTAATATCAGTGGTAGGGAAACTATTGGGAAAATTTCTGAGGGACACTCTCCACTTGGAGAGGCAATGATTGATCAAGAACACTCAGCATGGCTTTGTCACAGGAAGAATATATGTCTGATTGGTTTGATTGAGTTTTTCAAGTAGGTGACGAGATGTATAAGACCATAAGACATAGGAGCAGACATTAAGCCGTTCGGCTCATCGAGTCTGCTCCACAATTCAATCATGATTGATAAGTTTCTCAACCCCATTCTCCTGCCTTATCCCCATATCCTTTGATCGCCTTAACAATCAAGAACCTATCTACCTCTGTCTTAAGTATACTCAATGACCTGGCCTCCACAGCCTTATGTGGCAATGAATTCCATAGACTCACTACTCCCTGGCTGAAGAAGTTTCTCCTCATCTTGGTTCTAAAGGGTCTTACCTTTACTCTAAGGCTGTGCCCTTGGGTCCTAGTCTTTCCCGCTAATGGAAACATCTTCCCAAAGTCCACTCTATCCAGGCCTTTCAGTATTTTGTAAGTTTCAATTAGATTCCCCCCATCCTTCTAAACTCCATCAAGAATAGACTCAGACTCCTCAAACGTTTCTCATATTTTAAGCCTTTCATTTCTGGATCATTCTTGTGAACCTCCTCTGGACCCACTCCAGGGCCAGTACATCCTTCCTTGAGATATGGGGCCCAAAATACCTCACTACATTCTAAATGTGGTCTGACCAGAGCCTTACAAAGGCTCAGAAGTACATCCTTGCTTTTATATTCTGGTCCTCTTGAAATAAATGCCAACATTGCATTTGCCTTCCTAATTACCGTCTCAACCTGCAAGTTAACCTTAACACAATCCTGGACTAGGACTCTCAAGTCCCTTTGCACTTCAGATTTCTGAATTTTCTCCCCATTTAGAAAATAGTCTACGCCCCTATTCTTCCCATCAAAATGCATGACCTCACAATTTCCCATGTTGTATTCCATCTTCCACTTCTTTGCCCACTCTCCTAACTTGTCTAAATCCTTCTGCAGCCTCCTGACCTCCTCAATACTACCTGTCCCTACAACTATTTTTGTATCATCTTAAAACTTAGCCAGAAAACCCTCAGTTCCTTTATGTAGATCATTAATGCATAAAGTGAAAAGTTGTGGTTCCAACACTGACCCTTGCAGAACTCCACTAGTCACTGGCTGCCATCCTGGGAAGGACCGTTTTATTCTAACTCTCTGCTTCCTGCCAGACAGCCAATCTTCTATCCACGCTAGTACCTTGCCTCTAACACCATGGGCTTTTATTTTACACTGCAGCCTCCTGCATGGCACCTTGTTGAAGGCCTTCTGGATGTTCAAGTAGATCACTTCCATTAGCTCTCCTTTATTTAACCAGCTCATTACCTCCTCAAAGAATTCTAACAGATTCGGCAGGCATGACCTCCCCTTGATCAAACTATGCTTATTTTGCCCTATTTTACCATGCACTTCTGAGTATTCAGAAATATCATCCTTCATAATGGACTCCAAAACCTTACCAACAACCGAGGTCAGGCTAATTGGCCTGTAATTTCCCGTTTTTTGCTTCACTCCCTTCTTAAACAGAGGGGTTAAATTAGCAATCTTCCAGTCCTCTGGGACCCTCCCTAACTCCAGTGATACTGAAAAATTACCATTAACGCCTCCATTATCTCTTCAGCTATCTCCTTCAGAACTCTGGGATGTAGTCCATCTGGTCCGGGTGATTTATCCACCTTCAGTCCTTTCAGTCTTTCTAGCACCTTCTCCTTGGTGTTGGCCACCATAATTACCTCAACCACCAACCCCACCCCACTTCTGATTGTCATACCTTTATCCGATGTGCTTGAAGTTATATTCCTAACCCTTTCCAAACACTCTGTCATACAGATGACAGTAGTACGTGGATGTAGTGACTTTGGCAATATTTTTGACAAGGTCTCACATGGGAGACTGGACAAGAAGGTAAGACCCTCATATCATCCAAGGCAATTTGACAAATTGGATCCAAGTTGGATAAGCGGCAGGAGGCAGAGTGTTATCATTAAATGTTTTTGACACTGGATACTCTGTTTCACTGGTGTACTGCAGGTTTTGATGCTGGGTCCCTTGCTGTTTGTAGTGCACATTAATGATTGAGACATGAAACTAGGAGGCTTGATCAGTAAGTTTGCAGATGTCATGAAAATTTGTCATGTAGTATGTAAGAAGGTGGAAAGCCTTAGACCGCAGGATGACAAGGACAAGCTGCTCAGATGAGTAAAACATTAGCAAATGGAATTTAACCCTAAAAATGTGAAGTGATACATTTTGACAAGACTAACAAGGTAAGGGGGTATATGATGAATGGTAGGACTTTAGAAAGTACAGAGGATCAGAGGGACCTCGTTTTCATGTCCATAGATTGTTGAAGGCAGTATGATGGTTAAGAAGGCATATGGGATACTTGCCTTAAATAGTCATGGCACTGAATACAGTAGCAGGGAGGCTATCACGAAGCTGTATAAGATGTTATTAGGCCACAGCTGCAGTACTGTATGCAGTTCTGGTCACCACACTATTTGTGCGATGTGATTGGAATAGAGACCAATTGGAATACAGAGGAGATTCATCAGGATATTTCCTGGGCTGGAGTGATTCAGCTATGAAGAGAGATAGAAAGGCTGGGATTATTTTCCTTCGAGTAGAGAAGGCGGAGGAGGGACCTGATTGAGGTGTACAAAATTATGAGGGGTAAAAATAGGGAGAAACCTTTCTGCTTAGTAGGGAGATCAATAACCAGGAGACATAGGATTAGTGTAAATGAGAAGAAGTTTAGAGGGGATTTAAGGAAAAGCATCTTCATTCAGAGGATGGTGGGTATCTAGAACTCAGTGCCTGAAAGGGTGGTAGAGGTGAAGCGCCAAAGCATACAAGGTTATGAACCAAGTTCTGGAAAATGGGACAAGAGTAGATAATGCTTAATAACTGGCGTGGACACTATGGGCTGTTTGTTCTGTCTCTGCACTGTAGAACTCTATGCCTCCGTAACCTGCGTTTTAACCCAAATTTCAATTGAGTGAAAATTAATTTTGAAAATGTTGTAAACTATTTTCCAATTGCATTAGGATATTTAGACTTCTTAATAATTATTTTGAACAATCATTCTAAAACTTCTAAATACTTGGATTAGTGTCCTTGAGCCCAAAATATAGTATTTAATTTTTGGAATCTTCATGATAAGCTACAAATGAATGCAATTCGTGGAAAATCCTAATTCACTTGATGGGAGTAGCCAGCTATGTGGACAGGACCTGACTCAAAACAATGATTTTAAAACCAATGCAAAATTTCGCATAAACCCAAGATGCTCTAGATGTATGAAGGGTTTAGGCCCGAAACGTCAAGTTTTCCTGCTCCTATGATGCTGCTTGACCTGCTGTGTTCATCCAGCCCCATGCTTGTTATCTCGGATGCTCTAGATGTAATTTGCATTCAAAACTTTGTGATCTTTTGTACTGGTCACACTGAAATTAGGGCAATTATGATGAAAAATCTCTACAAAATTGAACAGAAACTGCAGGCCATTACATCTAATTTTATTTGTAGTTTTACCTTTTGATCATATCTCTTCCAGGAATTACAGCATTTTATCTTTTGACTTTAATTTTAATTATACTTCAGCTGTGACCTTTCTTGGTTGAGAGCTGGGTCTAGATCTATTTGTTTGTCAGTGAATTGATCTGAAAATTTCACAGCAACCATCAACTTTTCATTTCACCTCTCTCAGTTCTGAATTCTTTATGATTCAATCAAATGGTCACGCTCTGCGTGGGAGACAGATGTTCATTTACTGATGACACTTTTCAGATTCTTTCTCCTGTACTTTGTCTATGTGCTCTGATCTTGACACCCTAGACATGCAACGGTTATCATCTTGGTTATTTTCTTGACTTTAGAATAGCAAGCCACCAATGACAGCCTTGCATATGAATCCACTGATTGGTACCCACTTATTGATATTCTAAGTAACCTACATTAGTTGATTCAAAGAGTCATGATCGTTATCTGCTGCTTTGGGCTACTGCCATCTATCATTTCCCATCAAATACAAAGAGTAGACCCTGGAACTATGTATTAATATATCGAGTTTGAGTTGTTCTTTTGCTCTTTTCAGTCAGTGAATGGCATTAAAGACTAAGATTTACTTCAGTCTAGCTGTCCTTGCCATTCCTTCCACATAGAAAGGGTGGGTTGACCTTTATATTTTATTTTTGACTAAGTGTCATATGCATTGAGTTTTCTGCAGGATTTTTCGCCATGAGGCCTAGCAAAATATTTCACAGTATCTTACCAAACTTGCATCATCTATTAGCTAACCCAGCTAGATGCCCCTTTCATCCAATTCAATTCCCATCTTACCCAGTTGCATTCCAGGAAGAATCAGCTGCTCAGCGAAAAGACCAGCATCCCTGCTGCCTGCACCATAATTTAAGGCCATTGCACACTGAGATGAGCATCGGCATTCCAAAGCTGCCCTATTCGGTGACAGACAGCCATTCCCAAGATGGCAGAGAAAAGGAAGATAGCATTGTTATTCCCTGACTGCGAACTTGGGAGGTGCTGAGGAGTGATGTTCTCTTCCTGGAGGACCAATAAAGGAGTCCACAGCACCAGATCCTGGCAGCCTGGCCCAGGGTTAGTGTTACACTCCTCCTTGATGCCTCATACTAACCCTATCTCTGTTATTGCATCCCGCTAAAGCTCATACTCTGCCACTGTCACTTTTGCCTGTACCATCTTCCCTCACTCACTCTCAGCAGCTGAACTAACCTTCCAGACCACCAACCCTGCATGGCCTCTGGGCTGCCTAGGACTCACCTAGGCCACCACACTATCTTTCAACTACCTGCACCAGCACTAACAGCTATGCCACACATTCAGTCCCACCTTTTCCCTCATTCCAGGAGCAGATAGGCCACAATAAGGCAGATAGGGCTCAGATGGGTGGAAGAGTGCCCTACGTCAGGCCCCTTGCTCCCTAGTTGGAGAGAGTCCTGTCCCTCATAGGAGAAGGCCAGGTCTGTTTCTGCAGGGATGCTGAGATATGCATATCCTGCCAACAGAATAAACACATTATTCTTCAATCCACTGGAAATCTCACAGTAACCCTGTTGTCAGTGTCATTTCATTCACACAACCACTGGCTGCTATGTCTTTTCTCCCTTGTGCCTAATGGGTACCATCAGGATAACCTGAGAAATGGCCTGCTCCACCAGAAACCACATCCTTGATCTCTGTTGATGAGAGTACTGAAGCCTCAGGAAGCATTGGCAAGGCTGCCACCTGTATCCCCCACCAGTTCAGACACTGGCACCTCAGCGAATACATAGGATTTAGAAAATTTGGAAGCACCTCATTGTGACAGCTCCATAACTGGCTGAGAAAGAAATGCCCCAAGCTGCTGAAACAGGAGGACTGCCAGATACCAGGCACCTGTTCAACCCCAGGAAATTCAGGACCCTGTGGTGTTGGCAATCAGAGACTGCATCCAAATGCATAAGGAAGAACAAGAAACGTATACAGGTTAGTGGAATGCCATGGCTCTCATTGCCCAGAGTCTCAATCATTTGACTGCCTTCATGGACAGCGGCTGTAAAGGAGAACCAGGTCCAGCTCCAGCCAGTGGCTGTTGGATATGCACACACACCTGCACTCCATCGTCCCACCCATTGGTCCTCAGGACTGAAGACATGGCAAGAAGACGATGGGGAAACTGGCGAACATTCCAGCTGCTGTTTGTACACAAGAAGACACTGGTGACAGGAGGCACTAATTCAGGATATTGTACCTTCACCCTGCCTGCCCCCTTCTGATTCTTGGAAGGTCAGGGCAAGGAGTGTCAACTGGCCTCTGGCAGTCTGGTACACACACACACACACACACACACAAACACACACACACACACCCTAGGGTGGTGACCAAACCTCCCAGCCCAATGTGTTACAGTGCTGAGCAGGCTCTGTTTACTCCAGCTGCAGAACCTGGGACAACACTGAGGCATTGTTGGAGAAAAAGACAGAGAAAACCCATTATGATGGCACTTTGGATGCACAGATGTCTGCGCACTGAATTTAAAATGTCATCTTTGGATAAATATGAGCCTTTCACAGTTTGTGGAAGCAAGATGTACATTAGGACATGTGTTCTGTTAACTCCATTGGTCATCGTTCTAAAACATCCTGTTCTTTCCTGGCTTCCTATCCAAAAGTGATGGTCTGAATGAATTAATCATTTATATCTTGGGCAGAGAGGTATGAAGCACACAGGGAGCCAATGCCAGGGATTGTAGGGTACTTTGTTGTGTACAGTACATGGGTTTGTATGCAACAGTGTTTCCCTTTTAAGGAGCCTCACAAGTTGAGACACTTACCCTCACCCACTCTGGGTATGATCACATCCATTTTATTTCCTATTATGTACTTTCATTGTCCAGCACAATGGAAGACAGTGATCACTTTTTGGCCAGTAGATTCCAGCCTCTGTCTGAACAGTAAGCTCCCAAACATCCAAATGCCCTTCCCGTTGCCTTTCCCATAAAGCCATAGGCTTCGCACCTCCCTAGGTCCCCACCCAAACCATTGAAATGAATAAAAGTTTTTAATCATTTGAGGTGTTATGCAAAGGCGAAATTATCCAAGGTATTAAAAGGCTTTGATAGTCATATTAAATCACTGCTGAGATTTCAACATCTCTTTCAGAGGGCTTACATAGAATGTCCATTCTCTGCGAACAGCCTCATTGTGACACCTTAGTATACTGCACGAGGCAATTTACAGTTATTCAGTTGAAGGTTATTAATAATAGGCTTGCTACAAATATTTTTCATAAACATTTCCTTATCAAGGTTCTCTCAGACTAAGAAAGGAGTATTCCTGCCTTATTTCTATCACTTAATGGTTCTTAGAAGAATAGCGGTATTCTGTCCATCATGGACTGATGGCAATTTAATTTCTTCCAGAGAGGTTCAACTTTGTTAAATTGCTACAAGTCCTTCAGTGCAGTGATACTGAAAAGATTATAGATACAACAACAGAGGACCTAGCACTCAATAATATCATAACTCAATGCTGGAATAACTCCAAGACAATCACAATGGCTATTGATCTCCTTCAGGCTATGATAAAAGAGAGGAAGAATATTTCAGAACCAGGTAATCACAGTGTTTGCATTGATATTGGCACTTTTCCTTAGCAATAGAACTAGCAATGTGAAATAATTTTATTCACAGGCTGCTTGCATTTGAATTGCAGGCAGGCATTTGCTTTACAAAATATTGTGAATTAAAATTAGCATCACCTTGTAGAGGGCATTTGTTGAAACCATTTGTTTTAAGAGGTCATGTCAGGATTGGTTGTCCTTTGATTCCATAAACAATCTCTTGAGGATTCAAATTACTTGACCATGAATGCTATATCTTAAAAGGCCAGCTAGTGAAGGATAGAACTGGAACCAATCTGTAGAAACTTTAATAAAGGTTTATTTTCAAGAATTACACATTACAAGCACACACCTCCTAATCCTACAATTTCAATCTGTGTCTATTTAATTATTTATATTTTAATTCATACATGAGATGTGGGCTTCACTGGCTATGCCGGCATTTATTGCCCATCCCCAACTGCCTTTGGAAAGGTTGTGGTGAGCTGCCTTCTTGAACCACCAAAGTCCATGTGATGTAGGTATACCCACAATACAGTTAAGAAAGGAGTTCCAGGATATTGACCCAGCAGAACCAGTGAAGCCTCAGTTAATACCCACAACTTGCATAAAATTAAACACATATATATAAAGTCATTCTTCTTTCTTTTTGTAACAATTGCCATTTATATTTACAACTATAATATCAAAACAAATTAAATCTAAAAACCTCTGAATTCTGTACAAAGCATTACAAGATGCCCCTCTTTTAGGACCCTGTAAAAATTATTGATATGCACTTCAGTATGTAAAACAATGCAAAACAAACTTCCAATATTTTAATTTTAGAAATTTCCTGATTTTCCATTATCTGGAATCTCAGCATGAATTCCAAACTCTCTCCTACTACCTCATTCTCTTTGTCTGGCTTCTCATAACAGTTTATCCTCAAGTCACTTGAAGCCAGCAAATCTTCAGGATCACGAAGACTTCTGCTTCCACTTTTGATTCAATGCACTCTGTAGCCTTTACTTCATTCTGAATAATAAAAGCCACAACTTCTACTTCTACCATTATCTCTGCTGCCACTGTTAACTGTGAGATCTCCACCTCGCATGATTGAAGGATGTTTCTCCACTCTAGTCATTTTCTGACACAAACGTCAATTCCAGACCTACTGCCAGTATCATTGATTGCAGATCCACTTTTAATTGCAGCTTTTTACTTTCCAGGCTCTGCCAGGGTCTTAGTCTTGCCATTACCTGTTATACTACACCAAACCTCCTAAATTAAATTCTGACTCGGATAGTCTTTTTGAATGCATCAGAGTCAGGTTTGATGACAGGCCTGCATTTAAGTTATTTGAATTTTCAGAAAAATGGAAATAATTATAACACCTCCTAGAACAGGGGAATATCGGAAAGCACAGAAAGCAATTTGTCTCCAAAATTTCCAACTATCTGCAGGGAATTTGTTTCATTAACTACTCATGCTTGGATGCTTGGTAATTTGCAGGCTGGTTAATCAGCTAAAATTTTATGCAGCATTTCATTGATCATCACTTAATTCTTTACACAGAGTCCATTGTTGAAAGGACTTCCAGCTGTGGTCTTCATGATCATAATGTTTCCATTTTTACACGTGTATCTGAAGTCATCATTGGTAAATAGTGAAGCAGTGTCACTAGACCCAAATGTTAGCTCTGATTTCTCTCCACAGATGCTACCCGATCTGCTGAGCTTTTCCAGCAATTTCTGTTTTTGTGTTTGTTTGTGATTGGTAAATTCTCTTTCATTAAGAGCCAGAAACTTTGCTGGTGCATCAGTTCCAATCCCTAATCATTTTCCATCATTTTTTCGGCAGAAACTCTTCCAATCCTACTAAGTAGTATTGTAGAAAGATTAAACCTGGCAGCCAGGTTTACAAAATATAGACTGAAAATATTTCTGTCTTTGTCCAACACCTTTAGATCCACGGTAACTACCTCATTAAAATCATGTGCCAAAGAAAAGATTCCAAGCTTACATGGTGGCACCTCCATACTTCTTGCAGATTTCCTATTTGTTACCAATTTTTTTTTCTGTCAGCTTTCCTTTAGGAAACATATTTTCACCTTTTAGTTGGATTTTTAACTATTAACAAGTAGGGTAAGCAAATTTTCCTTGAAACTTTAAGACAGTTTTGTTTTCCTTTCTGATTCTTATCACCAAATACCAATAATACTTTCTTACCACTCTGGTCAGAAACATTGGGCTGGATTTTCAGAGGAGTAGCAATCATAGTCAGATTGCTTCTTCACTCCTAATTGTTACATTAAGAAACCATCATCCCTCTTCATTCAATGGCATTACCGTTCCTTAATTTCCCACTGTCATTATCCTGGGGCTTACCACTGACTAGAAATTGAACTGGGCCAACCATATAATAACAATGGCTACAAGAACAGGTCAGAGGTTAGGAATAGAGGTTAGGGCGGCACGGTGGCACAGTGATTAGCACTGCTGCCTCACAGCACCAGGGACCTGGGTTTGATTCCACCCTCGGGCAACTGTCTGTGTGGAGTTTGCACATTCTCCCCGTGTCTACGTGGGTTTCCTCCAGGTGCTCTGGTTTCCTCCCACAGTCCAAAGATGTGCAGGTTAGGTTGTTTGGCCATGCTAAATTACCCGTAGTGTTCAGGGAGGTGTAGATTAGGTGTGTTATAGGGTGATGGGTCTGGGTGGGATGCTCTGGGGTTCGGTGTGGACTTGTTGGGCCGAAGGCCTGTTTCCATACTGTAGTGATTCTATGATATCCTGCAGTGATTAACTCACCTCCTGACTTCCTAAAGCCTGTCCACCATCTAGAAGGCACAAGCTAGGAGTGTATTGGACTACCTCCCAGTTGCCTGGATGAGTGCATCTCCAACACACTCAAGAAGCTTGACATCATCCAAGACAAAGTGGACAGCTCCACTGGCACCACATCCTCATTCACTCTCTGCACCTGTGCGCTTAATAGCAGCTGTATGCACCATTCAAAAGATGCACTGTAGAAATTCACTGAAGCTCCTGAGGCAACACCTTCCAAACCCACAACCACTTCCATCTAGAAGGACAAGGGCAGCAGATACATGGGAACACCACCACCAGCAAGTTCCCCTCCAAGCCACTCCCCACCCTGACTCAGAAATATATCACAATTCCTTCAGTGCTGCTGAGTCAAAATCCTGGAACTTCATCCTGTGTATCTATCTAAGCCAAATGGACAACAGTGAGTCAAGAGGATACCTCAGCACCTCCTTCTCAATGCAAACTATGGATAGGCAATAAATGCTAGCGCAGCCAGCAATGCCCACGCTCCATGAAGGAGGGGTGGACACTGCTGAGGCTGCAGCAGACCAAGAGGAAAGGATAAGTGTCGGAAAATAGGTGGCCAGGTTGTACCTTAGAAGGTCTCCATTGGTGGGGTGTCATTAAAGAGGCACTCTTTGCTTTAGCGCTGGACCAAGGCTTGCTGGGTTGCAACTGGCAGCTTAGTGATTAGTCATGTACCTCTCCTACTGAAGATACAATCCGTGCAGTGGAGGGCCTCAATTGATTGCAAGCTGCTGAATCCCTCCCCTTGTATGCCCTGCTGGTAAAATTGTAACAGGGCAGGTGAGATGGGTAGGTAACAGGAACAATGCTGTTGGCATAGTGCTCTCTCTGGGGACCTTAAATTCCCACAAATAGCTCAGAGACCAGAATGTTCAATGTAAGGGACTTCACAAGATGTGAGTAGATTAGACAAGCACCCTGGACTCTTAAAATGTGAATAATTGGATTGACTAGAGGCATTGAATTTGACACTGCTGTTGAAGATTACTGCTATAATTAATTACCTATTCAATATTGCTAAATATCTGTGAACAATTGTTGATCTAACACAATTAAGAGAGATGTAACCATTCACTGCCTTCTGCTTTATAGAACATAAAAGGCCTTTGATGAGCTTTCTGTAGATATGCTTGCCTAAAAAAGAGACTGTAGTCAGTTTTCAGTTTTGCTACCAGACTGTAAAGAGCTCTGTACTGTTAAGATTCTGCGAGTTAATGGAAGAGCTGGATTATTTTCCAAACTGAGGCATGTTTCTCAGAATAGATAGTGAAATGTGTTTTCAAGTATATGCTTAAAGAGAAAGTGACAAACAGCTTTATTATTTTGTAAACTCATGGGGAAAGTAGCTTATCATTCACAATTTTATATTATTTATGAACTATTTACCTATTTTGTTTAAATATAAACATGTGTTGATCCTGGACTTGACATCAGGCTGGCCATTATATCTGTTTCTTGAAGGGAATTAGTTGGCAGCATGTATACAGGTAGGGTTTTCTATCATGATTCCTCTGTCTTATCATTATTTCCCTAGACAGAGGCTCACCCTGGATGATAAGAGATACACAGCATTCTGTCAAATAGTTTTGATGCTGAAACTCCAAAAATATCCAGTTAAATAATCTACCAATGTGACAGGGGCATTAGATTCAGTAGATTATCTATCAGACTTCATGATAATTGATAAATATAACAAAGACTGTTTTGATGATTTAAATGTCAGTAGATTCATGCAACTGCAATCTGCTTCTCATCATTGCCAGTTAAATTTGTAAGGTACGGACCAGATTTTCAATGGAATAGCCAAATTCAAAATAGCTACATCATCTGAGAAGTAATAAGATGAAGGTCCCAAGACATGTGCTTTTGTGATGCAGTGCTCAAACATGTCATTTTTGTGACATTTAAATAGCTCCTAGAAATAAATGCTGCTTTTAATTTTAAGATTAAAGTAGTATAAATTAGACTGATTTGAGTCAATTCACAAGCACCAGAAGAGTCAGTAATAAAGCAGAAAAAAATGTGATACATTGAAGCACTGTCACTAAAAATGAATAATTTACCTAATGCATTTATTATAGTGCACATGCACAGAATATCTCACAAACTCAGACCATAACGATTTGAATGCAAGACTTACTTTAGCATGGTCTACTAATAGCTTAATCATATTGACAATTAGGTCTAACAGCAAAACTCAGTGGTTCAGATTTCTCTCAAACTTCTGAGAGAAAAAAAATTCACCTCATCTCAGTTGTAAAGGGGCTCCCCTAATTTTAAAACAGTGCCCGCTAGTTCTTGACTCGCCCACAATCCACCTTATCAAGGCTTTACAGGATTTTATACATATCAATCAAGTCACACCCCTCACTCTTCTCAACTCCCGTGGAAACAAACCCAGCCTGTCAACCTTTCTTCATAAGATAAGCTGCTCATTCCAGGTATCAATTTAGTAACCCTTCCATTGAACTGCCTCCAATGCATTTACATCCTTCTTTAAATATGGAAATAAAACTGTACATGGTACTATAGACGTGGTAACATATATACCTTGTATAACAGAAGTATAACATCCTTATTTATATATTCAATTCCTCTCGTAACAATGCTAAAGCATTCTCTTAGCCTTTTCGGATATTTGCCATATCTGATACCATCTTTTGGTCACAAGAAACATCCTTTCCATGTCCATTTTGTCAAGAATGTTCAAGATATGTTTATGTGTTAGATTGCTAATGAAACATGCCATAGAGTATTAGATGCAAGTGTAGTGATTGTAACGAGGTCAGCCAGGTTGATCTCATAGCCCAAGCCTCTTCTTATTCTGAGATGCTATCAGCTTTACTCAGCAATTTGAGAACCAGTGGAATCCGTGTTGGGATTTTTGACAAGGTTAAGACAACAGGCAGAGGCATGTGACTTTGGTTTAACACTTAATGAGATGCTGAAAGACTGTTTGGTATGTGGGTTTAAAGATGTAACTATCCCAAAGTTCCTACTAGCCAGTTAAATGGTCTCCTGTTCTAATAGAGGTCGATATTGGCGCGGCCGTTTCAGTGATCGCAGAACTAGTCTTTAACAAAACTTGCTCTGGACTCCAACCCTTAAGTTTGCACAATACCTTGGCTAGACTGAGAACCTATACCAGGGAACCTTTACGGATTAAGGGTATAACTTCAGTTTCAGTCTTTTATGAGAAACAGCTGGTTCAGTTACCACTGGTTGTAGCAGCTTGATGGGACAAAATTATTTGAGAAAGGTTCACCCAGACTGGGCTCAACATTTTTTGATTAGAAAGTGGCTGCCTGAGTGAAGTCCTAATTAAATACCTTAAATGTTTCAGGAAGGTCTAGGGACCATCAAAGGAGCCAAGGCCACCTTGCATGTTGACCAGGAAACAATTCCATGATTTTGCAAGGCCCACCCACTGCAATTTGCCTTATAGGCAAAAGTGGAGGCAGAAATCAGAAGGCTAGAAAGTGACAGAAGTATCAAACCAGTTCAAGTTGTGGACTGGGCAGCACTGGTCATACCGATTGTGAATCCCAACGGGTTGGTTTGCCTTTGTAGGGATTTCAAACAAACAGCAAATTGCTGTTTGCAGCTGGATAAATACCTAATCCCTCACATCGAGGAGTTAAATCAAAGCTGGCAGTGGGGTTGTTCTTCACAAAACTCGATATGAGCCATGCACACTTGCAATTGCAGTTAGATGAGAATTTCCAGAGTATGTTACAACAATTTGTACCCATAAGGGTTTGTACCAATATACAAGACTGACATTTGGGGTATCGTCAGCCTGTGCAGTTTTTCAGTAGATGATGGAGAACATTTTACAAAGTCTAGCCCAGGTCACTATTTACCTCGATGACATGCTAATAACAGTGAAGACCAATAACGAGCACTCAGAGAACTTGGACATAGTTCTTCAACATTTCTCCCAGGCAGGCATATGCCTTAGAAGGGAAAAATGTGTGTTCCAGGCACCTCAAGTGATCTACTTGGGCTATAGAGTCCACAAGACCAGGTTACACTGTTGGAAGATAAAGTGAGGAAGATCAAAGGGACCATAGCTTAAGTTGTTCCTCCGGCTCATGAATTGTTACAAAAAGTTCATATATAACCTGGCCTCCATCCTGGCACCTTTGCATCAACTCTCAAAAAATGGTCAGCATTGGAAATCGTTGCATAGCGAAGCCATAGCTTTCAGGGAAGTGAAGAAACAGCTTTCATCCTATAACATGTTGGTAGACTATGATCCCAAGCGAAATTTGATGCTGACATGTGATGCCTCTCTGTATGGCGTCGGGGTAGTATTAGCTCATAGGTGGCCGAATGGAGAGGAATGCCCAATAGGGTATGCATTCAGGATTTTGACTAGCGCAGAGCATGAATATTCCCAGATAGAGAAGGAAGGTTTAGCTGTCATATTTGGAGTCAGGAAGTTTCACCAATACCTTTACAGATGTAAATTTGTAATAATAACGGACCACAAACCCCTGCTAGGTCTACTTAAAGAGGACAAGGGAGTGCCGCCCATAGCTTCACGCCCAATTCAATGGTGGGCTCTGATTCTAAGACTTGCACCTTTAAAGGTGAATCATGTTGTTCAAAGACCCTTTCATGGATTTGTGTAATGTACAGCAAGTGATGATTTGATCAGGATAGCCATTACCATGCAGGATAGTTTTTATGTCCCCTATTTCAACATCAATACACAGTGAGTAGATGGCTAGGACTTGTATTCATGAGGTTGCCAATGAGGTTGACTGTGTTGTGTGTGGAAGTGTTGGAATCCAACATGTATATTCATCAGTAAATAAAGGTTTGCATTAGACAGCAGCAGAAAACTTGCTGGCAGATTTCTCAACTAACACACCAAAGAAAGGGAGTATATTTGATTGTTTCATTTCAATGGCAAACTTGAAACGGAAAGTTGTTTTTTAAAATGTGTAAGAATTTCCCCAATGTAGCTGCAAATTGAAACGTCATTAACATATCATCAACATATTGGAAATATGTTGGAAGTAAGAAATTAGTGGTCATTCTATCAAAAACATGCTTCTCGTGGTAATCAACTAAGATGTTAGCAAAAGCTGGATGTAGAGGGGATCCCATGGCAACATGATCTATTTGAGCAAATGTGGTGACATTAAAACTGAACTCACATTGCACAAGTTGCCAAGTCTGTGACTCTAACGAAAACAGAGTCAGACATCCGTGGCATTTGTAGATCGAAATGATGCAATGACATGGTGCAAATCTGATTGCCTTCCTTGAGCAGAATGTTGGTGAATACTCTAGCAATGTAGAAAAAGCACATGGAAATTGTATTGCTCTTGGTATGTATAGATCTTGATATGCTCTTGTATGGTATTCAGTAGACAATACAAGCTCAACATTCAAGTTTTTTAATTTTGGATAAGATCCATGGAGTAAATCTGGGTCTGCAAGGCAAAAACAGGGACAGGCAGTGGGCAGGAATACAATGTCAGAACCAGGAAGCCCCTGTCAATGAAATAGAGCTACATTTAGGTCGGTCACAGGGAGGGGAATCTGAGTGGGCATTGTGATTGGGGGAGTGATCTATCTCTGTCACAGAGAATAAGTCCTTTCTCACTATTGGACTGATTTCACTTCTCATTAGCAGTGCCACCTGACCTCCCGTTTCCTTTTTGCCTTGCCCTTCCTTAAGATTGAATATCCAGTTGTACAGTCTTGATTATCCCACAGTCATAGCTCCATAATTGCAATCATATTGTACCCTTTTACAAATAATTATGCTGTTGTTGTTACTGTATGAAAATGGTCTGTTCTTTCAGAAATAGTAATTTTAGATTTGTTTTTTTTGACATCTTTACCCCTTTTTTAAACTCTGGTCTTATTTGCTGTAAGACCTCAACTGATGTGCCTCCCATTTTTGCTTTCTACCTTTTATTTTCATTTTTGATCCCCTTAGTCTTACTTCCACCCCCCTGCCAATCTAGTTTAAACCCTTCCATGCAGTACTAGCGAATGCTTCTGAGGTTACTGGTCCCGGTAGTGTGGAGATACAATGGCCAGCTTGTACAGATCCCATCTGCCATGGACTGTGTCCCATTGCCTCAAGAATCTAAATCCTTTCCTCTTAACAGCAGCCTTCAGTCATGCATTCAACTAGTTTATTCTCCTATTCCTTATATCACTAGCATGTGGCACTGGGAGTAATCCTGAGATTGCTACCTTTTGATGTCCTATTCCTAACTCTCTGTATTCTGATTTCAGGACCTCATCTCTCTTTTTACCTGATCCTGGTGGTACCATCATGGATCATAGCCACTGGCTGTCCTTCCTCCACCTTCCGAATGTTCTGCAGCCACACCGCAGAAACCTTCTTTGTTCCGTTTATGATAGAATTTCAAAACTCTATTACTCCCCCACTGTCTTTGACTCCCCTCCTGTGTAGCTCAACCACTCATGATGACATGGCCTTAGCCCTTGCTGAATTTTCCTGAGAAGCTATCTCTCCCTGCATGATCCAAAACAGAAAATCTTTTAGAAAAATATGTCTGGAAATTTGCCAGGAACAGCTTGGCAAGATGGTGCTAACTGTCTGCTTTTGCTCTTAAGTCCTTTGTTTCTACAGGGAGCTGGGTCATCAAGGCAGAGGTGAAGGGGAAGCAGGAGGTAAAGGATTATCTTGGGGAATAGAGATGGGCATGAAGAGGAGATAAAAATCTTAGCAGCTATAGGTTAAGGTCCTTAGGTAGTTATTATTTGTCCACATAAAGGGTCTCAATTGGTCGATGGATGAGAAGGCCACTCATCACCTCCCTTACTATCAATAAAATTGCAGTGGGAGTGGATTTGGGCAGGTAGACAATGGGCATCGCTACACTGCCCATGGCATCCAATTTTATGGTTCCTCCAGCCTGTCAGTCCACCTCTTGGGGCTCTGATTGTGAATTATTGTTATTGATTTGCAAGTTAATAGAAGGAATCCTTATTATGCTATTATAATTCTCCTTGGCAGTATCGAGTATCAAGGGTAATTCTGATACTTAAGTGAAGAGGAAAGCTACATTACAAGTGTTCAGCCTCTGTTGGCAGACATTTTGTGGAAATACTTAGTTATTAAAAACTAAAAAAAATGGGTACTGTGGCAGCCATTATCCATCACTTTGAAGCACAGAATCCTTTTAATGTAGTCCACGATCACTATAAAAAGATTCGTGCCTTTGCGATCTATAGTGGTTAGAGAGGGAATAGTGAGCTTGATAGCAATGTGCATGCCTTGAAGTTTTCTATTTTCAGCAATTTGTTCATGTTTCTGAAGTTCTTTGTCCTTTTATGAAACATAAAGCATATAGAAATAAATGTTTTCAATTCTATATCAAATACTTTTTTTTACATTTCATGCTTTATGTTCTTAAGTCCAGCAAGTGGATTTCCTTCAATAAAAGTTGTGTTGCTGTCTGAGCAGCAAGTACAATTTGGGGATCATCCTAATCTAAACAATCCGTGGAAACTTGACAGAATTGGACCATGTGCTCATTTTACAGACCCTGCACCAAAGACAACAGAAAATAAAATAAGGACAGGGCTTAGAGCAGTTTAAAATGGACTGCCTTCTTCTATTAAGAGAGGTGCAACTGGGTCTTAGGAATGGCCATGGCCAGAATTAGTAATGAACATGGCAGCAGCATATTGAGTGAAATCAATGAAAACAAAGATTGGCAAGGATGTGATACAGGCTGTATCTGTTTGAATGAATACCCAAAATAAATCACAACCTTTATAAGGCACAACCTGGTTCAATGGTTAGCACTGCTGCCCCCAGTGTCATGGACTCGGGTTCGATTCCACCCTTGGGCGACTGTGTGGAGTTTACACATTGTCCCTGTGTCTGCATGGGTTTCCTCTGAGTGCTCCAGTTTCCTCCCACAGTGCAAAGATGCGCAGGTTAAGTGGTTTAGCTGTGCTAAATAACCTATTGTGTCTAGGGATATGCAGGTTGGGTGGGTTGGTCATGGGAAATACAGGGTTACAGGGATAGGTGGGGGTGAGTCTGGATGGGGTGCTGTTCAGAGGGTCAGTATGGGCTCCCACACTCAAGGGATTCTATGATAACTGTTATAGCAGTGGGTCTCAGCGCACAAACTGCCTTTAATATGTGTGTTACTGTATGGCTGGATCCTTTCAATCATGTACACAAGTTAACTGTCTTCTAAAGCAGCCCATGTGGAGCCTGCAGCATGTTGTGGTAACGGGCCAACAATCAGCTATAAAGTGGGAGTGGGAAGATCAGCTTATTGATCTTGCTGTCAGGAGCAATGCAGCTGAACAAGGGAAAGGATCGAGAGGTGAACAAAATGAAGAGATTTTAAAACGAGTTGCTGATCAATTGGAGCTCCTGTGGCAAAATCGTACTTGGTTCACACTGTGTGTTACAAAGCACTCCAGGGTTTGCCAGTGGATAGTGATGTATTGACAAGTCCATAGCTTTCAACACAGCATCAATTTATTAATTAATATTGATAATAGGTACTCACTATTTTCTCACACAGAGGGCGATAACCACAAAAAAATACTCTCTCAAAGTATCAGCTAAAGTGCCATGAAAATGGTTCCTGAACAGATTTTTAAAAATAAGCGTACTTAGTTAATGGTTATTGACCCTCACTTCCAGCTGCTTTCAAAGTTCCCACTGAAATGCTGATAAAGATAGATAAATGTACATTTTCTTCATATGTAAGTATACTGCTGTGCTTGCTGGGAATAACGGGCACAGATAGAATTATGATGCTGTTGTGATGATTCTTAGCCAATTCTCGCTATGAGAACAACTCCTTTCCAAAAGACTGCAATCAATCAATTTATCCTCTGGAGTCATACTTATGTATTCATGTTTTATTACTTATTCAGCAATGCAAAATTGGTGCAGTACCTATTATATATGACATGCCTTCCCATATTGCATCATGCACGCACAGAACTGTTTGACACATTAGACTTAATAACAGCTGGACTTCTGCAAACAAAAACAAACCAAAAACTGTGGGTGTTGTAAATCGGAAACCAAAACAGAAAATGATGAAAGACTGAATCCTTCCCATCCCCACTCACTAGGCAGGAACAGAGTTGGGGAGGGGAGTAGGGTTTGGGGGGTGGTAGTAGGTTGCAGGTAGGGGTGTGTGTGCTCCTGAAAAGACAAAGTTGTCATTCTCAGCATCATCAATAATGAGCAGCGTGGAGGTAAGATGGGCAAGAATACTACTCTATCCCCCGTCCAATTCGGGCTAAGTAAATCTGTTAAAAATCTAGTTTAGTGCATGTAGAGGGGAAAGGAGTGGAATATTTAATGCGGCAGAAGGTTCTAAGAAGCTGTCAATGAATGGACAGCTAAGGGGAAGCAGCTACACAGTGGAGAGATATTCATGGATGAACCAGTGCATTACCCTGGTCCCATAAGAGTGTCAGCAGGTTAAAAGTGGGTGGGACATTCGTTAAAGGGGTGCACTGGGTGCTGCACAGGTGGCAAGGAGAGCGGGCATTCGGAGTCTGGATATTAAAAGGAGTCAGTACCACTTGGCAATGCAGCTGAAAACAACAGGAGGCAAGACAACAAGGACAATTGAGTGGCTACCTCCCTAGAAGGTTTCAACTTGCTGTGGGGACATTACTGTCAGACTTTTGGTGCTGTGCAAATAAGCAGCAACACTCATCACAGAAAGGGCACAAACCCAAGCATCAGGATGGCATGGAAGAGAAATAATAAAGCAGGAAGGCAATGCAGGCCAAATTCTTAACACATGTTTGACCACCAAAGATAAATCCATCTGTAGATGATCAAGAATGTGACTCTCCAGGCAGGTAATCATCCACATATATGCCCTCACTTCCAAAGCCCTTGTACCTTGCAGCACTGTTTTTCATGTCTTCTTGTGGCCATTGTGGTCCTGAACTTCTTTCTTCATGGTCCTTCCAAGGATCATCTGAGGACCTTAATGGCATCTCAAAAACAGCTGCACGCCACTATTTCTCTTGTTGCTGATGTTCTCTTTGCTAGATTTGGACAGAACATTAGCTTAACAACATTCACAGCCTCGTGGGGCCTGAGGCCATTGGGTTTGCCTCCATCACTAGATTCTGCCAAGTTCAGGGCATCAACAATTGCATGCATGTGGACCCCAGTGACTGGCTAGTGAGATTCATAAACAGGAAGAACTTCAACTTCCTCAGTGTCCAACTAGTTCACAACTGCAACAGGAGCTTCCTCCATGTGTGAGCTCACTTTCCTGGTCCCTCCTCCTGCCTCAGATCTCCAATCCAACCTGCAACATACATGGATGGATCCCAGGCAGCAACAGAAATCCCTTGATCAGATGGCTACTCACCTTTCTACTTGTGATTCAGACAGAGGCACAAAGATGATACAACCAATGTTGACTGTTCAGCAGGACAACCACTGAGCAGGCAATCAGGCTTCTGAATATATGAACTTGACAAATGGTCAAGTCTGGAGGTGCTCTTCATAAGGGTCCCGTAAATGTCTCAATCATTGTGGCGGTCTGTTGCACTGTTAGAAGTGCTGGCTTTCAGTGTAGACATCAAACCAAAGCCTAATCTGTTCTCTAAATCAAACACAAAAGATCCCATGTGGTGGGGAGAGGAACTTTAAGTAAAGATGGGTGGAAAAGATTTGGGGTTACTATCTTCTCTGGGTGCACCCATTGGGCAAAGGGCACCTTTCAAAGTTAGTACCCACTTTCTTCCCATCTTTTAAACTTTTTTTTTAAAAAGCACAGGCTGCCCACTCATGTCTGTCCATGTATACCACTCATTTTATAATATTACCAAGGAATAGTAGGACCAGTTGAGATTTTGACAAGCCCAGCTGACCCTTGAAATATATAGTGGGTGAACTTTTGTTTTTGGCACCCACCCGCCCACCCTCCCTATTATTAGGGTCAGCTCAGAAGTCAGTGGGAAGGTGGCTTGGCTAGCTACCTGACTTATGTTGCCTTATGCCAAAAATACACCTGGTGAGGGTGTGCAATATACTCCCCACAAGGTAGTCATGGCTGAAGAAATCTATCTCAAACCAGACAGCCAATGGAACAATGTCACTGTCCAAAAGTTGCTCAAATCAGCTTAAAACCATTTTTTCCTCAAAAAATGTAAACAATAAAATTAGTTTTGCATTTTACTTTCATGCTACCTTGACAAAAATGGCTTTAAGTTGTATACTTTGAGGAGAATGGAATTTGGTATTAAAACCCCTCTTTAACTCTATAAAAACCTCCAGCCCCGAAAAGGGTGGCATTGTGGCTCAGTGATTAAAACTGCTGCTTTACAACACAAGGGACTGGGTTTGATTCTACCCTTGGGTGACTGTGTGGAGTTTGCACATTCTCCCTGTGCCTGCAAGGGATTCCTCTGGGTGCTCCGGTTTCCTCACACAGTCCAAAGATGTGCAGTTAGTTGGATTGGCCATGCTAAATTGACCACAGTGTCCAGGCATGTGCAGGTTAGGGAGTAAGTCTGGGATGCTCTTCAGTGTGATCTCGATAGTCGGAATGGCCTGCTTCCAGCTGTAGAGATTCTATGATTCACTCTGACATCACTGCATTGATAAAGTTTTGGTCTATTTGACATCCATGACTTTTTTCACCCCACCATGTGTGGTTATGCCTTCGGTTATCGACAGCACAAGTTTTGGAATATCCTCCTCAAACCTCTACACGTGTCCAATTTTCTATCCTTCTTTAGGACTCATCTTGATACCTACCTCTTTGACCAAATGTCTTCTCGTCTGTAATGGTATTACCTTCTTTGGCTGAACATTTTTCACTGATTACATTCCTGTGTAGTGACTACTTAGTAATCTTTGTTAAATTTGAGGATTTGAAAAATAACACTTTTATTTTTAAAAAAATCACAGTTATGATTGTTGTTGGTATATGTGGAAACAGTCTGCTTCATACTTATGGTTCTAAGGGACGTGGAGTTTCTGATTCAATCCAGTAAAGTATTATGTCCTCCAATGTTATGATCTAATAGTTGTTTTTCTCAGAGGACATCATGCACCTATCACACCTTTAGGTCTGGTGAATTATGATTCTCTTGAAACACCAATGCATCATCAGCATAAAATTTCTCATCTGTTATGCCATGATAATAGAGAAATGGGAAAAAATGTGAAACTGATTAATATAAAGCTATTCCTCTAAAAACTTTTTAACTATGGTCTGTGAAGGATATGGTTTACTAAAAATTAGGTTACTTCTTGAGTGCTTTAGCAATAAAGATACATAAAATGATTTCTTAAAATGAATGGCATGAACAACATATGATCACCTCACCCCTCCCTCAGACAGGCTGATAGAATTATTACTGCAATCGTTATCATGTTCCAACTTTTCAATTATAGAAAAATACTGCCTTTTGCTTTTTGACTGACAATAAATACTCAAACAAATCTTGGAGTGTGATATTAAATAAGGCCTTCAGCTTCACTGGCACGAATTAAACAAAGAACAGTCTTGCTATATAGCTGTCACTTCTCTGTCTAACCCCCAGGGATGAAAGATTCATCTTTGTCGGATGAAAGCAGCGTAGACAGTTATAATAGTTTCACAATGAGCGCTGAAAATGATGGCAGCAGCGGCATCAGTGGTCAATACCCATTACTGAATGGAAGGAATAGAAATGCTGAATCTACTCTAGATGATTGTGCTGTACTTCAGGCACAAAATGAGATTATAGCAGGACCACAAGAGATTTTGCACCATAATTAGGATTCTGAGCCAACATTGGACTACTGTATAACTTCTAAAAATTAAGCTAAATAAATCTCAACTATCATATGTGTGAAACAATGAGTACAGATTCCTGTTCTCATTCTTTGAATAATAGTTAAAATGTTTAAAAATCTATATCTTCTTAAAACAGTGTAGTGTTATACACTGACAGACTAGTAGAATTTGTATATTATTGGCTGCTTATTGAGATCATTAAATCTCTGTATTTTTTCTTAAAAGCTGGAGTTATTTGCTATCGTCATTTTTAACTTCACTGGTGATCCTGTTGGGATGAGGTCCCCCTGGTAACTGTCAATATTTTCCTTTAATTAGCTGAGTAATTGATGAGAACAGGACATGGTTTTTTACCTACCCACATTACTCCCTCCAGAATTTATCCAGTAAATGCTGGATATTAAAATGTCTATGCAAATAAAGCCCCTAAATTGGAAATATACTTCTTCACTGCTGATCATTTCACTTTACAAGGTTTGTTATTTGAATTTAAAATACTTTTTATTTTTGAACAAAACACTTGGTGTGAAATTTATTACCTCATGATTTTTGGGTGATACAATGTATTGCTGGCTACCTCCTGCATGCCTGTATGGGGTTCCAACAGAAAAAGAACATGCCCAGCACACCTTGGAAGGCTCTGAATGCATGCAATCCTGACCTCACACAGCCCAATCATGGACTATGCAGGTCTAGGCAATGAATCTATCAACAACTCATCAAACACCAAGCATTACACTGCAAGATGGGCCTTTCACTTGTGTTCCATTAAAGGCTATTATAGTATCTGTAAATAGCCTGGAGTGATTTTGGGCTTATGTGAATTTCTTGAAATGCTGTTGCATCCTCACTTCTGGGTCTGCAGCATGACAGGAGAATGAAACATACAAGAATACAAGAATACATTCTGCATACAAGAAAGCTCTGTGCACGTGAACTTTGAGCTGAGGTTCTTAATGCTCCTTGACAGTGATAGGAGACTGTTTGACAAATGGCATCTTATGCCCATCTGAACTCCCAGATATGCTTCCTCATTGAGGTCCCAGACTGAAGCCTGTGCAGAACTCACTTGCAAACTTGCCCTCTAATAATCTGTCATATGAGCAACCCTTTCCTTCTGGCATGGCTGCAGCCCATTTGAGTCCAGTGAATCATGCTAAATTCCAATTATATTCTTGCAGTAAGCATGAGATAAACTGATGGGGCTTTTTATTAGTGGGGTATTGTCACTCTCTTCTTCTTTGAGTTGATGTGGCTGGGTATTTCTTGTGCTTGAGTGTCTGAAAGCAGGAAACCAGAATAGGAACACTGATGTGAAGGAAAGTGTGGGGTGAATGGGCAGAAAGAGGTCAATGGTCATACCTTCACCAGCTTACCCATTGTGCCAGATAGAATAATGAAGATATGCTGGGAGTTGAGAAGAGGCATAAGCCAGGAATAAGTTGTCTTCGAAGTTCTCTGAGTCACAGTCAGTTCCATGATACTTTCCATAGGGTACCAAAAATGCAGGCATCCTTATTTCAGTTTCTGGTCTACTTTCTTCTCTTCTGTGCCACCTTGTCCTGTAAGTGGAGGGAGGTTGTCAGTGAGTCTGTAGCACAGACTTGATGGGCTAAAGGGCCTTTTCCCACGTTATAGAGCTCTATGAGTAAGTTTGCGTGATATTCATGCCATAACCAAATAACTGGAGTCATATGAAAGTACTGCACGTTGAGTAGAAGACTGACAGCTTCGATAGGAGTGGGAAGGTGAGATGGATGTGAGAGGTGAGCCCTGAGCACCGAGGAGTGCTGCTGAGTGATGTTGGGATTTCTGCATTGAGAAGCATGATAGATATGGTGGTGAGGGTATGAAAATACATGCTTTTCTTTTGATCACCTCTGTTAGGTAATTCAAGTTCTTGTTGCACTTCTAGCAGGTTCTCAGGCCCAAACTTCAGGAATTGACATCCTTTGTCATCTGTTCCCTCGTCTTTCTGTGGGTGAGTCTTACCAGCTTCCTAATGCCCTGCAAAAACATGGTGCTTCTCCCCTTGCTCACCTCCTCATGGCTTTAGTGCTGCATCTATCACCCTGGAATTCTTTCTCTTCAATCTTTTCAGCAATGTTATTCTGTGCAGCTTCCTTTTAAAAGAAGACTAGGTTACCTAAAACAAGCGCAGAATCTTATAGTGGTTTGAGTGGCATGGACTATGGTGAGATGTGTGGCTGAATTGGGTGAGAAGTCCAGCAAGTCCCATCTCGATGTGAGCAATCTTCTGTGTATTTGCCAAATGGCAAGGCAAGTTTCTTGCTAGGCAGCACTGAATTGCCATATTGAGGGGTATTACAGTTTGTTCAATGCCTTAATAACGCTGCAACTCACCCCATTAATATTCAGCTTTCTATCTTACTAAAACCAATGAGCAAGCTAGACCTTCAGAATTTTCAACATGGACGTCAGCCCAGTTACCTGGCAAATTCAACTGGGCGCTAGATGCAACCAGCCTTCATCTTGCCTTAGCACAAAAAGCATCTCAGGACAATCCATAGACACCATCCACAAACCCAAACATGAGCATTGGCATTGGACATTAGCCAACTCTTCACAACCATGCTGGCACATCTCCCAACGCGCTTGTTGGCAACATAGGGAGCACGGACTTGTACTGCAGGGTGCTTTGGAAATTAGCATTGAAAGACTGCTGCAAGGACACTTTGTACTCAGGGACAAGCAGCCAGCACAGGGATTGGACCAAGTTGCATCTTAGGCTGCTTGTTTGCTCTCTTAGTCCTCATTAAGTGCCTAGTTGCATGTCTTCTTTTACCTTGCCTTGCCATACCATGCCTTTTAGTGCACTAGAGCTTCAGCTAGAGCCAAAGACTATCAGTCCTACTGTACAGACACACTCCTTAGTGCAGGTACACAGACAGGTTGCTTGTCATGTTGTCAGTAGGATCTGTCCAGGGCAGGGGGAGCATTTTGAATTGTGAATCATCTGTTCTGGAGCTGCAAAGACAGCAGTAAGCAGTCTAGATAGTCATACCTAGTGGGTGCTCATCAAAGTCAGTCAGAGGTCTGGGTTGAATACAGTCCTAGGGGGCCGTCTGTTGACCACTGACAGGGGTGCAATGTGAGCCTGTAAGAAGGAGGATCACTGCCAAAATGGATTGAAGAATTAAGGGTGGAGCGGCGATCCAGAGGCCTGAATGGAAGTGTGAATGAACAAGGTGATAGGGGGTATCTCCAGGTGTATTGGGGAAGTGGTGAGAAACAGTAATGGAGGGCATAGTAGGCTAGTATGTGGGGAGAGGCATGGGTTATTGGCAGTGCCCACAACTATGGCCTTCACCTGGGAGGGTAGAGGAGCAGGATGGGTGTAATTAAGGTACAGTGTAAGCGTTTAGGGATAAAGGGGACAGTTGGAGGTGAAAATCAAAGTCCTGTGTCTCCACATGGGGTAGATGGGTGGAAAGTGGCTGTTAGGGTAGAGTGGGGTAAATGGGGCTTGGAGGCTTGGTGGCTGGTGGGACTGGGGAAGTACTTTGTGACTGGGTGGAGCCCAGTGCTGATAGTGTCCATTGGAAGCTGCATTCCCTGCCATCAGTTGCCATCCTCTAGATGTAAAATGCAACTGAAAAATGTTGAGCGGAGTCAATGTCACTGATAGGCATTAGGACATTGAAGTGGCAAATACATGAGCATGGATTTGCAAACTCCAGCTATATTTCATTTGTAAACATTTCTTGTCCATTTGCTATGCATGCGGATTAAATAGCTTAGGTTTCAAATACTGCTCAAAGTTGATTTGCATTGTGCCACTGGTACTTGCAGATCTGACACTAAATCTCAGTGATGCAAAAGTTAATGGCAATGACTTAAAAAGAGGTGAGTGCTAGTCAAAATTGCCCCATCACTTGTGAAATTTCCAAAGGTGCTCTGGGTATAGAAACATGGTCTCATCATATATCCTGTAAGTATGACAATGGACTCTACTCAATGCAGGGAAAAGTTGAATGATTATGTAGTTCTCGGTTGGGAAGGGGCTCAGAGCTCAGCATGCACTCCCTTTTTATATAACATATTGGTCACTCAGCTGGCACAACATCTTTACAAAGTTGCAGCACATACTCCAAGCAGCGCCATGGTGAATAGCAAAGGTCTTTTCTCCAAGATGGGGGAGTTCAAAACTAGGGGACATATTTTTAAGCTGAGAGGTGAAAGATTTAAAAGGGACTTCAAGTGCAACTTTTTCACACATTTATACGTGGAATGAACTGCCAGAGGAAGTGGTAGATGCAGGTACAATTATAACATTTAAAAGACATTTGGACAAGTACATGAATAGGAAAGATTCAGAAGGATATGGGCCAAATGCAGGCAAGTGGAACTAGTTTAGTTTGGGAAACTTGGTCGGCATGAATGAGTTACATCCCAAGGTCTCTTTGTTCGGCAACGCTTGCCAGGATCCTACCATTAAGTGTATAAGTCCTGCCCTGATTTGCCTTACTGAAATGCAACACCTCACATTTATCAAAAATTAAACTTTATTTGCCACTCCATCTGATCAAGGTTCTGTTGTACTCTGAGATAACCTTCTTCATTGTCCTTTATACCACCAATTTTGGTGTCATCTGCAAACGTACTAACCATGTCTCCTATATTCACATCCAAATCATATATATAAATGACAAAAAGCGGTGGATCCAGCACCAAATCTTGTGTCATACTGCTGGTCACAAGCCTCCGGTCTGAAAAACAACCTTGCACCACCACCCTCTGTTCCTACCTTTGCATCCAAATTGCTAGCTGTCCCTGGATTCCATATGATCTAACATTGCTAACCAGTCTGCCATGTGGAACTGTGTATGAATGCCTTTCTGAAGTCCATATAAACAACATCCACACTCTGCCTTCATCTTAAAGTGAAAAGAATAATTATTTACAGAAATTCAGTGCGAAGCATGTTACTGATGACTGTAACTGTATCATAGAATCATAGAATCCCTACAGTGTGGAAGCAGGCCATTCAGCCCATCAAGTCCACAGTGCCCCTCTGAAGAACATCCCACTGAGACCCACTCCCCCTACCCTAGTAAGGCAAAATTGAATGGGTTCAGAGAAGAATTACCAGGATAGTGCTGGGAATAGAGGTTTGAGTTATAAGGATAGGCTAGGACTTCTTTCACTGGAGCGTAGGACATTGAGGGGTGAGGTCTGTTTCCATGTTGTATGACTCTACGACTCTATAACTGTGACTCCAAGATCATGGCAGAATTTATCAATGATCTTTAAATTAAAGCAAATGTAACTCTGTAGAAGTCTTTACTGCACATGGTCATTGAGGCTGGGTCACTCAGTATGTTCAAAGCCAAGATAGACAGATTTTTAATGAGAATTCGATGAAGGGCTATGGGGATATGACAGGAATGTAGAGTTTAGGATTGTCAGATCAGCCATGATCTCATTTAATGGCATATCAGACTCGATAAACCAAATGGCCTACTTCTACTTCTATGGCCTGTGGGTGTTATAGCTTGTGAAGGCTAGGGGTATATGATCTGATGATAGTAGTCAAGTTGTATGGACAGTGGTGCTTGGCAGGCCAGCCAGGATGGCTCTTAATAAATTAAGTCTGTAGAAAGTAAATCTGTGGATGATTATCTCTGCAGGAGTGAGGTAAGTATGAAGGTGACTAATATAGCAGAGGTGGGAGCTCTTGAAATTGGAAATCAGCTTAGGGTAGAATTGGATAAGGAAGCTGTAAACCATCTCATGCAGTCTGACTTGCAGAACAGAGACAGTCACTGGTGAATAAAATGCTTGATTGGCTGGTTTTGGCTTCCAGTGTCCAATGATAGGAAGTTTTGGTTCATTCACAACCTAAGATCAGACAAGCAATCTTGTATGAGGGTTGAGGCTGGAGGAGGTGATGCAAAAGTACAATTGGGTAGCACAATGGCTCAGTGGTTAGCACTTACATGTCACAAAGCCAGGGAAGGGATTTGATTCTAGCTTTGGTCGACTATCTGTGTGGAGTTTGCACATTCTCCCCATGTCTGTGTGTGTTTCCTCTGGTTTCCTCCCACAGCCCAAAGATGTGCAGGTTAGGTGGATTGGCTATGGGAAATGCAGGGTTACACGTCAGGGTAGGGGGAGTGGGTCTCGGTGGGATGTTCTTCGGAGGGGCACTGTGGACTTGATGGGCTGAATGGCCTGCTTCCACACTGTAGGGATTCTATGATTCTATGATACAGTTGCAGTCATCAGTACCATGCTTCACACTGAATTTCTGTAAATAATTATTCTTTTCACTTTAAGATGAAGGCAGAGTGTGGATGTTGTTTATATGGACTTCAGAAAGGCATTCATACACAGTTCCACATGGCAGACTGGTTAGCAATGTTAGATCATATGGAATCCAGGGACAGCTAGCAATTTGGATGCAAAGGTAGGAACAGAGGGTGGTGGTGCAAGGTTGTTTTTCAGACCGGAGGCTTGTGACCAGCAGTATGACACAAGATTTGGTGCTGGATCCACCGCTTTTTGTCATTTATATATATGATTTGGATGTGAATATAGGAGACATGGTTAGTACGTTTGCAGATGACACCAAAATTGGTGGTATAAAGGACAATGAAGAAGGTTATCTCAGAGTACAACAGAACCTTGATCAGATGGAGTGGCAAATAAAGTTTAATTTTTGATAAATGTGAGGTGTTGCATTTCAGTAAGGCAAATCAGGGCAGGACTTATACACTTAATGGTAGGATCCTGGCAAGCATTGCCGAACAAAGAAACCTTGGGACGTAGGTTCATAGTTCCTTGAAAGTGGAGTCACAGGTAGACAGGGTAGGGAACAAGGTATTTGGTACACTCGCCTCTATTAATCAGTTCATGCAGTATATCAGTTGCGATGTCATGTTGCGGCTGTACAGGACATTGGTGAGGCCACTTTTGGAATACTGTGTTCAGTAAAACCTCTTGGAATAAGGAAAGCACACAAACCAACAGCCACACTTCACCAGTTACTCTCAAAGATGAAAGACCCCATACCCATAATAAGCAGGACAAGTGTGCTATATAAAATACCATAAGCAACTGCGAGAAACACTACTTAGGACAGACGGGCAGGAAACTTGCCACCAGGATACATGAACACCAACTCACAGCAAAACGGCACGACCAATTCTCCCTCATTTCAATACACTCAGATATAGAAGGATATCAATTTGACTGGGACAAAGTTACAGTACTAGGACAAGCGAGACAGAGACAAGCATGAGAATTCCTGGAGGCCTGGTTTTCAACCACCGATGCAATTTTAACATGTTGAAATAGACCCCATCTGCATACCACTATGGTACAAAACTGGAAACAAGACTGCCCGGCATTACAGACAGGATCATATAAATTCAGAGCGGGATAGAACAACAGCACTTCTACGGAGGCTACACAGCACTGACAATGTCCCCCAGAAGAGAGATGAAACGTTTGCATGAAAATCAGTTCAGCTCGGCGAACCAACCAGCAAGTCTAGACTAATTTAGGCTATCTGGTCAGCATGGACAAGGTGGGCTGAACATGCTGTACATGTCTATGACTCTTGAAGTCTGTTTCTGGCTAAATAAGCTCATTTCATTTTCTCTGCATGCACCATCATTAACCATCATTTAACTGTAGGATTTTATTCCACAAATTTTCCAATCCTTGGGGAATCAAAAATCCTTTGTATTCTCGCATCTTGCTCGAGGCTCAATGCTTTTCTGCCCATGGCCTCCAATTCTGCACTTACATTTTGTGTTACATTCAAATTTGTCAGCTATTCTCTCAGTATTTTCAAAATGGTTCTGGATTTAAATTCACAAGTTGAATCTTTGAATTACCCTCATCAACCGTTCTTGCGCAATATGTAATAAAACAATGTCCTTTTGAAGATAATATGTTCAATGCACATATACTCCAAATAAGCTCCAATTAATGAACACTGCAAAATTGGTATCAATTATTTTCAGCTTCATGCTGTCTTGATGCATGCCGCACCGCATGGCTTATTGATTACACCTTAAATACTGGTTAGGTAAAATATGAGCAGTCAATAATCATGCCAATAACTTCTTGTTTTGTGACAATTAAAATATCATCACTTCACGATCTGTATTCCATATCTCAAAACAAACCTTACATCTACATCTACATTGAAATGCGTCTGTTTCATCCAGAATCCTAAACTAACCATCCCATTTATAATCAGAACTAGTCATACAGTTTTGTGTCATCACCAGTATTATAAGAAGAAATCTTCACCAGTATCAATTAAGAACACTGTGAAATGGAAGGAACCAGTCAACAACCCAACAAAACTTTACTATTTGCATGTTAAGTATTTTCTGCTTTCTACTGACAAGTTAATTTCTACTATTACTTTTCTTGAAAGCCAAAAGAGTGATATGGAGCTTTGAAGATTAATTATGAGGACTGATTGTATAAGTTTGGCTTACATTCATCTAATTGATAATTAGAATACTCAGAGATAGTCTAATCAAATTATTAAAGTTTTTCTAGGATATTTCCTAGAGTATTTCCTCCAGTGGGGGAATCAAGTTCAAGGGACAGACTTTTACCATTGGAGCTGGGTCGTTCAGGAGCGAAATCAAGAAGTGATCTGGAAATCCCATCCCCAAAAGGCTGCAAATGTTGGTATAATTGGAATTTTCAAGATTAAAATTGCTTTTGTTAAGATGTGGAACAAATGTGGGAGAATGGAGTTGAGGTCAAGAGCAGGGAAGTTGTACAGAATTGTATAAAATACTGGTTAGGCCACAAATTGAGTACAGCATGGAGCTCTGTACACTACATTATAAGAAAGATTTGATTGTAGTAGAAAGTTTGAAGAGGAGGTTTACCAGGATGCTGCCTGAGCTGAAGGATCTGAGCTATGAGGTAAGATTGGATATGCTGGGGTTGTTTTCCTTGGAGTAGCAAAATTTGAGATGGGATCAAATAAAGGTTTGTAAGATTATGAAGGCATGGGTAGGTGCATTGTAAAGTCCCTTTTCCATTAGTAGAGAGATCAATAACCATGGCTACAGAGATTAGTAAGAAGTAGAAGACTAAGAGGGGAGTGGAAGAGAAAAGTTTTCACCCAGAGGCTGGCGGGAGCCTGGAAGTCACTGCCTGAAGGGTGGTTAAGTCAGAAACTCTCACAACATTGAAGCAGTATTTAGATATTCACTTGCATTTTGATAGTCTCCAGGGCTATGGGCTAAGATCTAAAAAATGGCATTAGTGTCGTCAGATCTTTGTTAACTGGTGTGTACATTACAGACTGAATGGGCTCCTTCTGGTGTATAAACATCTATGAGTCTATAAATAATGAAATTAAAAGAAACATTTTACAATTCTGCAAAGGTTTGTAGTCTGTCAGAAGATTGGACAGATTTTAAGAAGTACGAGGGAAAGGCATAGAAAAGGAAAATTTAGAGAATGAGAGAAAGCTAGATGGAAATATCAAAGAAATTAGTAATAGAAAACAAAGAGATTGCAAAAGCATTGAACTTATATTTTGTGCCTTTCACTGCTGAAGACTTAGAAAACTTTCCAAAGATAGTTGAAAATCAAAAGGTGAAAAACAGGAAGGAACTTATTACAATCACTATCATGAAGGACAAGCGGCTGCAGCGACAATACAGGCATTGGTTAAGATCATCCAAAGTTCTGTTAAGTTAAATTCTGGAAAAAACTCAGTGAATTGGGAAATAGCAAATATGACACCATTTATTCAAGAACTGCAAGAAATAGAAAGCAGGAAACTAGTTAGGTAGTCTAATATCTGTTATAGAATATTACTAAAATTCATGAATAAGGAAGTTATAGCAGGATACTTTATAAAAAAAAATTGGGATCAGGTATACATGGCTTTGTGAAAAGAAAATCACATTGAACTAATCTATGAGAATTCTTTAAAGATGTAGTAAGCAAGGTAGATAAAGGGATACCTGCGGATGCACTTGGATTTCCAAAGGGTGATTGCTCAGGTGCTGCATCAGAGGTTGCTAAAAAGGTTGCTCAAGGTGTAGAGGTAATTTATTAGCATAGAATGGGAATGGAAGTGCCATGCTCAGGTTGGCAAGTGGTAAACAGTAGAGTGCTGCAGTATTGACCTCATATATTTACAACCAATGTCAATGACTTAGATGGAAAGTCCAAACGTATATAGTTAAATTTGCTGGTGATACCAAGATAAATAGGAAAGTAAGTTGTGAAGAGGAGGTAAAGACTATAAACGGATGTAGACAGGTGAATAGGCAAACATTTGGCTGATGGAATAGGAAAAATTAAACTTGTCCACTTTCAGAAGAAGAAAAACAAAAGCAGTATACTATTAAAAATGAGAGAGATGTTTAATTCAGTGGTAGAAAGGGATCCTGGTGTTCCACATATATAGGTACAGCATGTGATTAGGAAGGCAACTGGAGTGGAACATAAAAATAGTAAAGTTTTATTGTATCCCATATGCAGGGCCTAGGTGAGAGCACATGTGAAGTACTATGTACATTAAAGGACTTGAACATGTGAGAAACAGTCCAGAGAAGGTCCACACAACTCGGTCCTGGGTTGATCTTCTCTCACAAAGGAATGTTGAACAGGTTCAGATAATACCCACTGCAGAAGAATGAGAGGTGATCTCATTGAAACATTTAAAATCTAAGGGACTTGATCATATAGATACTGTGAGGATGTTTTCTTTTATTGGGAGACTAGAACTGGGAGTCAAAGTATAGCAAGTAGGGATCTCCCATTTAAGACAAAGATGAGGAGAATATTTTTCTCTCAGCCATTGTTTAGTCTGGGAAATTCCCTTCCCCTGAAATCAATGGAGGTTGTGCCATTGAACTTATTCCTTGGAGTGGATGGTGTATGGGGAAGAAGACAGGAAAATGGAGATAAGACCAAAATCAGATCTTACTGAATGGTGGAACAGCCTCAAAAGATTGAATGGCTGCTTCTGCTCCTAACTCTGTTCTTATGTTTCATTATACAGGAGCCATTTTCTCCATTTGACCCTCGTCCACTCCTCAATCACCCCTAAATCTTAATCCTCTTCCTGCAGAACCTTCCCTGGAAATGTGGCACCTACTCTTTTATCTTCTTTCTGCTCACTGTCCAAGATCCCAAATGCTTACTCCAACTAAGGGAATGATTTACTTGTACTTACTTCAGTTTAGTCTACTGTATTTGCTGCTCACATTATAGTCTCCTCTACATTGGGTCGGCCAAATGAGTTACCAGTGGCTTGTCATTTTAAGTTATCCACATTGCTCTCAAACTTCAATTTCTGTCCTCAACCTGTTACACTGTTTCACTGATGCTTAAAATTAGCCAGAGGAATAGCACATCATCTTTTAAATAAGCACTTTAGAGCCTTCTGGACTCAACAATGACTTCAGAAATTTCAAACCATAATCTGTCCCCTGTTTTGTTTCCCTTTATTTATAACTTGAGGGTTTTTCTCTTATTTTTGCTTTCAGTCAACAGCACACCTGCTTCCGTCACATCTTGTGTTTCCTTGTTTCTTTTCTTGCCTCATCACCATTGTCTTTGACCCTGTAAGATTAACTCTTCTGTCATTCAGGTTCTTCTGCCTTTCCCTGTATCACCTTAATGTGTCATTGTTTCACCCACCATTCATTCACAACATGTCTAACTTTTCCAAGTTCTGTTGAAAGACCATAAACTCGAAACATTAACTCCGTTTCTTTCTCCACAGATATTGCCAGACCCTGATAAGTATTTTGTCACGTTCTGCTTTCAAATTAAATTGGCTGATCTGTTTGGAGCAGATTATTCTCAGTTTATTGCTTAAAGGGACATATTTGATGCACTGTAACCAGGTTTTAAGGCTATGATTTCCTTCAATGTCAAGATTTTTAGATCTAATATTTGCTAAATAATATAAATGATGTTAGCATGTACATACATGGAGTGTTTTCCCAGCACCTTGTGTAAATAGCTTGACCATAATTTATGTGGTCACCTTTGTAAACTGAAACCTTTTTATTGTCTCTAGTGTTTAGGTTAGCTTAACTCTGGCCCCTAATAGATAACTGCAATTATTGCAGGTTGTTTACTGGAGAATACATAAGATACAGTTTCTCATTTCCAACTTCAGTTACTTGAAATTATATAAAAAATGATGTAAATTTATTTATATGTCACAAAAATGTTCACGATTTTGATTCTTTTGAGAATAATTAATAAAACAATGTAGTTGAGTTTTGCAGGATCAATGTCAACATTTAACAGGGCTTCAAATTGTTTCCTTGTAGCTTACAGGCAAGTATAAGTGGATATGAATGATTTTTTAAAATCATACACCGAATCCAGCTGTCCTCAGATTCTAATTTCACAACTTCCTGGAAGCCTGTTACTATATATGATCTAGGTTGGACAGAGCAGTATACACAATATACGTCATTGCTTTAACCTGTCACATAAACTTTAAAGCATTTCTATTAAGAGGTAGCCCTCCGACAGTAGACTGTTCTTTCTATATTTGCCACAAGTGTAAGTGAACACATATATGATAAACAGTGACAAAGAGAAATATCTGAACACACGTGAAAGTTAAAATTAATTAACTAAAATTAAGTTTCAAAATTTCATTTAGTACAGAATTTTAAAAAAATACCCGATGTACTAAATACTGAAAGTTATCAAAAGCATCTTGAGGTTTACCTTGCCAAAAAAAATCAAATATTAGAGATTTAATAGTGCATGTAAAATCATTTAAAGAAGAATTTGATGTTACAATGGGAGGACATTAGGATCTCTCTGAAAAGATGAATCAAGGTTCGTTAAATTGTTTCCTCATCCACTCATCTTGTAAACTTATTTTTATATGCATGGAATTACAATGTAAATAATAAAATAAAACAGAGTCATTTGGAAACTCAGAACTTGGGTAATGCTGAAAGAAGACATACTTTATCAAAAAATTTTTCATTTTGCAGTCATCAGGACAAGGGACCAGATTAAGGGGAAATCAACATTTATATGCCAATGAGAGCATAGTGTTGATCGGTTGGCAAATGGACTTTGATTGGCAGAGGTTTTGCTACGGAGAATGCACCAATTAATAACAGCTGACAGTTAATTGCAAGGCTTTGTTTAAATTTTAAACTAGGTTTACTTTGGTCAAAGCACTGTTCTGAGGAATGAGCCAGTGACTGGCTGTCACCTACTTTTTGGAGATAAAACAGATGCACTGAGTGGACATATTATTTCTATCTGTAAAGAACAGGGCCCTGTGTATTAGTATACACAGCTTCCAGTACACCCAAGTGTGCCACATTTGAGCAAATTCATCTTTAAAATGGAATGGTCAATTTTTCTTCAACCTTTTCTTAACGTTCTAGTTGAGATGACTACTTCAATTGAGAGATCTGGTACTGTCTACCAAAAATCTACTGTAACTGATCAGCATACATGTGTTAGAATATTTGCCTTATCAGTAACTTCAAAAATAATATTTAAGCTGTGCAAATGTGATACTGAAATAGGGTGGGATAACGGCTACCCTGGTCAGATTATATCTCATGGTATAACATGCAAGTTCATTAATGGCCCTGAGGCCATCACTTTTGACCTTGAAAATTGTCCAGTCTATCTCAGATTACTACCCTGGAAGGGTAAGCTTTCTCAAAGGTTTCAGCAACAGGTGAAGTTACTTGTTTCATGCTACTATGACGCAGGACCAACATGAGTAGTATTCATTGCTAACAGAATGCCACTGTCAAACGATAGAAGATGTCTAACATATAAATTAATAAAGTGATATTTGAATTTCAGTGCTGGTCTGTTGCTAGGTATGTAGGCTACACGTCCCAAAGGATCGAATCAAATGGAATATTCCTTTGCCTATTTGCAACAAGCAAGGTCCTGACTGTACTCAAACAACCTGTGCTTGCAATATTCCCAACACACTATCCAATATGAGATGTGCTGGCACAATTGGACAGCATTTGCTAGATAACCCCCAAGTGTATGAAGAATTATGTTGGCAACTAATTTAGGATTGTCATTTGGGCTCACAGTGTTGTGCACTTTCATAAATGCACTTGCACAAGTTGTAATACTGACATGAGACTGAAAGCATTGACAAAATATGTTTTGCAATGTTCAAATAAAATAGTAAGAGTTAACCACATGGTATTTGCAAGATTAAGGTTATAATGGGCAATTACCAAAGTCACAAGAATTTTCATCCCACCAAAGAAACTTCGTTCTGATAGTTTGGTTATGATGAGATTTTGGTATCCAGTTTAGAACTCAGCTTTTTTACCTGCACTACGTGATAAGATAAACACCCCAGAACCACTTTCCACAGTGAAAACCCAAACCATCAGTTTACCACCTCCATATTCCCTATATTTGTGGAGTGATTATATTTTTAACACTTACAGGTGATACTGGGGACTGAAGTAAGATGGGATGAAACAGCTGATACGATAGCTTAATTAATAAAAAGAATAGATTCCTACCTGATGGGTGGAAAATCACTTGATTTCCAGGATGAGGGCCTGCATCAACTGATAGCATTATTGCCACTTTCCGCACATCCCAAAGCTTTAGTATGCCATATGAGTCACAGGAAACAACTGTATCACCCTATTGAGCAAACATAAGGGAAGATTATTTTTGTACAGGATGAAGCTTCAGATTTATGTGTTGCATTTTAGAGTAATCTTAGAAAGGTAGATTACATGAGACGAGAACACAATTTTCATGATTCCCGATATCCAAAGACTAAGTCGAACTAAATCAAATTCAGAATTGATAAATATTGTAAAAAAAAAAATAAGACGAGGGAAGCGATTGATATGTAAGTTGAACTTCTCATTTGGTATTGCCAGTTTTGCGTGATAGGACTACTCAACAATAATTAAATAGCAATTAACTTAAATAGAATTACATAGACTGGACAGGCCAGCAACTGGCCATTCAGCTCAACTAATGTATAACGATATTAATGATCCTCGCTACTTGCTCTTCATCTAATTTTTTCTACTCTTTTATATTCCTTTCTGTCATGTACTTATCTAGCTTCTCCTTAACACCATCTATTTCAATGATACTATATTGTAGTAATTTCCATAGTCTAACCAATCTCTAGGTAAAGGGGCTCCTCCCCAATTGCTTTTTAAATTTATTTATGACTATCATATATTTAAGAGCCTTGGCATTGGGATCCCCTACAGATGGAAATACCTTGTCTATTATCTACCATATCAAATGTATTAGAATTAAAAAAAAACTTATATTTTGTGAGCCTTCTAAAGAAAATATTCATCCAAGTGACAGTTTTTTGTCCAAATAATTTGTCAATATATTTTGGAAATGGAATACACTCTTTGCTGCTAATTATAACATGGGCTACATGACAGTTGTTCCTGCCTCTAAATTACCTGGTAAAAGTTATTCAAACCCAAAGCTCCATAGAAGCATTCAATGCCAATATTCCTTCTGGTTATTTTTTCTGCTGCAAGGACCTCCGAGATCTGTGCATGGCGATAGCTTCTAAAAGTGGACGCTGATCAGTGTGTGCTGAACATCCCAGTGGCTGTGCAGCCAAACAGATCAATTGGTGACAGTGATTTAACGAAGATGTTCCAGGCAATTGTGAGAGTGGTGGAGCACGAGCTTTGGTGGATGTGGAGACAGTTGCAGAAATAGAGTTACTGTGAGGTTTCGGTGGTTATGCTGGTGGAGATCCTGGCATCCTACTGAAAATATTGTGCATTCCTCCAGCCAGCTGGTTTTCTAATTTCTAATAATTTCTAATTACATTTACTTACATTGCTCTCATATTCATCTATTACCTATTTCTGCCTCCATCTATCCAATCTAAGTCTTGAATGGTAATATCAGGCTGGATTTTACAGAGATAGAGGTCTCTCCCAAACAGAGATAAAAGGTACTGCAGATGCTGGAGAATCCGAGATAACAAGGTGTGGGGCTGGATGAACACAGCAGGCCAAGCAGCATCATAGGAGCAGGAAAGCTTGACGTTTCAGGCCTAGACCCTTCATCAGAAATCAAACAAACATCAGAAATCTCTCCCAAACAACTGCCTGACGGCTGTTAACTGGATCAGAGTGAGTTTTCAACTCCTTTGAAGAACAGTCACAGTTAACATGTAGGCAAATGTGATCAATTTGCACGAATCAAAATCCCACAAAAATTGAAATCAGAAAATTGAGAGAAGAGCCTGTTTTTAGTGGAAGGTGAATATTGTCCAGAGTACTAGAAGAGTGCCCAAAGTGCATAACTTGAACTTTTAGGAGATTCATCTGGAAGATGGCACTGCTGACAATGCAGCAATCCCACTGTACGGCACTGAAGTATTATCTGGGATTTTTAAAAATTCATTTATGGGATGTGGGTGTCACTGGCTAGACCAGCATTTATTGCCCATGCCTAATTACCCAGAGACCAATGAAGAGTCAACCACATGGCTATAGACTTGGAGGCAGATGTAGGCCAGACCAGATAAGATGGTGGATTCCTTTCCTGAATTTATGAACCAGATGGATTTTTCCAACAATCGACAATTGAACACTTACTTCCAGGCTTTTTTTAAACTGAATTCAAATTTCAACATCTACCATGATGGAATTTGAATCCAGATCCACGTATTACATGGGTTTCTTGGTTCATGGTCTGGTGATACTCATCAGTTGAACTGTGTGAACTTCATTTCTGACAGCTGTATCACAAAGATAAGAATAATGTGGTTCAAAATAGAGGAATTTTTAAAAAATATCATTAAACCATAACCATAAGATATAAGAACAGAATTAAGCCATCCGGCCAATCAAGTCTGCTCCGCCATTTGATCATGGTTGATATGTTTCTCAACCCCGTTCTCCTGGCTTCTCTATGTAACTTTTAATCCCCTCACCAATTAAGAATCTATCTATATCTGTCTCAAAGACACTTAATGAATAGGCCTTCATAGCCTTCTGTGGCAATGAGTTTCACAGATTCACCATAATCTGGCTGAAGGAATTCCTCCTCCTCTCAGTTCTAAAGGGTTGTGCCTTCACTCTGAGCCTGTGCTCTCAGGTCCTAGTCTCTCCTATTAGTGGAAACATCTTCTTCACGTCCATTCTGTCCCCTTTCAGTATTCTACAAATTTCAATGAAATAATGGAATAATAGAGATTAATAAAATATGGGTATTGCTGGCTAAGGCAGCGTCCATTGCCATCCCTAATTGCCCTCAAGATAATAGGCTGTCCTTTTCTCAAACCATTGAAGTCAGTGGAGAGTAAGTGCATCTATACTGCTGTTAAGAAAACGGTCTCAGAGTTTTAACCCAGCGACAATGAAGGAATGGTGATATAGTTCCAGGTCAGGATGGTGTTTTGCTTAGAGGGGTGGTGATGTTCCAATACTTCTGCTGCCCTTGTCCTCCTAAATGGTAGAGATTGTGGGTTTGGAAGGTGCTGCCAAAGGAGCCTTGGTGAGTCACTGATGTGTGTCTTACAGATGGTAAACATATTGCCACAGTTGTTACTGTGATGAAGGCAGTGGATGGTAATGCTGACGGAAGGTGTGCCAATCAAGTGAACTGTTTTGTCCTGGATTGTGTTGAGCTTCTTTAGTGTTGTTGGAGTTGCACCCATCCAGGCAATTAGAGAGAATTCCACCACATTCCATAGTTGTGCCTTCTGAACAGGCATTGAAGAAACAACAGGTGAATTACTCACAACAGAACTGTGAAGTTCAGAAACTCTGGAGGAACTAAGATAGATTGTCTACTTGATACTTCTGACTGAAGATGCCTGTAAATGCTTCAGCCTTGTATTTTGCATTGATGGACTTGTCTCCCCTACTGTTGAGAACAGTGGTACTTATGGACCACCTTCTCTTCCTCTAGTGAGTTGTTTAATTGTCTACCACCACTCATGACTGAATATGGCAGGACTGCAGAGGATGGAGTTGATTCTTTGTTGTGGGATTGCTAGGTTCTGTTTGTTGCATGCTGTTTATGCTGCTTGGCACATTAATCATCCGGGATAGTTGCTTCACTAGAGCGACACCTCATTTTTAGGTATGGCTGGTACGATGCCTG
>JAHRHZ010000145.1:3841628-3869381 GCA_024137785.1 Ginglymostoma cirratum | reverse complement strand
TTCCACATCAGGCAGAGGTTCACCTGCACATCTGCCAATGTGGTATACTGCATCCGCTGTACCCGTTGTGGCTTCCTCTACATCGGGGAAACCAAGCGGAGGCTTGGGGACCGCTTTGCAGAACACCTGCGCTCAGTTCGCAACAAACAACTGCACCTCCCAGTCGCGAACCATTTCAACTCCCCCTCCCATTCCTCAGATGACATGTCCATCCTTGGCCTCCTACAATGCCACAGTGATGCCACCCGAAGGCTGCAGGAACAGCAAATCATATTCAGCCTGGGAACCCTGCAGCCCAATGGCATCAATGTGGATTTCACAAGCTTCAAAATCTCCCCTCCCCCAACCGCATCCCAAAACCAGCCCAGCTCATCTCCACCACCCGAACCTGTTTTTCCTCTCACCTCAAGCCACACCCCCATCTCCTATCTACTAACATCCCGCCCCCTTGACCTGTCCGTCCTCCCTGGACTGACCTATCTCCTCCCTACCCCCCTACCTACACTCACCTTTACTGGCTCCATCCCCGCCTCTTCGACTTGTCTGCCTCCTCTCCACCTATCCTCTCCTCTATCCATCCTCTATCCGCCTCCCCCTCTCTCCCTATTTATTTCAGAACCCTCTTCCCCTCCCCCATTTCTGATGAAGGGTTTAGGCCCGAACCGTCAAGTTTTCCTGCTCCTATGATGCTGCTTGACCTGCTGTGTTCATCCAGCCCCATGCTTGTTATCTAGCATGGTAGTAGTGTATCCTCAATGTGAAAGTGGAGGACTGTGCTGTGGTCACTGATAATGTCATGGGCAGATGCATCTGCAACGGATGTATTGGTGAGGATGTTGTCAAGTGTGTTGTTCTCTCTTGTTGGTTTCCTCAGCATCCATTGTCATTCCTAATTGCCCTTAAGATAATAGGCTGTCCTTTTCTCAGACTGCAGACTGAGCCCAGTGGCTATGTCCTTTAGAACTTAGTCAGTAGCGGTGCAAACAGGACACTCTTGGTGATGGACATTGAAGGCCCTCACCCAGGATACATTCTACTCTCTTGCCACCCTGAATTCTTCCTTCAAATAATGCTCAATGTGGAGGAGTACTGATGCACCAGCTGAGATAGGGTGTTAAATTTTATAAGAAGGAAATCCCCTTGCCCACATATGACATGATGTCATGAGACTTCAAAGGGACATAGTCAATGTTGAGTACTCCCTGGGCACTCCACTATGCTACCACTTCCACTGAGTCCTGCTGGTGGGACAAGATAGAACCAGGGATGGCAGTGGGTTGTATTGCACCTTGTGTTTAAAAGATATGGGTCCATGAGATTGACTCTGTCAGATTACTGCTCATGTACTCTGGGGAACAGCTATCCAAATTTCGATTGAATGTTAGTAAGGGGGGATTTGAAAGATTGACAGGGCTGGATTTCAAATTATCTAAGTGTTCAATTAGAAGAATGGACTTTTAATTCACAGGTTCAAAAGAGAGAGTTCCCCATTTAATCAGGATGACAGCCTTAAATTTTCTAATCCAATTAAGCATTCATTTTAAACACTTTAATTTTATAAATTTAATACAAAATCTTTCCTCTCAAAATCCAAATACATTGTACCTGTTAGATTCCCCTGCACCTTACTATTTTGCTACCTCTAGGTCTTCCTTGGTGTCCTCAGGAATTAAAAAATATTTGAGGACACAATAATGAACAACCCAGGAGAAAAAACAAATGGAAGTGGGAAGTGGGGTGTTAAATTGTACTTGTGAAAATGTTTTTTAATGATGAAACCATTAGACAGGGGAAAATGTCCATTTGACTGACAATAAAGATCATCCAATTGGGGCAATTCACTTTGTGATTGATGTGGAAGGCCATGAGCATGTGTATTTTAGGCATCCAATGGCAAATGTGTGGAGGGACAACAATTAGGAGGCAGGAAATAGAAACATCAAAACATAGAAAATAGAAACAGGTGTAGACCATTTGGCCCTTAAATCCTCTCTACCATTTAACATGACCATGACTGATCATCCAACTCAGTACTCCGATACCCTTTGATCCCTTTAGCCCTGAGAACTATATCCATCTCCGTCTTGAAAACTTTCAATGTATGGGCCTCAACTGCTTTCTGTGGCAGAGAATTCTAGACTCACCACACACTGGGTGGAGGAATGTTCTCATCTCAGTCCTAACTAGTCTTCCCCATATCCTTAGTCTGTGACCCCAGGGAACTTCCCACCTATCGGAAATGTTCCTCCCTTTACTTACCCTGACTAAACCTGTTAGAATTTTACAGGTTTCTATGAGATCCCCTTTCATTCTTCTAAACTCCAGTGAATATAGCTACAATCAATCCAGTGTCTCTTCATGAGTCAGTCAGGAATCAGTTTGGTAAACCTTCTTTGTACCACCTCCATAGATAGAACATCCTTCCTCAGATAAAGGAACTAAAACTGCACACAGTATCTATATGACCAGCAAGACCATATACAATTGCACCAAGACATCCCTGCTCCTGTACCCAAATCCTCTCGAAAGCCAACATACCCTTTGCCTTCTTCACCACCTGTTGTACCTGCATGCAAGCTTTCAGCTGTATGAGGCCACCCAGGTCTTGTTGTCCTTTGTCTTTTCCCAAAATATCATCATTCAGATAATAACCTGCCATCCTGTTTTTGTTAACAAAGTTGATAATGTCATAGTTGTCCACATTACACCTCATCTATTATGCATTTGCCCTCAGTTTATCCGAATCACACTAAATCATCTCTGCAACCTCCATGCATGGTTATGTTATCATGTGATGCTGTGTGAAACGTAGTTGGTCAAAGTGAAGGGCAGCAGAAAGTGGGGTCAATCCAGCCATATTTGGATGACAGACATTGCAGAGGAGTTACCAAGGAGCTACAGTGAACATGTGTGAATTGTGTAAGACATACAAGCATGACAGAAAATCTCCTGGCAGGAGTAGCTAGAAGAATTATTCCTTTACATTCATTTGGATGAATGTTAGTAGGATCTTGTAAAATTCTCTTGAGCCCTTTTTCCTAATTCCCACTGGTTGGCAAACAATAAACCTGCTATCTTTGCTAGATTTGAATATCTGCTTTTGATACACGTCTGAAAAATATGAATAAGATCCTCAGTTACCTCCTCTTTCCTTCAGCCTGCATTTATCTCTTCTGGGTTCCTTATATTCAATTAACCACTTGAATTCCTTCGTTACAAATGGTTTACACAATCTTTAACTTGATTGGATCAAGAATTTGTATATCTTTAACAATGAAGATAGATGCTAAGATTTCATTAAACATGTCTTGATCTTTAAGATTGTTTACTCATCCTTATCCCTTACAAGGCTTATCTCTGTTTTATTCTCCATCAAGCCTGTGGAGAGAAATTCTTTGATTATCCTACAGCTATCGAAAATCTTGCAGGTATCTGTAGGTTGTCCCTGCAGCAACATACCTCTGCCCTCATCAAGCAACACCACAGCCCCCACCTGACTGCAGGGGTCTGTCTGATCAGCTCTGGTGATCTGCAGCCTTGGCTTGAGTCTGGTATCCAGCTCCTGACTGGGTGAGCTAGAACTGCACCCAGCAAGTCCTGAGGTAGGTTCCCCAAGGATGGACATCCTGTTAGCAGCTTATTTAACTAATTTAACTATTAAAGAATCGTGCCATTCATTGGGTCCACACTGTTCCAGTACAGACCCACCACAGAATGTATTCTGGTCATATACATACCATCATATGATGAAGGACCTTAGGTTTATTATGCCCTCCAAGAAAACCATTGTAATGTGTCAATAACATAAAAGAATACAAAAGCAATTGAAAATCTAGCACAATCATGCAAAATTGTTCCAAAGATACATTAATGACATTACCGTTACTACATTTCAATACAATGATTACACAAATCCTTTGCAAACATTCCTTCATAGAAAGCACAATACTATCAGCTTATCTAATAAGAAAGTGTCCTTTAAAAAAAACCTTTGATATTGTTGAGATATGTACTTTACAGTACATTAAAGAAAATACAAAATTATTCACATCACATTCATTTTGCTTTACGTGGTTATTTCCAGTGTTATTTCTGTATGTATGAGAGAAAAGGGGATAATCGAGCAGACTGTAAAGTGGTAATACTGCAAGTGGTAAAAATCATACAGTATAGAAGGGGGCTACCTGGTCCAATATTTCTGAGCTTTCTCTTTGAATTCAAATCCAATTCATCACACTGCCCTGCCACAGATTGACAATTTCTTCCCTTCAGTTGTTTATCAAATTCCACTTTAAAAGTTACAATTGAATTTGCTTCCGTCACTCAAGCAATACATTCTAGATCATCATAACTTGCTGCTGATAAGAATTTTCCCAATTCCTCACCTCTTGATCCATTTCCAATAGTATGGTTTATTAGCAAGGAAATATCAGCAATCTAGACAACAGTTCAGATGGATTCATCAAATAATATGTTATCACAACACTGGATAAATAAAGTTAGCCAAAATTCATCTCGAAAAAAGTATTTTGATTGTTTCTGTTACTTCAATGGGGCACACATATTGTAAAAATGCCTCAGATGTAGCCTCCTAACAGATAAAAAAGCAAGAAACTCCAATGCAAGAAACAATAGGTCCATCAGCTATTGAACAAGCAGAACTGAAAATTAATGAAATAGAGTTAAGGTTTCAAGTGCAGTATAACACTTAGTTAGAACTCTGAAGTCATATTGGACTTGAAACATTACTTTGTTTCTCTCTCCACAGACGCTGCCAAACCTGCTGAATTTCTCCAGCATTTTCTGTGTTTGTTTCCAAGTTCCAGCATCTACAGTATTTTGCTTTGATTAGAATTAGAATGCACAGCAAAGAATCAGGCTACTCAGCTGAACTTATTTTTATTCAAAAATACACTTTATTCATAAAAAAATCTCTTTGTACACATATATATTGTCACAAATGCAGTTTGGTTCTATACAGTATCATGTCAAGTAAACAAACAAACTTTTGAGTTTGACTGTATCCCAACAAACCTAAGACATTTCTTACACATACAATATCATATTTACATACATTGAGGCACTAGGAGGGTCTGATAACTAAACGAACCTCCAGTTATGACCTCAGACAGTGGTCTTTCCTCACTGTGCCTTGGCGGCAACTGCCCCAAGCTTGAATGCATCCCTCAGCACACAGTCCTGAACCTTTGAATGTGCCAGTCTGCAACAGTCGGTTGAGGTCAATTCCTTGTTCTGGAAGACCAACAAGTTTCAGGCAAACCAAATAGCGTCTTTCACCGAGTTGATGGTCCTCCAGGCACAGTTGATGTTTATATCGGACTGTGTCCCAGGGAACAGCACAGTTCTCCCTGTATATTGAGTACAACACAGAGTCCCGCATCACGGAGCTGCTTGGGATGAACCTCGGCAAAAACTACTGCATCTTTCTCTAGACTTCCTTTGATAAGGCACATTGCAGCAGGAGGCTGTCTCCATGCCCCTGGAGCTGCTTCAAGGGCAGCGTGTGTTGGCACAGACATCCAGGCGTACATGAAGGATCTCACAGGTGGTGCCCTTCTCACCACCAGCCAAGTGATGTCTTGGTGCTTGTTAGAAAGTTCTGGTGATGAGGCATTCTGCCAAATGACTCTGATAGTCTGCTCAGGGAACCATGTGACAGGATCCACCCTCTCCTTTTCCCTCAGGGTCTCAAGGATGCTATGTGCTGACCACTTCCTAATGGACTTGCGGTCAATGGACTTTCTTTACAAATTTCTCTATGAAGGACAGGTGATACAGAATGGTTTAATTATTTGGAGCGTACTGCGGCAACGAGGCCTGTCACATCCTTTGCAACACTGGGGACAGGCAGAACCTCAGTACATAGTGACTCTTGGTGTTTGCATACCGAAGGCCTACGCACAGCTTGATGGAGCCATACACAAAGGGCAACGTTGAGTGCGTTTTCCCTTCCTTTATCCAGAGTTTTGTGCATGGAGTCCTGCCGACACAATCCATCTCCAGATGAAGTGGAAGATGGTTCAGGTGACTAAAACAGCACAGTTTTGGGGGGATTGGCAAGACATACACCACGTACAACAACAGAGTGTCTCACACCTGATGACTAGGTTTTTACCCACAATGGAGAGGGTGTGGTGCTCCCATAAGGGCAGTTTCTGCTTCACTTTGACACTGTGTTCCTCCCAGGATTGCGTGCACATCCTGGCTCCTCTGAACCATATTCCCAGCACCTTCAGGTATTCTGTCCTGACGGTGAAGGGGATAGAGGATCGTTTGGCCCAGTTCCCAAAGAACATAGCATTGTTCTTGCCTCAGTTTACCTTGGCTCCCAAGGCCAGCTTGAACTGGTCGCAGATGCTCATGAGTCTGCACACTGACAGCGTATCTGAGCAGAAAATGTCATCGATATACAGGGAGACTTTGATCTGCAGACCTCTGCTGACTGGAATAGTCACCCCTCTCAGACTCGCATCCTTCATGATAGTCTCAGCAGAAGGTTCTACGGCACACAAACAAGGCAGGAGAGAGTGGGCAGCCCTGCCTGACTCCAGATCTGATTGGGAAGCATTCTGATTCCTACCTATTGATTGAGACAGCGCTAACAACTTGCTTCAGAGCATTTGGATTCAATTGCCACATGTAGGTGTGAAATATCCTGTCAAAGGCCTTTGGATGGTCCAGGCTGATGAGGCAAGCATTCAAACCCCATCCTACATGTAAGCGATCGTATCCCTGAGGAGTGCTGGGATTTTTAGCATTTTTACCAAGACAGAGATGTTTACCATCATAGCAAACATCTTCACTCTATTTTCTATTTTATGGCAAGGGTAGAAGATCACTGGTGAAAGGAGGTAGAAGTTTCCAGACTGTGGGGTTATATCAATCAGGAAAGGCAAAATCAGCTGAAGCTCCTTTTGGTGACGGATTTGATAGGGTTGACAAAGAGAGATGTTTCCACGTGAAAACTAGAAATCATAAATAAATATATGTTCCCAATAAATGTGGCACTTACAACTACAAGGTGCGTTTAGTGCAAAAAGCATAAGTTGATAAGAGGGTGCTAAATCACCACATGAAGGAAAAAGAGCTAGAAAGATGTGCAGGTGCGATGAGATGAAGAGGAATGAGAGAAGGCTCATGTGCAGCATAAACACTAGCAGGGATCAGGTAAGAGATACTGATTCAACTTCTGGTTTTTGGTAGAAATGCTACACGATCTATTAAGACCCTGCTAAATTGTCCTTTGAAGCTGATAATAGAATAAAGGTGGTTGGGATTTCCCCTATACGTGACAAGTATGGTATGTCTAGCAAACAAACCATGTCTTTATGCAATCTTGGCCTATTAAACTGTTCTAATATTTTACCCTGCATTTTCCTACTACCTAAGTGAACTGCCATTGGAACTTTGTGAGCTATTCATAAAAGTTTATTACGATACCCAGATGAAAACACCACTTGATGAATTACTGGCAATTCCTCCTCGGCTTGGACTTGTGGTGGTTTCCATTACCCCTTGAGAACGTTGTCTTTTAAATAATAACATTCAGCTATTGGTTCTGATTCAGATTCTGAGTAGGCTGTTTGATACAGTTCTCTCAACTCAGGATCTGTCTTACATTTCTACTCAAGAATATGGGCTAGACATGTCAGGCTCATTCTCTTTACCTTCCACATTTTACTTAAATTTTTGCAAATTGTGTTAGATAACCTAATTTCCATGTCACTTCCCTTTTGTATGGATTCTTCTTCACACTGCCTAATTCTATAACCCTAAAATCTAGTCGCAACATAGCCAGTAAACAATCCAAGATCTTCATCTTACAGCATCTCAGTTTCTTTTACATCCATTAGTAGTGAGGTTCAGTGAAGCTAATGATTTTGAACAAGGCCCTCATCCCCCAAGATAAAATCAATTTCTTCCATTGGGATTTGGTGCCTGGTAAAATCTTTACTGAGAATTCTGTACACATTCCTGTGTGATGATATTATATGGCTTTCAGAGGTGTATTTTGTCCCAGTGTTCTTTTTAAGAGAGGTTCTGAGCTAGAGGTGGTGAGCTGTCTATTCAAATTTAATGCACTAAACAGTTCAGGAGGCCTTAGGAGTTTTCTTTTAAAAGTTGGAACAAGAGCAGCAGCATGAATGGATGGAGTCAGGTTTCTACTCAACAAGGGTTTTACTTTAGTTTTCAGTAGTTGTTGGGGTTTAGAAGCTGCCATACATCTCTCCCTGCTATGGCAAAAAGCTCGCGTTCTCTCTTTCTACCAAAACTTCCCCTAATGTTCTTTCATTGTGGGCAAGAGAATCATTGTGTTGAGACAATCCATTTTACTGAATTTGCCTTTGCCAAGTGTGTGTTTATGGGATGTTACTATTTTGGAACAGTTGCTGTTTAGTCTAAATAATCAATTATTCTGTTAAATTTTCCATTAGATTTGAAGTTATACCAATTACTTTTTCCTTTGTTCATGCTTTATCTGTAGGTTAAGAATAAATTGTGCTTTGCTCAATGCCAAAAAGTATAACCAATCCAATTGCATCTGGAACACTGCACCTTACACTTACCTTTAAATAAGATAAAAATGAGGGTCTAGGTTATCTCCTTGATATATTTGAAGGGGTTTTGGTCTGATCCATAACATCTGCATTTGAAATAGGTCACCGATTTTATTTCTGGCAGTGAGATTTATTACTATCTTGTGCCAAAGCATCTTACACAAGCTGGTGCTTCTGCTACTGGTTTCCTCCTGTCAAATTTCTGCAGATTCTTTGGATGCTTTTCTTCAGCTGGTATCTCTCCCTGAGATATCGAAAACAAATCGCAAGCTAAACTGATTTTATTTTGACTTCAGGAAAAAAAAGTGCATTGCTCAACCTAGTTTCCTACAGTCTTGCAGAGTTCTTATGAGAAAGTTAAACATTCCTGCCCCCACTCTCCGCCACATACACACACACTGACCTTCTGACTGACTTTCTTCTGATTTGTTCTGTGTCTCTTGTCTGTTAGTGAATCAACTTCCCTGCATATGGCTGCCAGTGCCATCAAAAACGGATGTTATTTGATTTCCCCTGAATATCCAGGTACAAAGAAGTACCACAATTTAAGTTACACTCCATATTTCTGAAGAGGACAGGATTGGATATCCCAACAAGAAATGCAGAATTTTGCTTAGGTAGAAAAAAAGCAGGAGTGGAAGCAGCAATCCTACATTGGTAGTGGGTCCTAGAAGATTCGGGCCTCTGTCCCAATTGAAAGATGGCACCTCTGACAGCGTAGCATTCCTTCAGTACTGGACTGGAATGACAGTCTGAACTTTGCACTTATGTTTTTAGAGCATAGTTTAAATTCAGAGGTCAAAGTGCAGCCCACTAACCTGCAGTGACAACAGATGAAAAGGAACAAAAGCAGTTGGAAAGAAAAGATCTATGTACTAGAAACAGGTTGATTATGTTACATGAAACATTCAGACAGAAGAAAAGCATAATGACCTGAACAGTCTTACACGGCTGGATGTCAGTCCAGAACTTGTAACCACTAAAGCTCTCAAGATTTGACCCCTCTGTACATTTACCATACAGTATATTTTTAGTTCTAAATATGAAAATGGATAAAATACTAAAGTGAAATATGATGCATTTGAAAGACAGTTACTATTGAGAATATCAGACTCTGTAACTTTGTTTTAAACTGCAGTAGATTGTATCGACTGTTGAGATGTTTCTAAGTTGCTGTGTGCTGAATAGATGATAGCAAAACTTTCACACTTGTATGAGGATCCTAATTTACTAAATAGAATACTACAGAGATCCAATAACCAAATCAATTATGTGAAACAGCAAATATGATAAATCTCAGTCATTATGAGCTGCTCATGCAAATGCTCCTGAGGGGCTGTAAGATTCTAAAAGTAATTGCAATGTGAGGCATCATTTTAAAATCTTTACCCTATAGCTGTGAACAACAGGGTCCATGAATTAATGCATCTCCTATGAATATTAAGGGAAGCTATTGTGGAAAGCAGCCGTGTTGCTAAATTCTTACTGAAATAAATAATTAGTAACTCAGAGTTACCAAGGAAGATAATTTCTCTTTACATCATAATATTTCCTTTTTTCAGTGGGAGTTGACAAACTACAAGTGCAATTGGTGGACAGAATGGAATAGAGAAAAAGCAGTCCATTCAGTCCAAATGGCTTACGCCAGTGTTTATCTTCCACTTGAGCCATTTCCCAGCCCCTTCATCTAACCCAGTCAGAATAACTTTGTTCCTTTCTCCTTGAACCTTCTATCTAGTATTCCCTTAAATAACTATTTGCCATAATTAATCTACTTGGTAGTTAGCTTCGCATGGTCACCATTCTATGCGTAAAGAAATTTTTCCTGAACTCTTTACTGGTTTTGTTAGTGGCTAACTTGTACTTATGGTCTTTAATATTGGCGAACCCACCGGTGGAAGCATCTTCCATATACCCACAGTATGAAATTCCTTCATAATTTAAATAATTCTATTATGGCATTCTATTATGATTATACATTTCAGGTGCGCTCTCCAATTCAGAAACTATTGCTTAATGGAAGAGAAAATAGCAGTGGAGGGGTAATATGAGTTTTTTTCCACTCCTTGAAATCCAGCCCATTTATTGTATTACCCTGTTTACACATTTTGTCACATCTTTAAAGAATTCAGTAAAATTGGTGAATATTAAACTTTCTTTTCAAAATCACATGAGGTGGAAAGCTTGGGTCAGCTTAGGGGAAGTGACAAGTGAGGTGGAAGATAGTGGGTTTGGAGAGCAAGCAGATAAAAAGGGAGTGGATTGTCTTCCACAGAGAAGAAGGTGTGGAGCTGGACGAACACAGCAGGCCAAGCAGCATCAGAGGAGCAGGAAAGCTGACGTTTCGGGCCTAGACTCTTCTTCAGAAATGGGGAAGGGGAAGGGGGTTCTGAAATAAATAGGGAGAGAGGGGGAGGAGGATAGAAGATAGATAGAGGAGCAGATACGTGGAGAGGAGAGAGACAGGTCAAAGAGGCAGGGATGAAGCCAGTAAAGGTGAGGTAGGTGGAGATGTCCATTGTCTCCGCCTGCTCCTGCCCCACCGAACTTATCTCCACCTATCTTGACTCAATTTTCTCCCCCTTGGTCCAGGAACTCCCTACTTACATCCATGACACCACCCACGCCCTCCACCTCCTCCAAAACTTCCAATTCCCTGGTCCCCAACACATGATCTTGACCATGGATGTCCAGTCCCTAAACACCTACATTCCCCAAGCAGATGGCCTAAAGGCCCTCCGCTTCTTCCTATCCCGCGGGTCCAACCAGTCTCCCTCCACCAACACCCTCATCCACTTAGCTGAACTCGTCCTCACCCGCAACAAATTCTCTTTCAATTCCTCCCACTTCCTACATACAAAGGGGGTGGCCATGGGTACCCGTATGGGCCCAAACTATGCCTGCCTCTTTGTAGGTTACGTGGAACAATCCCTCTTCCGTACCTACACTGGCCCTAAACCCCACCTCTTCCTCCACTACATTGATGACTGTATCAGCACCACCTTGTGCTCCCACAAGGAGCTCGAACAGTTCATCCAATTCACCAACACCTTCCACCCCAACCTTAAATTCACCTGGACCATCTCTGATACCTCTCTCTCCTTTCTGGACCTCTCTGTTTCCATCTCTGGCAAGCACCTGGAAACCGATATCCATTTCAAGCCCACCGACTCCCACTGCTACCTAGAATACACCTCCTCCCACCCACCTTCCTGCAAAAATGCCATCCCCTATTCCCAATTTCTTTACCTCTGCCGCATCTGCTCCCAGGATGAGGCATTCCACTCCCAAACATCTCAGATGTCCTCGTTTTTCAAGGACCGCAACTTCCCCCCCGCAGTGGTCGAGAACGCCCTCTATCGTGTCGCCCGCATTTCCCGCATCTCATCCCTCACACCCCCTCCCCGCAATAACAACCAAAACAGAATCCCCGTCGTCTTCACGTACCACCCCACCAACCTCCGGATCCAACACATCATCCTCCGACTCTTCCGCCATCTGCAATCCGACCCCACCACCAAAGACATTTTCCCTCCCTACCCTTGTCTGCTTTCCGGAGGGACCACTCTCTCCAGGACTCCCTTGTCCGCTCCACACTCCCCTCCAGCCCCACCACACCACTTTTCCTTGCAACCGCAGGAAGTGCTACACCTGCCCCTACACCTCCCCCCTCACCACCCCCACCCCCATCCCAGGTCCCAAGAAGACTTTCCACATCAAGCAGATGTTCACCTGCATGGCTGCTAATGTGGTATACTGTATCCACTGTTCCTGTTGTGGCCTCCTCTACATTTACTATACAGTATATTCTTAGTTCTAAATATGAAAATGGATAAAATACTAAAGTGAAATATGATGCATTTGAAAGACAGTTACTATTGAGAATATCAGACTCTGTAACTTTATTTTAAACTGCAGTAGATTGTATCGACTGTTGAGATGTTTCTCAGTTGCTGTGTGCTGAATAGATGATAGCAAAACTTTCACACTTGTATGAGGATCCTAATTTACTAAATAGAATACTACATCGGGGAAACCAAGCGGAGGCTTGGGGACCACCTTGCGGAACACCTACGCTCAGTTCACTCTAAACAACTGCACCTCCCAGTCGTGAACCATTTCAACTCCCCCTTCCATTCCTCAGACGACATGTCCATCCTGGGCCTCCTGCAGTGCCACAACAATGCCACCCGAAGGTTGCAGGAACAGCACCTCATATTCCCCTTGGGAACCCTGCAGCCCAATGGTATCAATGTGGACTTCACGAACTTCAAAATCACCCGTCCCCCTACCGCATCCCAAAACCAGCCCAGCTCGTCCCCGCCTCCCTAACCTGTCCTTCCTCTCACCTATCCCCTCCTCCCACCCCATGCTCCACTCCAATCTCCTACCTACTAGCCTCATCCCACCCCCTTGACCTGTCCGTCCTCCCTGGACTGACCTATCCCCTCCCTAACTCCCCACCTACACTGTCCTTTACTGGCTCCATCCCTGCCTCTTTGACCTCTCTGTCTCCTCTCCACCTATCTTCTCCTCTATCTATCTTCTATCCGCCTCTCCCTCTCTCCCTATTTATTTCAGAACCCCCTTCCCCTCCCCCATTTCTGAAGAAGGGTCTAGGCCCGAAACATCAGCTTTCCTGCTCCTCTGATGCTGCTTGGCCTGCTGTGTTCATCCAACTCTACACCTTGTTATCTCAGATTCTCCAGCATCTGCAGTTCCTACTATTTCTTCCACAGGGAAGGTTGTGAGGGGATGTTGCTCGCAATTTCTGAACACCACACTTCCCAGAACGTAGTGCCTGCCTTCTTTCTCACTCTTGATAAACCTTTTTAAAAGAATGGCTACTTGCTCTGTCTGCTTTACCACGTCAACTGTCAATGGGCAGCATATCATCGAGGTCTGTAGAGAGAACCCAGAGTTAACGTTTTGGGCTCAGTGACCATTCTTCAGGTCACTAAACCTGAAATGTCAACTTTGCTTTCTCTTCACAAATGCTGCCAGGCCTGCTCAATTAACCCTTAAATCAGTCATTAGTGGAGGCAGTTGATTTTGTTGACCCATCTCCTATGTTATGGCGATGAGCTCAGAAGTGGGTGAGAAATGAGGTGGTCTGGTCAGCCACCTTATTTGATGCACTGCCTCCTTCAAAAACATACCCAATGAGAAAATGTGTAATCCAGCCCCATTACCTTTTATGTAAAGTATAAATGTCAATGGTCCCAACAATGATTTGTATTAAACACTGTTCCCCTAACTTCTATGCCCCATTTGTAATGGCTTGCCTCCTCTTGTTTTTCCCATGACTGAACATGCTCCTACATCATTCATGAGTCTATTATGTGCTATCTTATCAAAGGTATTTTGAGGACTTAAAATATTGCTTCATTCACTCTTTCCATTTCATCTTCAAGGAAGTTGGTAAAACTTAAAGTTCCTTTTTGAGATTCATGTTAGCTATATTGAATATAATTTCAGGTTTTATGTAAATAAGCACTTGCAGAAAGAACTCACCTTCAAGTTAAAGGTGGCATCATTGCAGGAATGCAGATGACCAAAGAAAGTTTGAGCGCACAGTCCCTGCAGAAGAAAAATATGAAATGCTGTATGAAGTACTTAACTTTTCAATTATTAATTTGCTGACAGGTTGGTAGTGAATGAATTTTAAAAATATATAATTATACTTAAAGTATGCTGCAGTACAGACAACAGAAAGAGCGTTGCTAACTATTATGTGGTTAGATTTCAGCATCTTTTAATTCACACCTTCATAGCATCCCATCTTTCAGAGGCTGTCATGCTTGCTTGCACAAACAGCTGTAATTTGTTGTCTAGCCTGCTATCATTTCCAAATGATAAATCACAAAGGAACCCTTGAACGCAGCACTGGATGCTAAACCTGGTCAGTCTCTTTGGAGAGGCATTAATGAAAGTACCTGTGTCAAACTTAATTGAGTTTACAGTCTCACAATGAAATAAAAATTTCATGAATATTGTGAACTTGAAAAGATCTCAGTATGTTCTGGAGATGAAACAGAATTCTTCAAAAGCCTGCAGAGCATTAAAATGTCTCCTAATTAAATACAATTCTGTTGCTCAGTTTTAACAACACAAGGGGTGATCTTAATCCTGATGGTTACAATTACCCAAGAGATTTGCACAGACTTATATACAATTTCCAGCACAGAAACAAGCCATTTGACCAATGGATTAATGCTGTTTATGCTACACATGAGCCTACTCTCAAACTCACATAATCCCACCACTCTATCTAATTTCAATTTCCGCCAACAGGGCAAAACTATATTTACAAAGACAGTTAACAGATAAGCATCCACTCCCCTAACAATACAGAGCCTTCCAATTTCAGGTATGGGAGAAAATAAATTGAATAAGGGAAAGTGAAGTCAGAAACATTGCCAAAAGTATGATTTGTTTATTTTTCATTCGCTCTCTGTTCTCACATTTGCCCTAAAATGCCTGAAATGCAAACTTACAGAACACCAAAACAGAGTAAAATACAATTGTTTTAACAAGTGAGCAGTGTTAAGAAGGTGTCTTCCTGTCAACATTACAAAATAAATGTCAGTCAGGTACATCATTCCCAACCTTCTCCAGCCTGAACAAGGGCCATTTACATTGTCAACTGTGACTATTCCAATGTACCTCATTCACTTTAATTCACTTTGTAACATCCTATGATCACAATAATAGCAATATAAATGGAGGCTTTTCTTTCCTTTTTTATTCTCTTGCAGGATAAACTGAATTACTACAGAATAGATATCTCAAGAAATAGAGGAAAACTGGCAGAAATACAAGAGCTGACAGCATAGAGGATATTAGCAAACGAAATACACCAGGAAGATGCTGAGAAAGCGTTGATATGAGGACACACTTGAGATACTGCGACTATTTGCATTGGAGCAATGTTTAACAGAGTTTTTTCTTAAATTATGAAGATGTTTTCTAGAGTAAACAAAGTCAGAGTTATACAGCACAGAAACAGACTCTTTGATCCAAATTGTCCACACTGACCAAATATCCTAAATTAATCTAGTCCCATTTGCCAGCATTTGGCCCATATCCCTCTAAACCCTTCCTATTCATGTACTCACCCAGATGCTTTTTAAATTATGAGGGGGTTTGACAGGGAATATACCCTAAAAATGTTACTACTGGCAGAACTATCAGTACCTAAGGGAGCACAGATGTGAGATAATTGATTAAAAAATAGAGGTGAGACCAAGAGCATTAGTTTTACTTAGTAGGTCTTGATCTGTTAAGTATACGTGAAAGGGTGAAGCGAGTACATTCAGTCAGAACTTACAAAAAAGAATCAGGCAAGTGCTTGAAGAGGAGAAAATTTGCAGAGCCGTGCAGGAGAATGGGATAAGCTAAAGATCTCTGTCACTAGTGAATTTTATTAGACACTGGTTAACAGAAATGGAGATGGGGGTGAGGTGGTTAAAGCAAGATAAAGGAAGCCATGTCAAGATGGCTTTCTGTTATTGTCTTGTCACTGGCTCTGTTTCCCAACAGTGATCTGTAAGGTGGTCAGCTGACTGTTCCAAAGAATGGGGAAGCTCATTTACATAATTAGGGCCTAATCAGGCCCATTGCATGGGGTGGTGACACTCATTGTTAGAGAATGGCTCATGGCAAGTGAAGGTTGTCCCTAATTGTTCAATAAATCATTTGGAGGGATTTTTCCCCTCTCCTGTGGGGCATACTGTCATCAGGTTATCAAGTTTAGATTTTTATTCACCCTGTATGAAGGTGCCTTCATTGCAAAGCACCCCTGAGGTTGTCTACCTGTTTCAGCAGCACTCACCTCTCACAGCTGGAAGCCCCTGAGTCGGACTGCGGCAGCGGAAAAGAAAGTTCGATTCTCTTAAGTTATCTTTTGTTTTTCTTGTCTTATTCTAAGTTAATGTGAATGGTGCCATGTATGTATGGCAAAGGTACACACTTTTCACTGTATTTTTACATTGAATACACGTGACATTAAATGATTCAAATTGATTCAATGATTAAGCCAGAATCATCAGGAGTCCACTAGCCATCATTAACTGGACAGGGAAGATCACTTACAGTAGAATAGCCAGGCCTGTCTAACTGTTAGCAAGTACAGGTTCACTATTCACCTCAGTGTTGGGTTTCAAATGTTAATTCTAAGTCAACTGTAGTTAACTATACAGAAGTGGAGCATATTGATTGGGGTTTTTGATACAGAATATTCCATTGCCATTGGAGTGAGTGTTAAATTAGAAGCTATATACTTGTAATGTTTCACTCTGTGAATAAATCTAAACTGAGTAAAGACTGATTCAGAGACAGTAGGAACTTCAGATGCTGGAGAATCTGAGATAACAAGGTGTAGAGCTGGATGAACACAGCAGGCCAAGCAGCATCAGAGGACCTTCCTTCTGAAGAAGGGTCCAGACCCGAAAAGTCAGCTTTCCTGCTCCTCTGATATCTGAGTAAAGACTGGTTGTGATTTCATCCTTTGGCACGTGGAGCTCTCCAGGAGCTAAATGGCGCCTCTCTATTTTTCAAATTCAGTAATTCTATGGGTGGGAGCTAAAGGATATGAAGAGCGATATCTAACAGAAACATTGCTTTCCAGGTGCCAAAGCAGCAAGAATTAAACGTGCACCTGATCATGTTTCCATCGAAACAGCAAGCTGCAGATGCCAATCAATACAAGCAGCAGCAGTAGAGGTGTGAGACCAAGAGGAACTCTCCCGCTCGCTCGGCTCATAATACAGTTAATTAAAGAAGAAAAATACATTTTTTGGCAGGATTTCTGGCAATTCCTTTACGATCACCAGTTAATGTGCAGCTAACACCCCAGAAAATCTGAGCAGAGCATATTCTCCAAATGGTGCTCTCAGATTCCTAACAGAAGCAATAGGTCACAAAAACAGTTGGCACTCATGATACTCAAACTTCAGCAGGGAGATCAAGCAGGGCTACTGCCACCTAAATGTTATCCCTTGAACATGTTTAGCACAAGCTGACTTCGCAGCAAGTGGGAATTGCAAAAGCTTCAAGGTTTAATCAAGGTTTTTTTTCAAATGAGACATTTGATAAATTAATAAGGAAAGACAATTTTCTTGGGTTGGAAGTCAGCAGTGAAGGGATCATCAAATTAAAATTGCCATATGAGAATGGATAGTGATGTTCGAAGAACAAGCAACGGGATTTTGGAACATGCAATGCATTACTATTCAAAATAGTTGAAGCAAATTCATTACTTCTGTTCTGAAAAAAATAGAAAATTATTTGAATTAGAGAAATCTAAATGGTTTTTGGAAATCATAAGACAGTAGAACTAGTTTTGGAATACAATAATAAATGATTGAATTTGAGAAAATGTATTGAATGGCCTATTGCTTTGCTATAATATTCTTCAATTTTCTGCCTGTCACTTGCAGATGATCAAGCATTAAGGTCTCATCCAGTTTAACCTCTCAGCCCAACTTATTTATCTCCTGCATCCAGTACAGATCCCATCTGTAATTGCATAATTCTGTACACTGCAGCAGTAACCTTGCTCAGTAAAGCTTTCCGTTTGACAGCCTCTGACCTGACTTCAACCTTACATTTTTTCCTCAAACAATTTCCAACTCTTCTCAATCCATGGTAATAAAAAAAGATAAAAGAACTGGCTGATATTATGCATATGTTTCTGTTATTTGCCGGTTGGTTAGTCTATATCTAGCTCATTTGGTTGATTGGCTGGTTTGCAATGTAAGGTGACACCAACAGCACTAGTTCAATTTCCACATTTGACAGAAGTTATCGTGAAGGATTCTCACTCAACCTCCTTGGCTTGGTGACCCTTAGGTTAAATCACCACAGTTGTCTCTCTAACGAGAGAGCAGTCCTATGGTCTGATAACTTTGCCTTTAACATATCTAAGCAAGGAGACTGGCATGAATAATGAGTTGTGATAAACATGAACTAACATACCTCCATGCCAATTAAAAACCTTGGAAAAAAAAACCGGGTGGTTAGCATATTCATTCGTTTGAGGGGGACTCAAGAAATCCTTGGGCATGTGGGAGGTAGTTAGAGGTAGGGGGCAGCAACAGATGCCTATCAGAGCAAGTGGTTGTTGCCCATGTTCTTTACATATAGGGCCAGGAGAAACACTCCTCCATTTCCTCCATGCTGGCCATTGTCAAGGCTTAGGGAAGTATTAGATCACAAAGAACAATCAATGTGCAGCCGTGGCTATTAAATTTGCACATTGAAATATCTGCGCAAATAGAGTTCTTGCATTATTATGGCACAGGAGACCATTCATCCCATTGACTCATGCCAGCTTCCTGAAGAACAAAGCAAGGAGTCACGTTTCTTTACTCAATTCCTGTAGCCCTTTGTTAGTTTATTTCCCTTAAATACCCATCCAATTTCCTTCTGAAATCATTGATCCACGCTGTGCCTACAAGTGGTGAGTTCCAGGTCATCACCAACATCTGTGTAAAAAAGTTCTTTTTACATTCTCCCTACATCTCTTAGCCAAAAACGTAAATCCATGTCCTTTTGGATAGCAGCTAATGGGAATAGCTTCTGGCAGACAGAAAGGACTGCAGATGCTGGAAGCTGAAGTCAAAAAATGTGTGGAGCTGGAAAAGCACAGGAGGTCATACAGCATCCAAGGAGCAGCAAAGTCAACGTTTCGGACTGGAACCCTTCTTCAGAGCTGGCCTGAAGAAGGGTTCCAACCCGAAATGTTGACTTTCCTGTTCCTCGGAGGAACACCTTCTGTTTGCCTTATGACAATTTCTGCACTTTGCATGACGCTTGTTTTGCTAGATATAAAGGGAAATTAAATTGTTTTTGGAAAAGGAGTTTGTAATTGGATTTTCTAGTTATAAAGTAATTTCTGAGAAGTGACCTATGACTTGACATTGCTGTGGAAATAAGAGGTGGGTAGCGAGAAAATGGCAAATGAAGAAAAGTAATTTGCAGTATTGGGTATAGACTGTTGTGCTGCAAGAAAAGGTTGCACAGCACTTCAGTATTGCAGAGAGAAGTAAGCATAATTCTCTCCAAACAAACTACTTTTCTATTTGGCAGTAAGAAGAAAACAGAACTCTTGGAGGTATTTGGGAAGCAATACAAGAGCAAACTGAAAGGGACAGAAACCTAAAAACATTGTGAAGCTCTGGCATGCTTAAAAGCTGTGTGCTTGTATTAGAGGCAACCAGACAATAAACTGACTTATTGATTGGATGTTTGGTTGAAAAGGAACTTTGCAAAGATTTGCCATTAAGATTGTAATGACCTGAGGGAGAGAGGGTTTGAAGAAATGCACCTTGTTGGTGTTAATTATAAGTATGAAACTTGTAATAGAGTTTAATTCTCTGGTGTGGGTTAAACAGAGGTCTAAGAGTCACAAAAATCCATAGCACAGAAAAAGGCTCTTCAGCCCATCTGGTGTGCAGTGGTCAAAAGCAACCACCTAACTAGTTTTAATCCCATTTTACAGCACTGGCCCTAGCCTTACACACCTTGGCATCACAACTGCACATCTAATTACATCTTAAATATTATGAGGATTTCTGCCTCTACCACCTCTACAGGTAATGAGTTCCAAATTCCCACCACAATCTGGGTGAAAACGTTTTTCCTCATATCTCCTCTAAACCATCTGTTCCTTACATTAAGTCTATGCCCCTCGGTCACTGATGCCTCCTTCAAGGGAAAAAAGTTTATTTCTGTCTATCCTATCAATGGTCCTCATAATTTTATACATCTCAACAATGTGCCCTCTCAATCTCCTCTGCTCCAAGGAAAACAACTCCAGAGTGTCCAATCTCTCATCATTACTGAAAATCTCCAGTCTAGGCATAATCCTGGTAAATTTCATCTGCACCCTCTCCAGTCCTTTCACATCCTTTCTGTAAAGTGGATTCCAGAACTGCAGACAGTGCTCTAGCTGTGGCCTAACCAATGTTTTATACAGTTCTAGCATAACTTCCCTGCTCTTAAACTCTATGCCTCAGCTAATAAAGGCAACTATACCATATACCTTTTTAACCATGTTATCCACATCACTTCAGGGACTGCTGTACATGCACACCAAAATCTCTCTGATCTTCAGTGTACAGTACACCATGTATTCCCATGCCTTGTAAATACTGTCCAAGTGCATCACTTCACATTTATCCAGATTGAATTCCATTTGTCACTGACCAACTCATCTGACAGTCCATCTATAATCCTCCTGTAACCTAAGACTTACAAAGTTTCAGCATTACTTCCTGGCTTTTGTGCTCAATATATTTACTAATGAAGATGAAGATCACATATATTTTGTTAATTACTTTTTCAACACTTAAAGATTTATGTACATGCATCCCCATGTCCTTCTGACCCTGCATACTCCGTCGCAATATGTCATTAAGCCTATATTGCCTCTCCGTATTCCTTCTGCCGAAATAGATCACAATACGCTTTAATGATTAATTGATTTATTGATTGTATTTTGGTACACGTGTCAATAAATCAGTGAAAAGCTTTGTTTATGAGCGCTATAGGCAGATTACAGCAAGCAAAGGATGTACGGATCAAAAAGACTGAGAGGCATACAGGTTACATTGCAGTTATATTACTTGAGGCTACAGTCCATTCAATAGTCTGATAATGGCCAGAAAGAAGCTGTTTCTGAACCCGCTCGTGCGAGTGTTCAGGATTCTATACCTTCTGCTTGAAGGAAGAGGTTGTAGGAGGTCATTACCAGGGTGCGATGGGTCTTAGTTGATGTTGGCCACCTTTCCGCAGCAGCAAACTGTGTAAATAGAGTCCATAAATGGTAGGTTAGCTTCCGTGATGGTCTGGGTTGTGCGCACCACCTTCTGTAATTTCTTACAATCCTGGGCAGAGCATTTGCCATACCAGGCTGTTATGCACCCGGACAGTATGCTTTCAATGGTGTATCTGTAGAAGTTGGTGAGGGACTTTATGGTACTGCATTAAATTTCATCTCTTATTTGTCTACCAATTTTCCTAGCTATGTCCACGGCATGTATCTTAGTTTGCAGTTATTTGCAAAGATAAGTATTCACGTCTGAGTATCCCAGTGATAATCCTGCTCCTTTGAGTCTATGCTAACCCTCATCTCTTCTAGTTCTAACCTCCATTCTCTCAGACCTTTCCTAACATTGCATAGAAGTTTTTAGAAAGTATAGCAGAAAGACAAACCATTTGGTCCAACAGGTTTACGGTGATGTTATGCTCCAACCAATCTTTCCCCTGACTCATCTTGATCCAAGACTATCAGTATTACGCTCTTTTCCTTTCTCCCTCAAGTGTTTATCTTGCTTCCCTTTAAAAATGTGTATGCAATTTGCCTTAATTACGCTAAGTGGTTGCAAGTTTCACAATCAAACCACTTTCTATGCAGCAAAGGTTTTCCTGAATTCCCTATTAGATTTATTTATGACGAGGGAGAGAAAAGATTGTTTCTGCTACTATCATGCAGACTAAGCTTTGAAACAAGATCTGTGTATATGGCAAGATGAGATGAAAAAGGACACAAAGGGAAAATATTTAAAAGAAGGACAGTGATGTATAAAGATGAAAAATATGTGGCCTGTTGGAATACATAAAGAGTGGGAAACAAAGACAGTGAGAGGCATAGAAAAGTGACAGCTAGTCAGAGATATTTTACTGACAATCAAAATGTGAAAGGCTTGCACTTATCGCACGCTTTCATGCTCTTAGGTGTCCCAAAATACTTTGCAGCCAATGAAGTACATTGGAAGTACAATAACTGTTGTAATGTAGGCAAGACTGCAACCAATTTTTATACAGCAGGTTCTCTAATACAAAACGATGATAATAACTAGATAATCTGATTTTGTGATATTGACTTAATGTTACTCAAGAGAACTTGAATACCTTTGCTACTTGAAATAGTGATTTGAGAATTTTCTGTCCGCGCAAGAGGGCAGACCAGGCCTGGGTTATTTTGTCATCTGAAAAACAACACCTCTATCAATACTCAGTGCTACATGGACTTTTTGTTTGATCACAAGGATCACAGTCTTCTGACTCAGAAGGGAGAGTGTTAACTGAGCCACAGCTAACAGTATAGATTTATGTAAATTAAAAATGCACATAAAGTGAGATACACAAGTAGGGAAAGAAAATTAGGAGGAATTCAAGAGCAATTATTAAGATTGTGCCACTGGAGATAACCACTATTCATTATAGTGTCTTCTTAGCTTCTCTCAGTATCCTATTATAAATTACCTTGTATTTAATGATTTTCACTGCCCAGTCCAAACCACTCACACAGGGTAGATAGCTGATATGTCTATTATTGATCCATTTCTAACTTTGGTCTATTTCAGTGATATTCGTTGACAATCTGATGTTAATCTCATTAATGCCTATGATTCATTAGGAATACTGATTCAGGCCCCCTTGTTCCTCTGCAACTTCTCTGTTGATTGGTTTCCAACAATTCATTCTCGCGATTGCAATCAATTCACAAGTACGACACTCCTATCATTAGCATTCAGGCAGACTAACATGTTTCATATCAACATTTCAGGATTCTTTTCCGTTATGTGACACTATCCAATGCCATCCTTTTCAGACTACATTTGTAGGAAATCTCCGAAAATATTATCAAAGACCAAGGGACCACCAGCAAATATTAAAACATTATTTAGGGAATACCTGCAAATATCAGAACTCTTCTAGATATTATCTGTAACTGCAGCGGTAACCTCCAAATACTGACACATTCCTGGAGACTCTACTGTCTTTACCACAGACTATTTGCAGTGTAGGAACAGGTCATTCAGCCCAAGCAGTGTTTATGCTCCACATGAGGCTTCTCCAACACTCTTCATTACCCGAGCTCAATACTTCATTTTCTTTTCATAGTCATATTTAGTATAGCCAGAATGAGGCCATCTGGCCTATTTTGTCTACTCTGGGTCTTCAAATGAGCTCCCCTTTCTTTTGTCACATGTCTGTAATTTCTCTCTTTTTCACATACTTGCTAATCTCTATTCAAGTATAAACAGGCCCCTCCCTCAGTCTTGGGCTGTGCTGTAAATTAGGTGACAGCAAATCAGGCAATAGCCTTTATTTCCAAATGTCCTTTTTTCAAATCACGGATTTAATTGGAAATAAAAATCAAGTTAGCTGTACAAATCTATTGGCTGTCACCCATTTCTTGCCGTCATCAAAGATCCATTTCATCTTTGATATGTTGGGTAATACTATAATATTACCATTAAAGTTTTGCTTTTCAATGTTTTGTTTTCTGTTTCACACACAAAGCTGAATATACGTTCTTCTTAGTGAATTATCTGCTGTTGTCTGTAGCTAAGTTTCTGCAGTGCAAAATTTCTTTTATAGTTCATCACATGGAATTGTTATGGGCAGCTACCAATTTACTGACAGAAATCAGCGTATTTAGCATTATAACTAGAATTCTGGAATTACAAGAGGAATAGCATTCATGCAACAGAAGCAGGTGCAACTGCATCTCATGCATCTGGTGCCCAGTTTTCAAGCACAGACAACTTACTTGAAGATATCTAACATACTGATTTCTATGCCACAAAGGGACTGTTACCAAATTGCAAAATCATAGAATAAAGAGTCAGGGCATGTGGCCAGTCGAGTATGTGTCTGCACTTGGCAATTTAGCTGGTTCAATTTCCTCACCACTTCCCTGTTGCCCTATTTTTTTCCCCTTCAATTGAATATCCAATGTCCTTTTTAAAGCTACATTTGACTGTGCCTATCTACTATCTACCAATCTTTGATTCCCATTTACTTGGGAACAGACACCTTCTCACTTCACTGAAAATAGCTCTACTGCAATTGAATATTTATTACCACAGATTTCTCCTAATTTTAATAATTAATTTGAGTTTTTGGATATAATTATCACTGTTCCATGCATGTTTGCTTTCTGACTTTTGATCCACTTTACCCACCTCATTTCCAGTCATGCAAACTCCTCATGTTTGACCTTTGGACAAAGTAGACCAAGGGAATATGCATACCTGTGGCCTTAAGCCATACTAATGCTAAATTTGCTACATTAGTCTTCAACCTTGCGAACAAAATATGTGTCAGAAGCTATATTAGTCAATTAGTTTTATATTTTTACATTCTGAAAATGGCAGCAACAGAAGCATTTTTGCTCAGTAGCAGACCTTTCAAAAGAACCATGCCTCAGAAGTACATGCCTTTAACCAGGGATAGTGACTTTGACTTACAGTTATTTCTAAGACCTTTAAAAAGAACAACTTTTCAATTGGCTGTAACTTGCTATGATTGAATGCTTGGCAGGAGAAACTAAAAATATCTCACAAATGTGAGGCAGGAGACCAGATAGAGAAGGTCAAAGTGAAAGAAAACAGTATTTGCAGTCATCAACTACAAGGCTGAATGGTTCTCAACTTGTGTGCTGGACTGGCAAGTGAACCTCAGCCAGTTTGAGGTTATAGTCAGTAATGAAAACTAGATGGTTTCTATGACCAACAGCTGGCCTGAAATGTCAGCTTTCTACTCGGAAGGCAGGTTCCAAAATCTACACTTATTTTGGGGGGGAAGGGATGTTGTACTTTTATTATCCCATCTTCAGCGTTCTTGTGATATATCTCACTGTGAAAACTATGCACCGGGCCAGATTCTGTTGCTAAGGTAATGGGCAAGCTAATGCACTTGCTGTTATCAGCATGAAAAGAATCAGCAACTTGCCGTGAAGAAGAGACATCCTGTCTCTCCTCCAAGAGTTTCAAATCATTTCGGTATTTGTACATTAATTACCACTTAAACTCACTGTAGAAAGTTAGTAATTATATGTTAACAATGCAAGGCTTCATTTAATTATGAGATTTATTTTGCTGCAATACCATTTGGACTTTCCAGTCTGGAAAGGGAAAATTTGAAACTGCGCAGATTTAGGGTTAGAAATTAATTCGCTCAGTTTTTGACAGATATCTCCATGTAGACAGGGGGGATGGGCAATACACAACTTTCATGTACCCAATCTATCCATATAGTTGTAGTTTTGGTTGAACAGTCACCGTGCTGGATCCTACTCCCAAAAGCTGCCTGCTGTCTCTCTGCACAGCAGGAGGGGCTGGCTGTGTTGTTCAATGATCACCTGCTACAGCCAGTTTCTTCATGTTATTGCGTTAAAGGAAAGATATACAAAAATATTACTGTAATGTAAGTTAATGCAGAGTGTACAACAGATTTGACAGAGGAGATATAGTTATGGATGTGACCCTCAAGGACTTAGTAATGCAGCTGCATTGATGCCTGTGGTCCTTGAGGGGCCACAGGACAATTAAGATTCATAGTCAAGAGGGTAGGAGAATGTGATAAAGGAGGTCAGTCCCAGAGTTTTGAGAATTTATGGATCTGACAGCAGTGCCAGGAAAAAATGCAATGATCTTACACAAGTGGTTAACAGCGGTGAGTCCATCTTTACATGATATCTCTGACTTGCCACATATCTCTCGTTGATCAACCAGCAGCACTCTGTGGCATTCAGGACTTATGCCTAACATTAAGATATTGAACTTTGCTTTAATACAACTACAATACAGTCAGTCTTACATCAAACTTGCACCGCGTCTGCACGTCTTCAACTATTCAGGTATAGCAGACACATTACCCCAAATATTGAGCAAAGATTTAAAAAAGACATGAGGGGCAACTTTTCTTTACACAGAGAGTGGCTTGTGTGTCGAATGAACATCCAGAGGAAGTGGTGGATGCGGGTACCGTTACAACGTTTAAAACATTTGGATAAGTACATGAATAAGAAATGTTTGGTGGGATATGGGTCAAGGGCAAGCACGTGGGACCAGTTTAGTTTAGGATTATGGTTGCTATGAACTGGTTAGACTGAAGGAGATAAAAGGTACTGCAGATGCTGGAGAATCCGAGATAACAAGCATGGGGCTGGATGAACACAGCAGGTCAAGCAGCATCATAGGAGCAGGAAAACTTGATGTTTCGGGCCTAAACCCTTCATCAGAAATGGGGGAGGGGAAGAGGGTTCTGAAATAAATAGGGAGAGAGGGGGAGGCGGATAGAGGATGGATAGAGGAGAGGATAGGTGGAGAGGAGGCAGACAAGTCGAAGAGGCGGGGATGGAGCCAGTAAAGATGAGTGTAGGTAGGGGGGTAGGGAGGAGATAGGTCAGTCCAGGGAGGACGGACAGGTCAAGGGGGCGGGATGATGTTAGTAGATAGGAGATGGGGGTGTGGCTTGGGGTGAGAGGGAAAACAGGTTAGGGAGGTGGAGATGAGCTGGGCTGGTTTTGGGATGCGGTTGGGGGAGGGGAGATTTTGAAGCTTGTGAAATCCACATTGATGCCATTGGGCTGCAGGGTTCCCAGGAGGATCCTCCGACACTTCCGCCATCTGCAATCAGACCCCACCACCAAAGACATTTTTCCCTCCCCACCCTTATCTGCCTTCCGGAGGGACCACTCCCTCTGCGACTCCCTTGTCCGCTCCACATTCCCCTCCAGCCCCACCACACCCGGCACTTTTCCTTGTTACCGCAGGAAGTGCTACACCTGCCCCCACACCTCCTCCCTCACCCCAATCCCAGGCCCCAAGAAGACTTTCCACATCAGGCAGAGGTTCACCTGCACGTCTGCCAATGTGGTATACTGCATCCGCTGTACCCGTTGTGGCTTCCTCTACATCGGGGAAACCAAGCGGAGGCTTGGGGACCGCTTTGCAGAACACCTGCGCTCAGTTCGCAACAAACAACTGCACCTCCCAGTCGCGAACCATTTCAACTCCCCCTCCCATTCCGCAGATGACATGTCCATCCTTGGCCTCCTGCAATACCACAGTGATGCCACCCGAAGGCTGCAGGAACAGCAAATCATATTCAGCCTGGGAACCCTGCAGCCCAATGGCATCAATGTGGATTTCACAAGCTTCAACATCTCCCCTCCCCCAACCGCATCCCAAAACCAGCCCAGCTCATCTCCACCTCCCTAACCTGTTTTTCCTCTCACCTCAAGCCACACCCCCATCTCCTATCTACTAACATCATCCCGCCCCCTTGACCTGTCCGTCCTCCCTGGACTGACCTATCTCCTCCCTACCCCCCTACCTACACTCACCTTTACTGGCTCCATCCCCGCCTCTTC
>JAHRHZ010000145.1:3811246-3841528 GCA_024137785.1 Ginglymostoma cirratum | reverse complement strand
ACCCCCCTACCTACACTCACCTTTACTGGCTCCATCCCCGCCTCTTCGACTTGTCTGCCTTCTCTCCACCTATCCTCTCCTCTATCCATCCTCTATCCGCCTCCCCCTCTCTCCCTATTTATTTCAGAACCCTCTTCCCCTCCCCCATTTCTGATGAAGGGTTTAGGCCCGAAACATCAAGTTTTCCTGCTCCTATGATGCTGCTTGACCTGCTGTGTTCATCCAGCCCCATGCTTGTTATCTTGGTTAGACTGAAGGGTCTGTTTCTGTGTTGTATAACTCCTTGACTCTATGACTCTCACTAGCAGCTCAAGGTGGCACAGAATAGAACGGAGCAGAGAAGATGTGGGGAAGATAGGGCTCAGGAGATGCAGTCACATCTAGGGAAGATATGCATTATGGGGCCAAGACATCTGACATTGGTAGAAACATTGAGCGTGGTACTAAGTCCCTGCCTTATAACCTTTTCAACTTTTAATGTAGTCACATAATGTGTTCTTGTATTGAGAACAAGCTGCTGATAATTTCCGCTTCCCACCTCATCCAACTCCCCAAACTAGCCTTGTCATTTTGAGTTACAGCCTTCATCCATGCCAAACAAAGAGACCAGGGGTGTAGGTACATAGTTCCTTGAAAGTAGAGTGGCAGGTAGACTGGATGGTGAAGGCGGCATTTGGCACACTTGTTTTCATTGGTCAGAACATTGGGGATGTTGGGACATCATGTCGCAGCTGTACAGGTCATTGGTGAGGCCACTTTCAGAATATTGCACACAATTCTGGTCACCGTTCCGTAGGAAGGATGTTGTTAAACTTGAGAGGGTGCAGAAAAGATTTACAAAGATGTTGTCGGGACAGAAGGGTTTAAGTAATAGGGACAGGATGAATAGGCCTAGACTTTTCTCCCAGCAGCGTCAGAGGCTGATGATTGATCTTACAGAGGTTTATAAAATCATGAGGGGCATGGATAGGGTAAATAGCCAAGATCTTTTTCCTAGGGTGGGGGAGTCCAAAATTAGACGGCATAGGTTTAAGGTGAAAGGGGAAAGATTTAAAACGGATCTGAGGGGCAACATTTTCACGCAGAGGGTGGTGCATGTATAGAATGAGCTGCCATAGGAAGTAGTAGAGACAGGTACAATTACAACATTTAAAAGACATCGGGATAGACATATGAATAGGAAGGGTTTAGAGGGATAGGAGCCAAATGCTGACCAATGGGGCTAGGTCAGATTGGGAGGTGTGGTTGGTGCGGATGAGTTGCGCAGAAGTGTCTGTTTTCATGCTGCATGGCTCCAGGACTCTATGTGCCAGTGTCCATGGCACAGGAGACCCAGGAACAGGAAATAGACCAATAGGACTCCAGTAATCAAGAAGCCCCATGATGCTTCTAACCAGCAGTTCAGATACTACCATGGCATGTACCTTGGGGGCTGACACAGTGCTAATCTCAGCATGTGGTGAGTTATTGGTCTACATGTGGCCTGCAGCCAGGTTGGGGTAAAGGATGGTTTATTTGCCAGCTCAGAGAATGAAGTGGCAGAGAAGTCCTTTGTTTATTAATTTATGGGGTGTGGGCATCACTGGCTAGACCAGCATTTATTCTCCACCTCTAATTGCTCAGGACAAGAGCGAACCATATTTCTGTGGGTCTGGAGTCACATGTGGACTAGATCAAGTACTGTCTGACAGATTCCCTTCCCTAAAGAATTCTTATGAACCAGATTCTTTTTTCACAACAGTCAACAATGGTTACACGGTCATCATTAGATGACATTATTGCTGAAGACTATGATGAGCGCGTAAGGTGGTAAGCAGGTTGCACACTGACAAGTCTCCTGTCAAAGTTAAAAGGAACCAATTTAACCAGACTTTCTGGGGTTAATTAAAGAGTGAACTTACAAGTTATTAACCATAACCGGAAATAATAATGCAACACACACAGATTAGAAATGGATGGTGAATACAAAAATGATATAAGTTAAAAACAATGTGTCTCAGTGCAATCAATAGTATTCAATGAGACACTGCTGCTGGAATGTTAGATGATACAAGTGATACTGACATTGGTAGGTGAGTAGTTGATTTTGAGACGCTTGGCTTTGAAGTTCAGGGCTTTGCCTCGTTTCCCATCAACTGCAGTTTCATTTGCTTTCTCCCGTCCAGCAAAGAGAGAAACCTCCTTTCTTTTTACATGCAGTGGAGTGGTTTTCTCAGCTGTGACCCTCACAGCACACATCTCTAGCCACTGGCATACACAGACCAGGGTTGAAATTGGCATTTACCCCCTCTTCTTTTGTATTCTTGAAAGGTGAAGCCACAAGCATTGCACTTACCAGTCTTCTCTCTTTTCATAGCTCGTGCGTGGAATGAACTTCCTGAAGAAGTGGTGGATGTGGGCACAATTATAATGTTTAAAAGACATTTGGATAAGTACACGAATGGGAAAGGTTGAGGGATATGGGCCAGGAGCAAGCAGGTGAGACCAGTTTAGTTTGGGATTATGTTCGGATGAGTTGAACTGAAGGATCTGTTTCCGTGCTGTATGACACTATGACTCTATTCATGACTCCTCAGATAGTGAAGCAGTCCATGTTTAAATGTAGCAAGGCTTGGACAACAGCCAGGATTGAACTGTTAAGTGGCAAGTGAGATTTGCGTCACCCAAATTTCAAGCAATGACCATCCCTAACAAGACAGAATCTAACTATTTTTTCTTAACATTCAATGGCATGTGGTTGCAATATGGTTGGCTCTTAACTGCCTTCTAGAATGGCTTAGCATGCTGCACGGTTCAATTGTAACTGGTGAAGGGAAACAAATGTCAGCCTTGCTAATGATGTCCCCCATATTCATGAGTGAACACAGAAAAATCAAATTACAATCACTGAATCCCTCATTATTTAGTCATGGAGGTTACCATTGACCAGAAACTGAACTGAACTAAATGTAATGCTTAGCAGGTCAGAAATATACAGTGGTGAGTAATGTACCTCATGTCTCCCCGAAGCATATTCATCATCTTCCATAAGGCACAAATCAGGAGTGTAGTAAAATACTCCTCAGATGTGTGCATGACTGCAACTCCAACAACTTTCAAAAAGCTTTATACTATCCAGGACAAAGCCGCCCACTTGATTGGCACCATATCCATAAATATCCAGTCCCTCCATCACTGATGCTCAGTGAGCTGACAGTATGTCCTGCAAGTATACAGTATAAGAAGTCTGGTGGGGACAGGAAGGAATGTGTTGTAGGAGTCAAGTGATTACAATAACTTTGGAGCCAAGGGGAAACATCTGTTCCTACTTTGTTTTGTAAAAATTGACATTAGAAATTATACTGCTAGTCAGCAGTGACAATGGATGCTGGACATTGCTGGACACAGCAGGCCTAGCTGTCCTACATTTGGCTGCCCAGTTTTACAGCAGGTGTCTTAGGCAACTGGTTAGCTCAGTTGGCTGGATGGCTGAATAGCTGGTTGGCAATGCAGAGTAAGGTCAACAGTGTGGCTTTGATTCCTGGAGAAATATGAATTATTTAATTATGGATCAGGTATTCTTCAGAAATCTTTAGAGTGCAGGATAGTGGTCACCAAAATCAAACTGCAATACATAAAGTTTGCTCAATGGAAACCAATTTCTACCCGATTTGTTTAACTTTATCTTTGATGTCTCTGATCGGTAGAAATTAAGTAAGACTTCACTCACTATTGTACGACAATAATGTTGCCAATTGATTTTCAATTGTTCATGTGGAACAGCATAAGCCAAGACAATGCAGGTATTTTATCAAACTCCACACTCGAATATTGATTCATTCAATTAACAGATGTACACTTGGATAGAAAAGGAGGGGAGGGGAGATGTTTTGTCTCATATTCCTTAATTAGAATGCAGATTAAATACTGAAATTTAAAATGCAGTGTCCTCATCGTTTATTTTATTTTCATCATTGCATGGAATGATAGCATCACTTGCAAGGCTAGCACTTGTTGTATATCCCTAATTGCTCTTGACAGGGCATGGTAATTTATGTTCTTAATGAAACTTTTAAACAAAATCTGATTTAAATATGCTGTTCACATTGCTGTATTACTTCTAATTCTTTCTGTTTGTTAGATAGCATCATAGGAGATATCTGACCATTGATTCATGAACTTCATCTTTTTCCCAGTCAATTAGCAACCTGAGATGATTTGTAAAACTATCCGGTATACGTCATGTTGTTGATAACCTTCCTCTCCATTTTTTAATAATGATGAATAGTAATGATTGCAAAAATTATTCCTATAATAATTTCCTTTTAAAGTGAAACATCTTAATGGGATCGCCATCCTGTTAATAATGATGCTTGATTTAATTGATTAAACTATTAAGAAAATAATGTAGAATATAAATTAATGAATAAATTTCCTGAACTCCTTTGGAATAACTGTTCCATTAGCAAGTTGTGAAAAAAATATTTTGGAACTCAAGCAAAAATGCTTGTGTCAAAGTATATTTGCCCAGTAGCTTAAGTGGAGTATTATGAAGCGAAATATGAGGATTGTAACAATGTACTGGTCAATTTACTGGGCTTGCAATTCAGAATTTTGGACTAATAATCCAGAATTAGCCAGCAACATACTGAGTGAGAGTACAGTAGTAGAAAGCTAAATGAAATTCAACCAGTCACAAATTATTAAGTGCATGAAGATCAGCAGTGAAGTGTGGGACGATGTACAGAAAGAATTTTCATAGAAGTCTACTGCCAAGTTATCTGGTGGCTGATCAAATGTTGGGTCCCTTGGACATGCCAATATGGGCCTTTGTGCCCATTTTAGGGCACTCTTGCTGAAAACTTTCCATCTTATTAGCTCTCTCACCATCTGCTGCAGACCCAGTCAAGCAGCTATGTCCTTCAGGACTCCATCAGTTCAGTCAGTAGAGGAGCTATTGAACCACTATTGCTGTGCTGTTACATTATAGTCCCATACACACACACAGACTGTGTACTTCCTGCCCTTGGTGCTCTTCAGATTTGTGTCAAATATGGAGAAGTACTTATTTTTAAGGTCAGAATGTGAGTGGTGGTTGATGGTGGTAGTAAATTTCTGTTTGTTCTGGAATAGCAGTGCGTATGTCAGACTAAGTAAGGATGATAGATTTTCTTCAAAATTCACCATTGAGATCAGCTTTCAATTCCAGATTTATTAATCAAATCTAAATGCCAACAGTTGCCATGGGAGGATTCGAATACCTGACCCCCAATCTTTAACTGAAATACTAGTCCAGTAATATTACCTCTATGTCACCACCACAGATGTCACCAGCTGATAACTGATCTGCAAGTTACTTTAAAATTTTCTCATTTTGTTCACCTTTCTATCCTCTCACCTGTTAACCTCCATTGCTTCTGACAGTAAGATTAACTGCTGCTGGAAAGCTGATCAATGAGCTGATCTTCCCACTCTCAACTTCAGCTCACAGCTGATTGGTATTTCAGCACGACAGTCTGTAGGCTCCAGATGGAGTCTAGAAGACTGTTACTTTGACTGTTACTTAAATGTACCTTGCATTGAGATGGATTGTATCTGAACTGCTGTGTCTCTGGTTGATAAAATACATCAAGCGCGTTAGAATAGTGGCTGGGGTGCAATGGCCAATATGCTTGTTACCTCTTGCTTTCAGCTTTCAATAGTGGCTAGTAGCACAACAGTGTGAAAGAAGAGCTGAGCATATAAACCCTACCGCTAGTAAATAGTGTCTTCACTGGCAAGCCCATGCAGTGCCTGGCAACATGCACAAATTAGGCTCCTCGTGGATCAAGGCTAAATTATAGGAGACATGGAGGAGGCCTGGCCTCCAGATACATGTCATACTGGCCTATTGACATGTTGTTAGCCCTGCTGCCCATGAACCAGTCCCCAGCCATGGCAAATTAGACCCATTATTTGCTTTATCTCAGGAAAGGAGGAGGCAGAGTAAAAAAAACCTAACAGAAACTCAGTGTAGAGTTCCATTGGGAGTGATCTATCAGGTAACTTTCTGGCACCTTCTGCAGCAGAGCTGGTACCAACCAGTTCTGGTATCATCCTTACCTCTCGACAAAACTAGCAATGCTAAGTGGGAGGCCCTGATGCTTTGTCCAGGCTTACCCCTTGGAGAAAAGACTCCAGCTTTGTGATTTACATTGGTGCGTCTTAGAAAGCAATGGCTACCAGTTATTTGCTCAATTGACATAGGATATGAATGTCAGGATTTACTTCTGACAATAGGAGATATAATTGTATCTCATTGGATAGACACCACCTGCTTCAGTGTAGGCAGCCCCCAGTTAATTAGGTACTATCCCATCATAGTCTGACTACTTCAATGGATGTTTAGAGAATTAGCTCTTCACAGGCAGGTTATATATGCACAGGCAAGTCAAAATGAACAAAAAAAATACACCTGACTTTTGCATCGCAGTATAGAATGTAGGGACCATGTATTCTGGTATTACTGTCAATTTTCTACAGGTTGTTGATGGATGTGATTGACGGATGTGATTAATGAAGAGCCTGCAAGGCTCAATGTAAACATTGCTGTACTGCAAGAAACTAGACTCACTCAAGGTAGGTCTCTTAAAGAGAAACACTGCACATTAATCTGTCAGTGGAAAACCTAAGAAGAAACGTCGAAGCATGAAGTGGATTTCATCATATAAAATCTACACACAGTATTTGAATCTGTCATAGAAAGCTCAGACAGACTTGTCAAATTGCTTATCAGTTTCGGGCAACTTAACTTTATACCAAAGGTGTTCTTATCACTCAAAACTATCACAATGCTGACTGCAACACTAACCACTCACTAGTGTGTACTAAGGTCAGGTTTCACCCAAGCAAACTAAATCATTCCAAGACGAAAGGTAGTCCTTGAATCAACTACTGACCGTACTAGAAGGATCCAGACTGGTTCCAGGAGTTCCTCAGCATCCTCGGTTATGCTTTTTCAGACAACAATGTCCTAGTCCAGAGTGTAGTATCAAATTGGGATCAGCAGCACAGAACCATCTAAAAAACTTGTTACTCACTGCATACTGGAAAAGAAATCAAGTGAATACTGACTGGTATGAAGCACATTTGATGGAAATTGAATTGTAGCCAAGAGCCCTCATGGACTATAATACAGCTCCTGGCTAACAAAGTCACGCTCTCAGAGCTACCAGAGCTGTCAAGTCTCAGCAGACAGCTCAGCATTGTGCCAAACTCCCTTTCCAACAACATACAATCTACTGCTGAATCTAGGAATGCTAAAGGGATATATGACGCAAGCAAAAATGCAACAGGCCCAGCAACAACCAATCATCGCCCTTGAAGATGAGGACAGGGATGGTCATCTCTGAACTCAGCAAGCAGATGGAAAGATGGGTGAAGTACTATCTCAAACGCTACACAACAATGTTGTCACTGAAGAAGCTCTCAATGTCATTCCAGATTTTGCTGTCATGGAGGATCTGGACTGTGAACCCATCATTGAGCTGAACAAGGCCATTGACTCTTACGTTACTGAAAAACCCAAGGACACAATGAAATCATCTAAAGTGTAAATTCAGCACTGCCGCATCTTCCCCTCTGTCGATAGAGAATTAATTATTTAACAGGAAGCAGAGAGTTAGAGTAAATGGGTCAGCTGGCAAGCTTTTTAAGTGGATTGCCACAGGGATCAGTTTTGGGGTCTCAGCCATTTACAATCTACATCAATCATTTCGATGAAGGAAACAAATGTATGATTACTGATTTGCTGATGACAAAATGGTAAATAGAAGACTAAATTGTCAAGAGAACAAACAGCTAAAACAGTCTGCAAAGAAGATTAGATCAGTTCAGTTAATAGGAACAGACGAAATATGACGTGTGAAATGTGAACTTATCCACTTTGGCAGGAAGAATAGAAAAACACAATATTATTTAAATAGAGAGAGACGACAGAAACATACAAAATAAGAGCAGGTGCATGCCATTCAACACATCAAGCCATTTCTACCATTCATGTTTGATTCTCCATCCCTCTCCAAAATCCTAGACATGTTTAGCTTCTAGAAGTATATTAAACATATTCTTCAATATATGCAGGTATCCATAGCCTTCTTCGTAGAGAATGCCTCAGGTTCACTACGCTCTTTAATTGTGATCTTTTAACTCAATTCTCATCTTTAATCTTCTTGCATGTGTTGCGTTTTACTATCCTTTCTCACATTTAGTAGCTAATAAACCCACACTTCCTTTAATTTTAAGAAAGCATAATGAAGTTTTTTAAGTTGGTGTCTGAGGCCAAGCCTGGATATTGTCCAGATCTTGTCGCACTTGAACATGGACTGCTTCAGTATCTGAGGAGTAGCAAATGGTGATGAACATTGTGCAATCATTCGCAAACATTCCCACTTCTAACCCTATGATGGAAGAAAGGTCACTGATGAAGCAGCTGGAGATGGTTGCGTCAAGGACACTATCCTGAGGAGCTCCTGCAGAGATGTTCTGGAGCTGAGGTGACTGACCTCCAACAACCACAACCATCTTCCTATGTGCCAGGTATGACTCCAATCAGCAGTGAGTTTGCCCCGATTCCCAGCGATTCCAGTTTTGCTCGGATTCCTTGAGGCCACAATTGCCTAATAGTGGTCTTGATTTCAAGGGCTGATACTTTTACATCAGTTCTGAAATTCAGAATTTTTGTCCATGTTTGAACCAAGGCCGGAATGAGGTTAGGAGCTGAGTGGCCCTGGCAGAACCCAAATTGCATGTCACAGAGCAGGTTATTGCCGAGCAGATGCTGCTTCTTAGCACTGTTGATGACACCTTCCATCACTTTACTGATGATTGAGCTAGACTGATGGGGAGGTAACTGGCTGGGTTTGATTTGTCCTGCTTTTTGTGTACAGGACATACCTGGGTAATTTTCCACATTGTCAGGCAGATGCCAGTGTTGTAGCTGGACTGACAGCTTGATTAAGAGTTTAGTTCTGGAGCACAGGTCGTCAGTACAAGTCTTTTGACTTGTACCAAATAGTTTCACAAAATGTCTTTCCACAAAATGTCTTTCCACAAATGTTGAACACTTGCTTCTAAAGTAAGCTTTTCCTATACAAAGTTTCTTTGGATTTCTGGGTCAACATCAAGAAATTACATTTACTTTGCACTTTTAACACTGGAAAACCTCCCTTGGTGTTTTATTTCCCACTGAATCATAAAAGCAAATAACATGGCAGGTGCCTCTACTGGTTTATAAGCATCACCTCCTGTATTTGTAGATTAATGGCAGAGTCATAAAACACACCGGTGCTATGCTCTGGAACTCACTCTCTGAACATTTCCGCTTTTGCACTCTATCCATTTTGAAACATTTTCACAAAACCTACCAAACCTCAGTTATCCCTTGTTCTTGGTTGTTCAGAATCCATCTACTTACTCTTCCTTCCTTAATTCCTTGATGAAGCATGTTGAGATGTTGGACAGAATCTCGTCATCATTGTTTGTTATTAGAAATGGGGTTGAGTTTGAGATCCTGACACTGCATGTGTCCACAGCATGCCCTTCAGCATATATTCTAGAGACAGCCTCAATTGTAATTGACATCCACTGCATCTATATACTTGAGGATAATGGCGGCTTCCTGAGGTTGCAGGCCCAATCACTGGGTCTTCAGTTGTGGACATCCACCAGCCACACTGAGAAAGTCGGACACTGCTCAGGCAGTGAGAAAAGTGCAAGGCTGCCTTGAATTCGAGGCACATTGTAACTGTGAATAGAATTCCACAAATATAAAGGCTTGTAGCTGGTAATGTCGTTAGATTAGAGGAAAATGTCTCCAGAGGTTTAATTTTGGCCCCAGGAGTTACCTTCCATCCCTACATGGGTCTACATGGAGCTGCCAGGCTCCATTCATAGCAAGTATCCTTTCCAATGTCAGTAAGATCTGCTATATTACTGTACTCTGCATTAGATACTTAATGGATCTTTACCAGTTACCTGCCCAGAAGTGTGAAATGTATCTACTGCCTCCAATGTCCACCTGCCTTGGACAAAATTGCTTGGAGGTTGGAATGTGTAGAATGTTGTTTTGATGTCTTTAACACCAATCAGACACGCTGTTTTGCCTTTAGACTGGCCTCCCCAGGACTAGGAAGATTGTGCTTGCAAACTTTATTGCAGGAAGAACACAAAAGCATGCTGTTGCTGCACAATAAGTAGATGACAAGGCAATCCAACAATGTATGTAATTAAATTAATTAAAAACGGAAGTATTATGGTATACTGAGTGCATTGGATGAAGTCTTTGAATACTTTAAGGCATTTATAACTTAGTTATAATCTTTTGTACATTTTTTGTAAATGTTTGTACATTGGTTATGTTTTACTCTTCTGTGACAAAATAAGTCCACTTACTCATGAAGGCCACTCAGTATGCCTCCCACCTTAACATTCCTCAGCGATTCCTGTGCTAAATGATCACTCCCAGTGGCCATTATTTCAGACAATTGGAATAATGAATGTGAGTGACCTCTACTTTGGCTTGCAAGTTGATGCCAACTCTGTGCTAAATGCATTCCTAGCTAAGGCCATAGTCGTGATGGGTGATTGTTGACACAGAGGCAATTTATCCGTTGATTTAAAAGTTCATCTGGCCACATGGTTGAGTATCCATGATATGACTGTGAAAATGTAGTGCAGAGTACTTACTAGAAATTACAGTATGTCATTCAGCCTCTCATTTCTGTCATGACTCTCCAAAGAAGCAATTTACCAAGGAACACTCACTGGCTGACCACTTCAATCCTGCTGCATGTTTGTCTTTTCCATTTGGTAAAACAATTCCCTCATTCAGATGATAACCCAATTGTTTCAACTGAATAAATCACCACTTCTCTCAGCTAGTGCATTCAAGATCCTAATACTTACTGTTTGAAAAGGTTTTCTTCCTGCCTTCATTGCTTCATTTACCAATTATTTAAATCTGCACCCATTATTCTCAAACTTATCACTGAAGGAAACATTCTTTCCCTATCCAGGCACTCCTGTTGATGAGATAACAAGGTGTGGGGCTGGATGAACACAGCAGGCCAAGCAGCATCAGAGGAGCAGGAAAGCTTGGCGTTTCAGGCCGAGACCCTTCATCAGAAATGCGGGAGGGGAAGAGGGTTCTGAAATAAATAGGGAGAGAAGGGGAGGCGGATAGAAGACGGATAGAGGAGAGGATAGGTGGAGAGGAGACAGACAAGTCAAAGAGGCGGGGATGGAGCCAGTAAAGGTGAGTGTAGGTGGGGAGGTAGGGAGGAGATAAGTCAGTCCAGGGAGGACGGACAGGTCAAGGGGGCAGGATGAGGTTAGTAGCTAGGAGATGGGGGTGCGGTTTGAGGTGGGAAGAGGGGATAGGTGAGAGGAAGAACAGGTTAGGGAGGAGGGGACGAGCTGGGCTGGTTTTGGGATGCGGTTGGGGGAGGGGAGATTTTGAAGCTTGTGAAATCCACATTGATACCATTGGGCTGCAGGGTTCCCAGGCTAAATATGATTTGCTGTTCGTGCAGCCTTCAGGTGGCATCATTGTGGCACTGCAGGAGGCCCAGGATGGACATGTCGTCTGAGGAATGGGAGGGGGAGTTGAAATGGTTCGCGACTGGGAGGTGCAGTTGTTTGTCGTGAACTGAGCACAGGTGTTCTGCAAAGTGGTCCCCAAGCCTCCGCTTGGTTTCCCCGATGTAGAGGAGGCCACAATGAGTACAGCGGATGCAGTATACCGCATTGACAGATGTGCAGGTGAACATCTGCTTGATGTGGAAAGTCTTCTTGGGGCCTGGGATGGGGCTGAGGGAGGAGGTGTGGGGGGCAGGTGTAGCACTTCCTGCGGTTGCAGGAAAAAGTGCCGGGTGTGGTGGGGCTGGAGGGAAGTGTGGAGTGGACAAGGGAATCAAGGAGAGAGTGGTCCCTCCAGAAAGCAGACAAGGGTAGGGAGGAAAAAAATGTCTTTGGTGGTGGGGTCGGATTGCAGATGGTGGAAGTGTCGGAGGATGATGCGTTGGATCCAGAGGTTGATGGAGTGGTACATGAGGACGAGGTCCTGCAGACCTGACCAATCTCCCTCTACTGACACCCTCATCCGCTTAGCCGAACTCGTCCTCACCCTCAACAACATCTCTTTCAATTCATCCCACTTCCTTCAGACAAATGGGGTGGCCATGGGTACCCGCATGGGCCCACGCTATGCCTGCCTCTTTGTAGGTTACGTGGAACAATCCCTCTTCCATACCTACACTGGCCCTAAACCCCACCTCTTCCTCCGTTACATTGATGACTGTATCGGCGCTGCCTCGTGCTCCCACGAGGAGCTCAAACAGTTCATCCACTTCACCTACACCTTCCACCCCAACCTTAAGTTCACCTGGACCATCTCTAACACCTCTCTCTCCTTCCTGGACCTCTCTGTCTCCATCTCGGGTAACTGATATCCATTTCAAGCCCACCGACTCCCACAGCTACCTAGAATACAACTCCTCCCACCCACCTTCCTGCAAAAATGCCATCCCCTATTCCAAATTCCTTCGCCTCCGCCGCATCTGCTCCCAGGATGAGGCATTCCACTCCCGTACATCTCAGATGTCCTCGTTCTTCAAGGACCACAACTTCCCCCCTGCAGTGGTCGAGAACGCCCTCTATCGTGTCTCCCGCATTTCCCGCAACTCATCCCTCACACCCCGTCCCCGCAATAACAACCAAAAAAGAATCCCCCTTGTCCTCATGTACCACCCCACCAACTTCCGGATCCAACGCATCATCCTCCGACACTTCCGCCATCTGCAAGCCGACCCCACCACCAAAGACATTTTTCCCTCCCTACCCTTGTCTGCTTTCCGGAGGGACCACTCTCTCCGTGACTCCCTTGTCCACTCCACACTCCCCTCCAGCCCCACCACACCCGGCACTTTTCCCTGCAACCACAGGAGGTGCTACACCAGCTAATGTTCTGGGGACCTGAGTTCAAATCCTGCCATGGCAGACGGTGGAATTTGAATTTAATAATAATCTGGAATTAAGATTTTACTGTTGACCATGAAACCAATGTCGATTGGTGGAAAAGCCCATCTGGTTCACTAATGTCCTTCAGGGAAGGAAATCTGCCACCTCACCTGGTCTGGCCTACATGTGACTCCAGACCCACAGCAATGTGGTTGACTCTCAACTGCCCTCTAAAATGACCAGTAAGCTGCTCACTTCAAAGGCAACAAGAGATGGGCAAAAAATGCAGGCCAGCTCGTGACACCCACGTCCCATTATTGAATAACAAAAAGCATTCAAGGAGGAGATTTGTGACAGTTTCCTATCCACTCCATAGCCGCTTCAAGCATAGCATGCAGCGACACAAAAAGAGACCAGGTATGCACGAAGCGTCTGACAGGCAGTGTCCTTACCACTTCCAGCCAAGCTATGTCTTGGTGCTTGTTGGAAAGTTCTGGTGATGAGGCATTCTACCAAATGACTTTGACAGTCTGCTCACCTGACAGGAACAACTGTCCCTTTCCCACATGGTTTTGAGGGCATTATGTGCTGAACACTCACAGGTGGTCAGAGCTCCGCTGCTGGGTAAGGTCAAGTCTACGCCGTGAGTCTTTGCTCAGGGAGTGGCTTCCAGGTGTGTGTTCTTATTCCCCCTTGCGTCAGACCTTCCTGAATATTCTATTGCCTTTGGTCAAAGCAATCATGAACTGGGCTCAACGTACCCAATGAGATCCTACCAAGGCCCTTCACTGGCTGGAAGTCAAAGTGCCTGGATGTTTGATCAAAACTTCACCAATACATAACCCTCAGGCTGGTTATAACTGGTCCCCCTTGAATCTTGTAACCTCTTTGATCTTGGTTTCCACTGTTCTCTGTAGCAGATAACTGTGGGCTGCTGTTTAGTTTGGGACAAGTTTTTGAAAGATGATATATAATTTCAAGTTGTTGTTATTTAGGGCCTTCAAAAGGCTCGGTCAGCAAACTAAAAGGTTCAATGCAACATTTTGGGTCATTTCCTCTAAGTGAAAAATTTTCCAAACACCTGATGAGTTAGAGTAACAATCAATGGCTATCGTATTTTTACAGATGTGGTCGCTCAGAGGAAGTATCAAAGTCACCGTCAACCTGAATCAGTTAATTATTCTTGTTACTGTTGGTGCAACCTTGTTATGCACACAATGGTTGCTATGTATTTTGGCATGACAATCACTGTTTTTCAAGGTTTTTTGTTCTGCTTGTAGTGGCACACTTGAGGAAAGGAGAAGGCTAGGCAATAGGCCAAAGAGAGAAAAGGAAGAAGAAAGACACTAACAAATTTAGATTGCTCAGAAGCTTTGCTCATAAAATAGCACTCATCCACAACTTTATTTCAGTTTGTAATTTTCCATAAATGAAGGATAATTAAACTTTATTTGGAAAATGGGAAAAATGCATCCCAAAAGGGAATCAGAAGTATAATTAGACATTTAATGCAAACGTCTAGCATGTTTTGGAATTAAAAAATGTAACTAAGCTTGATTTTTCCACAGAAAGTGTCAATTCCAAATCCTTCATTTGCTTCCTTTGCTGCATTAGGCAAAATTCTATCCTCAGCAATTAGTCAATTATTGTTGTATAGTCATTTAATTAATAACTTTCTCTAAATGAAGATTTTGAGGCACAACGTTTCATAAATCTGTTAAATTTTAAAGAAAGAACACCAAGCTAGTTCTGTGTGGTCTTCCCATCATTCAGCAAGTTAGAACAAAGAACAGTATAGCACAGGATTAGGCTCTTTGGCCCACCAAGGCTATACAGACACATAATGTCTTTCTAATCTAATAACCTTTTGACTCTACACAACCCATATCTCTTTATTCCCTTCCATATATCTGTGAAGATGCCTCTTAAATGTTGCTGTTGTATCCATCTCCAACATGTCCTCTGGCAGTATATTCCAGGCAGTTACCACCCTCTGTGTAAAAAAAAACTTGCCTCTCACATCTCCTTTAAACTTATTCTGTTTTACCTTAAAACTGTCCCCTAGTAACTGACATTTCTACTGTGGGAAAAAAAAGACTCCAACTATCCATTCTATCCATGCTATCAGGTCCCCTCATCCTTCAAAGTTTAGGTGAAAACAAGCCAAGTCTGTCCAAACTCTCCTACTACCCTCTGAGCTAACCAGGCAACATCCTGCGGTGAACCTCTTCTGTTCCCTTCTGACCTTTAAAAACAAGTCATCCTGGAAAAAGAAACTAATTCTGAACGATACAGTCATCGCTTACATAAATGAATGATTTGTGTGTGTGCACATATAGCAAAATAACTGCTCAGAAGTGAATCAAGAAAATAAACGTAATTCAGAGTGGAGTAAAAACGTAGGCCCTTTTTGATGCCTAGTATGAGAGTGTGACCTGTTGGGTCTTGACTAGTTTGCTACCCTCATGGTCAACAAAGCTCAGCCAACTGCATCCTAAATTAGCTTGTTAGGAGGAGACTGGCTAGCTTCAGCAAATATCTTGGCCCATAACAGGCTTGGCAGTGGGGTCCTGGCTACCCATAGCCTAGTGGCTGATCAGAAGCCCCCTCCAATGGCAAAAAGCAGGTCAAATTCTTTTGCTTCTCATGGGGTGTCATGGTGAGAGGGTGTCAGAGACAAGGGCAGGTATGTGGCATTCAGTGGCCACACCTTGCACCTATTCGTGCTTCCAACTTTCCTCATACTTGGGCAATTGGAGGGTTCTCCCAACAAGGTGGCAGGCAGGTCACCCTGGTTAACCAGTTTAACTTGCCAAGATGATAGGTAATTGGGGAGGTGGCAAGTTGAGACCCTTAGAAGCCATTAACAAATTAAGGACTTTCGAAGAAAACAGCAAGCCAGGCAGCATCTGGAGGAAAAGAGAAATCAACTTTTTGGGTATTACCTTTCTTCTGAACTGGATGTGGGGGTAGGCGGAGCTGCAGATAAAGTAGGGTGTTGGCAGGGTAGCAGAATGGTGGTCATAGGTGGACACCGGTAGTAGGTATGACCTGGTTGGTCAATGGGAGGGCTGAATCTGGTTGGTAACTGGAAGGCAGGGTCAGTAGGTGGAATGGAAGGGAGGAGGCAGAGCTGGAGATGGAGCTGGGGATGGGTGGGAAGGTTATTTGAAATTAGAGAACGCAGTGTTGAGTCCTCTGGGCTGTGGAGTGCCCAGGCAGAAGATAAGGTATTGTTCCTCAAATTTGCATTCTGAATCACTGCGACACTGGGGCAGGCCAGGGATGGACATGTCAGAGGGGGAGTGGGGGGGACGGGAAGGGGGTGTAGTTGCAATGTGCGGCGGCCGGGAGGTTAGGCTGGCCTTTATCTGTAAAATTCCACATGCCCACACAACACTTCCCTCACCTCCATCCAAGGCCTTAAACAATCGTTCTAGGTGAGACAGAGCTTTGCCTGCATCTCCTCCAACCTAGTCTTACTGCGTCTGGTGCTCTCAACATGGTCTTCTTTACACCGGTGAGACCAAACGTAGACTAGGTGACCGTTTTGCTGAGCATCTTCGCCTGGCCAGTGGCAGCCGGTCTAACCTCCCAGTCACCACCCATTTCAACTTCCTTCCCCCTAACACCCCACTCCCCATCCGACATGTCCGTCTTTGGCCTCCTTCAGTGTCGCAGTGATTCAGAACACAAATTTGAGGAACAACACCTTATCTTCCACCTGGGCACCCTACAGCCCAGAGGGCTCAACACTGAGTTCTCTAATTTCAAATAACCTTCCCACCCATCCCCCAGCTCCCTTTCAACCCCACCTCCTCCCTTCCATTTCACTTACTGATTGTCCCTTCCAGCTACCAACCAGATTCATCCCTCCCATCAACCAACCAGGTCGTACCTACTACCGGTGTCCACCTATCAGCACCATTCAGCTACCCTGCACCCTCCCCCCGCCTTTATCTGCAGCTCCTCCTATCCTCCCATCCAGTCCTGAAGAAGGGTAATACACGAAACGTTGACTTCTCCTTTCCTCCAGATGCTGCCTGGCTCACTGTGTTCTTCTAGCTTCCTGTTTGTCTAACTTGGATTCCAGCTTCTGCATTTTTTTTTTGTCTCAAAGTAAGGACTTTAATTGGTGATGGTTTGAGAAAGCCCCCAGTAGACTTTCTCATCTAGAACTTAATTGGTGAGATGGACAGAAGTGAATGGTTATCTTTCCAGTGTCAAACTGCCCATGTATTTACGCAGTATGCCCATTTCATGGCACCTCCAAGGAAGGTAACATTTTACACAAAGGGACAATTATCTCTCAATTCCAAAGTTATTTAAATTCACAAAATTACCAATTGAAGTAATTCTTTAAATTTGTTACTGTTATCATCTCTGGTGTCTTCCCTTAACAAGACTCCAGTTGATCAGAATATTCTAAAGCAATGAGAATAAGTTACTGTCTGATATTTTACATTTTTTTCATATTTGTTCATGGGATGTGGCTAAACTAACATTTATTGTCCAAAACCTAATTGAGAAGGTGATGGTGAACACGCTTCTTGAACCACTGCAGTCTTTGTGGTACAGGTATGCACACAGTGCTTTTGGAGAGTTCTAAAAATTTTGACATAGTGTCAGTGAAAGGATGTTTATACGGATAATCCATAAAACATTAGGCCATAGGACGTAGCAGTAAAAGTAAGCCATTCAGCCTATGAAGTCTGCTCCACTATTCAATGAGATCATCTCAGCCTTGAATATACTGGTGAGGGTGCAGAGGAGATTCACCAGGATGTTGTTTGGGATACAAAGTTTCAGATATGAGGGCAGACTGAAAAGACTGGATTTGTTTGTCCGTGGAGCAGACAGAGATTGAAGGGGAATCTGACTGAGATATACAAAATTTTGAGTGGCATAGATAGGACAGAGAATCTTGTCTCAATGGCAGATGAGTCTAAGACCAGAGGATATAAGTTTAAGGTGAAGAGCAAATGGTTGAGAGGGGATGCAAGGAAAGGCTTTTCACCCAAAAGGGTGGTAGAAATACGGAATACACTGCTTGAGAGGGTGTTGGAGGCAGGTACACTTATTCCAAGTATCAAACTAGTAAGTCTCCTCTGTTTCACCTCCAGTCCGTTTACATCCTTGCTTAAGTAAAGATATCAAAACTGCATGCCGTATTTGAGATGTTGTCCTGTCAATATCCTGTACAACTGAACTACAACATCCTTAATTATATTTTCAATCCCTTTTGGAATAATCAGGGATAGCATTCCAAAAGCTTTCTTTATTGCTTGCTGCACCGACATACTAACATTTTGTGTCTCATGCACTAGAGCACCTAGACACTTCTGCAGCTCAGGATTCTGCCAGTGTTCTCTGTTTAACTGATACTCTGCATTTTTCTTCTTCCAGTCAAAGTGAACAACTGCACATTTTCCCCATATTACAACAAAACAATCAGATTTTGAAACCTTGTTATAGTCTATTCACAACATATTTTCCCATCTGTCCTTGAATCATTTTCAAATTTAGGTCATGCCTTTGCTTCCCTAAGTAATTAATATAAATGGTAAATAGAGGCAGTGTCACTAGGTCTTGCCCAGAAGGCACGAAGCGAAAGATACTAAATTGTTTTTGCAAAATCTATATTTCCTCATTCCTCATTCTAATTCCTTATATGCTTGTGTGTCTTTATGTGTTGTGAATTATTCCCCCAAATTGAATGCTTGAATAAACAATCCTTTTTGTTTTAACCCTAAAGAAAGGCTGTTGCAAATAATTTAAAAATTGGAGCACACAGAGGGCTTTGGGATATCACATTGTTTTCTATATCAAAAGGGCAAATAAATAAAACAAGAAAATAAACTCTACCTCTGTTATGGACAGCAGAGGAGAATAGTAAAAAAAAATCTACCTATTCCTCTTGCAGTGATGCTCTGATATTACTGTAGTAGTTTCTGTGCCAGGCTGTGGAGGTAGTAGAATTGAGTGGGAGAAATCTAGAAGTTAACAGAGCTCAGATTCTGTGATCTCAACTTAGTTGTACCAATTAGTTTTGACTTCTGGAATTTCCTGATTCTGGAATCAGGCCTTCAACCTGCTTACTGGGTGTGATGTGCGCGTGAACAATGGATCTCTATTTGAAAGTGTATAGTGTAGAAACTGAACTTGTAAATGTTCAGGATGGTATATGGAGAACAAGGAAGCATTCTAGGTATAACAATGAATTCCTGAAACTGGTGTTGGCTGCATTCAGAAACTGGTGAGTACAATTTCCTAACAATAATGGGTAGAAATTTGCTGCTCCTACCAAGAAAGCAACACTGTAGCTAGTTAAGGCAGTGATTGCCAAGAAAATTGTGCCCAAATCATGGATGCAATGTCTAAAAAGTTATTTAATCATTCAGGTCAGGAAAAGTGAATCCATTTAGTGATTCAATAATTTCTTATGCTTTATCCCGTATTCCTTTTCACCCCATGTTGCTAAGTGTGCCTTATCACATTATTCAACACATCCACTTAATCTTAAATAGCATCAAGTTTTCCCTTTGTATGAACTCCTCACAGCCCTATTAATCTATTCACAGTTCACTCCATAGATTATGCAAATGATACCCATGACTTACTGTCAACCTCATAGAATGAGCTGCATCCATCGGGTGAATAACTTACTTTCAGTCACTCAGAGGTCTGTTTTTCATCACATGTCAAAACAGACAGCACAAAGCACGAGGGAGAGGGAGGGAGCTTCTTTACGTAATGACAGGCATGCAATATATAATCTTCAAAATAGCAGAGATGTTAGCGGGATCCAAATCAGTTGCCAGACCATTCTGGAGAATGGTGGCAAAATTAATTGCGAGACTCTCTAACACAGTGAAGCTCCAGCTCCATGGAGCTTCAAATGAGACAATTCAATGAATGCATTAACTTGGAGATATTACATTTAGTTCCCTAGTCTAAATAATTAATGTATGTTGTGACTAACTAAGGTCCAAGCACTGATCCCTATGGTACACCACTGATCATTGCCTGCCACTTGGAAAATGAACCGTTTCTTCCCTTTTTTATTTCCTGTCTGCCAACTCCCAACCCCATGCACTTTTATTTTCCATGTTAGTCACTTATGTGGGAGCCTTATTAAAACAGTTCTGAGAAGTCCAAGTAAGCCACATACACCGTCCCACCCTTATTAGCTCAATTAGTTACATTCTCAAAAAATTCTAGTATACCTCAAGCTTTTTGTAAATCCATGCCAACTATATCTGATCCTGTCACTGTTTTCCAAGTGCTTTGCAATTAAATTTTCTATAATGGATTCTAGCATTTTCTTCAATACTGATGTCAGCCCAATTCATTGGAACTGTTCCAGAGTCTACAGAATCTTGAAAGATGACCACCAATACATTCACTACTTCTGAATCCATATTCCTTAAGTACTCTGAGATGTAGATTACGAGGCCCAGGATTTATTTTTGAAACAGTCACTTTAAACAGGATTTTTAAAATTCATTTGTGAGGCATGGGCTTTGCTGCCTCGCCAGCATTTCTTGCCTGTCCCTAGTTGCCCTTGAGAAGGTGGTAGCGAGTTGCCTTCTTGAATCGCTGCAGTCTACCTGCTGTGGGTTGACCCATAATACCATTAGGGAGCGAATTCCAGGATTTTGACCCAGTGACAGTGAAGGAATGGCGATATATTTCCAAATCAGGATGGCAAGTGGCTGGGAGGGGATCTTGAAGGTAGTGGTGTTCCCACAAATCTGCTGCGCTTGCCCTTCCAGATGGAAGAGGCTGTAGTTTTGGAAGGTGATGTCTGAGGATCTTTGGTAAATTTCTGCAGTGCATCTTGAAGATAGTAGCAGCACTGTGTACTGAGTGTCGGTGATGGAGGGAAAGGATGTTTGTGGATGTAGTGCCAATCAAGCAAGCTGCTTTGTTCTGGATGGTGTCAAGCTTCTCAAGTGCAGATGGGGCTGTACTCATCCAGACAAGTGGTCTGTATTCCATCACAGTCCCGACTTGTGCCTCGTAAATGGGTGACAGGCTTTGGGAAGTCAGGAGGTGACTTACTCGCCTTGTAGTGACTGTGTTTATGTGGTGAGTTTCTGGTCAATGAGATTCTGGGCAATGATAACCCCAGGGCGTTGATGGTGAGGGCTTCAGTGATAGTAACATCATTGCATGTCAAGGGTCAGTTGTTAGATTGTCTCTGATCAGTCATAGTCACAGCCTGGCATTTGTGTGGTGTGAATGTTACTTGTCACTTGTCAGCCCAAGCCTGGATATTGACTAGATCTTGTTGCACTTGAACATGGACTGCTTCAGTATCTGATGAGTCATGAATGGTGCTAAACATTGTACAAAGATCAGTCAACATTTCCACTTCTGACCTTTTGATGGAGCGTAGGTCATTGATGAAGCAGCTGAAGATGGTTGGGGCCTAGGCCATTACCCTAAGGAACTCCTACAAAGATATCCTGGAACTGGGATGAATGACCACCAACAACCACAAGCATCTTCCTACATGCCAGGTCTGACTGCAACGAGTGGACACTTTCATTTTTTAACAAAGCATCTGTAGAAAAGTCTGACTTCAACCATTGGATATTTTGCCCCCGATACCCACTGATTCCAATTTTGCTGGGGTTCCTTGATGCCACATTTCGGTCAAATGGAACCTTGATGTCAAGGGCTGTCACTCTCACCTCACCACTGGAATTCAATTCTTTTGTCCATGTTTGAACCAAGGATGTCATGAGGTCAGGAGTTGAATGACACTGGTGGAACCCAAACTGGGCATGACTGAGCTGGTAATTGCTGAGCAGGTGCTGCTTGATAACACTGTTGATGACACCTCCCATCACTTTACTGATGATCAAGAGTAGACTGATGGGACAGTAAGTGGCCGGGTTGGATTTGTCCTGCTGTTTATGTACAGGACATACCTGGGCAATTTTCCACATTGTTAGATAGATACCAGTGTTGAAACTGTACTGAAACAGCTTGGCCAGGGGAGTGGCAAGTTCTGGAGCACAGGTCTTCAATATTATTGCCGGGATGTTGTCAGGGCCCATAGCCTTTGCAGTATCCACTGTCTCAAACTGTTGCTTGATATTACGTGGAGTGAATCGACTTGGTTGAAGACTACTATCTGTAATGCTGTAATGGAGGAGGCTGAGCTGGATCCACTCAGTACTTTTGGCCGAAGATTGCTGTGAAAGCTTCAGCCTTATCTTTTGCTCTGATGCATTGGGCTCTTCTGTCATTGAGGATGGGGATATTTGTTGCGTCTCCTCCTCTTCCACTGAGTTGTTTAATTGTCCACTCTCATTCACAAATGGATATGGCAGGATTGCAGAGCTTAAATCTGATCTGTTGGTTGTGGGATTGCTTAGCTCTGTCTATCACTTGCTGCCTATATTGTTCGGCATGCAAGTGGTCCAGTTTGTTGGCTTCACCAGGTTGAAATATCACCTTCAGGGTATGCCTGGTGCTACTCCTTGCATGCCCTCCTGCACGCTCCATTGGACCAGGGTTCATCCCCTGGCTTGATGATAATTGTTGAGTGGCTGTATGCTGAGCCATGAGGTTACAGATTGTGCTGGATTGTTGATGGCCCACAGCGCCTCATGGGTGCCTAATCTTGAGTTACTAGATCTGTTTGAAGTCTTAAAGCTACTTTTATTATGGCTTTAGAATACATCACTAATTTCTACCAACCTGGTCTCCAGAAGATTGGGGAAAGTGATATGGCCTTGGGCCAGAGTAATAGAATAACAAGAACACAGGAACAGGAGTAGGCCATTCAGCTCATCAAATTTGCACCACCATTCAATTTGATCATGACTAATCAAACATAGGTAGTTTGGAAGCTTGTTGAAAAATAGGACCTCAAATGTGTGACATCACAATTGCTGCCAGTACCACATACTAGTCAGTAGGAATAGCAAGGGGACCGTTCCTGATTCCAAGACATTGGGACGAGTGCTGGGGGAGGTGGGAGATATTGTTTAATCAACTGACTTAGAGACGTTATAACACACCACTGGAGCCGGTAGGACTTGAACCTAGGTCACCTTGCTCAAAAGTAGGGAGACTACCAGTGCACCACAAGAGCTCTTGGGGAAGGTGGGACCTATACAAGCTGGACTGGTTGCATCTGAACAGGACCAGAAGTGATGTCCTATTGGGAGTTTTTGCTAGTATGGTTGGAAGGGGTAAACAAAATGGTACAAGGACAGAAATCTATTGAAGGAGAGGAAAATCAGAGCAAAAATAAAAACCAGAATGGGAAATAAGAAGAGTGTTAGGCAGAGAATTCAATGTCAAGAATCAAACAGGGCCACAGTGTACATTAATGCAAACAGGGCTAAGAATGTTAAGAATCATAGACAAGTACAGCACTGAAACAGACCTTTTGGTCCAACTTGTCCATGCCGACCAGATATTCTACATTAATCTGATCCCTTTTGCTAGCATGTGGCCCATGTCCCTCTAAACCCTTTCTATTCATATACCCATCCAGATGCCTATTAAATGTTGTAATTGTACCTGCCTCTACCATGTCCTCTGGCAGCTCTGGTGGTACATGCACCACCCTCTGGGTAAAAATGTTGCCCCTTAGGTCCTTTTTAAAATCTGTCCCCTCTCAACGTAAACCTACGCCCTCTAGTTTTGGACTCCCCTACTTTGGGGAAAAGACTTCGGCTATTCACGCTATCCATATCCCACATGACTTTATAAACTTCTATAAGGTCGTCCCTCAGCTTCCAACATTCCAGGGAAAACAGCCCTGCCTATTCAGCCTCTCCCTATAGCTCAAACTCTCCAACCCTGGCAACATCCTCATAAATCTTTTCTGAACCATTTCAAGTTTTGCAATATCCTTTCCATAGAAGGGAGACCTTCCAATTAGTATGTTCCATCTTCCTTGGGATGAATTTCTACCACGCCTCCCGAATTACCCCTAGGTAATTAATGCTCCACCATGTTCCCTCTGGGTTCCCCTTCCAATCAACTCTGACTAGCTCCTCTGTCATGTCTTTCCAGGTACCATTACATCAAATTCAAGCTTCTCTCTCAAAATGCAGGGTAAATTCTATCATATTACGGTCACTGGCCCCCAGGGATTGTTTCACTTTAAACTCCCTAAATCAAGTCTGCCTCATTACACATCACCAAACCCAGAACTGCCTATTCCCTAATAGGCTGTAACACAATCTGCTCCAAATAACCATTTTATAGACATTCTGCAAATTTCTTTTAAAGTCACAGACATGTAAAACATGGAAACAGACCCTTCGGTCCAACTCGTCCATGTTGACAAAATATCCTGAATTAATCTAGTCCCATTTGCCAGCATTTGGCCCATATCCCTCTCAACCCTTTTTATTCATATACCCATCCAGATGCCTTTTAAATCTAGTAATTGTACCAGCCTCCACCACTTTCTCTGGCAGCTCATTCCACCCTCTGTGTGAAAAAGTTGTCCCCTTAGGTCCCTTTTAAATCTTTTCCCTCTCACCGTAAACCTATGCCCTCTAGTTCTGGACTTCTTGGGATCTGTTCCTCACCTGCTTTTCCCAGTCCACCTGCATAATAAAGTCCTCTATGATTATTGTCACAGTGCCTTGCCTACATGCATTTTCAATGTCCTGATTTACTTTCTGCCCCACATCCTGACTACTACTAGGGGGCCTGTACATAATTTCCATCAGGACTTTTTCTCCTTGCGGTACTTCAACGCTACTCACACAGATTCCGTGCCGTCTGACCCTATATCGTTTCTTGCTATGGATTCAATTTCATTTCTTACTAAGAAGGTAATCCCTACCCTTGTGCCCATTGCTTGTTCTTTCAATAGGAGATGGACATTTACTTCCCAACCCTGATACCCTTGCAGCCCTATCTCTGCGATGCCCACAACATCGTACCTGCCAATCTTAATCTGTACTGCGAGTTCATTGACCTTGTTTATATACAGAGTGCATTTAAGTCCAATATCCTCAGTCCTGTGCTGACTTTCCCCATTGTCATAGCTGTCCCCTTACCTGCTGTGCCTGAAGTTAGATTCCTCACCTTTTCTATACTTTCTGTCCTATTACTTGTTCTGGAAACTTTATTAACCTCTCCTGAGCCCTCTCCCATACTTAACTAATTTGAAGTCCTTATGAGTTTGATTTGCCTCCTTCGGTTTGTCTACCTTATTCTGGATACTTTGTGTATTCATATACAAAGCTCTTAATAAAAACCGAAAGAACTGCGGATGCTGTAAATCGGGAACAAAAACAAAAGTTGTTGGAAAAGCTCAGGAGGTCTGGCAGCATCTGTGAAGGAAACAACAGTGTTAACATTTCAGGTGCGGAGACCCTTCCTCAGAACTTGAGGAAGCCCTTAAGTTTATTCTATTATTGAGCTTGTTTGCACTTTTATGGCTCCTTGGTACAATATGACATTCACACATTCTGTCCCCTCCCTTTGTTACCAGAAAATAATCAACACCATCACTAGCTAGCAATCCTATCTTCTTCTTTTTCATTGATTTTGTGAGTTCCCATTCAACTCCACTCACCCACTATTTAGTTAAGCAATTTAACAGAACTCTAGTGTCAGCATGATTCAAGTGTTCCCATCGGAACTACTCCCTCCTTCCCTGATGTTGGTGCCAAGAATTTGAACTCATTTCTCCCACAGCAATCTTTGAGCTATGTGTTTACCACTTTAATCTTGTTGAACCTGTGCAAATTATCTCATGGGTCAGGTGGTAATCTGGAGATTACCACCTTTTGGCTCTGCTTTTAAATTTAGCCCCTAGTTACCCATATTCCCTTAGCAGAGCCTCTTTCCTTTTTCTACCTATATCATTGGTACCTACATGGGCCATGAGAACTGGATCTTTCCACTCCCACTCCAAGCTCCTCTGCAGCCCAGAGGAGATATTCTGAATCTGGATACCAGGCAGGCAACATAGCCTTTGGGACTCTTGATTCTGGCCACAGAGAACAGTGTCTATTCTCCTGTCTATACTATCCCCGATTACAACTACATTTGTCATTTCTCCCATCTCTTGAATGGCTATCTGTATTATGGTGCTATGGTCAGTTTGCTTATCCTCCGTACAGCCCCCACTCTCATTCATACAGGGAGCAAGAATTGCAAATGTATTGGACAAGCTCAAGGAGAAGGCTCCTTCAATACTATCTCCTGGTTCCTCTTACCTGTCTCACTCACAGTCACACCCTCCTGTCCCTGACCATTGACTGAATTTGAGGTAGTTAATCTCAGGGGTGTGATTGTCTCCTGAAACAGTGTCTAGGTAACTCTCCCCCTCCGTCAGTGTTTGAAGTTCTGAGCTGGAATTCCTCAAGCAACCAACACAAATGTGCTCACCATTAACTGCAATAAGGTCCACCAGCTCCAATATCATGCAGGTACAACACATTGCCTGGTACCGCTTCTCCAAATGCGGAAGTGTGCCATTGCACAGTTGCAGATGGAGAGGGGTTTTTGGCAGAACTGTATCCCACAACACCAATAGGGTCCTTTTGGTCCTCACCTTCTACCCCAGCAGCCTTCACATCCCAAAGGATCATCAGTCGCCATTTCCATCAACTCCAGAGGGATGCCACCACCAGGCACACATTCTCCCCTCCCTTATCAACGGTCTGCAGGGACAATTCCCTCTGGGACACCTTGGTCCATTCCTCCTCCACCTCCAACACCGTCCCACACACCCATGGCACCTGATCATGCAATTGCAGAACACCAGCCTGCTTACTTTCTCCCTCCTCACCATCCAAGGTCCCAGACACTTCTAGGCGAAGTAGCGATTTACCTGCGTGTCACACAATCTAGTCTACTGCATTTGTTGCTCATGGAGCAGTGTCTTCTACATCAGAGAAATGAATCACAGACTGGGTCACCGTTTTGTGGAACACCCATGTTCTGTCTGTAAAAATGATCCCAAATTTCCAGTTGGCTGCCACATCACACACCACAGTGTTCTCTTGTCAACATTTCTGTTTCAGGCATGCTGCAGTGCTCCAGCGAGGCTCAGTGGAGACTAGAGCAACATCCCATTTTCTGCCTGGGGACCTTGAAATCTTCACGATTCAATATTGAGTTCAATAATTTTGGAATTTGAACACCTCTCTTCATTTATTACCGACCCCAACATCTGATACCTTGTTATGACATGGGCTGCTTTTAGTGCAATCAGCCCATCTTCACTCGCAATCCCCATTATTACCTATCTAGCTTTTCATCTTCCTTGGCTTGTTATCAACAATCTCTTTTCTATCTCTTTCTCTCTCTCTCTCTGTCTCTCTCTCTCTCTCTTTGGGTTCAGTCTCCACCTATCTGCCCCACCTTCTCCCCACCCCATCATCAACATAAATACCAGTTTTCCCTTGATTATATTAGTTCCAAAGGAAGATCACTGGATTCAAAATATTAACTCTGTTATCTCTCCACAGATGCTGCGAGGTCTGCTGTGTTTCTCCAGCAACCTGTTTTTGCTTCAGATTTCCAACACCTGCAATTCTCTGTTTTGTATTAATATCCTGGTGAATCTCCACTGCATCCATCCAGTGCAATGACATCCTTCCTAAAGTCTAGTGATCAGAGCTGTACACAGTACTCCAGTTGTAGCCCAACCAAAGTTTTGTACAGCTCAAACATAATTTCCCTACACTTAAAATCTATGCCATAACTGATAAAGGCAAATGTCCCATATGCCTTTTTAACTACTCTATTAACCTGTTCCATTGCCTCAGGGGTCTGTGGATGAGCACCCCAAGATGCCTCTATTCCTCTGAACTTCTGAATATCCTACCATTCATTGAGTACTCCCTTGTCTTGTTACTTCTTCCAAAGTGCGTAACCTCATATTTTTCAGGGTTAAATTCTATCTGCCACCATTCTGCCCATCTTACCCATCAATTATATCCTCCTGTAACCTAAGAGCTCACTTGGCCAATCTTTGTGTCATCCTCAAATTTACTTATCATTCTCCCCACATTTTCTTCTATCTGTTTATCAAATACCAAAAAGGACCCAGCACTGCTCTGTGGTACACCACTAGACACCAACCTCCAGTCATACAAGCAACCTTCCACCACCACCCTCAGTCTCCTACTACTAAGCAATTTTGGATCCAATTTTGGCAGTTAACATTGACGAGAAATTGAACTGGACTAATCAAATAAATACAGTGGTTAATAAAGCAGGCTAAGGCAAGGAATCCTATGACAATGAACTCACCTCCTGACTTCCTAAAGCCTGTCACCATCTACAAGGCATAAGTCAAGAACGTGATGGAACACTTTCCATTTGCCTGGATGAAGCTTTAACAATACTCAAGAAGGTTGACTCCATAAAGCAGTGAGAGCTGACTGACACCACATGCACAAATATTCAATCCCTCCAACATTGATGCTCAGTAGCAGCAGTGTTTACCATCTACCAGGTTCCCTGCAGAAATTCACGAGGGCTCTTTAGACAGCACCTTCTGAATCCATGGCAACTACTATCAAGAAGGAACAGGGCAGCAGACACATGAAAAAGCTAGTACCTGTAAACTCCAACCCCTTACCCCTGCCCCACGCTACGCACTATTGTAACTTGGAAATATATTACTTTTCCTTCAATGTCACTCAAAATCCTCCTTAACACCATTGGGAATTTACCTAACCCAATGGACCATAGTGATTGAAGCAGGCAGCTCACCACCATCTCCTCAAAGGCAACTAGGGATGGGTAGTAAATGTTGGCCCAGCCTGCAATGAACATAAGAACATACGACAGGAGGAGGAGGGCATTCTGCTCCTTGAGACTGTTGCACCATTCAATGAGGTCATGGCTGATCTGTGCCGAACTCCATATACCTGCCTTTGCCCCAAATCCTTAATACCGTTGCTCAACAAAAAAAAAAAATTCAGATTTAAAAACAACTAATGTAGCAGCAACTGCCATTTGTGGAAGAAAGTTCCAATCTCCACCACCCTTTGTGTAGTTGCTTCCTAACATCTCTCCTGAACAGTCTGGCCCTAATTCTCAGACAATGCCCCCTAGTTCTGGAATCTCCAGCCAGTGGAAACAGTTTATCAACTCTGTCTTTGCCAGTCAATATCTTGAAGGCTTCAATCAGATCACTCCTTAACCTTCTAAATTCTATGAAAAAACAGGCTTAATTTGTATAATCTCTCCTCATAGCTTAATCTCTGGAGTGCAGGTATCATTCTTGTAAATCTATGTTGTATTCTGTCCAAGATTAAATATCCTTCCTAGGGTGTGGTGCCCAGATCTGCTCACAAATGGGGTCTAACCAGGATTTTGTTTAGCTGCAGGATAATTTCCGTGACCATATACTCCAGTCCTCTAGATATAAAGGCCAGCATTCCATTAGCTTTCTTGATTATTGTTTGTGGTATTTTAAAAGATCAATGCACCTGAACCCCCAAGTCTCTTTGGACGTCCAAAGTATTTAACTTCTTACCATCTAGAAAGTACCCTGATCTATCCTTTTTTGGCCCAAAACGGATAATCTCAGCTTGGCTTACAGTGAATGCCATCTCCTACAGTTTTACCTATATCCATGGCTTTTTTTTAAAAAAATGTGCCTTCATGTCAAATTTTGTCTGGTAACAGTTGTAAAATGTTATATTGTGCTAAAAGAGATATGTAAAAGGTAAAAATGCATAAAACTTAATGATTTATATGAAATCATAGTTTTGCCAACTTTTGCATCCCGGGGCCAGCCAACTCGCTCTTTCACTTTTTTGTGAAAAATGTCAATACATGCTGTGAGCTTCAGCAGAGGTACAAGGGGTAAGTGGCTGGAAGCTTGGTGACATGTTTAATGCAAACACAGGGTCACACAACAAACACAGAGTTATGCTCATTAAGATATCACCGTTTAAGAGAGTGCAGTGGCTCTTCATATTGATGGATTCTGCTGCCTATTGCTATGGTTTGTTGGGATGACCTGAGTGTGGTTAACAAGACCGCCAGGTAACCCAGTAATGCTGGAAATACTGTCATCACTGCAGAAGCGAAGAAGAGGCCATGTTTGGTTACTGTGAAGAAGATGTAGTCAGGACTTTATTACCATGCAGAGAGTTAGAAGAACAAGGGGAGACTGTGATGTAGTAATAATGTCTCTGGCCTGGTACTCTAGAGGTCCATGCCAATGCTCTGAGGACAACACAGCAGGTAGAATTTAAATTCAGTTTGGAATTAGAAGCTAGATTACAATGCTAATCTAACATCATTTGTTGTAAAAACACATCTCGTTCACTAAAGTGTAGAGCTGGA
>JAHRHZ010000145.1:3797302-3810846 GCA_024137785.1 Ginglymostoma cirratum | reverse complement strand
GTTCATCCAGCTCGACACCTTGTTATCTCAGATTCTCCAGCATCTGTAGTTCCTGCTATCTCTCATTCACTAAAGTCCTGTGGGTTAGGAAATCTGATACAGAAATTGGTTGTAAAGCTCAGCAGGTCTGGCAGCATCGATGGAGAGAAATCAGAGTCAACATTTTGGACTGAGTGCCCTTCCTCAGAACTGATGGTAGCTAAGAAAATGTTGGATTATATGCAGAAGATAGGGTGGCGGGGAAGGGGATAAGGAGTAAATGATAGATGGGGATACAGACCAAAGAGAGAGAAAAGCAATTTGAGAGACAAAGGAGTGGATAATGATCTGGCTAGGTGGGTGAATAGCTGTTAATGGGGACTGTTAGTGGCTAACAATGGGTGGTGTATAAAAGCAGACAATGTGATAACAAGAGAAAATAGGTACTGCAGATGCTGGAGAATCCGAGATAACAAGGTGTGGGGCTGGATAAACACAGCAGGCCAAGCAGCATCATAGGAGCAGGAAAGCTTGACGTTTTGGGCCTAGACCCTTCATCAGAAATGGGGGAGGGGAAGACGGTTCTGAAATAAATAGGGAGAGAGGGGGAGGCGGATAGAGGATGGATAGAGGAGAGGATAGGTGAAGAGGAGGCAGACAAGTCAAAGAGGCGGTGATGGAGCCAGTAAAGGTGAGTGTAGGTGTGGGGGTAGGGAGGAGATAGGTCAGTCCAGGGAGGACGGACAGGTCAAGGGGGCGGGATGAGGTTAGTAGATAGGAGATGGGGGTGGGGCTTGAGGTGGGAGGAGGGGATAGGTGAGAGGAAGGACAGGTTAGGGAGGCAGGGACGAGCTGGGCTGGTTTTGGGATGCGGTGGGGGAGGGGAGATTTTGAAGCCTCGTCCTCACGTACCACCCCACCAACCTCCGGATCCAACACATCATCCTCCGACACTTCCGCCATCTGCAATCTGACCCCACCACCAAAGACATTTTTCCCCCCCACCCTTATCTGCTTTCCGGAGGGACAACTCCCTCCGTGACTCCTTTGTCCGCTCCACACTCCCCTCCAGCCCCACCACACACGGCACTTTACCCTGCAACCGCAGGAAGTGCTACACCTGCCCCCACACCTCCTCCCTCACCCCAATCCCAGGCCCCAAGAAGACTTTCCACATCAGGCAGATGTTCACCTGCACATCTGCCAATGTGGTATACTGCATCCGCTGTACCCGTTGTGGCTTCCTCTACATCAGGGAAACCAAGCGGAGGCTTGGGGACCGCTTTGCAGAACACCTGTGCTCAGTTCGCAACAAACAACTGCACCTCCCAGTCGCGAACCATTTCAACTCCCCCTCCCATTCCTCAGACGACATGTCCATCCTGGGCCTCCTGCAATACCACAATGATGCCACCCGAAGGCTGCAGGAACAGCAACTCATATTCAGCTTGGGATCCCTGCAGCCCAATGGTATCAATGTGGATTTCACAAGCTTCAAAATCTCCCCTCCCCCAACCACATCCCAAAACCAGCCCAGCTCGTCCCCGCCTCCCTAACCTGTCCTTCCTCTCACCTATCCCCTCCTCCCACCTCAAGCCCCACCCCCATCTCCTATCTACTAACCTCATTCCGCCCCCTTGACCCGTCTATCCTCCCTGGACTGACCTATCTCCTCCCTACCCCGCCACCTACACTCACCTTTACTGGCTCCATCCCCACCTCTTTGACTTGTCTGCCTCCTCTCCACCTATCCTCTCCTCTATCCATCTTCTATCTGCCTCCCCCTCTCTCCCTATTTATTTCAGAACCCTCTTCCCCTCCCCCATTTCTGATGACGGGTCTAGGCCCGAAACGTCAAGCTTTCCTGCACCTGTGATGCTGCTTGGCCTGCTGTGTTCATCCAGCCCCACACCTTGTTATGCTGCTTGGCCTGCTGTGTTCATCCGGCTCCACACCTTGTTATATGTGATAACAAGGCCTGGTTGTGAGAGCTCAGGCCCTAAAGTTATTGAACTAGATCTGGACTTAATATCAAGTTCAGTATTTTTCATTTCTGATCTGTGTGTATGTTTGCAGTGTATTGTTTCTTCTTGTGTGCAGTAATTAATAAAATGACTGTTCTGTAAACTCAAAAAAGCCTAGTGTATTTGACTCTGTTTAAAACATAAATCCACTTGGTCTGGGAGAAAGGTATCTATGAGAGGTTCTTTTGTAAATGAATAAGACCAACTAAGGAGGGGGTGGGTGGTTTGATGAGTAAAAAAGGGGGAGCCAGTTCATTACCCCTTAGCCAAGAGTTTGACAATTTGTGGCAACCAATTTGAAAAAGTAATAAATTGAGGAACCTTCCCTGGGATCTGATCATAATACCACTGACACCCACATTCCATGAAACAATAAATAAAACACAGGGTTGGTAACTGTGGAAGGGTGACTAGGTAAGAGTTATCTACTATGAAGGGGACCAGTCTAGGCTCGGCAATGTAGAGGGGCTGAAAAGTCCACATTGGTTCCAGTAGAGGGTTGAAAGAATCTGGGGTAGGTTACCATGGTTAAAGATTCCAGAAGCAGAAGTCATGCAGTCATTTGACGACTAATGTGTATACACAACTCAGAAGGAACATGGGTGGTATCAATCAAGGACACTGAGATCAACCAATTGATCGAGATCTCTGGATTGGAGGCAACAGCGTAACACTGAAAACTTGTTTCTTCTGGCAGAAAACTGTTCTCCCTTCTGAACTGAATGCCTGATTTGACCTAAGTGAAGTCCAAAGCCAAATTAAACAGATAATGTCAGACCTGCTCAGTTTTTCCAGCACTTTGTTTTTGTTTTGACCTCCAGCATCTGTAATACTGTTCTTTTATCTAAATATAAAAAAATGGCTTCTGGTCTTTGTGTCCTTAACAGTGTAACATTCCATCCATTAACACCAGAAGTGTCCAGCCAGGCACTTGAGTAAGGTCACCTGTCTGCTTGAAAATTATGTCATTAGGTTACTGTTCCAAATTACTTTCTGACAATCAGAAGATGAAAGACTGTTCTGAGGCAGGGAGTGGCACGATGAGCTAGTAAGTAGAGAGGTCAATAACTAGGTATTTAAATTAAGGTGCAGGAGGTTTAGTGGGGATTTGAGGGATTTCTTTTCACCCAGAGGTTTATCGGCATCTAGGTCTCACTGCACGAAGGTATGGTAGAGGTAGGAGTGCTCAAGAACTATTTTGATGAACACTTGAAATGCTAGAGCACACAAGCCATTGAGCTAAGTGCTGGAAAATGGGATTAGAATAAATGAATATTTGATGACAGGTGTGGACACAATGGACTGACGGGCCTCTTTCCAAGTTGTTAAAAACACTGTGACTCTAACCAAATATTGGGTAAGTGGAGCGTGTGAAGGAGTGTGGGGTTGAATATTATCGGACAAGTCTGAAAAGCTAGTGTTGCTTAATGTGGAGGGAGTGGCAAGCCAATGGCTGACCACTGTGGAGCGGGTGAACGAATCTGCTGTTGGTTACTGTCAGAAGAGTTTGAAGAGCTCAAGATTAATTACAGTGGAGCAGGTGAAATAGACTGGGTTGGTTACTGAGGAAGGTGAGAAAAGTGCAGTATTGGTTACTGTAGGGAATGTGTGTGAGGAAATCAGAGCTTGCTACAGCAGACAACAGTGTTACTAGCTCCAAGTTTGAGTACAAGTGGTATTAACATCTTTTTGAGAAAGGTCAAAATAGATTCCTTTGATGTTGTGTATTTTTATCTGAGCTCATTTTTAAAAATAGCATTATCAGAAAAGAATACAAATCATGTCCTATTTGAATGACAATGTGCAGCCTCAAAAAAATCATTTATTCATTCTGGCTAGTTATTGAACTGTGTGGTCCAATGATGGTGACATCAGTTGCTAAATTATAAGGTGTCGTGGAAAGAGGATTGGAAACTCCTTCTTGCCGGTTTATAAACTTCACCAGAACATGACAGGGATAAAATCTGCTTTTGCAGCAAGTTCTGAAAGACCATTAAATTAACTATAGATTTCACAGGTTGTATATAACTCATTGAGTTTGGATAACACTGAAATGCTGTGGCCTCATCTCTCATGCAAACATGGACCACAAACCATTAGGGATATGTCAATCATCAACATTAATAATGACATGTTGTTTGCAATAACCAGCTCTATCTCCATTTCTAGGTCACGGAAGAGTACTTAGGGATCTACTGTTTAAGATGATACAACTGCAATAGTCTTGTAAATGGTCAGTGTGATAAACTGGGGACATTTGAAGGAAACGTTCTCATTACTGATCTGTCAAGGCAGACTTCTCTAAGCTAAGAATGTTCTAAGCTAAGAACAATAGTAAGCAGAATTTCAAACAAAACAATATTGAACAGGATTTTAAATTTTGAGTCTAATAAATTTAATGTATAGCCATCAAATGCCTTGATTTTAAAATATTTCAAAACACTCATTTGTTTTTAATTCCTGCATGGCCTTGCCATTCTCCATCTCTGAGCTGCTCCAGCCCTGCAAGCTAAGAGTTCTCTGCACTGCGAGAATTCTGGCCTCTTGAGCATTCCAAATTTCAATTGCGCCACCATTGCCTTCATATTCCAAGCCCAAAGCTCTGGAATTTGATTTTTAAATTTCCCCACCTTTCAATATCACTTTCTCCTTCAAGATGCTCCTTAAAACCCATCTCTTTGACCAAGCTTTTGGTCATCTAGTTTTATAATCCCTTACATGGTCTGGTGGAAATTATTTCATGTAATATTTCTATAAAACACCCTGAAGCATTGTATTAAATTAAAGTATGTATGTAATTGCAGGTTGTTGCTTTATTGTCTTAAGCTTACTCCCTTTCTCTTGTTTCAAAACAAAGCTAAACATTTCAAGAGCTGTGTCAAGTGACAGAGTCATCGAACAGACTGTACACGCAAAGATTTCCTAGCCATTTAAGTAATAATGAATTTAAAGCCCACCAGTATTCTGTGCGACATGACAAGGAAGTCTCACCGGAATGCAAAAGCTTAAGTGAAGAGAACTTATCAACAAGTTAAGTACTTTAAATCTTTCAACTGCTTTGTTTAAAGTATGTAGTCCATAAAATACCTCAGCATATGAATCTGTATAGATGGTGAAGTAATCTGGTTCTGGATCAAACATTTTAATCCAGTTCAGGGGTCTGTGCTTGATGGCTTTTCCTTAAGTGTTTCTACCAGCATTTTACACATTGGCATTGCATTTATCGTAAAATCAGTAACAGTACAAGCAGCTCATAAAAGTCATGCAGTACTAATCTAAATGTCAGAAATAGTAGTTTTAGTTGTCAGCATTTCAAAATGGCATTATGGTTTATGTCACCAACTCCACTACACAAAAATACATATATACACATTATAACATGTAAACAGGCCAGTTAGCCCATCCAATACATGTTAGTTTACATGAACAAATAGTCACAATCACTTTTACTCCCCTTGTTACCATATCCCTTTAACTGGCTGTTTATCATCTACCTGTTTAATATAATCTTAAATGCTGACAAATTCTGCCTTGACCATCATCCCTGAAGTCAGTTCTACAAAATGCTCGTGAGAACAAATTTCTTTTGCTCTTTGTTCTAAATCTATGTTTAATCTTATATCTATGTGGCTACTCATTATTAACCCTCAATGACTGGAAACAGCCAATTTTCGTTTACTTTCTCCATCTTTTCATGATTTGAAACACATAACCACACAATGTGATTCCACTGGGAAAATAAACAACTTTAAAAATTTGGAAAATGGGGCTAAGCAGAGTTTTTTGCTAAGTTGATTACGGAGAGGTGGAAATTAATCTCACTTTGACAAGAGAAACATTTTGAAATACACATCTCAGAAGAAGGATAGTTTTCAAATGTTTGGTGCCAAACTTAAGTTAAAGAGTTCAGGTATTTTATCTTTTAATTACTGTCATTAAAAACAGATTATTTGGTCATAATCAACTTTGATTGCCGAAGTTTGCTCTGCACTAACTGGCTGCCACATTTTTGACTTAACACCAGTATAATGCTTCAACAGTATGTCTATCGGTGGAAAATGCTTTCAGATGCACAGCGAAAAGTACTATATACATACAAATTAGGAACAGGTCTAGGTCATTCAGTACCTTGAGTATGCTGTACCATTCAATAACTTTATGCATGGTCTAATTGTGGCCTCAACTCCCACTCCGAATACATGCCGTCTTTCTTTTTTGCTTCATGAGCGTTTACCACATACTACTATTGAAAGTACTTTGACTCATTTTCCTTCAACACTTTGCTTGCTTACATAAACTAATACAAGATGATTTCAACTTTAATATCGCTAGCAATCAAGGAAATGCTTTCTTCATTAAAAAACTTATAAATATATCTGTGAAGACAAAATTGTAAAATATGATGATCTGCAAGTTTATTTTCTAAAGACATATGCAATTATCACCTCTGGACTGAGAAAGAGGAGCAAACAGAAAGACTATTTTCAGGAGTAAATTGTGTAAGTGATATTGGGAAGAATTCCAGAAACGTGACAGCATTTGTAGGTCAGCTCTGACTGTAGTAGCATTTGATTGAGGTGCAGTCAGACTCTGTTGATTCTGTCAGATTATAAATTAACAGTTAGGCCCAGTATGGACGTCAATGTGAAGCCTCGGTTCACATTGTGGAAACATTAGGGTTTCCACTTGGTAGTGAACTACCGCAGCTTGTAATGGTTGAGATGATATGGTGCAGATACTCTACAATTACATCTCCAAAAAAAATTCAGACCTTTTGATTTCCCATGTAGAGGCAGAGAGATGGTTAAGTTTGTTTTACTACATTGTATGCAATTGTCACAGTCATCATTGATCTGGGGTTATATCATTACATAAATGGCACAAAGGTATTTCACCTTGTACTGAGAAGCACAGTTAGAATACAGACAACAATAAATTATATTCATATCATGCCCTTACCATAGTAAAATGTTCCAAGGCATTTCACAGGAGCATTATCAAAATAAAATTAATACTAAGCTACATAATGCAATGTTCGGACAGGCGAGGAAAAGCTTGGTCAAAGGGAAAGATTTCAAGAGAACACTTCAAAAGAGGAGACGAGTTCACAGAGGTTTAGGAAGGGAAATCCAGACCTTTGCCGAGGCATTCAATTCCCAAAGCCCAATGTGGACTTTTACAAATGAGGACATTTGTAAAACAAAAACATTGATCAAAACTTTCTCTTCACCCTGTTAAAATGCTGATTCCCTGTGTTAGTAAATTCTAAAATGTATTATCTTTGGCAGAAAGACATAAATATTTGATATTTTCCATTTACTCCTTATTATTGAGTAATGTCAAGAGTTGGGGCAATGATTAAGACCATAAGACCATAAGACATAGGAGTGGAAGTAAGGCCATTCAGCCCATCGAGTCCACTCCGCCATTTAATCATGGCTGATGGGCATTTCAACTCCACTTACCCGCACTCTCCCCGTAGCCCTTGATTCCTTGCGAGATCAAGAATTTACCAATCTCTGCCTTGAAGACATTCAACGTCCCGGCCTCCACTGCGCTCCGTGGCAATGAATTCCACAGGCCCACCACTCTCTGGCTGAAGAAATGTCTCCTCATGTCCGTTCTAAATCGACCCCCTCTAATTCTAAGGCTGTGCCCATGGGTCCTAGTATCCCCACCTAACGGAAACAACTTCCCAGCGTCCACCCTTTCTAAGCCATGCATTATCTTGTAAGTTTCTATTAGATCTCCCCTCAACCTTCTAAACTCTAATGAATACAATCCCAGGATCCTCAGCCGTTCATCATATGTTAGGCCTACCATTCCAGGGATCATCCGTGTGAATCTCCGCTGGACACATGCTCCAGTGCCAGTATGTCCTTCCTGAGGTGTGGGGCCCAAAATTGGACACAGTATTCTAAATGGGGCCTAACTAGAGCTCTATAAAGTCTCAGAAGCACATCGCTGCTTTTATATTCCAACCCTCTTGAGATAAATGACAACATTCCATTCGCTTTCTTAATCACAGACTCAACCTGCAAGTTAACCTTTAGAGAATCCTGTACTAGCACTCCCAGATCCCTTTGTACTTCGGCTTTATGAATTTTCTCACCGTTCAGAAAATAGTCCATGCGTGTATTCTTTTTTCCAAGGTGCAAGACCTCACATTTGCTCACGTTGATTAATTCTGTTCCCCCAGAAGGGGGCCTTGCAGGCAATAACATAAATAAAACATCTAATTTTCCACTTAGAGATGTTATAGCCTTCAGGACTCATCATTGAGTTCAACAACTTCAGGGTATGAACATTATGTCAGCTCTGCTGAGAGCAAAGTTATACTAACAAGATGCTACAGAGGGGAAAGAGGGTATCATCAAAATGGAGGACAGCATGAGCATTGTCTTCCATTTTGAATACACCCACTTTCGCCTCTCTGTAGCATCTTGTTAGTATAACTTTGCTCTCAGCAGAGCTGACATAATGTTCATACCCTGAAATTGTTGAACTCAATGATGAGTCCTGAAGGCTATAACATCTCTAAGTGGAAAATTAGATGTTTTTCCTTCAGCTTATGTTGGACTTTCTGGAGTGCTACAGCAGAAGACTAGATGGAAATATATTGCATGAGGGCCAAATTTAAACATTAATTCTGTTTCTCCATCCACAGATGCTGTGAGACCTGCTGAGTTTCTCCAGGGTTTTTCATTTTTACTTTAATTACTTCACTAGGCTATCCTCCAGAGAGCAAAGTTATACTAACAAGATGCTACAGAGGGGAAAAGAGGGTATCATCAAAATGGAGGACAGCACGAACATTGTCTTCCATGTTGAATACACCCACTTTCGCCACTCTGTAGCATCTTGTTAGTATGACTTTGCTCTGAGCAGAGCGAACCTAATTTCTACTATTTGGATCTACCATTACTATCTATTTTGCATCTATATCACTCCTGTCTGTCACTATTAGCACTCTCTTTGTCTTTTGGTCTGAGCATTCTCACCATCTGTTCACCTGCTTTAACTCCTGCTTTGTCAACACATAAAAACTATCACTTACCAGACTGTTTCAGTCCTGAAGAAAAGTTATATTGGCTTCAAAAAATATTAGCTGTGTTTCTCTCTCCATATTACTGTCAAACCAGCTAGGCTTCTCCAGCACTTTTTGAATCATCAGATCTCCAGCACTTGCAGTGTTTTCCTTTAATTTAAAGTAACGAGCTGACTACTGGAGCCTATTGACAGAGACTGATCAAAATTTTCCTATCAGCATCCAATCCTTACACATAACCGGGGACAACAAGGTGTAGAGCTGGATGAACACAGCAGGCCAAGCAGCATCACAGGAGCTGGAAAGCTTGACGTTTCGGGCCTAGACCCTTCATCAGAAATGGGGGAGGGGAAGAGGGTTCTGAAATAAATAGGGAGAGAGGGGGAGGCAGATAGAAGATGGATAGAGGAGAAGATAGGTGGAGAGGAGACAGACAAGTCAAAGAGGCGGGGATGGAGCCAGTAAAGGTGAGTGTAGATGGGGAGGTAGGGAGGAGATAGGTCAGTCCAGGGAGGATGGACTGGTCAAGGGGGCGGGATGAGGTTAGTAGGTAGGAAATGGGGGTGCAGCTTGAGGTGGGAGGAGGGGATAGGTGAGAGGAAGAACAGGTTAGGGAGACGGGGACGAGCTGGACTCGTTTTGGGATGCGGTTGGGGGAGGGGAGATTTTGAAGCTTGTGAAATCCACATTGATACCATTGGGCTGCAGGGTTCCCAAGCTGAATATGATTTGCTGTTCCTGCAGCCTTCGGGTGGCATCGTTGTGGCACTGCAGGAGGCCCAGGATGGACGTGTCGTCTGAGGAATGGGAGGGGGAGTTGAAATGGTTCGCGACTGGGAGGTACAGTTGTTTATTGCAAACCGAGCGCAGGTGTTCTGCAAAGCGGTCCCCGAACCTCCGCTTGGTTTCCCCGATGTAGAGGAAGCCACAACGGGTATAGCGGATGCAGTATACCACATTGGCAGATGTGCAGGTGAACATCTGCTTGATGTGGAAAGTCTTCTTGGGGCCTGGGATGGGGATGAGCGAGGAGGTGTAGGGGCAGGTGTAGCACTTCCTGCGGTTGCAGGGAAAAGTGCCGGGTGTGGTGGGGCTGGAGGGGAGTGTGGAGTGGACAAGGGAGTCCTGGAGAGAGTGGTCCCTCCAAAAAGCAGACAAGGGTAGGGAGGGAAAAATGTCTTTGGTGGTGGGGTCGGATTGCAGATGGCGGAAGTGTCGGAGGATGATGCGTTAGATCCGGAGGTTGGTGGGGTGGTACGTGAGGACGAGGGGGATTCTTTTTTGGTTGTTATTGCGGGGATGGGGTGTGAAGGATGAGTTGTGGGAAATGCGGGAGACACGGTAAAGGGCGTTCTCGACCACTGAGGCAAGGGAGGTTGTGGTCCTTGAAGAACGAGGACATCTGAGATGTACGGGAGTGGAATGCCTCATCCTGGGAGCAGATGCGGCGGAGGCGAAGGAATTGGGAATAGGGGACGACATTTTTGCAAGAAGGTGGGTGGGAGGAGGTGTATTCTAGGTAGCTGTGGAAGTCGGTGGGCTTGAAATGGATATCGGTATCTAGGTGGTTACCCGAGATGGAGACAGAGAGGTCCCGGAAGGAGAAAGAGGTGTAGAGATGGTCCAGGTGAACTTAAGGTTGGGTGGAAGGTGTTGGTGAAGTGGATGAACTGTTCCAGCTCCTCGTGGGAGCACGAGGCGGCGCCGATACAGTCATCAATGTAACGGAGGAAGAGGTGGCGTTTAGGGCCAGTGTAGGTACAGAAGAGGGATTGTTCCACGTAACCTACAAAGAGGCAGGCATAGTTTGGGCCCATGCGGGTACCCATGGCCACCCCATTTGTCTGTAGGAAGTGGGATGAATTGAAAGTGAAGTTGTTCAAGGTGAGGACGAGTTCGGCTAAGCGGATGAGGGTGTCAGTAGAGGGGGAATGCTCAGGCCTGCGGGACAGGAAGAAGCGGAGGGTCTTTAGGCCATCTGCATGGGGAATGCAGGTGTATAGGGACTGGACGTCCATAGTAAAAATTAGGTGTTGGGGACCGGGAAATTGGAAGTTCTGGAGGAGGTGGAGGGCGTGGGTGGTGTCACGGACGTAGGTAGGGAGTTCCTGGACCAAGGGGGAGAAAATGGAGTCGAGGTAGGTGGAGATAAGTTTGGTGGGGCAGGAGCAGGCGGAGACAATGGGTCTACCAGGGCATTCAGGTTTGTGGATTTTGGGAAGGAGATAGAAGCGGGCGGTGCGGGGTTGGGGAACGATGAGGTTGGAGGCTGTGGGTGGGAGGTCACCTGAGGTGATGAGGTTGTGGATGGTTTGAGAGATGATGGGTTGGTACTCGGGGGCGGGGTCATGATCCAGGGGGCTGTAGGAGGAGGTGTTGGAGAGTTGGCGCCTGGCCTCAGCGATGTAGCTGTCAGTGCGCCATACTACAACTGCGCCTCCCTTGTCTGCGGGTTTTATGGTGAGGTTGGGATTGGAGCGGAGGGAGCAGAGGGCTGCACGTTCTGCGGGGAGAGGTTGCAGTGGGTGAGAGGGGTGAAGAGGTTGAGGCGATTGATGTCTTGACAGCAGTTGGAGATGAGGAGGTCGAGGGAGGGTAGGAGGCCTTGGGGTGGTGTCCAGGAGGAGGGCTTGTGTTGGAGGCGGGAGAAGGGGTCAGTAGAGGGAGGGTTGGATTCACGGTTGAAGAAGTAAGCGTGGAGGTGGAGGCGGCGGAACAATTTAGCTGCTTGTCGGCTGGTTGGCCAGACCAGGCAGGAGGGCGACACTCCATCCAGGCTTTAAAACCCTCACTGCTTGGATGTGAAGGAGGTCCACACAGCTATGAGCTGTTTGCAAAATCTTTCTTCACTTAAAGTTTGTAAAAGTTGGAGAGAGTGTGCCTCCATTTTATGACACCCTCTCTTTGTCATTTACAGCTGTATTACCATGCTGCTGCTTTCAAACCAAGACTCCTATTGGCCCAAAACCTTCATGATCCTATTTGTTGACATTAATTGATCATTGGACAACCCTCTGATCACTAATCGGCAAAATTGGGAAAAGTCAAAAATGACTGACTTTCTCACACAGTCTGACAGTGGTGTTCAGAAGCCTGCCTGAATCATGAACAGCACCCCTGATGTTCCTCACCGGCAGTGCAGTGTCAGGAAATTATCCCCATCATACTGTCTTTGCTATAACATTCAAGTATTATGATTCCTATGGAATATCTTCAGAAGGTACACTTCCTGTTCAACAAAAAATTGTCTTATGCATATTACTGTACAGTGCAAAATTCCCTGAGACAAGCACCATTCTTTAGTAAGTAAATCATCAGCTGGAGGTCAACATGAATTATGCAAGAGAAGAACAAAATGATTGAGTTTGCAATGAAAGTCTGTGATTAATCAGAGTGACCAAAACTTTAAAAGCATTTTCATGAAAACAGCTATCTAATTTTGCATTTCATTTAAACAGATAACATGTTTTTTTTAACAAAAAACGCAATACTCTAGTTTAAATACAAGAAAGCACGTAGACTGTTTCCCTATTGTAGTATTTGAGCATCTGTGGTATGTACGCGACAAACAATAACATCTTCCGGTCGCCAACCATTTTAATCCCCTGCCTACTCCCTCAGTGACACTCCCATCCTGGGCCTCCTCCAGTGTCACAATGACACCACCCGCAAACTGGAAGAGCAACACCTCATATTCTACGTCGGGAGCCTACAGCTCGATGGCCTAAACATGGAATTCATCAGTTTTAAAACCTCCCCAACCCCAGCCTCATCCCATGTCCAATGCTCCTTCTCATCCCTGCCTCCTTGACCTGACATAACCTGCTCTCCCACCTGTCCGCTCCTCCCACCTCACTGATGAATCCCCACCACTCCCTACCTGCTCTCATCTATCACCATCCCACTTATCTTCCCCAACCCCACCCCTCCTTTATTTATTTCTCAGCTCCCTTCCCCCTCCCCATTTCTGAAGTAGGGTCCCAACTCAAAATGTCAACTTTCCTGCTTCTCTGATGCTGCCTGGCCTGCTGTGTTCCTCCAGCTCCATACTATATCGTCTCTAACTCCAGCATCTGCAGTTCTTGCTATCTCTTATTTGTCTCTTTGTTTGGCATAGGGAAAAGATAACTGCTTCTCTGGATAAGTAATTTCTATCTAGGGAATTACATGAAGGAGCAAGGAATAAATGGATTTGGAGATAAATGGAGATTAATTAAAATGGGAGAAGGCTTGAGTGAAACATAAACCAGTTATGTCGAATGGCCTGTAAATTCCATACTTAAAAGAAAACTACAGATTTCAGAGATAGTAGGAACTGCAGATGCTGGAGAATCTGAGATAACAAGGTGTAGAGCTGGATGAACACAGCAGGCCAAGCAGCATCAGAGGAGCAGGAAGGCTGACGTTTCGGGCCTAGACCCTTGAAGGGTCAGCCTTGAAACGTCCTTGAAACGTCAGCCTTCCTGCTCCTCTGATGCTGCTTGGCCTGTTGT
>JAHRHZ010000145.1:3751291-3796902 GCA_024137785.1 Ginglymostoma cirratum | reverse complement strand
GCAGGAAGGCTGACGTTTCGGGCCTAGACCCTTGAAGGGTCAGCCTTGAAACGTCCTTGAAACGTCAGCCTTCCTGCTCCTCTGATGCTGCTTGGCCTGTTGTGTTCATCCAGCTCTACACCTTGTTGTCTACAGATTTCAGTTTGGCAAAGTAAAGCATTGAAAGTGATTCATTAAAGTTGGAAGATTTAATGGAGGAAACAAAGTTTTATTTACCGTTCTGGCATCCCACAGAGAAATGGTCTTGTCAGCTGCACTGGTGAGCAGCGTATTGGAGAAGGGGAGAAACTCAACGCTATTCACGGAATCAACATGACCTCGGAGCGTCTGTCTACACCTCTTACTGTAGAAAAAGTAATTAGAAATGCATCAGTTATCTGCAGACCAAAAGAGTCAAGCTACTTCCACTACTGTAACTGTCAAGTGTTGAATAGGAGATTTTCAATCTTGAGCTAATCTGGCAGAAATTAAATCTAACTTTGCAGTCACTGGGTCACTGGTTCCATCTCCCTTATATTAAATAGCTGAGACTAATTACTAATACTGTTTTATTTCCCTCACACTCTAGATGTAGCAGCAAATCTGGCAAATAATGTGGTGATGACTAAAGATACCATACTGTGTCATTTCTGTTTCACAGGAACAGTTCGCCTGTCACACCGGAGGAGAATAAATGTCACTGTTTTGACTGGACTTGCATGAGGATGAATTTTAAGCAAAGACAAGAGAAAAGACATGATGCGTCTTCCAACAAAATGTGGTGTTGAAAATGATGACTTTCACTGTCCTGATGTGAACTGTTTCACCTAAATTTGGCTGACAAGCAAGACTCAAGCAGGCTGCCACAAGGAATGTATTAGGTGCAAGCCATTCCAGTCAAACAGCTACATCAAACATCTGTGAGATTAATTAGCTACCATAATAAGTAGACATAACCTACCACTTCAAGCAAGGTGAAGAAGTGATGGGCTCTGACAGATTCTGATGAACTAAGTGATTTGTGACTTATCATCAATATGTGACTGAGTATTATAGTACCTATGTTGTACTTGAAAATAATGTCGTTAAACTGATGGTTCTTTGAACATTTAATTTATATCTACTACACAGACTGACATTTTTATGCACCCCCAAATGGCTTATGACAAGCAAAAGTATCGTGATTTTCTTGTCGAGATGCAACTGCTTTACAGAATGCATTATTTATCTTATCAAAAAGAAACTGATAGCTTTTGAGTTCATCTGTACAGAACGTTAGTAAGGAAGAACTGCTATTCATGTGTATTCTGCATCACATTGTGATATATTTCTTTCAAGTTTTCTTTGATCAGGAATGTAATAAATACACATATACGTGTATTAAAAATGTAATCTGATCCATGCATTTGCTTGTTGCAAAAAAGAACAAAGCAGATTAGATCAGTTCTCACTTGCTTCTCTTTGGTGACTAAATTAAACCCAGCAATGGTGTTGTTTACAATTTCAATAATTATATAAATAATTTTTCTTTTATCCTTTCTTCTCTTTTTCCCAAATAGTGAAGTATGTTTCTATTACCTGTTGAAGGGATCATTCTTCATGTATAATCCTTGTGTTGGCCATTTATTAAGTTTACTGATCATGTAAACTGTAGTTTTGATTGTAGCACTCTTGAGGCAAAAGATTTTGAGTTCAAGTCCCAGCCCAAAAACTTGAGCAAATAATCCAGGGTAACACTTCAGTGCAATACTGAAGGACAAGATGTTAAATCAGAGGGCTCTGTCTAACCTTTCAAATGGTCATACAATATTCTATGCTATTGTTTTGGAGAGAAGCAGTGATATACTACCTGAGTCCTAACCAACATTTATTTGTCAATCACACATATTTTGGCAATTGTCACATTTCTGTTTTTGTGGCCTTTCAGTGCGCAAATAAATTGTTAAATTTCCTACATTGTAATAATGATTACACTTCAAAAGTGCTACAAAGTGCTTTGTGATATCCTGAGTTTGTGAACCAAGCCACGTAAATACAAGTCTTTCTTTCTCGTGCGACCCATTGGAAAACTCTCAATAGCAGGAACGAGACAAATGTCACACTCCCCACCCATTTCCCACTGATCTTTTTTGCTTCAAAAATATACTTTATTCATAAAAAAACTCTTCATTTATACATCGTCACAAAGGCAGTTCAGTTCTGTACAATTGCATATCAAGTAAACAAACAAAATATTGGACTTTGACTCTATCCAAAAAATCCAAAGACCTCTCTTTCACATACAATGTTAATATTTATAAATATTTGAGGCACTAGGAGGATGTGATAATGGAATGGACTCCCATTTATCTTCAGCAGGAAGACCTCTGACAATGGTCTTTCCCCACTCCGCCTTAGCAGCGACCAACCCAAGCTACAGTGTGTCCCTCAGCACATAGTCCTGGGCCGTGGAATGTGCCAGTCTGCAACACTCAGTCAGGGTCGACTCCCTGTTCTGGAAGGCCTACAAGTTTCAGGCAGACCAAAAAGTGTCTTTCAATGAGTTGACGGTGCTCCAGGTGCAGTTGATTTTTGGCTCGGTGTACGTACTGGGGAACAGATTGTAAAGCACAGAGTCCTGTGTCACGGAGCTGCTCAGGACAGACCTCGAGACAAACAGCTGCATCTTCCTCCAGACTTTCTTTGCAAAGGTACATTCCAGAATGTGCTGTGTGAGTCTCAACCACAGCACCCCTGGTAGCCACTTTGATGGCAGGGTGCAGTGGTGCAGACCAAACTGGCATACATAAAGGATCTCACAGGTACTGCCCTTCTCACCACTAGCCAAGTGATAGTTTGGTGTTTGTCAGTAAGTTCTGGTGATGAGGCATTCTGCAACTGACTTTGACAGTCTGCTCAGGGAACCACACACAGGATTTAGCCTTTTCCCTCAGGGGCTCAAGAATGCTGTGTGCTGATCACTTCCTGATGGAGTGGTTGTCAAAGTTGGTTTTCTTTGCAAATTTCTCGATGAAGGACAGGAGATGTGGAAAGGTCCAACTACTTGGAGCTTTCCATGGCAGTGAAATCAGTCCCATCCTTCACAACACCGGGGACAGGTAGAACCTCAGCACTTGGGTGTTTGCATACCAAGGGCCTATGCACAAAGGTGGCTATCGGGATGATGGCAATATTGGATATGTTCTACCTCCTCCTTATCCAGAGTTTTGTTCATGGAGTCCCTGCAGACCTGGTCCATCTTAGGCTTCCAGATGAAATAGAAGATGGCTGATTGAAACAGCGCAGTTTTGGGGGATTGGCCAGACCTTCGCCACATACAACAACAATGATATTCCCAGCACCTTTGGGTAATCTGTCCTGACGGTGAAGGGGATAGAGGATCATTTGGCCCAGTTCCCAAAGAACATTTGGCCCAGTTCCCAAAGGCATCATTCTTGCCTCAATTTCCCTTGGCTCCCGAGGCCAGTTTGAACTGATCGCAGATGCTCGTGAATCTGTGCATTGACAGTGGATCATGGATCTGAGCAGAAAATGGTGATGTTATTGATATACAGGGAGGCTTTGACCTGCAGACCTCTGCCTGGAATAGTCACCTCAGGCTCGCATCCTTCATGATAGACTCAGCAGAAGGCTCTACAGCACACAAACAAGGCAGAAGAGAGTGGGCAGCCCTGCCTGACCTTAGATCTGATCGAGTAGCTTATTGATTCCCATTCATTAATTGAGACTGCGCTAAAGGTGTTGGTGTAGAGCAGTCGGATCCAATTGCAGATTCCCTCCCCAAAGTCCATTTTGGACAGCAGGTCCCACAAATACATGTGTGATATCCTGTCAAAGGCCTTCTGCTGGTTCAGGCTAATGAGGCAGGCATCTATCCCCCTGTCCTGTATGTAGGCAATTGTATCCCTGAGGTGCACGAGACTCTCAGAGATCGTCATGCCCAGTACAGCACAGGCTTGGACGGGGTGAATCACTGATCCCATGGCAGACCTGACTTGGTTGATGATGACTGTAGACAGGGTTTTGTAGTCTGTATTCAGCAATGATATTGGCTGCCAATTTCTACTTTCCTCCCTCTCCCCCTTTGCCTTGTAGTTGAGGGTGATGATACCTTTCTTCATGGATTCGCACATGGTATCTGCCAGAAGCATATTGTCATATACCTCCAGCAGGCCCTGGCCAATCAAGTCACACAGACCTGAATACAACTTGGTTGGTAAGCCATTACATTGGGAGTTTTATTCTTTCCTAAACACTCGAGGACATTGGTCAGCTCATCCAGAGAAAACGACTGGTCCAGCCTCTCCCACATGCAGTTGTCTAAGACCTCTATGATAGGTGACAGGAAGGACTGGGAGGCTGTGCTGTCTGTGGGCTTCATGTCATACAGATTGGCATAGAAGTATTTGCTGATCCTCACGATGCCAGACTGAGATGACATTAGCGAACCATCTTCTTTCTTCAGGCTACTGAGCACAGAGTTCTCCATGTGTACCCTGGACTGGAAGATTATCTTGGAGACCTCTGAGGCAAACAGCGAGGCTTGCTGGCTCTTCACCTCCTGGAGATCCTCCATGATATCAACCCCTATCATCTGCAGTAAGAGTAGGTTCTGTAGGCTTTTCTGGAGTTTGGACAGTTTTGCTCACCTCTCTCTCACCTTCTGAACACCTTTGAAGATGAAAACCCTCTTTCTGCTCCCTTTGATTGATTCCCACCAGTCCACTGGAGAGTCAAAGAAGGGCTTCACTGTTCTCCAACCTATGTAATCCCTTTTGAGCACCTCAATGTTTTCTGGGGTCAACAATTTCACGTTTAGCTTCCACATTTCCTTGCCAGCCCATTGGTCATCCTATATGTGACAGTCAGCCAGCAGGAGACAGTGGGGTCAGAGAAGAACACCGGCTTGATGTCAGTGGATTTCACCAAGAATGTGCAGGACGCAAACGGGAAATCTATCCTTGAGCAGGTAGACCCGTCTGGCTGCAACTAGGTATATTTACACTGTGCTCTGTCTGCAGCGATGTTGAAAACATTGTGCAGCTTGGTGACTTTAACCATTTCTATCACGAATCTGGATGTGGAGTCCAGTTTCCTGTCAGCCCCTCAGGAACATTCAGCCGCATCAGTGATGCTATTGAAGTCACTGGCCAGAATGACCGGCCTGGACATTGCCAGCAGTGGAAGCTGCTGCAGGACGGCCAGCTTCTCACTCTTTACCAGCAGGGTGTACACATTAATAAGTCTCGGGAAGCATTTCTGCATGTAACATCTGCTACAAGGAGGCACCTGCCCACACCACGACCTCTTTAACCTTGGGAATGGTGAAGTTGCCTCCTTGCAGTGGAATATCCAGGCTGGAGGAACAGTTATCATTTCCCCCTGACCAAATTGAAGGCCTATGGATCCATCAAGAATCTCCTGTAGCTGCTGAGGTGTGGTTTCCCACAGTCCTGCAGAAACAGGAGGCCGGCTTCAACATTGGCCAGGTAAGCTAACATGGAAACACTGCATTGTAGATTTAATGCTTTGCACGTTTATACTGGCAATTTTAATATGCATTTTAATAGTTATAGAATTATCCAATGTCCATTCACCCTCAGTCTTGTCACTGGGGGACTCCCTGCATCCCCATAGAGAGGGTGAGCTATTGAGCTCTCTCCACACTGAGGTAACCATCCTGGTGTTCCCTCGAGGGATTCCCTGCTGTGGTGACATCACGGCAAGAACGAAGCCAGCAGGCTCCAGTTCTGAGTCTATCAGACGGACTGTCAGAGCATTGCTGCTCCTGGTTGCCTGGAGCTGTGGAATGATGGGTACCCCTTGGTTCCCAATGGCTGAAGGTTGGGTTTCACTCGGCCCCTCAGGAAGTCTGGCAATTCCAGGTTTGGGGGTACTCCTCTCCTTCTCGCCCCATGGTACTCTGTCTCTTTTTTTGTTGATGGCCATGCCTCTGCACTTCAACGTTATCAGAGGAACTGCTGGTGTAGCTGTCATGCAGCTGCCTCTTGCCGTTTTGCTGTGGGGCTTTGGGGGTCTGACATGTTTTTATTTTCCAGTTGTTTCTCACCAGTATCCACTCTGCTGCCTGTTCCGTTTCCTCCTGCTCCATTGACTCTGTCTGTTTAGGTGGAGGCTAGGTCCGTTGTTGTGCCGCTGCACTGGTTACCTTTTCCTCCTCTCTGTCCTGTACTTTCTTCTAGGTGTCCTTTGTTTCAGTTTTTTCTGCTGGGAGGTTTATCCTTACTGACCTTAGGGGTCCTCTGCTCATTTTGCCACTTCCAGCCAACAGACCTTATGTGGTGCCACCCCCGTCTTGGGCAGGCCTTGTACAGGTGGCCTGCTTCCCCACACAGATTGTAGCTATTGGACTCCTTGCAGCCCTTATTCAGGTGGCCCTCCTGTTTGCACTTTCTGCAGAGGGTTACTTTGCAGTCCCCTGCCATGTGCCCTGCCCTCTTGCAGGTTCAGCACACTTGAGGCTGCCCACATACATGGGGTAGCCTCGGCTCCCTTTGATCGCAAAGCTGGAGGGCAGGCAGAGGATGTTCCCACTGGCGTCCACATTACGGGTCACTTTGACCTGCCACTTGTTAGTCCAGATTCCAGAGGGGTCTATATGTCAGTGTTGCCTCCTTCAAGCTGCACATACTTTGCAGGAAAGTCAGGACATCTGTTGCTGGGATGTGGGAGCATATAGAATACTTGCTTTATGAGTTGTAGCACTGTATATAAGAACAGGAAAGTTATGATGGAGTCTATATAACTTTACTTAGATCACAGTTGGAGTACTGTGTGCTGTTCTGGTTGCCAAACCAAAGGAAGGATATGATTGCACTAGGGAGCATGCAGAAGAAATTCACCAGGATGTTACCTGAGCTGGTGTGATTCAGCTATGAATGGAGACTTAAATAGGTTGAGGCTGTTTTCTTTAGAACAGAGGCTGAGAGGGGAATCTGATTGAGGCGTACAATGTTCTGAGGGACACAGACAGGGTCGATATGAAGAATCTTTCCCCCTTAGTGGAAGGGCCAATAGCAGGGGTGTAGATTTAAGGTAAGTGGCAGGAGGTTTGGAGGGGATTTAAAGGAAGAATTAATACAACCACAGTATGGTGAGTATCTTGAACTCATTGCCTCAAAGTGTGGTAGAGGCAGGAAACTTTTGTTCAATTTATGCACACATGGGATGGAGGCAATGCCAACTGGCCAGCGTTTATTGCTTATCCCTAGTTGCCTAGAGAAAGTGGTGGTGAGCTGTATTAAAGTCATACAGCACAGAAACAGATCTTTCGGTCCAACAAGTCCATGCCAATCATAATCCCAAACTAAACTAGTTCCACTTGCCTGCTCCTGACTCATATCCCTCTAAACATTTCATATTAATGTACTTATCCAAAACATCTTTTAAACATTGTGACTGTACCCATATCCACCACTTCCTCTGGAAGTTCATTCTATGCTTGAACCACTCTGTGCAAAAAATGCTCCTTATGTCTTTTTGAAATCTTTCTCCTCTCACCTTAAAAACATGCCCCTCAGATTTGAAGTTCTCCACTTTGGGGAAAAGAACCTGCCATTCACCTTATCTGTACCCCTTATGATTTCATACACTTCCATAAGGTTACCTCTAAACCTCCCAAGCTCTAGTGAAAGAAGTCCCATCCTACCCAGCCTCTTCTTAAAACTCAAATCCTCCATTCCCAGTAACATCCTGGTAAATCTCTTCTGAACCCTTTCCAGCCTAATCATATCCTTTCTATAACAAGGTGGCCAGAACCGGACACAATACTCCAGAGGAGGCCTCACCGACAACTCATACATCCTCAATATAACGTCCCAACTCCTATACTTAAAGGTGTGAGCAATTAGTGCAAATGTGCTGAATACCTTCTTAACCACCCTATGTGAGGCAAACTTGAAAGAATTATGTACCTGAACCCTTATAACACTACCCTACTTTTAATTATAAGTCCTTCCTTTGTTTGTTTTACCAAAATGCAATATCTCATATTTATCCAAATTAAACTCCATCTGCCAATCTTCAGCCCATTGACCCAATTGATCAAGATCTCTTTGTAATTTTAGATGACTTTCTTCACTGTCCATTATACCACCAATTTTGGTGTAATCTGCAAATTTACTAACCATGCCTTCTATATTCTCGTCTAAATCATTTATATATAAATGATAAACAAAAGTGGACCCAGCACCTAGGGATAAAAGGTACTGCAGATGCTGGAGAATCCGAGATAACAAGGTATGGGGCTGGATGAACACAGCAGGCCAAGCAGCACCATAGGAGCAGGAAAGCTTGACGTTTGGGGCCTAGAATGTCTTTCTAGATAGAAGTGGTTGTGGGTCTGGAAGGTGCTTTCTAAAGATGCTTGGTGAATTTCTGCAGTGGATCTTGCAGATAATGCACACTGTTGCTACTGAGTGTTGATGGTGGAGGCAGTGGTTGCTAGTGCATGTGGTGCCAATCAAGCCGGCCGCTTTATCCTGGATGGTGTCAAGCTTCTTGAGTGTTGTCAGAGCTGCATCTATCCAACAAGTGGGGAGTATTCCATCACATTCCCAACTTGTGCCTTGTAGGTAGTGGGCAGGCTTTGGGGAGTAAGAGGTGAGTTACTCACTACAGTATTCCTAGCCTCTAACCTGCTTTTGCAGCCACTATATTTAAATGGTGAGTCCAATTCAGTTTCTGGTCAATAGTAAACCCCAAGTGTGTTGATCATGGGGATTCAGTGATGGTAACGCCATTGAATGTAAGGGGTGATGGTTAGATTGTCTCTTATTGAAGATGGTCATTGCCTCACATTTGCATGGTGCAAATATGGCTTGATGAAGCACCTGAAGATGGTTAGGGCTAGGACAGCACCTTGAGGAACCCATGCAGAGATGCCCTGGAGTTAAGATGGCTGACCTTGAACAATCACATCTTCCTATGTATTATTCCAACCAGGAAAGAGTTTGCCCTCAATTTTTGTTGATTCCAGTTTTGCTACGGCTCCTTGATCCCACACGCAGTCAAATACAGACTTGATGTCATGGGCTGTCGCTCCCATCTCACCTCTGGAATGCAGCTTCTTTGTCCACGTTTGAAACAAGGCTGTAATGGGATCAGGAGCTGAGTGGCCCTGGCAGAACTCAAACTGGGTGTCAGTGAGCAGGTTATTGCTGAGCTGGTGCTGCGTGATAGCACTGTTGAGGACACCTTCTTTCACTTTACTGATGATCGAAAGTAGACTGATGGAGTGACAACTGGGTGGATTGGATTTGTCCTGCTTAATGTGTACAGGATACACCTGAGCAAATTTCACATTGTTGGATAGATGCCGGTGTTGTTGCTGTACTGGAGCGTAAGTCTTCAGTACTATTGTTCAAATGTTGTCGGGGCCCATTGCCTCTGCAGCATTCAGTTCCTCAAATTGTTTCTTGATATCTGATGGAGTGAATTGAATTGGCAGAAGACTGGCATCTGAGATGCTGGGGGCCACTAAAGGAGGCTGCAATGGATCATCAATGCGGCACTTCTGGCTAAAGATTGCTGCAAGCGCTTCATCCTTTTCTTTTGCACTGATATATTGGGCTCCTCCATCATTGATGATGGGAATATTTGTGGAGCTGCTTCTTCCAGTGAGTTGTTTAATTGTCCACCACTAGTCACAACTGGATGTGGCAGGACTGCAGAATTTACATCTGATCTTTCTGTTGTAGGATTTTTTAAAAAATTCATTCATAGGATGATGGCGTCACTGGCTAGGCAGCATTTATTGCGCATCCCTAATTGCCCAGAGGGCAGTTAAGAGTCAATCGCATTGCTGTGGGTCAGGAGTCACATGTAGTCCAGACCAGGTAAGGGTGGCAGTTTCATTCCCTAAAGGACATTAGTGAACTAGATGGGTTATTCCGACAATTGGCAATGGATTCATGGTCATCATTAGATTCATAATTCCAGATATTTGTTGAGTTCAAATTCCGCCGTCTACTGTAGCGGGATTCAAACCCAGGTCCCCAAACCATTATCTGGATCTCTGGAATAACAGTCCCGCGATAATACCACTAGGCCATTGCCTCCCAAATAAGCACAGCTTAGCTATGTCAATTACATGTTTCTTACGTTTTTTTCTAATCCTGTTTGGTAGCTTCATCAGGTTGACACTCGTTTTTAGGTATGCCCGGTGCTGCTCCTGACATGCCCTCTGCACTCACCGAATAACCAGGGTTCATCCCCGGTTTGACGGTGATGGTTGGGTGGAGGAATATGCCAAGCCATGAGGTTGCAAATTGTGTTGAAGTACAATTCTGCCGCTGTTGATGGCCCACATTACTTTATGGATGCCCAGACTTGAGTTGTTAGATTCTGTTCGAAGTTTGTTCCATTTAACACAGTGATAGTGCCATGCAAAACACGGAGGGTATGCTCAATGTGAAGGGATGACCTTGTCTCACAGGGACTGTGCAGTGGTCACTCCTACCAATATGGTCATGGACAGACACATCGGCAAATTGGTAAGGATGAGGTCAAATAGGTTTTGGTCCCCTCACCACCTGCCGCAGATACAATCCAACACCTATGTCCTTTAGGATCCAACAAACTCTATTAGTAGTGCTGCTGCTGAGTCACACTTCATGGTGGGCATTGAAATGTCCCAACCAAAGTATATTTTGCACCCTTACCGCCCTCTTTGTTTCCTTGATCAACATAGAGTAGCATTAATTTGTCAATCGAGAGAGGATGGTACATGGTAATCAGTAGGAGGTTTCCTTGCCCATGTTTAATCTGAAGTTATGAGACCTTCAGGGGTCCAGAGTCAATTTTGAGGGCTCCCAGGATATCTCCCTCCTGACTGTATACCACTGAGCCACCACCTCTGGGGGGTCTACCCCGCTGGCGGGACAGAACATATTCAGGAATGGTGATTTTTTTTTCTTTATTCATTCAGGGGATGAGGGTGTCGTTGGTTTGGCCAGCATTTATTACCCATTCCATCAAAGAGAAAAGCTATTTTTTCCCTTTGTTCAGTTATGGGATGACTGTGTCACTGGCTAGGCAGCATTTGTTGCCTATCCCTAATTGCCCAGAGGACAGTTAGGTGTCAACCACATTCCTGGCGTCACATGTAGGCCAGACCAGGTAAGGATGGCAGGTTCCTTCCCTAAAGGACATTAGTGAACCGGATGGGTTTTTCCTGACAATCGGCAATAATCATGACATGGTCACGATTAGACTCTTAATTTCAGATATTTATTAGATTCAAATTCCAACATCTGCCGTGGTGGGATTCATGCCCAGGTCCCCAGAACACTGCCTAGGTCCCTGGATTAACAGTCCAGCGATAATACCACTAGGCCATTGCCTTCCCATGGTGGTATCTGGGACCTTGTCTGTAAGGTATCATTCCATGAGCATGATTATGTCAGCCTATTGCCTGACTAGTCTGTGAGACAGGTCTCCCAATTTTGGCACTAGCCCCTAGATGTTAGTGAGGAGGACTTTACAGGGCTGTTTCTACCTTTGTCTTTTCTGGTACCTAGGTTGATGCTGGGTGTTCTGTCTGGTTTCATTTCTTTGTTGTAAATTTGTCATGATTGATAGAACTGAATGGCTTGTTAGACCATTTCAGAGGACAGTTGAAAGTCAACCACATTGCTGTGGCTGGAATTACATGTTGGCCAGACCAGGTAAAGATGGTAGATTTCCTTCCCTGAAGGACATTAGTGAATCAGATGGGTCTTTCTGATAATTGAAATACAACTACTACGCACCCCTCCCAACCACCTAGAATGAAGACCAACATGACCTAGGGATTTGTCAGCCCTCAGCCCCATCAGTCTGCTCAGTACTGCATCCCTCATGATTGAAATCTCACCAAGTTTCACTCTCTCTTCCACCTCCTGAACTAGAAAATTACCAGAATGATTTTTGTATCCTCTATAGTGAAGACAAAAACAAAATATTTGTTCACTTCAGTCACCGATTCCTTTTGATTTACTATTTACCCTGCATTCTTCCTATCTAGAAGACCAACACTCACCTTCGGTACACTTTTTATTTTGAGTACCAATAGATTGTCTTGCTATCTGCTTCTACATTTCTATGCACCTTTCTCTCACACTCTGATTTCCTCTCAATTAAACTTAAAACCATTCTCTCCCTTCTTTATATCCTGTCCAATCAATGGGTTTCAGTAAGGTGTTCAACAAGGTTCCGTATCGTAAACTAGTTAGTAAGGTGAGATCACATGGAATTCAGGGAGAACTAACCATTTGGATACAAAATTGGCTCAAAGGTAGGAGACAGAGGGTGTAGTGGAGCGCTGCTTTTTGGTCAATCTAGCTCTCTCTCACACTCTGATTTTGCTCTCAATTAAACTTTTAACCAATCTCTCCCTTCTCTATATTGTGTCCAATCAATGGATTTCAGTAAGGCGTTCAACAAGGTTTCGCATGGTCGGCTGGTTAGCAAGGTTCAATCACTTGGAATACATTGAGAACTAGTCATTTGGATACAAAATTGGCTCGAAGCGTGGTAGTGCAGGGTTGCATTTTGGACTGGAGGCCTGTGACATGTCCGCTGCTTTTTGTTGTTTATTTAAATGATTTAGATGTAAATATAGGTAGTATGGGTTGGTGCAGTGGACAGCAAAGAAAATTATCTCAGAGTGCAACGGGACCTTGAACAGATGGGCAAACGGGTGAGGAGTGGCAGTTGGAGTTTAAGTTAGATCAATGTGAGGTGATGCATTTTGGTAAGGCAAATCAGGGCAGGACTTGTACACTTAACGGTAATTTCCTGGGAAATGTTGCTGAACAAAAGAGACCTTGGATTGCAGGTTCATAGTTTCTTGAAAGTGGAGTAGACAGGGTAGTAAAGAAGGCATTTGGTATGATTGGCTTTATTGATCAGTGCATTGAGTAAAGGAGTTTTAGGCCACTTTTGGAATAATGCATTCAATTCTGGTCTCCCTGCTATAGAAAGGATGTTGTGAGACTTGAAAGGGTTCAGAAAGATTTACAAGGAAGTTGCCAGGGCTGGAGGGTTTGAGCTATAGGGAGAAGCTGAATAGGCTGGGGCATTTTCCGTGGAGCATTGGAGGTAGAGGGGTGACCTTATAGAGGTTTATAAAATCATGAGGGGCACGGATAGGGTGAATAGCTAAGGTCTTTTCCCAGGGTTGGGGGGGTCCAAAACTAGAGGGTGTAGTTTTAAGGTGAGAAGGGAAAAATTTAAAAGGGACCTAAGCGGCAACTTTTTCATGCAGAGGGTAGTACATGTATGGAATAAGCTGTCAGAAAAGGTGGTAGAAATTGGTACAATTACAACATTTAAAGGCATCTGGATGGATATATGAATAGGAAAGGTTTAGAGGAATATGGACCAAATGCTGGCGAATAGGATTAGATTAATTTAGGATATCTGATAGGCACGAATGAGTTGAACCGAAGGGTCTGTTTCCGTGCTGTACGACTCTATGAATCTATCTGACCTGCCACTCACCTTTGCAAAATGATACGCTTTTTCCTTCAGTTTGACATCTTCCTTAACCTTTTAAGTTAACTAATTTTCTTTATTGTAGAATATATTTATTCTGTATATTCTGAAACATCCCCTTAAATGACTGTCACCGCTTCACCATTGATTTATCCCCCGACCTAGCAACCCAATTAACTTTGGTAACTTTGCATAGTTCCTCTTATTTATGCTTAAATATTAGTCTTGGACCTACTCATCTCACCCTCAAACTGAATGCAAAATTTGTATTGCTTTGATCATATAAATGCAAGTTATTGTTTTGTTGTTTGCATTGCTAAGTTGCTCACATGCTGATTGACCAACATTAGAATAAAGGAAAGAAAAACCTATTAATATAACACCTTTCGTGACCTTAGTATATCCCCAATAAAAATCAAAAGAACTGCGGATGCTGTAAATCAGGAACAAAAACAAAGTTGCTGGAAAAGCTCAGCAGGTCTGGCAGCATCTGTGGAGGAGAAAACAGAGTTAACGTTTCAGGTCCGGTGACCCTTCCTCAGAACCTCAGACCTATTAGGTCATAGGCCTGACATCCATATGGTTTTGATTGCTGTTTGCCTCCCAAAACTATCAGCCCAAGTAAAGGCTGGCAGTGTAGTAACCCCACTGATAGCCACTAGAGAAGCTGCAGGACAAGGAAGACACTCTTGCCAATGAAATAACTTTTTTTTTAAAGAGCTGCGTCAGGCAAGCAATCTGAGGTGATTAAGTAGGGTATCGTATTTCAGTGGCAGTGTCTTTGTAATAGGGGCAGCTACTGTCATTGCAGGGCCCCATCATGGAACCTGGAGTTAAGGGGATTCACCACTTTCTCAGTCCCAGCACAAGAAACCTACTGGGAGACCAAAAGGATTTACCTGGCAGTCTCCCTACATGAAGGCGGGACCTGAAAATGTGGATAAATGCAAATGGTGGTGGGAATTATTTCTGATTAGTTTAATCTGCCACTAAGTGGACAACTGATGGTAATATGCCATGGTAACAGCAAATATCCCCTGACACCTTTATCTGCCATATTTTTATTCCTATCACCTCTCAGCAGTCATCCTAGGGTGAGGAAAATTCATCAAAGGCTCTGGAATGGGACTTGAACCCACAATCTACTGAGTAGGAAATTAGAGTGCTATCAAATGAGTACACTTTTAAAAAAAATAAATATAATAACTTTTGAATTTCACATATTTCAAAGTTATAATTCCAATAATTTTAGTGGGAAGAGCATAATCGCTGAATGGCATTTCTCTCTGAAGCAAAATCAATTTTCTGCATAATTTTACTACTAGAATAGCTTTAACAAGTAATTCAGACATTTTATATTATGCCCAGACTAATGTATTAGCTTTACTCCCATTTTGCTAAAGCATCTTTTACATTACTGAACATGATTCAATCTCAAATGATTATTTTAAACCAAACTTGTAATTGACAGAATTGGTTAAGAATTCATTGAGGTGCATGAATAACATTTGTGCAATCTCAAGATCATCTCATCAGAAATGCATAAAAACGCTGATGCGCACAATGTAATCATCTTTTATTCAATATGTGCCACATTCATTCATTTTAAACTCAAGAGATGACACTTCATTAAGTGAGCATTACAAAACAGTTATTGCATGGTAAAGGTTGCCTAAATAGAATACTGAGGTAGAGTACTTGGCTCCACACAAACATTTCAGTTTGTCTTGTCATTATAATAACAATCAGTGAGCAGCTAGTTTTCTAAACTCTGCTTGAAAGATTTATCAAAAATTTGCTCTGCTTAAATCTGAATGCTAACACATTTAATTCTGATTTCCCATTCATTTCCTGCCTGTAGCCACATGAATCTCCTGATTTGGCTTTCTTCCTGCCTTGTCTCTTTTGAGCAGAGATGTGAGGGTCCGTATTTGAAAGCCTTCCTAAATACAGAATGATCTTATAGAGTCATTGTCATACAATCATACAGCACGGAAATAGACCCTTCGAACCAACCAGTCCATGCCAACCACAATCCCAAACTAAACAAGTCCCACCTGCCTATGCTTGGCCCATATCCCTCCAAACTTTCTTATTTATGTGCTTACCCAAATATTCCTTAAATATTATAACTGTACCTGCATCCACCATTCCCTCTGGAAGTTAATTCCACACAGGAACCACCCTCTGTAAATAAAAATTGCCTCGCATGTCTTTTTTAAATCTTTCTCCTTTCACCTTAAAAATATGCCCCCCCCAATCTAGAAATACCCCATCCTAGGAAACAGATACATGCCATTCACCTTAGTTATAACCTTCATAATTTTATAAACCTCTTTAAGGATACATCGCAATCTCCTACTCTCCAATGTAAAAAGACACAGCCTACACAGCTTGTTATAACTCAAACTTTCCATTCCCGACAATATCCTTGTAAATCTCTTCTGAACCCTCTCCAACTTAATAATGTCCTTCCTATGACAGGGCCAGCAGAACTGCTCACTGTACTCCAGAAGAGGCCTCCCCAACATACTGTACATCCTCAACATAATGTCCCAACTTCTGTATTCAAATGTCTGAGCAATGAAGGCAAGCATGCTAAATGCCTTCTTAACCACCTTATCTATATGTGATGCAAACTTCAAAGAATTATGTTACTGAACCACTGTTCCGTAACACTGCCCAAGGCCTTACTTTTAAGTGTAGAAGTATTGTCTTTGCTTGTTTTTCCAAAATGTGGTACCTTGCATTAATGCAAACTAAACTCCATTTGCCACTCTTCAGCCCATTGACCCAACTGTACTTGGCATTGGCATAATTGTAATATTATTTCAGGGCCTAAGAGAGGATTGAGTTATGATATCTTGTCCTCTAGTCCAGACCAGTCATGAGTTGGATTGTGAGGCAGAGGAATCTCAGATTTAAATGTAATTTTAGGTTTATGGTCTCAGAAGGAAACCTTTGTTCTTCCTGGACTCTCCCTTAAAATTGTTGCTTTTGTGTGGGTGTGTAAGGTGTCTAGCAAATGCAAATTTAAATGATACCAGTCTCTATACAGAAATTAACTATTTTAGATAGTTAATTATGCACCAATATTATTTTGGCTGGATGTTAACATTTTATTCTTGATTAAAGAGCTGATTACATCATAAGCAGCAAATAAGGCTGAATAAAATTCATTGTCTCCATATTTATGGTCAAATCAATAATTATGGTGTTTATATTTGTTTTGCACCTTCCCTGATTTTCTCTTCCATTGACCTCAACTTATCAGGTGTAAAATGAGTTGACAATTCACTACTACCTAATTTGCTGTAGAGTTCAAATTTATATCCATACAAGCAACTGTTTATGTCTGAAAACTGCGTCCCTCTTAATTACCCAGATATTTGCAGTCAGCAATGAAGGAATGGGACTCACTGTTCACTATGCCAACTGCTTCCCATCAAATCTTTGCAGACTTTTGAATGTCAACTTGCTGTCATCCGATGTCTGATCCAGTGTAAACAGTTGATCTCAACTGAGTGTTGCAGACTGGCACATTTCTAGGTCCAGGACGACATGCCAAGGGGCGCACTAAAGCTTGCAGCAGCTGCTGCCAAGGCACAGTGGGGAAAGACGATCATCTAAGGTCATTCTGCCAAAGTATAATGAAGGTCTGCTTAGTTGTCAGATCCTCTCATTGCCTCAAAGTGAGTACAAATAGTTTCCTGCGTAAGTAGAAAATGCCTTTGTTTTTGCAACTGCAGAGTAACTCCGAGTAATATCAAAATTCCAAACTTTTTTTTTCTCTACAAAGACTGTATAGAACTGATTTAGAACTTTTATATGCCCTTATAGATTGCTTTTCATGAATATATTATATTTTTGAAATAAAGAGAATTTGATCCAGTGCAGCACCCTCCAAGGGGAATCTCTGGCATGCGTGAGAGGAGCAGAGGGCCTTCAACCAATTAGAGTAAAGAATCATCATTGCAAAACGTAGGTCCCATTTTGAATATTGTGATAACCTGGGAATCCGGGATTTGGGAGGCCGTGGCAGGTGCAGTGAGGTGACAATCAGAGAGCATGTGGGAAGTACAGATGGAAGTACAGGGCAGCCACCTCTATAATTTTACAGCTCAGTTTCTTCTACACTAATAATTTGGGGGCCTGAGAGAGATTGAATTATGACATCTCATCCTCTAGTCAGGCTTGCCTTGAGCTGGATTGTGAGACAGAGGAGTCCCAGATTTAAATGTAATTTTAGGGTTATCGGTCTCAGAAGGAAACCTCCAGACTTCTTGGCCTCCCCTTTAAAATTGTTGCTGTTATATAAATTTAAATGGACAACATCATCTCAATACCACGTATTTAAAGTAATTTAAACATTCAAATTGAACGGGCTTGGGAGGAAAGATGAAGAAAATTGCCAAATGAATGCCACGTAGTCAAAGGCAATGCCTCATTTTTCAGTGACACCTTCTGTTTGTGCTGTGAGGAGAAGCAAGATACTGTTGCTTAGCAATGGGATGGAGAAACCTGCAGCTGATACAAAGGAGCCATGACTAGAGGGAGATGAGGAGTTCAGCAGCAGGGCACACTCCTGCATTCCCTGCAGAAAGTGGTTTAATGAACGAAACAAGTCATAACAGATCTAAACAGTGCCATAATCTCATGCATCCTCAAAATCTTAGCCCACTCCTCACTCTGACATTATGAGCCTGTCAATTGAAGAAAATATCCACTTGATGCAAAAGCAAAATATTATGGATGTTGGAAATCTGAATAGTAATATTGATGGCTAAATCACATTACATTGGAAGCTGAAAAACAGAAATACTAGAAGATGTTATCACCCAGATAAAGGCAACTTGTAACCAAGTACAAATCATTGGATGGTATAACATCGTAGAATGGAGCAATTAAGTTTGAAAATAAGACCCCATCAAACCATAGCACGTATGATGTTATCATGTGAACAACAGGCAAAATACTGTAATCTGCACTCTGTTCTCCTACCCTGATGCACTTTGTATGGTACGATCTGTCTGTATAAGTATGCAAAACAACACTTTTCACTGTATCTTGGTACATGTGACAACAATCAATCAATCAATCATATCTGAAGGAGCTAGTGATTGTGATTCTTACAAGCACTTCTCAAAAAAAGTAGACAATGCTACAACTCAATGAGAAAGTGTACTGATACTCAAGCCCCGCTATTTCCAGGGTCATCACAAAAGCTAATGGATTTAATCAAGTACACAATGTTCATGATTTACTCGTTTACATAATTCTGGTTTGATGAGATATTCCTTTTGCTTCATATGGCCTTCTGTTCTCCAATCCCCTTTCTTGATTCTTTCGCTTCTTCATCAGTTGCATTGGTGATAAGTACACTAATTGTAAAGTGTTTAAGCAGCTGGGTAAAGGCAACAGCTTACAGGAGCTGGTGAGAGAAAATAAGTGGCAGTCTTCAGTCTGTGATTACTTTTACTGTAGAGATATACAGACACAGCCTACTTCTTCCGGACCTTCTGTCTCTACAGTTTTACAAACTGAGTTATCAGGCTCCTTCCCTTTTGCCTCTATATCGTTCACTGACAATAGCTGTTCAGCTGCCCAACAATCAATTAATGAACTCCAGTGTACACAATTGGTCACAAGTGCAGAAACCAATCAGCATTCTGTTGCTTTTCAAATCTCAATCTGCACGCACATCTCAGTGTCAGGCATCTTACCTCTGCTATTGTTTGCAAAGCAACAGTGTAAACAGAACTCACAATGAATTCCAATAACTTTCTTTCAAAAATGCAGAGATTTGTTTTGTAAATTTTTTAGTTCTGAAATAGCAGCTTTCCGTTTTACCGAATAGCTTGCTGGGCCATTTTGGAGGCCAGTTTAGATAAACACATTATTGCAGGTCTGGAGTCACATGTGAGCCGGATTGGGAAAGGATGTAAGATTTTTTTTCCTCTAAAGTTCATTTTGACAACAATTCATCATTTAATGACTGCCATTGCTGAGGTTAGCTTTCAATTGCAGATTTTATGAACCAAATGTAAATTTCATCAGCTATTATGATGGGATTTGAACCCATATACCAGACCATTAACTTCAGTCTCTGGATTAGTTATCTAAAGGCATTGTCATTGTGCCACCATCTCCTCTGAAAGCTGATACAACTAAAACAAAATCCAGTCCCAAGCCAACAGACCCCTCAATGAGACCTGAATCACTCAAAGTCAGCTTGCTGAGCGGGAATGTCTTCTCTGAGCTTGATCATGACAGGAGACTCCCAGAAGAACAAAAGAAACACTTTACAGATGTTCTCAAAGCATCACTGAAGACATCAAGTACTTTCAACTCATAGGAGTCTTTGGCTTTTGCCTGAACAGAATGTAGAAGGTTTACTCAGGAAGGCACCAAACACAGCGAGAGATTTTGCTGCGAACATGAAAAGTTGAGGTGTCAGGGAGAATTCACAAACTTTCAAACATCCCATCTGCCCAACCTTTCGAGCACCAACTGTCATGTGACAAAGCCTGGAGATCACACATTGGACTTCTCATCCATTTCAGAACTCATTTAACTGGGGAGAAAGCAAGTCATCCTTGATCCCAAGGGACTGCCTAAGTGCAACAGTCAAAGCAGTGATGTAACAGCCTGTTGTTTCTTCTGTTAAAGTCACATAAATTACTCCATATAGGAGTAACATAATAAAAAATGTAAGGCTTTGTAGTTGAACAAGAGCATGTATATGTGTTTCTGCAAAAATGATTTGATAAATTCTGTTATTAGCTCTTTATCTTTTGACACCACTTGGAGCAGGCACTTGTTAGACCTCGGATGGAATACTGTGTATGTACTATTAGATAGATGTGAATGTTCTGGACACAGCGCAGAACAGATTTATAAGAATGGTCCTAGAGATGAGGAACATCAGTTATAAGAATAGATTGGAGAAGTTGGGACTGTTATCCTTGGAGAAAAGAAGGCTTTGAGAAGATCTAGGAGAAGCTTTCAAATCATGAGACAGCTGGAGAATATAGGGAGAAAGTGTTTCTACTCATAAAAGGATCAAGAAAAAAGAGCACAGATTGGTAACACTTTGCCAAAGAAGCAAATGAGATGCAAGAAAAAAACTTTTCACTCAATTAGTTGTTTAGATCTGGAATGCACTGCCTGGAAGTATAGTGGATGCAGGTTCAATTGAGACTTTCAAGAGGGCAATTCGATGATTATTTGAACAGAAACAATATCTACAAAAACACGGGAGAGAAGGCAGGAGATTGGCACCAAGTCATGATGCTCATTGGAGAGCCAGTGCAGGTACGATCTGTGGAATGACTACCTTCTGCATTATAATACTTCTGTGATTCCATGGTCACTATCTGTGCTTATCCATTCTGGACTTCACAGAATCATAGAATCTGACAGGTCAATCAGCCTATCGAGTCCACGCTTATCCTCCAAAGAGCATCCCATCCACCTCACCCACTGCCCTATCCTTATAGCCCTGCATTTCCCAAGGCTAATTCACCTAGCTTGCACGTCCCTGGATACTGTGGGCAATTTAAAATCACTAATCCACCTAACCTGCACATCTTTGGACTGTGGGAGGAAACCAGAGCACCCAGAGGAAACCCATGCGGACATGGGGGCGAATGTGCAAACTCCACAGACAGCTGCCTGAGGGTGGAATTGAATCTAGGTCCCTGGTGCAGGGAGGCAGCAATGTGCTAACCACTGAGCCACTGTGCCTTGATTCCTTGACCAGTTTGAACATTAATGCCTCAGGAAATTCAAATTGTCAAGTCAGTTGATGATCGATATCTGCAGCATCCTAGAAGAATATCTGCTGAATGCTAGACCTGGTAACTAGTCACTGCCAAGCCTAACACTGCCATCAACATTTCTGCCTTCAGATCCTTCTAGCAACTGATGCAAGCAGACTATAGTCTTCTAGTTGGCTACTGACAAATGCATAAGTCAGGGGACTGGTGTAATTGTTGTCTGGGATATCACTGACATCAACTTTTCCATCAATGTGTAGGTACTCAACTCTGCTTCCTACAGGTATGGGACATCATCAACTGCACACATGTGGTCACGTGGACATAACCAAATCAAGCAGGCACATTCTGTAACCATTAGACTTTCCACTTCATCACATGCAGCTTGTGCAACCAATAAAAATACGTATGCACAAATGTGTAAGGGACCCATTCCGCTGTCATCAAAGGGTGGCTGCTGATTGATGAGGATACCCATTGCACGCTTGGCTATGACATATGTCTAAAAAACACCCCAAGGGGATCAGCAACAAGGTAACGAATGTTTTGCAACCACAAGATTGAACAGGCCATCAAAACCTTGAATATCACTTCAGACGACTAGGCAGATCTGGATGCACCTGTCAATATGCATAGTTGGTGGTTCTAGAAGGTCATAGTTTATTGTAGTCTATGTTACACTGAACAGCAGCAAGGCACAGACCTTCAGGAGCAACAAGGGGAGCGGGAAAAGGAATGACAAGAGGAAGTGGGTGATGTATCCATGCAGTTTGCATGTTCCAGAGTAGCTGGAATGTCTTTTACAAAATTAGGTTCATTTATATTGTATTACAGGATACACCAGGAAATGCAATGGCCACTCTTTCCCTTCACTTCCACCCCATTGCCACTGACAGAAAATGCTCCCACAACCATTTGCCCACCCTGTAAATGTCCTTCCATTGGTCCCAAAAAATTATGTTTTCACTTCCATCATCAAACATGGTAGAAGTCGTCTTACCACGTAGCACCAAAGAATGAAACAAAAGGGACATTGGCAGTGTGGTTACAATGTTGGCTGAGTGACAGGAAAATGAATAGTGGTGAACAATTGTCTTTATGACTTGAGGAAGGTTGATAGTTTCTAGCGGGAACCTATATTCGCGGTGCTGCTTTTGTCATAAATTGGTGGCCAAAACCTGGATGTACGTAGTGTTATTTTCAAAGGTTGCATGCGATACAAAGTTGAAAACATTGTAAATTGTGAGGTGGATAGTAATAATCTTCTGACGTATGAGGAGAGATTGACTAGGTTGGGATTGTTTTAGTTAGAGTTCAGGTGAATTGCCGGGGGGGGGGGGGGGGGGGGGGGGGGGGGTGATGTTCTCATAGATACTTATAAAATTCTAACAGTACTAGACAAGGTAGGTGCAGGGAGGGTGTGTCCAGAACCAGGGGTCACAGTCTGAGGATCCGAGGTACACTATTTAGGACGGAGATGAGGAGACATTTCTTTACCCAAAGAGTGGTGAGCCTGTGGAATTCATTACCACAGGAAGTAGTTGATGCCAAAATATTGAATGTATTCAATGCTAGATACAGCACTTGGGGCAAATGGGATCAAAGGTTATGGGGAGAAAGCAGGATTAGGCTATTGAATTGGATGATCAGCCATGATCATGAAGAATGGTGGAGCAGGCTTGAAGGGCCGAATGGCCACCACCTGCTCCTATCTTCTATGTTTCTAAATACTGCAGGCTGGTGGAATGGACAGATGAATGGCTAATGAAATTTAACACAGTGAAGTCTGAAGTGATACATTTTGGGCGAATGAATGGAGAGAGGCAATATAAAATAGAGAACAACTTTAACAGGGCAGTGAAGAGAATACATGTTCAAATTGTGACCAGCAGTTATTTGACTAAGTGGTTAAAAAACATAAAGTACCCTGGGCTTTATACACAGAAGCATGAAGTTGAACAGCAAAGAAGCTAAGATGAAACTTTATGAATGATGCAGCCTCGGGCACTACATTTTTGGAAAAATATAAAGATGAGTTGGGGGAGTTCGAAGGATGACATCATTAGATTTGCAGGCATTAAAGCACTGGTACAAACACAGAAGAAGAATTGTAAGAACCAGCAGATACACTAATAGCAGGCATGAACTTTGCAATGAAAAACATTGATTAAACCAAAGTGATGTTTATCTCAAAATTGCCAGAAACTATTCACTTATTTAAAGAAGGAAACTTGAACAAGTGCAATAATTCAAATATTTAGGGATCATAATATATACAGTTTGAACAGCAAGAAGAGATTAGAACAAGAATTGCAATGGGGAAGACTTTATTTGGTCAGAAGAGACGGTTACTAACCAGTCAGCTCAACAACTCAAAAAGATTGTAATAATTTGGAGTGTGGTTTTGTATGGATGTGAGGCTTGGGTCTTTTAATAACGGTGTTACAAATTTTGCTAAATATCTTTGAAATGCGTATTTGAACAGGAGAAGTAATGATGATGAGTTGCTATGGAGGGCAAATGAGCAAAAAAACTTGTTGAACCTAGCTAGAAAAAGACAAATTGGTAAGACACATCTTAAGCGGAAACTTGTAAAACAGGTTGCAGAGGGAAAGCTTTATGAAGAAAGAGGAACAAAAAAACTACAGATGTTGGATAACTGGAAAATTAAAAGAAGATCTTGGCAAATGAAAAGGAATGAAAGTGGACAGACCATCTGTCATTGATCTACATACAGGAAATGAGAATGGCCGTCTCAGCCCTGACAACTCTGCAAAATCTTCCTTACCAACATCTGGGGACTACAGCCAAAACTGTCTCAGAGATGAGTCAAGCCACAGCCTGAGATAGTGAGACTCATGGAAACATACCTAGCACGCAATGTCCCAGAGAAGGCTATCGCTATCCCTGGGTATGTCACACCCCAACAGCAGAACAGTCCCAGCAGACGTGGCAGCACAGTGGTACATAGTTGGGAGGGAGTTGCCCTAGGAGTGGTCAACATTGACTCTGGGCCTGATAAAGGCTTATGACATCAGGTCAGAAATAGGTGAGGAAACCTACTGCTGATTACCATATATACCCCCATCAATGGCTGATGAATCAGTACTCTATGCTGAACAACATGGAGAAAACACAAATGGTGGCAAGGGCTCACAATGTACTCTGAGTACAAGACTTCATTGTCCATCACCAAAAGTGGCTTGGAACCTAAAGGACTTTGCCATCAGCTTGGGTTTGCAGTAAGTGCTGAGAGAACTCTTTCACAGTACCATCAATTCAGGGAATCAGATCTGGTTTACTAATGAGCGATGGAAGGCATGTCAGCAGCACCACCAATAATACCTAAAAATGAGACGTAAAGCTGGTGAATCTACAGCATTGGGCTGCTTGCATGCCAAGTAGCTTCAGCAGCAAGTGAGAGACAAAGCTAAATAATTCAACCAATGGATCGGATCTAAGATGTACAGTCCTGCCACTTCCAGTAGTGAATGTTGGTGGACATTTAAACAACTCAGTTCCAGAGGAGGCTCTACAAATATCTCATTATCAATGCTGGGGGATTCCAGCTCATCAATGCAAAATATAAAGTTGAAGCATTTGCAACCGCCGAGCGGATGATCCACCTTAGCCTCCTCTAGAATCTCCAGCATCACAGATGCTAGCCTCTAACTAATTCACTTCACTCCATGTGATATTAAAAAATACCTAAAGGTGCTGGGAACTGCAAAAGTTGTTCGTCCCAACAAAATTTCTACAATAGTGGAAGACTTCTGCTTCAGAACTTGCTGTGCTCCTAGCCAAGCTGCCCTAGTATAGTTACAAGACTGGTATCTACCTGACAATGTGGAAAATTGCCCAGGTATGTCCTATACACAAAAATCAGGACAAATTCAACCTACCAAAGTATCATGTCATCAGTCTACTCTTGATCATTAGTAAATTGATAAGAGGTGTCATCACAGCACTACAAAGCAACACTTGCTCAGCAATAAACTGTTCACTGAGACTCCTGCCCTCATTATGTGTTTGGTCCATACATGGACAAAAGAGCTGAACTCCCGAGGTGAGTTGCGTATGACTGCCCTTGACATCACGGACACATTTTATTTGTTCTGAATAAACTAGTACCCATAGAGTTAATCAATCCATAACAAGTGATTTTTAGACCATTATTATGAGCTTGTTGGAAGACAGGAAAGACAGACCAATGGGGGAGTATCCCATTTGAGAAAGGCAATAAGAGTTCATGAAGGGAGGAATTAGCTCTTCAGTAGTCATTAATTGGCAGGCTGCCCTCATCATCACCCATGCCAAAAAACATCACTACTGGATGGGGGATATATGGATAGTTGGAGGGAAAGACTCTGATAGAAGTTTTCAGCTCCCACCGAACTCCCACATGCAAGGATACACACTCACACGCATGCGTCCACACATTCAAATCTGGAAAATCTGGGACTGTAAATTTCTGCCCTATATAGGGGCATCACAGTGGCTTAGTGGTTAGCACTGCTGTCTCACATCACCGAGGATCTAGATTTAATTCCAGCCTTGGGTGATTGTGTGGAGTTCGCACATTCTCTCCGTGTCTGTGTGGGTTTCGTCTGGGTGCTCTGGTTTCCTCCCACAGTCCAAAAATGTGTAGGTTAGGTGGATTGGTTGTGGGAAAGGCAGGGATACAGGGATGGGATGGGATGGGTCTGGGTGGGATGCTCTTCGAAAGGTTGGCGTGGGCTCGATGGGCTGAATGGCCTGTTTCCGCGCTATAGGATTCTGTGATCTTCATCTTTCTGTTAGCCATCTCTTTCCTGGTCATTTCTCTGTTGAACCCCTCCATTGCCCATCTTTCTGCTGCCCAACTGCAAATCTATGAGCAGAAGGCTGCTAGGAATGCTATTGCTGCTCTTCTTACTGCTCATCTTAGTTCTCCATCTGAGGTCCATATGAAAGAACGTAAGCAACATTCTTAAGTAATACAATAAAACCCCAGGATGTAGTGAATTGTAATCTGAACCTTTTGCCACTAGCAAGTAACAAAGTAGCTGTGGGCACTGAGTATTTATTGATATATTTACCTGAGATTGTTTCAGTTCCCTCAACTGCTACTCTGTACTCTCCTTAGCTTCACTGAGAATTTCAAGATGCCCAGGAAACCCATTATCTGACATTAAAATGAAAGCAACATGTCAATATTACTCTAATTGAGCATATGGAAATTAATAATCTCTCTGACCTGAGGACTTGTATACACACAGCCTCATGTGCTTCAAACATGAAAATCAACAGATTAGAACTAGCTTTCTAAGTCTTGAGAATTTTGCCAATTTTAAACCCACCTACTCACAATCAAACCCATCGGCTTTTCCATACTAAATTTAATCTCACAGAGTCAAAACTAGCAAGTATATACCAGGAAATACAAATTAAATTTTCGGGCAGTACTGCTACCTCACAATGCCAGAGGCTCGGGTTCGATTCCAGCCTTGGGTGACAGTCTGTTTGGAGTTTACATGTTTTCCCTGTGGCTGCACGGGTTTCAGCTGCTCTCTGGTTTCCTCTCACAGTCCAAAGATGTGTAGGTTAGGTGGACTGGCCATGGTAAATTGTCTGTAGTGTTTAGAAATGTGTAGGCTAAGGTGGATTAACCATAGTAACTGTGGGGTTGTGGGGATATGATAGGGGCTGGGTCTGGGTGAGTGTTCTTCAGATGGTTGGTGTGGACTCGATGGGCCATATGGCCTCCTTTTGCAGTGTTGGGATTCTATGATTCCAGATTCAGATTATATACAGAAAATGAAAGAAACTAAAGGAAAGAAAGCTTATGAGAGTGATAAAAAGGGAAAGATTTTCAAACTCTCCAACATGAATTACATTATGATGGAATGAGACTCCACATTATCAAATTTAATTTTCTGTGCTAGAGAAATTGTTTGGCAGTAATAAATGAAATAGTAAATGACTAAAACTTCACTTACATTTGAATGGACCAGCTTGAAATTTTCTCAATGTTTGGCATGCTTATACAGTCATAGAGTCATAGAACTGTACGGCATTTAAACAGACCCTTTAGTCCAACTTGTCCATGCTGACCAGATATCCTAAATAAATCTAACAGCTCTGAGGTAGGATCACTCAACCTGAAATGTCTCCACAGATGCTGCCAGATCTGCTGAGCTTTTCAGCAATTTCTATGATCTGTATGTCCTTGTATGTTATTATCTGCCCAAACTGCATACAAAACAAAAGTTTTCACTGTACCTAGGTACATGTGACAACAGTAAATCAAATCAAATCAAAATGTTAAATCCTAGGTGAAACATTTCCTTTTTAAATTGATTAACGTGGCAGAAATTTATTTTTGTTCAATATTATTTAGAAAGGCATCATAAACAAGCATATTGAATATACTTACAGTTTTGTTATATTTAATATAATAGAAAATATTCCCCTTCATATTTTATCTCTATGTCCAAAGATCTCCAAATTGCTCTTCAACTTACAATAAAAGCAAAAAGCTGAGAATGTTGGAAATCTGAAATAAACATACAGAACACTAGAGGAAACAGTTCTGTGATTTTGTGAAATGTATGTCACTTACATGCCAGTTATATGTTTTCACTAAGGTTTTTCCTTCCCCTCCTTCCTACTAAGTGCAGGATTGACATCTGTCAGGTGAGGTAAATAACACCTGCTCTGTAGATGGCCTTGTTGACCCCGAAGACTCGAACATTTGTCCTCTGAAGCTTTTGGGCCAAGAGGGCTCAGGTCTGCTGTGAGTATTCTGTCCATATGGAGGGTATCTGGCACTTTGGCACCACAGCTCAGGGGAAACAGGAAGGGCAAGGTACTTCTGAATATCCTGAAAGAAGGTCTTGGGATGCGTAAGTGTGGCTCCTCCTCCACATGAGGCCTGCTGGCACGTCCTCTGCTTCTGTGAGACTTAGGACACTTGGAGTAAGGTTGATCTCCTTTGTCTCTCATTGCCATTAATGCTTACCACCAATGGTTAAAATGTAGGTTCATGCACATATCTGACAGTCACTGAGTATGCTGGACCTGGGTTTCCGTGGTGGTACCCGGCCTGCCCCAAGGAGGCAGTAATTGCATTTTGATTCAGTATACTAAACTGACTGGCAAACCTTTGTCCCTTCTCTGTGCCTATCTGTGCATTTTGACAAAATTTTAATAGCTGAGATCATAGAATTGAATTCTTTCTGTTACTGACTGTTTTCCGGGTTTCTAGCAGTTCTCTGGGTGACAGAGACCCATGACATTTCTTCCACAACCAGCTGCACAGACATACCAGTGATGTGCTCACAAGGTTATGCTCCTGAGTCAAATCTAGATAAAGTACTCACCAAGATGAAAGTCTCTGATTTAGCAGAGGATGTAATTGAAAGCCTTGCAGTGCAGTCTCTAAGGCTTCACTAAGGCATTAATGGGAGGGCAGTAGAGCATAGCACAGTATTGTGTTGCTTCACTATTGACATCTCCTCACCTCCTCATAGCAGTTGTGCTCTTCTGTGGCCAGTATGAGTATTTTCTACTCATATACTATGAGGAGCCTTATGTTGTCACTCCTCTGTTCGTCTTGCCCCTCTCAGTCTGGGTGTAGGCTAGTTTTTTTTCCTGGGATGAGACAAAGGGAGGGATTGATCTCAATGGAAGTGGAAGGAAAAACAGTAGCAGTGGTGATGCAGGACTAGGAGAAATGGCGAAGTCATCCCAGTAAGTGAGTATAAAAGGGCAGGAATGGTTAATAGTTTGGGGAAAAAGATTGGTAAGAGCCGTTGAGTGGACATGATGCATGCAATCGCGAGTATCATCATCCATGAGCCTTGTTGAGAGTGGTGTGTATTCGTAGAGCTAGTGTAAGTGGTGGCCTTGTCAGGGCAAGTATCAGAGAGAAGATAGTGGCACTTAACCCTTGTAAAGTGCAAACAATATTTGACCTTCTTCTTGCAGTTCTGTGCACTGCATTTAACATGGGACACAGCACTGACTCAGGCCACTGAATCTGGAAGTGTATGCGGCCTCCTTTAGTGGGTTTCAGGAATAGGTCAGTCCTCCTTTCCACCATCTTATCCACAACCACCTCCAGGTTTCTGTCAGCAAAGTGGTAAAATAACTTGACTCTTTGGACCATTTCCTCAATGAAAATGATGGAACATTATTGTATGAGAGGCAGTTTCTGCCTTGCAGTGCCTGAAGTAGTGTGTAGCTTGGCTTGAAATAAATCATAGAATCCACACAGTGTGGAAGCAGGCTATTTGGCCCATCAAGTACACACTGACCCTCTGAAGAGCCATGTATCCAGTCTCACCCCCCCTGCCCCCGACCATATCTCTATAATCCTGCTTTTCCCACGGCCAATCCACATAACTAGCACAGCTTTGGACTGTGAAAGGAAACTGGAGCACCTTGAGGAAACCCACACAGACACGGGGAGAATGTGCAAACTCTACACAGACAGTTGCCTGAGAGTAGCATTGAACCTGAGTCCCTGGTGCTGTGAAGCAGCAGTATTAACCACCAAGCCACCATCCTCCACCAACATACCACCAATGGCATGAACATCTGCATTGGTGAATACATCTACCTCTTCTGCTGTGCAATTCCAAGCAAAGGGTGCCAAGGAGCGTGGTTGCTTAATTAACGAGGACCAGGAGATAGTGTGAGCAACATTGTTCCGAGCAATAGCAACATACATCTCACCTGACAAACTCTAACTTTAACTGACAGTGGGAAAATTCCACCCATTTTCATGAGGCATGATTTCAGGAATATGAATGTGACAGGTTATTCCATGCTAAGCTGTGGGACAATTCTCACAACTGAGACCCATACACAGACATTAGCAAGAGGAATTTGGAGAGTCAACAGAGTTGGGTTTATTGTGGTCATTTTGGTCCTAGGCTGATGCTGTGTGTTCTGTTCAGTTTCATTTCTTATGCGAAAAAGCACAGATTAAAAAAAAATTGTGCAGGGTGTCAAATGGCTATAAACATTCATTATGAAAGGAAATTATTAACTCAATTAGCAGCAATTTTTAAAGATGGCGCTAAATCAAGCCAGACCTTTTGAGTTATTTCACTTATCTGTGGTTCAAAGGCACAACTCTTACCTTGAAGTCATAATTAAGTTTGTGGGCTCCCCAGACCAGAGACCTGATCTAAAGTTTAGGTTGGCATTTGTAATGCAGTACTTGATGAGGTTCTGTTTGGGGTGTTAGAAGTTCCATGTTTTGGATGAAATGTTTACCTCCAAGCTTAGTTTTCCCTCTGTAGTGACTGTAACGACGTCAGCTAGCTGGACATTATAGAATATGAGTTCCTTGAATGGGGCTGATAATCTGATCCAATCAGAGAGTTTGGCTGACAGATAAAAAGGAGATTGTCAGAGATACTGGCACTCTGAGAGTTGACTCTGAATGAGGCAGTATTAAAGTCAAGGATTGATCACGTGCAAATAAAGGGACGCTTAGTGATGGAATACCGGCCTCTGTGGAGTTATTTCATCCTCTTTGTCAAAGAAGAACAGGGAAGATCACCCTATCAATAGTTATCTCTGAAGCAACATCACTAAAACATTATTGGGTCATATTTTGCGTTGCTGTTTTGAGTTACTTGCTGTATACCATTTAGCAGCCATGCTTCCTACATTGCAACAGTGACTACACTTCAAAAATACTTTGTAGGCTGTAACATAATTTGGGATATCCTACGATCATGAAACTGTAATGTAAATACCAGTTTTCCTTTACATTTTGCACACTTAAGGTGCACACAAAGTGTGATACTTTGGTCAAAGGCAAATTGATTTCAGCTTGTTTAGATCAATGCATTCTTTAGCCCTCAACAATTGCATCTCACAAAATCTAGCAGAGTTTGAACTGGGTAGATCAAATGCTTACTCAGTTGCATAATCCAAGGCTTTTCTGTTGCTAGAGAGGCATCTTAAAGTTGAGACTGTAGCATATGCTGAACAGTGTGTTTACTTCAAGGCAACTAAATTACTGAGATATATTTGTACATTTTAGCAAACTAACACTTAGGAAACATAAATACAAAAGCTAATCAAAGGACATTCTTTGTAAAGCAGTCTAGAGGCAGAAAGGTAGACACAAATAAACCTTTTGACATTCCCTGGTTAAAAATTAATCAATGTTGACAGGGCATGATGTTGAATTCAAACAGAGTGCTGCGTTTGGATTTACATGAATTATTTTTCCTATTGACTGACAACTAGTTATCATAAAAAAAACCACATAGGGAAGTTTATCAGTGGAAACTTGGTCATTTGTTTGAAAATTACTTTATTGTCTCATATACTCGTGAAATAATTCCACAGAGGCTGGTATCCCGTCACCAAGTCACCCTTTATTTACACATGGAGAGACCTGAACGCTGATCCAGCTCCCTCTTGGAGTGAACAGAACCTCTGGCACTCACGTTTATATCTGTCAGTGAGATGACAGATTTTTAGCCCCAATCAGAGAACTCATATTCTATGAGGCACACCTGGCTGACCTTGCTACAATCACTACAACTAGAAAGCCTAATTTTTCAGAGGTATTCTGTGCAAAATCCATGTTTTAATTTTCAGCTTCCCTGAAGCCATACTGCCCAGTTCCAAACAAAAATGATGACCATCTGTTTCCTTTCAACACTGCGCAGCTCAGCCATTTTTTTTTATTCATAGGTTGTTTGGAGCATGGTTCTAATATCTGGCTACTAATCTCCCCTATTTTTGAAGATCAGTGCTGTGGGTATGTGGTCAAATACAGATAAGTGAGGCTGATTAGAAGTTTCTGAAAACAGAGTGCATCTGTAAGTGTGTGTAATTCTGTGGTTCCTATCAGGAAATGATTGGCATTTTATTTCTTTTCATTGTCATGATTACTTCTGTAACAACATTACTGCAGCGTGTGATATACAAGGACTAGATACAAAACTTTAATAAATATAGTTGACTTATGCTATGAATAGTCTCCAGTCTATGGTGATACATCTCTCATCTTTACACTAAAGAGGTCACACATTTATTTAAGTCTTTGGTGACATGCGTTGTATTATATGTCAAGGTTTATCCAGCAAAAATAATTCATTGGCTTTGCTTTTCACTGATTCTTTCAGAAGGAAGAAACGTGTCTGAAAAGCTTATCGGCTTATTCTGACTGTTAGCTGAATAGGTCAAGACAGCAAAGACGGTGTTTTTGAGATAAGGCTGGCAGTGCAATTTGCCATGCTGCAGGCAAGGGGTTCAGCAAATATGTGGGTTCCAAAAGTCTGACAGACGTTAACAAGCCTATTAGAGATCTGCATTCATCCTGGCTGTCTTAAAAGATCTTAAAACTCAATGGACAAACATGTTAAGCATCACCATTGGTTGAATTTCAAAATAGTATAAAACCTACAGGGCATTTTATAACTGTCTTTACAAAGTCCAGCTCTATAATATGACATTTTACTGCTTAGCAATAGGCCTTTTGTTGGTGTTTGTTGGTGTTTGTCCTTTACAAGTCTCCTCCAACCTTAGTTAATGAATCCCGATTGGTGTACCCTTCCATTCCTTTGTTCCTCATCTACCTGTTTGGCTTTCCCCTTGAATGCATTTTTACGCTAGACCTCAACCAATCCCTAAGGTAATGAATCTAACATTCTAGCTACTTCTGCACAAATAAATTTCTGTGAATTTCCTATTAATTTTTCAGGGACTAACCTAGCAAATTTTCTCATGATTTTAACAAACATTATTCAGTCACCCAACAGCTTTCTCTTTTCTAGAGCTGCAAACCTTACTCTGTTCGGTCTTTTTGATAGTTATAATTTCATAATATTCATATCATAAAACACATAGCACAGACAGAGACTGGAAGATCCACTGAGTTTACGTCTACTACTCCCACTTGGTTGACCAATACTTGGTAAATGCGGTTGTGCTTGATTATAAAACTCCACGTAATTGAAATATAAATAAACATGACCCTGTTGCTAAGTATCACCTTTATCTCTGAAAAGTTTGTGATATACCTCCATGGATTATGTTGACCGGTATTATCTGGTGTGGTCAACACAGTGGCCTGCATTTTTAGGTCAGAGGTGACGCAATGGCACTTGCTATTTAACATGAAGAAAATTCCACACAAAGATTTAACAATGCTTATAAGTGTCAATTTCTGACATTAGTTGGAATCTGCTGCACGACAATGAGATCACCAGGCATCCCACAGGGATACAAGGTTTTTCAAGCAGGGAACGGAGCCAATTACCCTCTAGAAAACTCATGGAGAACAAACTGGGAAGTAAAATGCACTGATTATCCTTCACTTTTTACAAAATTTGACATAAAGTGAAATAAATGATTGGGATACATTAGAGGCTGAAATATCACAAATAAACTTCAAAGATTATATATTCTTCAATTACTATCATCAAATATTTTATTAAGAAATTTGGATATTTTAACATTACAATGGAAAATGTAACATTATACAAATATAAAATTGATTTTCCAAAATCAGAACAGCTCATCAGTAATAGTTATGACAGTATGCCATCAAAATCCAGTTAAATGTCATTAACAAGACTTTTTCAGGAAGTTTTTCACGTTGATATTACACTTAAAAGGGACCGGTCTTATCAATTCAATGAATTTTAATTGATTATAGAATGTGTTCAACAATATGGACTCTAAACGTTGCTGCTAGTTTAAGAAGTAAGAATAGAGAAAGCTTTCTGTTTATTCCTATTTCAAAATCTGGGCCAATAATATGCTTCTGGTGCAGTGATCAGGCTTTGCAGTCTCTGTCCTCCCTATGCACTACAATGCAAGGCCATCTTATTTATTTAAAATCAAATGTTAGAATTCCTCACAGTCATTTTTGTCAAACGTACAAGTCACAATGTTGTCTTACCTTATACTGATCAACAGCATTTGATCAAAACTTGAAGTAACTGTTCAGTAAGACCAGCTTTCATTATGTGAAACAAGCAATGCGGTGACACCTGTTTTCACCATAGTGCTTAGCTTTCAATAAAGCACTGGGCATCACAGTTGTCATAGATTGTCTTTACTACCTGCCTTTGAGTTATTTTTGCATATGAGATTACTGATCAATAATAAGGTGAAAGGCAGGTGGTTTTGAGGGGATTTAAGGAAAAACATCTTCCAGGATGGTGGAGGCCTGGAATGCACTTACTGCCTGGGAGGGTAGTTGTGGTATGAAACCTCACAACTTTTGAAAAGTACTTGGATGAGCATCTGAAATGTCATAACATTCAACGCAAAGGGCCAAGTGCAGAAAAGTGAGACTTGCGTGAGTAGTAATATATTTTTGGCAATACAGACTTGATGGGCCAAAGGGCCTCTTCCATCTTGTATGATTCTATCTTTCAAAGAACTAAGGCCTGGAATAATGTTGAACCCTAGTTGCTCTTATCAGGGTGGTGGTGGACTTTCTTTTTGAACTGCTGCAGTCTGTTTGCTATTAGCTAGTGAATTCTCGGATTTCGATCTGGCGATCATGAAGTTCAAAGTGGAAGTCAGGATAATGTGAGAATTGGGGAAGACTCTGAAGGTAATGTGCTTCCCTTACACCTACAGCCCAGGTCCTTAGTAGAAGTAGCAGGCTTAACGGGCGCTGTTGAAGAAACCCTGGTGAACAACTGCATTGCATTGTGTTGATAATGCACATTGGGGAGGGCACAATTACTTAAGGCTGCGCATGGGCTGCAGGTGAAGCAGGCTGCCTTTACTTAGATGGTATTGTTGCAGCTGCTCACACCCATGCAGAGTATTCCATTATACTGCTAACTTGTGGCTTATGGAAAGGCTTGGGAATTGTGTGCTGAGTTCCATATTCGTTTTCTCACTGCATAAAAGATCAAGGATTTTTAGTATTTTTGTTTTACAGAGATTCTTACTGTATTTGTTGGAGTTACATATATCAAATTAATTTCACACCTCAAAATCTGATGTTTTACTAACCCTTTGGTTACTATAAATAACAGTGAAAGAAAGAAATAAGATGCCCAAGCTCCCCTGAGCCCAGTGCTTGATTCCAACTAACCTGAATGTATTTTAAAGCATCCTGGAAGACTTGAAACCTAACAACGCTCAAAACGGATTATTTCCAGTCTTATGTTTTGCTAATATTCTTCTACTAAAGATTTTTAAGTAAATAAATTGCCGTGCTTTCTTTGTTGCCACGGGTTGTTTAATTTGATCTGAAATTGATTAGAATTTCAGACAGCCTGGGTCAGTATCCTTATTTTACAACCTAAACTGAAAAATATCCCAATTTTATTATTCTTGCGGCTTTATAATTCAAAAGGTACCCAGCATCCATGTTTTAGTAAATAACTGTATGGATCTACTAGCTTGTGTCAGCTTCGGCTTGTAAGGAGATAAGCAACAGCAGCCTGCTCTGCTAAATGATTTGTTCTACTGCTACTCAACTTTCTCAGCTTATTGTCATAAACCTTCATTCTCTGACTGTTCAAATATTTTTTCGGTCAGATTTTAAAACACAACAACTGAGTATCTACAGTCGTCAGGGGTAGAAGCTTTGCTAAAAATGGTCATCTCATGCAGCTTCGACTGACAATGTGTGTTCAAGTGCACAATGGCGTCTTAAAGATTGCCAGTAAATTCTGGAATATCCCAACTGTGGTGTGATTTTCCGGGTATGGTGAGTGGTTCAATAGAGCTAGAATTGGGTGAGAGGGCGCCGAAGGATAGGATGGGTAATTAATGAGTTGAGTCTGTTAAGATATGGTGAGAAATTAGGCTAGACTTTACAGCATGAAACCCTCCATAAAATTCAACAAAACTGATACTTACCCAAAAGAAAATATGAGATTCAGGTCAATAGTTTTACGGGTTAATGCTGAAGACTGCTTTAAACTTCACCCAATTGTATGATGTCGTTACTGGTGTGGGGTTTGGTGGAAACTTACAAAGCATGGAATATTTAAAGGGGTCTTAATAAGATCTTTAATAAAACCTTTAATGGCTACTTGCAGGGCAACAATAGTAGTTCTGCGTCATTGGAGGGGAACTGATTATATCAGCATTTGGTGGAGATAGATGCTAACTGTGTAAAAGAACTATAATAAACTCAGTACTCTGTAAAAAAGATATCTGTTGTAAGAAACTGATGCCAATAAAAATGCTGTGTACACAAGTATCTGTTACAATATTGTATAAGAAGGCCACTTCTACTCTCTGCAATTGCTTCAGCTCAGAAAGATGTAACAGCAAGTTCTCCGAATAAAGACAATGAAGGCTATTTTAGCGTCTCTCTGTCTCTCACTCTGGTTCACGTAACAAGAATCCCAACAACTTGGCGTAGTTGGCAGGATCCACTTTCCAGTGTCATTTCTTCACTCTACAGTGAGGTAAGGACTTCTCTTTTCTAAAAGTCTGTGGGTGAAGGCCAGACCCTTTTTCTCTGGAAAATCCCATCCAACATGATCAGAGACAAAACCTGAATCTCTACTTAAAGGGAGATGTCCCTGTCAGTAATTTGATAAAAATTATCTATAATATTTCACAGCTGAGAGACATAAGAGAGTGGTAATAATGGCCGAGAAACTACCAACACAGTAAAAGGTGGGCAGGCACTGCTGGATACATTGGAAAGGGAACTTATACAGAAACAAAAAAAAAAAAAAACCGAACAACAATTCGACCTCTTTTCAACCTTAAAGGAAATCTCAAAGAAATATGGAGCCTCCATGGGGCAACGGTCTCTGGACGATATAAAACAAGTCTGGGGAGAAACAACTCGACTCAGGGATAAAAAACAAATCCTTTGGTTCCTGTGTGTCATGTAACAACTAAGACAAAGACAGGAAGCCAATATCTGTAGTGAATTAAAAATGACCGAAGAACTGAGAAAAGCATTAAAGGAAATTGAATACCTTAAATCAGGTAGAGGCCCATATCCTGGCCCTATTTGCAGACCTCTACCCAATAAACATTCCCCAAGTGGACACAGCACCCCAATAGGTCCCATTTCAGAGTCAACTCCGAAGAGGAAGAAGGACAGGAACCCTCAGCAGGAGCAAGCGGTCCGATATCAGCGGACTAAAGGCTACAAGGAAATTGGTATAGATGCAGATGACAAACTGACGAGCAAAACCCCATATGATTTTAGGTACTGGGCCTCCATGAACCTCCCGACCCCAAATTGGCAAACAATGTTCGAAAGAACTGCCATCACCAAAAAAAAAGGAGGACACAAGACATGGTCAGAATTGGAGAAATTCAAAAACATCTACTGTCTCCATCCATTAGCTGGGATCCAAATTCTTACAGCCATAGAAGGCTCCACTGCTGGAGCAAGACTGCTTAGAAAGGTGAAGGACAGGCTGGGACAAAATGACCAAGATTTGGATAAGGGACGGGAACATGAATTGTGATCTGCGATTGGCTACATGAATATGGTCCCCCTAAAACTGACTGGGCAAAAATATCATTTTGCCAACAAAAAGGCTCCGAGGATGTGAGAAATTTTGCTCAAAGATTTATTGATACCTGGATTGAACATTTGGGCTTGGCCCACAAAGACACTCCAGAGGAAGTAGAGGGGCAAGGCTACCCTTCCCTCAAAGCAGCCTTTGAGGCTGGCTTGAAGCTTAAACTTTCCAAAATGCTTAATCTATAACATAGAGACTGGAAGTATGAGTCTAGACATGATTTAGCCTTCTTGATTAACGAAGCCAGTCACTTGGAAAGGGATATGGAATCCAAATATGCGTGTTATGCTAGCGGCAGCACCCCCTCCTATGCCTGAGAATAATCCTGATAAACGCACCAGGCGCTGTTTTAAATGTGGCCATGGTGGCCACTGGGGGACGAATTGCAGACAGAACGGAAGATTTCCAAAGGGTTGGAATTCCATGACATTGAAGGATCAATTGACGTTGCTGAAGCAACTTCAAAGACTGCTCCAGTGATCAGCTGAAATAGCTGATGGATCTCACAAAAGACTAGAGCCACCCTCCCCCTCCCCCTTGGCCCCTTTATATGCAGCCTTCGAGGAACGAAGTGATGGCTGCTACGTATGAGTGGGGGCGAGCGGTAGAGAAATTGATCGTTTCCTAGACACAGGGGCCAAATTGACATATCTCCATTTGACTAAAGCACATCATTTAAATTTGGATGGAGGGATCAGAATGATTGTTGGCGCTGGCAGGGACAGACTCCACATGTCTAAGACAGTACCTGTCCCCGTCAGACTGGGCCCTTATGAAACTGTCACCCCCTTCTGCATTGGCCTGGCCCAACAGGCCCTCTTAGGAATGGATGTCCTTACACAGATAAACTTATCTATCCATTTTGGCGATGGCCACCTTACCTGGTCCATCTGACAAATGTCCCTTGAAGAATGGCACAACCACTCCATCTGGGTTAAATCTAAGAATGACTGTGGTCTTTTGCAGATGCCCCCTGTTACCTTTACGGGGGTTGCACTTCCGTGCATTAAGCAATACCCCATCAGCCTGGCCTCAATCGCTGGCATTCTCCCCGTCATACAATGCTTGGAACAGCACGGTACCTTGTCAAAACCCACAGCTCATCTAATAGTCCTGTTTGGCCCGGTAAGAAACCTGACGGCTCCTGGCGATTGACTGTTGACTATTGTAAAGCTAGTCAATGTATAAATCAGAAAGCTCCACTTGTGGCTGACTCCTTCGCCATTCTTAATGACCTCTCGCCGGACCACAAATTTTTCTCTGTTATCGATATGGCCAATGGCTTTTGGTTGGTTCCCTTCACCCCTGAGGTATAACCTTGGTTTGCCTTCACTATTCAGCACCAGCAATACACCTGGACACGCCTGCCCCAGGGTTTTTGCAGCAGTCCAACTGTTATTTACATGGCTGTACAGCAACATCTGCAGGAGATCTCTCCTAAGGACTCTACTGTTATCCAATATGTTGATGACATCCTGATGGCCTCTCCCACAGCGGAATAACACAAACAGGATCTCCACCCCCTCCTTGACCACATAAATTTTAGAGGTCACAACTGTAAGAAAGCCTGATTTGTGCAGGACAAGGTCATCTATCTGGGACAGAAAATCTTCTCCAGCAAACGTGAAATTACTCAGGACAGAAATGCTGCCATTCGCTCCACGAAGGAGCCCACTATCATCTGAGAACCAAGATCCTTTTTGGGCCTTTGTAATTTTAATAGATCTTGGATTGACAGTTACTCTCAACTTGTGCAACCTTTCTCTGATCTCCTTAAGGGTTCTAAAGACTCTCGGGACTCTGTTATTTTTTCCCATGAACAGAGCTCTGCGTTCCGGGCTGTAAAATCTGTTCTATGCTCTGGCCTGGTTTTCGGTATCTCCAACAATGGTTGCCCCTTTACTCTCCACGTCCATGAGCAGGACGGCCACATGAAGGCTGTTCCAACCCAAGAGTACGATGACAGGCAGCATCCCATCGGATACTACTCTGCTCGCCTGGATCCTGTGTCCCTGGGTTGGGGAAGTTGTTTATGGGCTATGGAAGCTACTTGTCGCGCTGTTAGGGTAACTGCTCCTATTGTCCTTGACCAAAAGTTGGTTGTCAAGTGCCCTCACACTGTCCACGCCATGCTCTTCATGAATTGCATCTCTCATGTTACTGCTGCCTGGTGGATCTGCTGGACCGCCCTCTTAGAGGCCCCGAATATTCACCCAATCCATGCCAGCCATGTTAATCTGACACTGTTGCCTGTCTCGTTGGATGAAAATGGAGAGGAGGGAAAGCATGGGGAGCATGATTGCATTGAAACATTGCTGCAGCTTGATGAAGCCACCAGGGCACCTGAGGAACCCTGCAGAATCCAGACCTGATCCTTTTTACGGATGGGTCCTCCTTTGCAGAAAATGGGATCTGTAGGGATGAGTGGGTGGTAACAACGCCACATGAAACACTTGCCCAGGGTAGCCTCCCATCTGGTACATCAGCATAGCAGGCTGAATTAAGAACTCTGATGGGGGCATGTAAGCTAGCTAAGGGAAAGAAAGCCAATATTTACACAGACTCTAGATATGCTTTTGGAGTGGCCCATCACTTTGGCCTCTCATAGCTGAAAAGTAGGTTTCTTACAGCACCCAGAACACCCATTAAAAATGGAAAGGAAGTCCTGACTTACTTAATGCTATTCAGTTGCCCTAGGAGGTATCAATCCTCAAGTACAAAGCCCATACTAAAGGGAACTCCACAGAGGTCCAGGGCAGATCAAGCGGTCAAGAATACCGCCATCCATTCCCCTCGAGAACCATTGCCAGGAACAATGCAAAAATATAGTTAATAAGGATTTGAAAACCATGCAGGAGCAGAGCTATTAGGAGGAGAAATGGACATGGGTTGAAAATGGGCTCAAGGTAGGTGAGGATGGGATCTGGAGGCAAAGAGAAACCCATAAACCAGTCACACCCCAAACACTGTTGCCCTCTATGGCACAGCAAATCAACTTGTGGGGACATTTAAGGCCTCCCCAGATGATGGCTAGGTTCCAGAGAAGTTGGTGGGGAAAGGGATTTAAGAGGTATGCCCAATTGGTTGTAGACAGATGTGTGACTGTCAGAAAAACAACCCTGGCCATACCACCCACATGCCTCAATTAAAGTCGCTGGCATTTACAGGTCAACTACTTATCCCTGCCCAAATGTCAGGGGTACTCAGACGTTCTGGTACTTGTTGATAAATTCTCAAGGTGGGTGGAAGCTGTGCCCGCACGAACAGCCACTGCCAACCACACTGCTAAGGTCTCATGTAAGGATTACATATTCCGATGGGGACTCCCTAGCACAATTGATTCAGATCAGGGTACCCACTTCATAGGTGCGGTATGTCAGGAAGTCTATTGATTATTGGGAATTAAATGGGAACTATACTGTCCCAACCATCCTCAATCTTCAGGGCAAGTTGAAAGAACCAATGTGACACTCAAACAGAGGCTCGCGAAGTACCATCAGGACGGCTTACTGTGGCCTCAAGCCTTGCCCTTAGTCCTACACAGCATGTGCACAACCCTGAACAAACTACAGGCGTGAGCCCTTTTGAGATCATCACAAGGTGACCTATGTCCCTGCCCAGAGCCATTAACTTCCGTACCGCAGACTGTCATTTACTCAGTGACTCCCTACTCAAGTACTGCCAAAACCTGATGCGGAGTCTTCTCCCCATTAGCAATTCTGCTGGAGTCATCCCTGTAGTTGCACGTGGAGGGGGCGGTGTCCAATAATCAAATAGCAACTGGGACAGGTCGATATCTGGTGAAGTTATAGGCTGTTTCTTTAAGCCTGCCTTCAAAGTTTGGACTGCTCTTTCTCCCAGACCATTGAGTAATGGATGGTATGGAGCTGTCCTTATATGTCGAATACCATTTGACTTTAGGGAGCTATCAAATTCCCTGCTGTAAACAGGTACCTATTATCTGTGACCTACACTTCCAGGAGTCCGTGTATTGCAAAAGATGTGCGCAGCTTTTCTATCGTCATTCCTGTGTTTAACGAATTAAGTTTGAATGGGCATCCACAATGATGAAGAACACTGAGCCCACGAAAGGACCTGAAGATAATTCTCATCCTTGTTGGCACTCTGGGCACTGCTCCATCAGCATGGCTATGGCTGCATCCAATCCTGGCTACCAGACATAACTTCTCACCAACATCTTCATTTTGGAAATGCCTGGATGACCCAAGTGGAGGTCACCCATAGAAACACAGAATCCCTACAGTGTGGAAACAGGCCATTCGGCCCAACAAGTCCACAGCGCACCTCCGAAGAGCATCCCACCCAGACCCATTCCCCTAATTTCCCCATGTCTAACCTACCTAACCTAAATATCCCTGAACACTATGGGCAATTTAGCATGGCCAATCCACCTACCCTGCACATCTTTGGACCGTGGGAGGAAACCAGAGCACCCGGAGGAAACCCATGCAGACATGGGGAGAATGTGCAAACTCCCCTCAGACAGTTGCCAAAGGCTGGAATTGAACTAGGGGCCCTGGCGCTGTGAGGCAGCAGTGCTAACCACTGAGCCACTGTGCCACCACAGTATATTGTGGCAACCGATGGTCAGGACAATCTCTCTTGTTCCCCATAATATGCTGTCCTCAACTGCGATCTGGTCTCTTCGGGTCCAGAAAGGTTTTAGTCCTGGTTGTGATGGCCCGTTGGTTTCTCCCATCACCACCAGCTGTTTCAGTTTTGCCAGGAAGGGACCTTTTCATGTCCACAGTCTGATATTTCAGTGGTGACTGGAAAGGTGCCCAGAAAGCCTAAGACCACAACAAACTCTTCCAGTGGCAGCAACACCGGTGGTGTAACCGCCAATGGGAGGTGACTTAAGGCATCCACATTTGTTACTTGGCCTCCCCAATGGTGTTCTAACTTGGAATTGTATGCACTCAGAATAAGAGGCCACCACTGAATTCAACATGAAGCTGCAGGTGGCACGGCCCAATCTTCTTTATGTAGCCCTAGCGGGGGTTTATGATCTGTTAGTATTAAAAATTTATGTATGTAAAGATATTGGTAGAACTTTCTCTACCAAAGATGACCATCAAACCTTCCTTCTCTACCCAAGAATTGACCAAAGTCCAGAAAGCATATGCTATTAGGTGTTCCTCTCCACTGGGCTACTGGTGAGCTAATACTACCCCGATGCCACGCAGGAAGTCACTGCATGTCAGAACCATATCTTGCTTATGATTGGAGTGTGCCGACACCTTAGGCAACAATAACAGCTTCTTCATTTCCTGAAAGGCTTGGCTACAAGACCATTTCAAAAGCTGACTCCTTTTCACTAGCAGATGTAAGGGTGCCAGGATGGAGGCCAGGTTTTGAATGAATTTTCCATAATAATTCACCATACCAAGAAAGATTGTAGCTCCAGCACAGATGTGGGAGCCTGGGTGCCTTTGGTCGCCCTCACTTTATCTTCCAATGGGTAAAACATGGTCTTGTGGACTCTGTAGCCCAATTAGGTCACTTGGGGTGCTAGGAACAGGCGTTTAACTGCCTTGAAGAAACATTTAAGCACTACTTTCAAGTTCTCTAAATGCTCTTTATTAGGCTTCCTGGTTATTAGCTGGTCATCCAGATAAATCGCGACCTGGGGTACACCTTGTAAGCTGTTCTCCATTGTCCGCTGGAAAATGGCAGGGCTGATGATACCCCAAAAGGCAGTCTCATATATTGGTACAAACCCTTATGGGTATTAGTTGGAGCATACTTCTGGGGATCCTCATCTAATCGCAATTGCAGGTACGATGACTCATGTCCAGCTTCATGAAGGGCAGTTTCCCTACCGGTTTTGTGTATAAGTCCTCGATGTGAGGGATTGGGTATTCATCCAGCTGTGAACAGCAGTTTACTGTTTGTTTCAAATCCCCACAAATGCAAACCAACCAGCTGGGCTTCACAATCAGTACGACTGGTCCCGACCATTCTGCAAACTGTACTGGTTTTGTGATTCCTTCACTTTCCAGCTCTCTGATATCTGGATCTATTTTTGCCCATAAGGCAAATAACATGAGGCATGCCTTGCCGAACCATGGAATTGCTTCCTGGTCAACATGTAACGTGGCCTTAGCTCCTTTAATAGTCCATATACCTTTCTGAAATACTTCCGGGAATTTCATTAGGACTTCACTCAGGCAGCCATTTTCTAATTGAAAAATGTTGAGCCAATCTACATGAATCTTTCTCAAACAATTTAATCCCAATCAAGCTTGGGCCTAGGCCTTTTACTAATAATAAGTGATAACTGAACCAGCTGCTTCACAAAACAGACCAGAACCAAAGTTGTACCCTTAAGCTGTAAAGGTTTCCTAGTATAAGTTCTCAGTGTATCCGATGTCTTGCCCGAACATAAGGGTTGGAGTTCAGAGTGAATTTAGTAAAGATTGGTTCTGCAATCACTGAAATGGTTGTGTTGGTACTGATCTCCATTAGAACAGGTGACCATTTAACTAAACATTTATTTGATTGGGAGATAGTAGGAACTGCAGATGCTGGAGAATCTGAGATAACAAGGTGTAGAGCTGGATGAACACAGCAGGCCAAGCAGCATCAGAGGAGCAGGAAGGCTGACGTTTTGGGCCTAGACCCTTCTTCAGAAATTTTTTCCGGAGGGATGAGGGTAACTTCTTCAGGGTAGGCATCCTTAGAAGAGGCTTCAGAAACATTTCTGAAGAAGGGTTTAGGCCCGAAACGTCAGCCTTCCTGCTCCTCTGATGCTGCTTGGTCTGCTGTGTTCATCCAGCTCTACACCTTGTTATCTCATTTATTTGATTGGTTCTGATTTGGATGTTTCTTAGCAATTTAGCTGTTCCAAATCAGATGTAGGTGGACTTTCCAGGGTGTACACTCTCCTGGATACCGGCCTGTGAGATGTCTTACTCAATTCAGACCCAGTGGGACTCTTTTTGCTGCATCGAGTCCTCATACTGGCAGCAACTACAAAGATTTGCCGACCTGGATCCTGAAAAAAGTTTTAACTGTTTGGCCGAGGCATCACTTTGTTTTGCTGTGGGCTGACCTTGAGTCCCTCTGTTCAGGGTATGTCCTGAGTGAGGTTATGCAATTGTCTTCACTCGTGGTGTTCCCCAAGCTCAGTCAGCCTGGCAGGGGGTGTCTACTTCCAATGGAATATCCTCCAACTCTTATGCTCCACTTGCCACATTTTCCACTGAAAAGCCTGTTTGATGTCCAGATGGGCTTCAGCAAATAAGCGCTTTTGCATCGTTATATCATTAGTGCCACATACCAAATGATCTTTCAGCGTCTCATTAAGGATCAAACCAAAGTCACATTCCTCTGCCAGTCATCTTAAGAAAGTCAAAAATCCCGATACAGATTCCCCTGGTTCTCAAATTGCTGGGTGAAAAAGAATTAGAGGTGGCTTGAGGTCGTAATATTCCTTAACTAAATCTATCAACTCATGAAAGGTTTTAGTATCTGGCTCCTCGAGGAAAGTTAGGCACCTAATAACCAAAAAAGCTGCGGTCGAAAAGCTGTCAGGAGAATTACTTATTACTTTTCATCTGGCATGTCATTTGCCTGGAAAAATAACACATTCTTTCCAAATAATGGGTCCAGTCTTCAACGGCAGGATTGAATGAGTCTAACTTCCTAAATAATGGTATCATGTCAGAATTGCTTACCCCAACTCAAAGTGAACATCTTCAGGAGTGTGTTTTTCTCTCGTCACCACTGAAGTAACTCTACAGAGGCTGATTTCTCGTCACCAAGTCACCCTTTATTTAGAGATAACAAGCATGGGGCTGGATGAACACAGCAGGTCAAGCAGCATCATAGGAGCAGGAAAACTTGA
>JAHRHZ010000145.1:3706209-3750891 GCA_024137785.1 Ginglymostoma cirratum | reverse complement strand
GCGACTGGGAGGTGCAGTTGTTTGTTGCGAACTGAGCGCAGGTGTTCTGCAAAGCGGTCCCCAAGCCTCCGCTTGGTTTCCCCGATGTAGAGGAAGCCACAACGGGTACAGCGGATGCAGTATACCACATTGGCAGATGTGCAGGTGAACCTCTGCCTGATGTGGAATGTCTTCTTGGGGCCTGGGATTGGGGTGAGGGAGAAGGTGTGGGGGCAGGTGTAGCACTTCCTGCGGTTACAAGGAAAAGTGCCGGGTGTGGTGGGGCTGGAATAGTCCTTAACACAATCCTGCTCCCTTAGAATCAGCTCTCAAAGCAAACAAGACGTCTGACACTCCAGCTTACATCTGTCAGGCAAGGTTCCCTGATTGGACCAAATTAACATTGCCAATCATAGAACTCATATTCCATGAGGTCCACTTGGGTGACCTTGTTACAAATATTACACTCATAGTCTTGGTAACAATCTTTATCTTAATAACGTAATTTTGTACCTAATTGCTAGTGTGTAATAACATCATGTTTAAGACAAAATTCTCTTCTCATTAACAAATACACAGACTGCTGGGCAAACAGGCCGCAGGTCTGGCAGTATCTGTAGTCAGAAATGGGGCTAATGCTTCAAGTCTAGTGACTGTCAGAATATTGTCTTCTTGTTAAGATTCCCTTAGTGGCTGCAAACTATCCTATCCATATCTATCCATTTTACATTCCAAAATAAATGTGACAGTTTCATGTGGGTAGGGAGTAAGACAAGGGTAACATTTTCAAACATTGATTGAATTTCCCTATTAACTCATCCACCTCTACTTGTTTTTATGCTAAGGCAAGGTGTTCATGACCAATCAACTATCTGGTGGAAGTGGGCTGGTGGTTCAAAACCTTTTGGAGGGATATGTGACTCTAACATGAATTTTAAAAGAATTGAGAGGGTCAGAGCTATTTAATTATAACACTGTTTGTAGGTTAGGAAGAGTGGGAATGTTTTCTCCAGGTTCTTTATGTAGGCCCCAAAAAAACTGAACTTGGTACCCCTCTTATGCTGTGATTTACATACTGATTCAATGTATCAGTAGACATTCACGGACATCAAGAATGAATAAGGAAGTAATTTGTTGATGAATGAAGTTTGAAGTTATTTGAAATGCACCAAGAAATACCGTGAATAGTGGACTGGCTGAAGTCAAAGTTTTCTTCTGCTCAGCGCTGTTATTTTGCAACTAAAATATCTATTTAAACTTGTATTCTACATTATTCAACTTCTTTTCTCTGACATCAAGATAGGCTTGCTTTAATATGCAACTTTAATGTACATTTCAAAATACTAATGTCGCACCTTTAATGTAAATAAAGGTTTCAAGCTTTGTAGAATATTTCCAGACATAAAACTGACACTGAGCCAAATATGGTGACCAAAATCATGTTCAAAGAGATAACATTTTTGAGGGTTTTTGAGCGAATGGAAGAGTATGAATTTGAGAGATTTCAAGAGGGAATTCCTCAACTTATTCCACTGTAACTTGCTCAAAGTGAGTCAGGGGAATCAAATTTGACGAGTTTGAGTTCATTTGGATGCATCTGCTTTCATTATCTTGTCCAGCAAGCACATAGTGACCTTGAGGTCTTGTGACTGAATATATGTAATGTATTATGCTAGATATATTGGAAGCATATTCTGTGCAAAACCCCTTTAATTTTCATTGTGACAACAGTTTCAAGTGCTAGATGGCTCATGACTATACATGGTAAACCCTTCAGGGACACCGAGGTTACAATGAAAACGTTGAAGAAACAGGCAGCTAAAATCACTCCCTACTTTCCATTTCATTGACTTTGATAGTACCAATAGTGGAAAGAGATGTCTAATTGGTGTCTATTCTAGTACCCCCCTTTACATTGACAAAGTTCCCTATGACTCGTTCTCTTACTCCCAGGATGACAGCATCAAAATGTGAAAACAAGAACTTCATTCAAAAAAAGAACCAAAGTGATATCAAAATTAATTAAATGGACAAAAATGCTTCACATACAATTAATGACTTTAAAGTGCATTATGCAACAAAATACAGCAGCCATTGGAAACATTTAATGATTCAGCACAGCATTTGATCATCTCTAGCCTTTCTGCTCTTAACTGTCAAATGCATTCAGAAACAAATATACATTTTGCATTTTTTTAAACAGGATTAACTGGCGCAGCTGGGGTCAGTTAGCTTGATTAGTTAGACAGAAAGCATGTGACTCCAAATAATACTAACATACCAGGATTTGATTTCCTATGCTGTTGAGATAAATTTGAAATATGCTTTCTCACTCTGCCCATTGTAAGATCATGGCATAATCCATGGTTCGATGAACTTCAAATAATTAGGTATGTTACCTAGAGAGGAAGTGAACTTGTACAGCATTAATTACTTCAGTTGTGAGCCTATTTTGCATATCCATTGCTCCAAGTGACAAGCTTCCCCTTTGTTGATGTACTGCTTGAAGTGTATTGTGCCCTCTAGTACTTTACACACAGTCCAAATTAAGAAATGGGATTTAAATCTACATCATCTACCTCACTCAAGCATGTTAAAAACATGAATATCTCCTCTTTATCTTTCTCTGAACAAGTAACATAAGTCATCCTTGTTATTATTCTCTGAATTCATTCCAATGATAGAAATAAGAAAGACTTTAGAACGTCGCAGAGTGCTTTCCAGTCAATGGCACTTCTGTGAAGCAGGGTCACTGTTGTAATGCAGGAAATGCTGCAGCCAATTTGTGTACAGCAAGATGTCATAGTGTAACAATGAGATAATGACCAAATCATCTCTTTTATTGATAAATATTGGCAAGGATAAGTCATTTTCTTCTTGCAACTGTTCTGAGACTTTTCAGTCCCATCTGAGGCCTCAGTTCAACAAGTCACCCAAAAGTTAGCACCTTCAATCATGGTATTCTGCCAGGACGGCACTATAATATTGGTTTGGTGTTGTGGTTAAATGCTTGAGCTCACAGCTTTCTGGCTCAAAGACAAGAATGCTACTCATGGTTGATGTTACATTCTTCGTTTACATGTAAGCATACAAATCATACATAAGGATTAGTGAATTAATGTTGCTGGTTCTTCATTTGACTTAAGACTATATACAAAGTTTCACTGGAAGTCTCTCATCCATAGAATCCATACAGTGAGGAAACAGGCCATTCGGCCCAATGAGTTGATACCGACCCTCGAAGAGCATCCCACCCCGACTCTATCCCTATAGCCCTGCATGTCCCATGGCTAACGCACCTAATTGACACATCCCTGAACACTGTGGGTAATTTAGCATGGCCAATCCACCTACCTTGCACATCCTTGGAGCACCCAGTGGAAACCATGCAGACGTAGGAAGAATGTGCAACTTCCACACAGACAGTAGCCTGAGGGTGGAATCAAACCAAGGTACCTGGCACTGTGAGCCAGCAGTGCTAACCACTGAGTGGCCGTGCCGCCCCAACGGGTGTAAATTAGAAATCCTGCAGCCATTTTGCCTAAGCCCGGCAAAAATCAGAAAGCTGTAGAGTATTAAAATTGCCGTCAAGCAGAAAAGTATTCAGCCAAGGCAGTGATCTCTAAGGGTACAAGTTAGGGCTAAATTAACCCCAAAAGACCTTGACGAAATTTACTGGAAGAACATTGCATACTGTCAGATAGCATTTGAAATCCTGCAAAAAGCTAACAGGTACCACAAAATTTCATTTGGAAAGCAATAGGTCTTCTATCTGAATTTATTGCGTTCTGCCATTGTGTACAGCTGTTTTCTGTACCTCAATGTTTCCAAATAAGGGAAGGAAAAAAACCTAAAATTTCCACAGGCAGTGAGGGCCTTCACATTCTATCCAATCATCTTAAAAGTCCAGGTGAAAGATTCTCAAGACTTGAAGTTGAACTATAAATAAATCTCAACTTCAGAATACAATTTGGATGTGAAATCCAACAGAGACCACTGACCAATTCATAAGCAGATGCAGTGACAAGGAGTGTGATTATACCTTCATTGCAATTGAGCAAGTCTGCAACATAATCAAACTCATGTTAGCCTCCACCCCAATAAAAGCATGTCAAAAAAACTTCTTGGTCCAACCCAGATGTTACACCATAGAAAAATTATAATGAAGTAGTTGCAAGTTTAAAGCCTTAAAAATGGGTAGACACAGTCTACAGACTATTCATAATTTATTCCATTACTGGCACAATATCTAATGCAAACTTAATCAGCAACGCAGGCAGTACAGTCTATGGTTCTAAAGTCAAAGCAAACTGAGAAAAAAAAAAAGCTTATTCTAGCTGTTCGGAGCTTTTAATGGATAGATTCTTCTGCCCAGCACAGTATGCAGTACCTTTCTTTTACCTGACCTCCTGGAAGGATAGTCAGCAATGAGAGATATTTTCCGTCTGTGAAATACTACATATAGTAAGACCATCTGTAGCCTGCTGTTATGTTCTTGTTTAGCCTTTGAAGCAGCTAGACTTTAACTAACGATCTTAGCAGGACTCAATGATTGCTGGCTGGAGTGAGATGCAATCCCAGATTGTAAGTATGGTGTGTAGAATTCCAAAAAAGCTGCAGAATCATTACACGCAATGTGTTTTGATAGTTGTTGCACTTTCACATCAAGTCTTCTTTCTTTCATATATGAATGATTGACATCTGTGCATTTTGCAATGAAATCTTCAAAACCACGCCATTACTAATAGACACCATGTTACATTTTTCTGCTACTATGTATCATTGGTATGTTTATGTATAAGGACCTTCGAAACGATAATGTGGGTTCTTTATTTGAAGATCATGATACAGATGGATAGTACACACTAGTTTGTGAGATAATGTCTGACCTCGAATACTTCTGTTTTCAAACAAGTCATGGGGCTAATGTATCACATACTTTTTAGATATTTATTTAATGATGGATTATAATTTGTAATAATAAGCATTCTTTAAATCATCAAAATATTCCAAATATGGTTTGATCAGAACCTTATACAGCCTCAGTAGTACATCTTTGCTCTTAGATTCTAGCCCTCTTGAAACGATGGCTAACATTGCATTTGCCTTCCTATCTGCCGACTGAACTTGCATGTTAACCATAAGAGATTCCTAAACCAGGACTCCTAATTCCCTTTGTACTGCAGATTTCCGAAGCCTATCTCCATTTAGAAAATAGTCAATGTCTTTATTCTTCCTACCAAGTGTATAACTTCACACTTTCCTACATTGTATTTTATCTGCCACTCTTTGCCTACTCTCCTAGCCTGTCCAAGTCCTTCTGCAGCCTTCCCACTTCCTTAACTTTACCTGTCCTTCCACCTATCTGCGTCATCTATAAACTTATCAATAATGCCTTCAGTTCCTTCATCCAGATAGATAATATATAACGTGAATAACGGTGGTGCCAATATTGACTCCTGTGGAACTCCATTAGTCACCGGCTTCTACCCTGAAAAAGACCCCTTTATCTCCACTCTCTGCCAGTCTGCCAATCTTCTATCCATGGAGTACCCAGTCCTGAACACAATGGGCTTTTGTCATATTTACTCCTGTGAGGCACCTTATCAAAGGCCTTCTGGAAATCCAAATAGGTCACATCCATTGGCTTTCCTTTGTCTAACTTGCTCATTACTTCCTCAAGAATTCTAACAGATCTGTTAGGCATGAGCGCCCCTTGACAAAGCCATGCTGACTCATCCCTATTTTACCATGTACTTCCAAGTAGTCTGCAACTCATCCTTAATAATGGACCCTAAAATCTTACCAAAGACCAAGGTCATGCTAACTGGCTTACGATTTCTTGTCTTCTGCCCCGTTCCCTTCTTAAACGGTGTGTGTGTGTGTGTGTGTGTGTGTGTGTTGGGGTGGGGGGTGGGGGTTAAATTAGCCATATTTCAATCCTCTGGGACCTTTTCTGACTCCAGTGATTTCAGAAAGATCACCATCAATGCCAATACGGCAAAGGTCAGTGACATTTCACATTTCACATGCGGCCTCATTAATAATCTACTTAATGTGACTAATGGGTAGTTAATTGCTTTCAAAAAGAAATATCAATGTAGTTATCTTTTTAGCTTTGTATCTTCTGGACTTCTGCACAGAATGTTCAAAATTAGTATAGAAATTATTTTCTCAATACATCTTCCTAAAAGGTACTTCTCCTTATTTACAAATGTAACAGCCAAGAAATTGACTCAAATCAGGGTGAGATCCTGGCATAAGGAACAATGCAAGTACTCAACGCGCCTGAGGCACATCATTAGAAGAATGGCAGCCCAGCTACATGTATCATTTACGTCTCCAGTGGCAGCCACTGCTGGTCCTTTTGGGGTTAGCAAGAGGATTTAAGAGAGTCCAATTAAGGTAGGACAAGTCGGAAAAGACAGTGGTCAAAAGCAAGTCAGATTTTAGCACACAGCAGATAGCTAAGCACTTCACGAAACAGACCACAGAATTCATTGCAGATGCTGTCATCATCTGCAGTACAATTTGGAAACGTCTCAAACAAGTATTTGGCACTTTGTTTGCATGTGTAGAGAACCTGACGCCAGTTTCAGGAGGTTGCCTGGACCAACTATGCAGCCTTAACACACGTGATGGATGACATAACTCCAGCTGTTGTCTGCTAAGTTGGATCTTTAGGAACATGGTTGCAAGTCTATACTTGTAAGGTAGGCACAATACAGTCTAACTTCTAAGCCATTGTTTCTCCAAATGTTACTTCCGCATGGTAAAATATCATCCACTTTATTTATGAACATTGTAAACAGTCACTGTGGGGAGCTGGGAATAGAACTACACTAGCCCTTGCACCAGAGTCAATTGGAGCGATCACCATTTTTGTTTTATATTGCTCTGACACTATTTTAATAAAGCAGATAATTCCGTGAACCTTAGGATGATATAGTCCACAACAATCTGTAGTCTTAGAATGGAGGACTGTGTACAAGCATTCAAACCACAATTTGAAGGTCCCCACTGCCACTCCCCACTCCCTACGCAACAGCAGAGCAACAATTGGATAGCTCTTTCAAAGATGGGCTGATTGAGTGGCTCTGCTAAATGACACTATGAATTAATAATATTACTTTTGTGGCATGGAATCTTAAAGAAGTATGAAGTGTTAGCCAGCTCTGAGTTAAATGAACCCCATTGGCAGAAATTCATAGATATTCAGAAACATTTTACTGGCACATCTGGGTACTGATGCGATACCTTCATTAACATCATTCACAATCAGATCTGCTTATGTATCAAGTAAATATTATACACTTATCTGTCAAAATATTTACATGTCAGTTCCAAAATCTGGTTCTAGCTTCCTAAATCAGGTTTAACAAATTACAATGATTGACAGTCCCCAACAAGTTTCAACATTGAATCTTATCAAAGAAAGCTCATTAAAATGAGACAAATTTCTCGTATGCATTAACTTGTGCCTGTGGGTGTAAAGCGCATAGCACAACAATTTATTTTAGCCCAAATAAAACGGATAAATATTAAAAATCGTGACATTCTGTGTTCCAACAGAATCAATAAAGTGTGAAAAACAGGTTCATATGTTCAAGTCTGGGACCTTTATCAGAACTCAGAAGTAGCAGATGAGTAAGATATTTAACTTAACTAGATAAAGACGATGGTAGGAATGGGATTGGTTAGTGTGGGTGCGGCGGTTATGAAAAATAAGAACATTTATTTTCCTCTGCTAAGTTCCAGACATCACTACTTTGAATGATACTGGTCACTGCCCTTTTACATTACCCTTGTACATCTTGCTGACCCATTGAGGGGAAGACAGTGAGCTCTTGCAAAATGAATAGATGCAATCAGTTAGGAGTGACAGGGTCCCTGTCTCATTTGCAATAAGCAATTAGGCAGGGCTTCTAAATGGAGTAGGTTTCAGATGTTGCATTCAACTCATTCACCTCAGAACAGAATGGGAATGGCAGCAATAAAACATAGCCCAGAAAAAGATAGTCCTCTTGGTTTTAATAATCTTTGGCAGCAACCTATGCAACAATGCCTCTTGTAACTGCTGTAGGATCTTTTAAAACTGAACAGAATAGAGGAAGTTACTCTTCCATTACTAAAGGAGGTTTAATTTCTTGTTCTCCATTTACTTTTATGCCCTTTGAGGGCATCATTAGGAACATTAGGCCTGGGACTTGAGTGGCAACAATGTTTTAATTGGCTACTCCAACATTGCCTGTTGGGTCCCCAAGGAACTCAGTGGCAGTGGCTGCCTATGTTGTTCCTGCTCCGGCAGCCCTGTCTACATGAAAGCTATGGTGAGGTTGTCAGTCCTTCAGCCAATGAAGCCAACTGAAAAATATACATGAAGGCAGTATGCTTTATGAGCATCTTCTATGTATGGGGCCTTTGAGAGGGAACATAAGGCAGGAGACACTACCCTCCCAGTGGCTACTGTAAAAGCCACTGTGCGGTAATCAGACATCTCAATTGTCCCATCCTTTATTATACCTATGTCCTTCAAGTACCCCACCTTTGACAACTTGGAGAGTGAGATCATGTACAGTGATAATCCTGTTGTGCATCAGAAAGACTAGCCTTTTGCACATCTTCTCCATCAAAGCATAAAGTATTTTGAGAAAATGATGTGGGAGGAAGACACAGAGGATGTATTCACCATCCAGCATTAAGGATCTACCTCCTGCATCTTCTGGATCTCAGACAGTGTGCGGTGACATACTGTAAAGAGGTGGGGCATAGATGAAAAAAAAAACTACCTTTTGTGACAAAAGAACTCAGACAGCCAAAATAGTCATTGTTGCACCTCTCCCTAGTCTCATTTCTTCATCTGAACCCTCAAACATTAATCATTCCAATTAGATAATGGGGGTTACCTATACCTGAAATGCACAATGAAAAACCAAACACCTTGAGGCAAGCTCCTAGCTAGTGAGCCAGCCCATGAGCCTCTGCTGGTGTGTATGCTTAAAAGAGTGTCCTATGTGACCCTGCAACTGTGCCTGCTTTGGCAGTCACATCCAATGGCTGGATTTGGGTGCAGGGTGGAGAGGGGTTGGTTTGTGGAGTCAGAGACCGCAACTTACATGGAGGTCTCCTTCTTCAACTGTGCTGGAAAGGAAACAGGAGGCATTCTTCAAAAATGGTGAAAAGCTTGGATTGGGATTTACCTCTGTGGAAGAGGAACCCCAAAGTAGACGTGAGTTCTAATCCTACCACTTTGAAATTCCAATGTAACTGGTCCATCCCTATAACAGATCCTTCTGTACCTCCCAGGGAGAAGGGACTCTTTCATAAGGAGAAAGAAGTGAGAGCATGATTTACTTGGTATGACCTAGTTACTTGTCACCAATTCAATTGTTCTGGAAGCTGAGGCAAATAAATTCACTGAGACTGAGTTCATGCTGCCAAATACTGATATCTCTCAGGATCTACTCAACCGGACAGCAATTTGGCTATAAAGTTTCCACATACTGTATCTCTGAAAGTTGTGGAGGTAGCCTCCTTTCTCCATCTCTAATTTTGGTGCCAGAGTATTACTGCTGAGTATGAAGCTTTTCTTCAGTCGTTATGGAACCTGGTGCGTGAAGTGGAGTGGGCTCCGAACTGCTGCCTTCCTAGGGCCCACAATGGCTCAGAAAGAACAACTGCTGTCATTTCTAGGAGTGGTATGGTGACAGGGTAGTTGCTGAAGCTGGACTGCCAGCTGCACTGCATGATGAAAATTTGTAATGAGCCCAATAGAATGGGAAGAGGTAGCATCTATGATTGTACAGTAAAGAAGCACAACAACTAGACATCAAGCATCTCCTAAAGAGAGTACTCAAGTTAGGGAACAGGAGGTTGAGTGATAGGGAGCGAACGTGGTGGGAAATGCTGTATTTGTTAGAAAATACAGACTAAAACATACAAAATGACAAATCCAGAAAATTGGAACAAACGGACTATGTCATTGTTGTGATATCAGAGAGAAGGTTTAGAATGCAGGTGTGGGAAGCTATTGTCATATTGGACCTTTTTTCAAAAAGACCTTGTCAAGTGTTGCTGGACCTCCACAGACACAAAATCTCTTGAGAGTGCTGTCCATGACTTGACTCATGTGAATTAGTTATATCTACACCCTGGCAAATAACAGGAAGAGGTGATGGTGTGAGGTCACCTTCAGATAATATAGTCAGATTATTTCTGCCACTAGAAAGAATGGCAAGAACAGCAGGCTATTCTATTTCTCACAGTTTTCTGCATAGAATTAAATTGTTTGAATTACAAGAAGTAAAAAGTAAAGCAGCAACTCAGGCAAAGTGAAGATCCCAGGTGGCCCTTTGTCCTGAAGTTTGTGTTTGACTTTTAATTCATATTCATCTAATCTTCTGTACTGTCTAAAAATGCATTCAAATTCAATTTCTTTTTCATTGTCAGCAGAACAGCTTTATTTGCACTAAAACTTAAAGTACATTCATATGCCAGTGACTCAAGCTCATGGCATTTGTGAATGGATGCCTGTATGGAATTGGATTTTCCTCTGGCTGAGGTCCAAAGCAGGACCAATGAAATTATTCAGGAATAGTATCTCCATATACCGAGTTTCCAATCTGCAGCACACCAACTTTCTTGGTGAAGTTGATAAACAGACTCTAAAATGCTTTTGAGAATGCCTGAAATTTAAGGTAACATTAATGAACTTCATTGAGAACAGGCCGAATCAGACAGTAGATTTCAGCAGCAAAACAAGTACTTTGACCCTGAATATGCCACTGTGTCTGCCCTGTGCAAGCCTTCTACCATTCAACTTCATCTCATGTACCAACATTTCCTTTCTTTACTATTTTTCTCATGCGGCAGTTTGTCCTTAAATGCATCCATGCTAACTACCAGATGTGGCAGTGAATTCCACACTATTATTGGTCTTGCAATAAATAATTTCCTCTTAAATTTCTGATTGGAGGTATTGGTAAAGAAATAACTCCACAGATGCCAATATCCCGCCACAAAGTCACCCTTTAGTTAACACATGAATAATCGTGGACACTGATACAACTCCTTCAAAGCCAGCTCTCAGAGTGAACAGGATGTCTGACACTGCTGTTCTTATCTGTCAGTCAGGGCTCTCTGATTGGACCAGATTAACAGCCCCAATCAGGGAACTCAATATCCTATGAGGGCCACCTGGCTGACCTCATTACAATCACTACATCCCTCCCGCTCTGAGTCCGAGGACAGAGGCTGCTTCTTTTTTTTGATGCCCCGCTTGGGGTGTTTTCAAACTGGGTCAGGTTCCTCCAACTCTATCTTGGATACGGGTGGTGTGTAACGCACAGTAGCTCGCCCCTTGCACTGGCAGCGGCTCGGAAGAAACCTATTCTCTCCTTCAGGTGGCAAAAGCGTCGAGGTGGTGACATCCACTGCATCCATCTCAGATTCCAAGATATCTTCAAAGCTTTATGGACAGGGAGAACCCATGGGTTCTGGAACAGTCTGATAGGCTGTCAAGGAGCCAGGCACCCACTTGCGAGTTTGCACCTTTCATACGGTCCACGAGCTTGTTTGGGTCTGTTACACTTACCCAAACTCACTGGACCTGACCTTGTTTCAACCCTGCCTCTTACCTAGACAGGGCCATTCCTGTGGTTCCTTTAGCAAACTTTGTCCCCTAATGTAAATTGTCTCTCTTGCTTAGTGGAGTCTTGAGTCCGGTATTGGCACTCTTGTTGCAGTTCACCCTTCCGCCCCCAGGTCCAGGAAGATCAGATTTAGCCTGGTGCATATGGAAAGAGACCCTTCGGTCCAGCCAGTCCATTGCAAATGTAATCCTAAACTAAACTAGTCTCACCTGCCTGCTCCTGGCCCATATGCACTTATGTAAAATGTCTTTTAAACATAATTGCACCCACATCCACTACTTCCTCAGCAAGTTCATTCCACATGCGAACCATCCTCTGTGTAAAAGATTTGCCCCTCATGTCTATTTTAAATCTCTCTCCTCTCACCTTAAAAAATGTCCCCTAGTCTTAAAATCCGCCATCCTACGGAAAAGACAACTACCATTAACCCTATCTATACCCCTCATTATTTTTTAAACTTCTCTAAAGTCGCCTCTCAACTTCCTACACTCCAGTGAAAAAAGTCCCAATCTATCCAGTCTTTCTACATAACTCAAACCTTCCATATCCGACAACATCCTGGTAAATCTCTCCTGAACCCTCTTCAGCTTAATTATATCTTTGCAACTCTGCTGGAGTTATCCGCGTAGTTGCATGAGGGGTGGTCCAATAATCAAATAGGAGCCGGGATAGTCTGGTATCTAGTGAAGCTGCAGGCTGTTTCTTTAATCCTGCTTTCAAAGTTTTGACTGCCAGACCTTTGGATGATTGATGGTTTGGAGCTATCCTTACATGTCGAATAACATGTTAGGAAATACTCAAATTCCCTGTTGGTAAATGATGGCCTGTTGCCTGTGACTAATACTTCCCAGAATCCGTGCACAGCAAAAGATGCATGCAGTTTTTCTATTGTCGTCCCATATTTAATAAATGAACTGTATGCACATCCAGCCACTTTGATGGGGCATCCGCAATGACTAAGAACATTGTGTCAATGAAAAGCCTTACAGAGTCGATGTGTAACCAAGTCCACGGTTTACGCAGCCATTCCCATGAATGCGTGGGAGCTGTTGGTGAAAATCCTTGTCGTCATTGGCACTCTGGGCACTTCCCTACCAATGTCATTATGTATCCATCCAAGCCTGGCTACCCTAGACATAACATTTCGCCAACACCTTCATTTTGGAAATCCCTGGATGTTGTTCAGCCAGTATTTGGCAGTGATATTTGCTCAGGACAATCATTCTTGCTCCCCATAATAGTATGCCATCTTCTACCGTGATCTGGTTTCTCTGGGTCCAGACATATTTCAATTCTGGTTGCAGCGGCCCTTTGATTTCCCCCATTACCACTAGCTGTTTCCGTTTTGCCAGGACCAGATCTTTCTGCTTCCAAAGTCTGAAATTATCAGTTATAACAGTTATGGGTGGATCAGTTGTGCAGGAGAAGAAGAACAAGAAGAAAGAAAGAGCAATAGTGATAAGGATTCTTTAGTCAGGGGAACAGACAGGCATTTCTGTGGTCATCAACATAGTTCCAGGATGCTAAGTTTCCTCCTTGGTGCCAGGGTCAGGGATATCACAAAGAGGCTGCAGTGTATTCTTCTGGGGGAAGGTGAACCGCCAGTGGTTGTGGCCTACATTGGTACTTACTGCATAGGTCGGAAGGAGATGTGGTCCTGCAATCAGAATTTAGGAGGCTGTTTGGAAAGTTAGCAAGCAGAACGTCAAATGTAGAGATCTCTGACTGCTCCCAGTGCCAGGCACAAGTGTGTATAAAATAGAAGTCTTAAGTCAGATGAATGTGTGGTTAGAAAAATGGTGCAAGAGGAAGAGCTTTGAATTCCTGGGACACTGGGACCAGCTCTGGAGAAGATGGCATCTGTGCTGTTGAGAGGGCTTTAAACTAATTTGGCAGGCGTCTAGGGGCCAAGAGAGAACAGTAGATGAAAAACCATGGTTCATAAAAAACCTGGGGATACAATTGGCACTAACCTAGAGAATGGCAAGTTGATAGGTGAAGTTGGAGTAAGGGAAAAAGAAATGAAGTTTAATTCAAAGTTACTGCGCACATATGTGAATGTAAAGTATAGTAAATAAGGTTGGGGAGTTACAGGTGCAGATTGCCAAAGAGAAGTAAGATGTTGTGGTGATTACAGAGACCTGGCTCAAGGGAGGGCAACACTAGGTGTTAAATAGTCCTAGATATAAGGTGCTCAGAAACAACAGAAAAAGAAGGAAAGGAGAAGGCATAGCAGTGTTGGATAAGGACAGTGTTGAGTGCTGGAGAAAGGGGATGTCTCAGCAGATCCAAGAACAGAACTAATTTGGCTAGAACTGTGGAACAAAAAGTATATAATTACACTACTTGGTGTAGTCTTTTGACCACAACAAGTGGAAAGGAACAACCATAAAGAAACAAATGTACAGGGAAATTACAGAAAGATGAACACTATAGAGTAATACTGTGGGAGACTTCAATCACCCAAATATAGACTGGGATAATGCTAGTGTAGAAGATAGCAAGAGGCAAGTGCTCCTGGATTTCATGAAGGAGAACTTTCCACAGCAGTATGTATCCAGTCCAACAAAGAAGAATGCATTGTTGGACCTAGTACTTGGAAATGAGGTGAGCCAGGTCGATAAAATGTCAGTGATGGGACATTTAGGAGTCAGTGGTCATTATCATAAGGTTCAGCTTGATGGTGAAGAGGAAAGTGGAATGAGAAAAATCAATTGGCAGAGGTCAAATTTCAATGGTGCAATAACAGAGTTAGGCATGATTGACATGGAATGAGGGGCTGATGGAAAAAAAAAACAGTAAATGAAAAATGGGGTACATTCAAAGGGGAGATGGTTTGGGTATAGTCAAGATATATTCCTTCAAATGAGAAAAGTAGGACCAACAAATAGAAAGGTAGGAAAAATGAGGTAGAAATGAAGATAAAGAAGATAAAGATAAAGATGAATGATGTCAACAAGCAAATAAAATTAAGAACCAAGAAGAATCCCAAAGGGGAAGTGAGGAAGCAAATAAGAGAAGCAAAGAGGAATTCTGAGAAAAGACTGATAGTCAACATGTATGTTTCAAAGTCTTCTATAGGCATATCAATAATAAAAGGAGGAGTAGGGCCAATTACAGGTCAAAAAGGGGATTTGCACATGGAGGCATGGCATGGGAGAGGTGACAAGTGAATCGTTTGTATCGGTCTTTACCAGAAAGACAGATGCTATCACGGTGATGACATGGTGGGAAAGAAACTCTATCACCAGAAGGGTTCAAACTTGATAAGGAAGAAGTGTTGGACAGACTGATGGTAGTTAAAGCTGACAAGGCACTGGGACCAGATCAGATGCATTCAAGATGCATGCATTGGAAAAAAACTGAGATTCAGTTTTACAGGGACACTTGCCATAACCTCTCAGTTTGGTGAAAAACCATAAGACTGCAAGTTTGTAAGCATTACAGCATCGTTCAAGTAAGGATAATCCCAGCAATACAGACTAGTCAGTTTAACTTTTGTGGTGGGGAAGCTTTTTCAAAATTCATTCATAGGATGTAGGTGTCACTGGCTAGGCCAGCATTTATTGCTGATCTCTAATTGCCTAAAGGGCAGTTAAATGTCAGCTGCATTGCTGTGGGTCGGGAATCACAGCCAGACCAGGTAAGGAGGGCAGATTCCTTCCCTAAAGGACGTTAGTGAACCAGAAGGGTTTTTCCCATATACCAGAGAAGTGTGAGGAGATGCTGTTTGGTAGGAAGAACATTGAGTGTATATGTGCACATATCATTGAAGGTGGCAGGACACCTGAAGAGAGCACTAGGTAAAGCATACAGTATATTTGGGTTGATTAACGCAAGCATGGAGTAAAAGAACAGGGTGGTGATTTTGAACTTGCATAAGCCACTTGTTAGACCTCAGCTAGAGTATTGTGTACAGTTTGCGCAACACATAATAGGAAATATGTGAACACATTGGAGAGAATGCAGATGCAATTTACAAAATTGATTCCAAGGATGAGAAACTTCTGTATGAGCAAAGACTGAAGAACCCTGGGAGTAAAACAGAAATCTGACAGAGATTTTTAAAATCAGGGCGGGATGGATAGAGTAGATAGAACTGTCCCCATTCATAAAAGGAAGCTGAACAAGACAGCATAGATTTAAAGTGATTTGCAAAAGAAGCAAGGATTTTACAAGAAACTATTTTTCACTCAGTGAGTAACAAACAATGAATGCTCTCTTCACCCAACTCATATTAATTGGAATCAATTGTCAGCTTCATCCTGTTTGGTGCCCAATGTTGCACTGCTCTGTCATTCTGAAGGTGATACTCCTCCAGCTCAATGTGCTGCCTCTGTAGACTGCTGCAGCTCTTCCAAATTCTTCAACATCCATTGCATCCTTTCTTTGCCTGCACCAGGTGTGCAGAAAATAGCATGAAAGGATCGTGTGACTTACACTGTCTAGGGAGTACTACAATCGCCATCTCAAGACCCCCATTCCCGTGCCCACAAACAATTCAAATTTTGAAGCCTCATCTTCTGTAGCCCTCTGATCTGCTTCACTATGGCCCTGGTAGAAGAACTGACTGCATTGTGCCTCCATTTGGCCTTAGTCAGACCATTGTGTGACGCATTCATCTGCAGAAGGAGCCCTGATCTCCCAAAAACCATCCTTGTGAATCATCTAGCCCTTTAAATGAAACAGGAACATGAGAGTTCTCAAGGATGTAGGCATTGCAGTACGATGTAGACATCATGGTGCAGTCTTCTAAAAGGTGGTTATGATGATCGTAGAAGACTTGCACACTGATAGAATGGAACACCTTTTCTACTGGTGAAGCCTATTACTTTGTAGTTATAGCTTATACTTCGGTTGGCTAAGCCAGTTGTCTTGGTTGAACATGGACCTCATTTTGGGGAAACGAGATGATGAAGTGTGATTGATTGTAAATTGCTTGAAAAAGCCTTGAAAAATTTGTGGGTTAAGAATTGCGTGATTCTACGAAGGTCCCAACTGGATACTTGGAAGCAGCCAATTATATAAAAATTAATGCAGCTATCACCTTGACATGCACTGTAATAGAATAGGCACCCTCCTGTTCAAGTCGCAGGTCTTACTCCAGCAGATGGCATAGTTCTGTGAAGTGTATCGGGAAATCCTTTGTCTATGGTGACAATGTCCCTTTCTCATCTGGAGGAAATGGTACAGAGAACAATAGACTCTGACGTCATAAGTTTATAAGATATAGGGGCAGAATTAGACCAAAATGCATGACCTCACACTTATCCACGTTAAACTCCATCTGCCACATTTTGGCCCACTCTCCTAACCAGCTATATCCATTTGTAAAGTTCTTATTTGTTCATCGCAATTTACTGTCCTGCTTATTTTTGTATTGTCCGCAAATTTGGCTATAGAGCCTTCTATCCCTGTATCTAAGTTGTTAATGTAGACTGTAAATAGCTGGGTCCCAAGGATCAAACTCTATGGCACCCCACCAGTAACTTCCTGCCATCAGAAAAAGACCCATTAAGCCAACTCTCTATCCTCTGTCCATTTGCCAGTCACCTATCTAAGCTAATAAATTACACCTAATCCCACATGATCCAAACTTGTGAATTAACCTTTTGTGTGGCACCTTATCAAACGCCTTCCGGAAGTCCGGATATATTACATCTACAGGATCCCCATTATCCAATTCGCTTATTACATCTTTGAAGAACTCTAGCAAATTAGTCAAACGTGATTTGTCCTTCATAAAATCATGCTGACTCTGATGGATAGCGTTTTGACTTTCCAAATGTCCTGATATAGATTCCTTGATAATTGATTCTAACACTTTGCCAACAACAGATGTTAAACTAACTGGTCTGTAATTTCCCACATGTTGCCTTCCTCCCTTTTTGAATAAGGGCGTTACATTAGCATTTTTCCAATCCACTGGAACCTTTGCCGTGTCCAGGGAATTTTTGAATATTGTAACCAATGGATCCACTATCTCTGCCACCACTTCCTTCAATACCCTAGGATGTAGGCCATCAGGCCCGGGGAACTTGTCTGCCCTCAATCCTAACAGTTTGCTGAGTACCTTTTCCCTATCAATGTTGATTATTCTAAGTTCTACCCTTTCTATCGCCTCTGACTTGCCCATTCCAATAGGAATGGTACTACTGTCCTCCACTGTGAAAACTGAGGCAAAGTATTGATTTAGCATCTCTGACATTTCAGTGTTCCCCACTATTAACTCTCCGGTTTCATCCTCTAAGGCAACCAACATTCACCTTAGCGACTCTCCTCCCTTTTGTATACCCATAGAATTTTTGCTTTTGCTATCCATTTTGATATTTTGTGCTAGTTTTCTTTTGTAATTTACCTTGGCTCTTTTAATTAATTTTTTTCTATCCCTTTGTTTATGTTTGAAAGTTTCCCAATCCTCCTGCCTGCAATTGGCCTTTGCAATATGGTATACCTTAGCTTTTGACTTTATCTTGTCCTTCACCACCTTGTTTAGCCATTGATGTTTTTTAATCCCCTTACCATCTTTCTTCCTCATTGGGATATATTTTAGTTGTGAGGAATTGAGTAGGTCCTTAAACAACTGCTACTGCTCATTTGCTGCATTACCTTTTTGCCTTCCTGCCTAATCTACTCGGGCCAAATCTGTCCTCATGCCTATATAATTTCCTTCGTTTAATTCCAGAACACTACTGCGGGACTGCACTTTCTCACCCCCAACCGAATTTTGAATTCTGTCACATTGCGGTCACTACTCCCTAGAGGATCCTTAACTACAATGTCATCAGTTAATTTCTCCTCATTACACAATACCAAATCCAGAGTAGCCTGCTCCCTAGTTAGTTCCACAACATACTGCTTTGGGAAACAAACTCTAATACATTCAATGAACCCTTCCTCAAGGCTACCCTTGCCAATTCAATTCTTCCATTCTATGTACATGTTAAAATCACCCATGATTATTGTCGTACCTTTTTTGCAAGCCTCTAATATTTCCTAGTTTATACTGTGCCCCACTGTGGAACTACTGTTTGGGGACCTACAGATTACTCCTACCAAGTAATTCTTCCCTTTGCATTTACTTATTTCTATCCAGACTGATTCCACATCTTCATCTCCTGTGCTTATGTCATTTCTCATTACGGCACTGATCTGTTCCTTCACCAGCAAAGCTACACCACTTCCTTGTCCTTTCAGTCTTTCCCTCTGAAATGCTGAGTACCCTTGGTTATTCAATTCCCAGACCTGGTCACCTTGTAACCATATCTCACCAACCGTACCCTTTTATTTCTATTTGCATCATTAATCATTAATTTTGTTTCAAATGTTTTGTGTATTTACAGACAGTGCTTTTAAATTTATTCTGCTGGTAAATTTCCCTACTCTTTTATAAATCCTTTGTGCATAAAGACAATCACCTGCTCTGTCCCTCACCTTTATTGTCTGGTAACCATCTGTCATATCACTAACTTGCACTCTTATCTCCTCCTTTAATTTGGGTTTTCTAATTTCCCCTACAACTGAGCATACCACCCCCCAATGCCCCATTTAGTTTAAAGCCCTGTCTACAGCTCTAGTTATGTGATTTGCTAGGACTCTGGTCCCAGCACGATTCAGATGAAGACCATCTCATCGGAACAGGTCCCTTCATCCCCATTTCTGGTGCCAATGTCCCATTAATTCAAGCCCATTTCTTCCACATAAATCTTTAAGTCATGCATTTATCTGATTAATCTTATTTACCCTGTGCCAATTAGCTCGTGGCTCAGGTAGTAATCCAGAGATCATGACCTTTTTGGTTCTGCTTTCTAATTTAGCTCCTAGCTGTTCATAATCCCTTAGGAGAACCTCTGTCCTAGTTTTATCAATGTGGTTGGTACCTACGTGGACCACGCCAACTGGATCTTTACCCTCCCACTCCAAGTTTAGATATCCCGAACCCAAGCACCAGGTAGGCAACACAACCACTGGGGCTCTCAATCCTGGCCCCAGAGAACAGTGTCTATGCCCCTAATTATACTATCCCCAATTACAACGATATTTCTGAGCCTCCTATATCTCCGTCACGTCAGATCAACTGCAATTTTCTCATTTGGAGGCTGTTTGACAGCTGCTGGTCCTGGGCTGGCTGGCACATACATTCCACCATGGCCACAGCAATGATGAGGCCTGTTGTGGCTGACTTATAGTTCCAATAAACCTATGTCAGGAATATCACAAATGGAACATATCCTTAGTATTGTGGGCCCTCAACATTCGCAACACTCAGAAATGATGGATATAGCATAGCCTTCTTTGCAGTGCGCCATGGAGGATTCTGACAAAGGCACGATGAAATGCTTCTACATGACGCTTTGACATAGCATACCTAATTCTGATGTATGTGTCACATCATGTCACAAACATAAAGCAGGAGATTGTAAATTCAGTAGGATTACTGAAACTTACTTCCTCATTACCCCCATCCCTGTTACCCAAAAAGGACAGTATTACATATAAGATTATATTGGTGAATACTTAGAGGTCAAGGTGAGAAGAAAGCTGCTCCATGCCCTTGTGCAGCCTATGAGACCTTGCATTGTCTTTGTGAATTATGGCCCATAGGTGATATTTTTAAGGTTGCTTGTGATTACTTCTACTTTATAGATAATCTGCAATGACCATTTACATGCTCAAGATTGCTCACGGTCAGGATGTGTATCCCACATACTTGCTCACTGCATGCATTTCACATGCAGGATGCTATGATTACAGATGTCTTCAACCTGCACTACTTAAGTGGGTATTGAATGCAATCGCCCCTTGAAAGGCCCCGTACCACCCACAAGTGGAACCAGTATGCTCAGACAGAGAGAAACCACTTACTTTGCACATTCTGGGTGCTTTTCAGATGAGATTGGGTGTTAACGCAGATCACGCTTCACAGAACTAGTTGTAGGCTCAGCCTGGTAATCTAGGGGATTCCCCATTCCTTCATGTTCCTTTCTTTTTTGCATTCCCTGTCGATCATGTTTAATGTTATCATCCAACTCTTTCATTTGAGTTTTTATCTCCCAGCATTATCTCCAAGACCCAACTTTAGAACGTAGTCATAAACATCATCATGATGCACTGTCCCCCCAAGATAGCCAGAGCAATATGACTGTTGATCCCTCCCCATCTCCTCAGAATTCATGTCCTTTATCGTCTCCCAACCTTATATGTTGAGTTGCCACCCATCACAATTGTTGCCGTCTCTGCATTTCAACATGCTACCTCCAATCCGCACAACTGACTTCCCCAACTTGCCGTCCACATCAGACACGTAGGATTGACACCTTTTACTGACGTGAAACGACAGTCCGGACTGATAAGTGACCCCAGACTAATTTTTGCATGCTCTCTGACTGATTTACTGAATCCCCAGACTGTTTGCACTGGACCAAACTGTAACAATATGGAACATCTGACTCTGACCACCTTGATCAGCCAACTGACAATGTCCAAGCCCCTGGACTGAGATTGGATCATACTCTTGTCTGACTGTGGCTATACCCATAACTTGAGTCCTCCTTGACTTGACCAAGGACTATTCTGCTTATACTTTGAGATGTAGCCATTTAGCTTAAGTACATGTAGTGTTAAGTAGATGTGATATTGATGGAGCACAGTGCCACATAGCAACATGTCAATCCCTTGACTGATCATTGCTGACAACCATGACAAGATTTGGCTTTGTGCATGCACTAAACAGTGAGGCAGGACAGAAACATAGGGTACACTAAATATGTAGCTTTTGACTTTGGAATGTCTAAAACCCTGGCATGCATGATATAAGAACTTAAGTTAACTAGATTTCTCTGGTCAGAATTCTTGCCTCTTAGGTGAATAGCTGTATTATTGCCCACACACCCATTAGATTAAATTGCAAGTAAATATGTCTGTGTAATGTATTGAAGGTCAGGTGCAAACATGGTTCTGAACATGTAACACAACCGAATTAAAAATTAATATAAATGTTAATAAAAAAGAAATGCAAACGATTGGTAATCAGTCTAACAGTCAAGGAAACACTCTTCTGTTTGAGGGTCAGACTTTCAACAAAATCACTTTTATAAAGAGATAAACACAATTCCTCTTAGAGTCATAGAGCCATAGAGTTGTACAGCACGGAAACAGATCCTTCGATCCAACTCGGCCATGACGACTAGATGTCTTAAATTAATCTAGTCCCATTTGCCAGCATTTAGCTCATATCCCTCTAAAACCTTCCTATTCATTTACCCATCCAGATGCCTTTGAATGTTGTTATTGTACCAGCCTCCACCACTTCTTCTGGCAGCTCATTCCATACACGCACCACCCTCTGCATGAAAACGTTGCCCCTTAGATTCCTTTTAAATCTTTTCCCTATCACCTTAAACCTATGCCCTCTAGTTTTGGACTCCCCCACTCTGGGGAAAAGACCTTGTCTATTCACCCTATACATCCCCCTCATGATTTTGTAAACCTCTATAAGGTCACCCCTCAGCCTCTCATGCTCCAGGGAAAATAACCTCAGTGAATTCAGCTTCTCCTTATGGCTCAAACCCTCCATCCAACCCTGGCAATATCCTTGTAAATCCTTCTTGAACCCTTTCAAGTTTAACAACATCTTTCCTACAACAAGGAGACCAGAATTGCATGCAGTATTCCAAAAGTGGTGTAATACAGTATCTCACAGTTGTGCGGAGGAAGGATTTGTCAGAGGAGGAATAGGAAAGGTGAAATCACAATGCTGGAGGTATACTACAGGCCTCCCAAGAGCCGGCGGGAGATAGAGGAGAGAATATGTAGACAGATTTTGGATAGATCTAAAAACAGCGGGGTTGTTGTGGTGGGTGATTTTAACTTCCCCTATATTGACTGGGACTCACTACATGGTAGGGGCTTGGATGGGGCAGAATTTGTGAGGACCATTCAGGAGGGATTCCTGACACAATATGTAAACAGTCCAACCAGGCAAGGAGTTATACTGGGCCTATTTTTGCTAAATGAGTCCGGCCAGGTGACTGAAGTTTAGGTGGGAGAGCACTTCAGGAGTAGTGACTATAATACTGTGAGTTTTAAGATACTCATGAATAGGGATAACAGCAGTCCTTGGGTGGAGGTGTTAAATTGGGGGAAGATGAACTACAAAAATATTAGATAGGAACTGAAGAATTTTGATTGAAGGCGACTCTTTGAGGGTAAATCTACATCAGATATGTGGGAGTATTTCAAATGGCAGTTGATAAAGAGTTCAGGAGAGGCACATTCCTTGCGAGAATGAAAGATAGGTATGGCAAGTTATGTAAACCTTGGATGACCAGCGATGTTATGACCTTGATCAGGAAGGAAAAGGAAGCATATGTATGTCTGGGAGGATGGGAACTGATGAAGCCCTTGAAGTATATAAGGAAAGTAGGTAAGAAATTAAACAAGGAATTAGATGGGCTAAAAGGAGTCCGAAAAGTCATTAGCAAACAGGATTAAGGAGAATCCCAAAGCTTTTTATACATATATAAGAAGCAAGAGGGTAGGCAGGGAAAGGGTTTGCCCACTCAAGGACAAAGGAGGGAATCTATGGCTGGAGCCAGAAGAGGGAGGTGAGATCCTAAACAAATACATTGTGTCAGTATTCACCAAAGAGGATGAATTGGTGGAGGATGATCTCAGGAAAGGAGTGTTGAGTTTTTAAGTCAAGTTGCTATTAAAATGGAAGAGGTATTGTGCGTCTTAAAAAGTATTAAGATAGATAAGGCTATCCCAGGCTACTGACAGAGCCAAGAGAACAAATTGCTGGAGCATTCACAGCCATCTTTGTATCATCTTTGGCCACAGGTGAGGTCCCAGAGGACTGGAGAATAACAAATGTTGTTTAAGAAGGATAGCAGGGATAAACCAGGAAATTACAGGCCTGTGAATCTCACATCAGTGGTCAGTAAATTATTGGAAAAGATTCTCAGGGCCAAGATCTATACGCATTTAGAATCAAATGGACATATTAGTGATAGACAGCATGGTTTTGTGCAGGAGAGATCATGCCTCACTAACTTAATTGAGTTTTTTGAGGAGGTGACAAAGATGATTGATGAGGGGAAAACAGTTGATGTTGTCTAAATGGATTTCAGTAAAGTCTTTGACAAGGTTCCTCATGGCAGACTGGTACAAAAGATGAAGTCACATGGTATTGGGGTGAGCTAGCAAGATGGATACAGAACTGGCTTAGTCATGGGAGACAGGGGTTGGTGGTGAAAGGATGCTTTTTGGAATGGAGGGCTGTGACTAGTGGTGTTCCACAAGGATCAGTGCTGGGATCTCTGCAGTTCATGATCAACATAAATGATTTGGAGGAAAACATAGCTGGTCTAATTAGTAAGGGTGCAGATGATACAAAGATCGGTGGAGTTGCGGATACTGGAGAGAATTTTCAGAAGATACAGCAGGACACAGATCAGTTGGAGGCCTGGGCAGAAAAATGGCAGGTAGAGTTTAATCTGGACAAATTGAAGTGATGCATTTTGGAAGGTCAAGTACAGGTGGAAATTATACAGTGAGTGGCAGAACCCTTAGGAGTATTGATATGCAGAGAGATCTGGGTGTGCGGGTCCACAGATCATTCAAGGTGGCAGCACAGGTAGATAAGGCATTAAAAAAGTTTATAGCATGCTAGCCTTCATTGGAAGGGGTACTGAGTATAAGTTATGTTGCAGCTTTGTGGAACTTTAGTTAGGCCATACTTGGAATATTGCGTACAGTTCTGGTTACCACACTACCAGAAGGATGTGGATGCTTTGGAGAGGGTACAGAAAAGGTTTACCAGGATGTTGCCTGGTATGGGGGATTCTAGCTATGAAGAAAGGTTGGCTAGACTGGGTTTGTTTTCACTGGAATGCAGGAGATTGAGGGGCGACCTAATAGAAGTTTATAAGATTGTGAATGGTATGGATAGAATGGAAAGTATGAGGTTTTTTCCCTGGTGGAGGGATAAATTACGAGGGGACACAGGTTCAAGGTGTGAGGGGGTAAGTTTAAAAGAGATGTGTGAGGCAAGTTTTTCACACAAAGGGTAGTGAGTGCCTGGAACACGTTGTCAGAGGAGGTGTTGGAAGTGGACACAATAGCAGCATTAAAGAAGCACCTGGATGAATCCATGAATAGGAAGGCAATAGAGGGATACGCATCCTGTAAGTGAAGACAATTTTAACATGGAAGAGCAAAATGTGTTAGAGCAGGCTTGGAGGGCAAAAGGGCCTGTCCCTGTGCTGTTTTGTTCCCTGTTCTTTGTTTGTTCTTTGTTCAATGTCTTGTACAGCCACCACACTACTTCCCAACTCCTATACTCAATGCACACTGACTAATAAAGTCAAGTATACCAAAGCCTTCCTCACTATCCCATCTACCTGGGACTCCACATTCAAGGAACTATGAAACTACACTCTATGGTCTCTTTGTTCAGCAACACTCCCCAGGACCTTACCACTAAGTGTATAAATCCTGCCCTGATTTGCCTTTCCAAAATGCAGCATCTCACATGTATCTAATTTAAACTCCATCTGCAACTCCTTGGCCCATTGGCCCGTCTGATCAAGGTCCTATCAAACTCTGAGGTAACCTTCTTCGCTGTCAACTACACCTCCAATTTTGGTGTCACCTGCTAACTTACTAACTATACCTCCTATGTTCACATCCAAGTCATTTATATAAATGACAAAAAGCACTCGATCCAGCACCGATCCTTGTGGCACACCAATGGATCACAGGCCTCCAGTCTGAAAGGAACCCTCCACCACCACCCTCTGTCTTCTATCTTCAAGCCAGTTCCATATCCAGATGGCTGGTTCTGCCTGTATTCCAGGTTATCTAACCTTGCTAATTACAGTCTACCACAAAGAACCTTGTCGAATGCCTTACTGAAGTCCATATAGATCACATCCACCACTCAGCCCTCATCAATCCTCTTCATTACTTCTTCAAAAAACTCAATCAATTTAGTGAGACACGATTTCCCATGGAAAAAGCCATGTTGACTCTCCCTAATCAGTTCTTGCCTTTCCAAATACATGTAAATCCTCTTCCTCAGGATTCCCTCCAACAACTTGCCCACCACTGATGTCAGGCTCACTGGTTTATAGTTTCCTGGCTTTTCCTTGCCATCTTTCTTAAATAGTGGAACCATGTTAGCCAACCTCCAGTCTTCAGGCACCTCACCTGTGGCTACCGATAATACAAATATCTCTGTAAGGGGCCCAGCAATCATTTCCCTGGCTTCCCACAGAATTCTAGGGTACACCTGATCAGGTCCTGGAGATTTATCCACCTTTACACTTTTTTAAGATGTCCAGTACCTCCTCCTCTGTATTATGGACATTTTTCAAGATGTCGCTATTTATTTGCCCATGTTCTCTATCTTCCATATCCTCCTCCACAGTAAACACTGATGCAAAATACTTCTTTATTATGTCCTCCATCTCCTGCAGTTCCACACAAAGATGGCCTTGCTGATTTGTAAAGGACCCTATTCTTTTCGTTGTTCCTCTTTTGCCCTTAATATTTGTAGAATTTGTATTTGTAGAATCCCTTGGAATTCTCATTAATCTATTTGCCAAAGCTATCTCATGTTCCCTTTTTGCCCTCCTGATTTCCCTCTTAAGCATACTCTTACTGCCTTTGCACTCTTCTGGGATTCACTTGATTCCTGCTGTCTATACCTGACACACACTTCCTTCTTATTCTTGACCAAAACCTCAATTTCTCTAGTCACCCAGCATTCCCTTCAACTACCAGCCTTGCCCTTCACCCTAACAGGAACAGTCAGTCTCTGGGCTCTTGTTATCCCATTTTGAAGGCTTCCCATTTTTCAGCTATCCCTTTACCTGCGAATATCCGCCCCAAGTCAACTTTTGAAAGTTCTTGCCTAATACCGACAAAATTGGCCTTCCTCCAATTTAGAACTTTTAAGTTTTAGATCCAGTCCACCATTTTCTATCACTATGTTAAAACTAATAGAATTATGGTCACTGGCCCAAAGTGCTCCCCCACTGACACCTCAGTCACTTGCACTGCCTTATTTCCTGAGAGTAGGTCAAGTTTTGCACCTTCTCTAGTAGGTACATCTTAAAAAGCATTTCATTCTCACTGAGTCAAGTATTGATGTTAGCTTTTCTTCTGTTTTAGAGTAGTCAGTTCGTTCATTTTTGGAGATATTTCATGAATGCATTTTCTTGTCCCCAGTATATATGAATTGTGAACCATGAAGTATCTTTGCTTACTCATTGATGGCTTCTGCTACTCACCATTCACTTAAGTCCACAATGCTGTTGTTAATGTCCGAGACAATCATAAATTTTATATCAGGAAAAAATGTTTATTTATTTGCCACTGTATTTTGTTAGAAATTTTCTTGTGCAAATTGAATACAGATCAACTAAACCTGTCCATTGCGGTACATAATCTCATGGAACCCCTTTTTATTTATTGTCAATATGCAAACACAAACTAGCGCTGATAAAACTACTGCACATACTAGATCAAATCTTGTGCCCTCCTCCTTGAAGTGTTTGGTGGAATGAGGCCATTTAATCAGGCATATGGTTGCTGGTGGGCAATCCATCACCATCCTATATTCACTCCAAATAAGTAAATGGTGGGAAGGCCCATGGGTGGTTTTGCCAACCCATCACCATTCAAAGCCCTTAAGTGAAAAAATTAACATTCAGTTAAGGCTCTTATGCAGCCTCTATTAGCATTAATCTAGTGGCAGGTGGAGGGCTCACTATATGACAAGAAAACTTTGGCATGTATGTCTGGTGGCCCCTAGGGGCTCCGCATTCAAAGATTGTCAGTTAAATGAGGGACAAAGCAATGGACAAGGGACGGCCATACTGAAAGCCTTCCTGACTTTGCTGATCACCCCCGTACAACTTCTTCTCCTGTGACTCCAAATCCGTGAACCGCATCCCACCGTCATCCACCTGTGGTCTGGGTCAGGGAACTCAGTTGGCGTCTTTCCAGCAGCAGCTAATCCTCTCTACTGGCACTGCAGTTCAAAAGAGCTGCTGATCTCTGATTGGCTAGTAGACCTGGAATCCTTCAACTGTCAGTGGCCTAACAAGTGTCTGATTGGCTTGTGATGGCAGCAGGGACTCACAAAAGAGGTGGCTCAGGGCCTTGATAACACTCCAGTCAATCTCTGAGACCTCCACTCCGGGAACAAAGTTCTGCCCACCAGCACCAAAACCACAAGAGTAGGCTTGAACTAAAAGTTGAACTTCTCGGTCACTTTTCAGAAGGAACAATTTTGTTACACAGTGAATAAAGATGATGAGGTATCAGAACTTAATTAGCGTTGACTGATTTATACTATCCTACTCTACCACCATTCTCTTTCTGATTAGCAAAGGAAGTTCTTACGATGTAGAAAACAGCACACCCAGGAATTACAACACTGGTTTGACCTCAGGTGCAGTATTGTGTTCAATGTTGAGCACAATACTTTAGGAAGGATGTGAAGATATTGGAGACTTCATCTATATGGGTAGATTACAGATACTGAGGTTACACTTCTTTGAGAAGAGAAGGTTGAATAAAGATTCGATAGAAGTGTCCAACGTAAAATGACAATGGATCAGAACCTTACTTATAAACATAATGAACTTTTAACTCCACTGTGTGTATTTTAAAAGAGGACTGCTACAGTTAAGAGATGACCTCAGATATAAATTCAGAGAGTGAGAGATAGTAGAAACTGCAAATACTGGAGAATCTGAGATAACAAGGTTTAGAGCTGGATGAACACAGCAGGCCAAGCAGCATCAGAGGAGCAAAAATTTCTGAAGAAGGGTCTAGGCCCGAAACGTCAGCCTTCCTGCTCCTCTGATGCTGCTTGGCCTGCTGTGTTCATCCAGCTCTACATCTTGTTATCTCTAAATTCAGTGACTGTCTGGCAGAGTTCACTGCAGACCCATGGAGTAACATCTCTGTACATAATTAGAGAAGCTTCAAAAAGAAAGACTAAAATGGGAGAGATTACAACAGGCTTGACTTATGGGGGTCCTGTCTTCTGGGCATCTGAATCTGGCCAATACTACTATCGGCCCTGTTGAGACTACAAAGCTGATGGCCAATCTGATTGACCCCTGTTCTCTGAGACAGGACAATTCCTGAGCGAGGGACAGAAATCCCATGTCCAGCCAAGTAGGGGATCTAATGCTACTTTATGGCATTAAACGGCTGTGGGACAGCTAGTTTTGGCATAGGTGTGTTCCTTGCTGACTCTCTGGTGGTGAGGTGAGAAATGCCATTTTCTGAAATATTCTACCCTATGATTCTATGATGAATAATCTGGAGTATTTGCAATTCAGTTACCATAAGAGAGATGCATATGAACCACAACAGCAAAATTTCAGTCCTCCACAAATATTCATTTGAAGCCTTCAAAAAACAATGCCTTGCCACAATTTTCTTCGCTGTTTTTCATACTGAGACAGTTAAGTTTAATGCATACTTTTGCAAGATCGAGATACTAACAGACACCAAGACCAAGTGTAAGCTGAGTTACTGATGCTAAGAGCTATCCTGCAAAATCATTGAGTGATTACCTATATATGTCAGTGGAAAGTAACATCCTATGTGAAAACTGAACTACACACAAAAACAAAAACCAAAAGAACTGCGGATGCTGTAAATCAGGAACAAAAACAAAGTTGCTGGAAAAGCTCAGCAGGTCTGGCAGCATCTGTGAAGGAGAAAACAGAGTTAACGTTTCGGGTCCGGTGACCCTTCCTCACAACTGGGGACTCAGAACCAGTTCTGAGGAAGGGTCACCGGACCCAAAACGTTAACTCTGTTTTCTCCTTCACAGATGCTGCCAGACCTGCTGAGCTTTTCCAGCAACTTTGTTTTTGTACACACAAAAACAAATTCCTTACCTGTTAATATCCCAGATCTTAATAGTGTTATCCATGGAACAAGACGCTACAAAGTCACCACAGCTGTGCCACGAACAGCCCCAAACAGCATGGAGATGGCCAGTAAATGTGGATGCACATTCAACTTTTGTAAAATCCCAAATCTTCACTGTTTTGTCTCCACCGGTGGTAGCTAGCATGTTACCACTGCAGGAAAAGGGATTCATAGCATGAGATTATGGTATCATATTTTTTGTTCATTTTGTCTGTTGCATTCTTTTATTTTTATTTTTCAATCAGAAATCCACTTCATCAAAGCGCAACTAATGCCACAAGGTGTCCAACTCTGGGAAGAACTGGTTTATTTGATTGCTTTATTCAAAGAAAGGAATTGCTTGAGGAAGAGTAGACCAGGCTCCTTTTAGTTCACTATCCATTGAACTGATAGAACCATTAGAGACCAATAATGGAATTTTTGATTATTCATGGCAATTGATTTCAATTTATTAATCCAGAGTGTTATTCAGAGGTTCAAATAAAAACCAGGATATGTTGTTCAGTCTGGAAACAGTATTTCAGAAGTCGGTTTGAGACTGAGATCATGACCCGCAGCACTAACATGGTTAATATTCATCCTATTACGTTGACATTGATATTGAATCTCATCTTCAGAATTAAGTTTGTAATAACACATTGGAGTAGGCCATTGGCCTTAAATATTCAAGTCCTGATATGTTGCGACACAGATTAGATCCAGATGTCCACAATTCCATAAATATCAGGGGATCACAGAATAGTAAAGTGCAACAGGATAGGAATATTTGAGGATGAATCAATATTTATAAATTGATATTAAATTAATGTCTCAAATGGAACTAATTTTTTAAATTAAAAATTCAATTCTATAACAGATCATTTCCATTGAGAAATCTTTATCAAGACATATCCTTAAGTTTAAGTCAATGAAATTCAGAAAAAAGTTAGTGTATTTTGCTTTGTAGATTCAGGTCTAATTTAGAATACCTACTTTGATTAAAACATTTTTCAATCAAATGTCTTTTCCAGATTAAAAGAATAATAGTGGAACAGGGGTGACAATTTTTAAAAGATCTCATATTCTAATTTGTATTTTGAAACAAATCCAAAAATTGTCAGTCTGCTCAGGTTCTGATGCTGGTACATTTCCTGAAGGAAATCTCCTGTAATAGGCTAGGTCATAGGCAGAGTGTTATAATGCTTCAAGAGAAGCGCTTGGTGAAAAGAACAATATCAGGATTTTTTTGTATGAAGATTTCTGGGGCTTTTTGAACTGATGTGAGACGACAGGCAAAATATTTTAAAGCATCCCTTGATTTCTCCCTACGAAAATGGCAAACAGAACATGTTTACAACATAAAACGTATAGAAAGGGGATTTTTGGCTTAAATAGTCCATCAACTTTCTTATGTTTCACGAGCTACCTCCTAACCCTCTAACTTTCCATCTATATTACTTTACCAAACATCTTCATAACATTGAAACATAGATCACTGAAGAAGCGTCCCAACCCGAAACGTCAGTTTCCTGCTCCTCTGATGCTGCCCGGCCTGCTGTGTTCCTCCAGCTTCACACTGTGTTATCTTATTAGATCACTCCTCTACTTTTACTTTCAAAAATAAAGTGGGCTAGCCTGTCCAATCTTTAGACAAGTCTAATTATCTTTCTATTTCTTTTCCAAGTCATACAACGTTTAATCAAAACTGTAGATTGTGGCAGTTCACAGACTCCCAGACGAACTGTTTATTCTACGGTGCTGTGGACTCCATGGACCATGTATATATTGGTTGTGGGGATTTGCACATCCTTCTTTTGAAAAAACCTGCTGTGATTTTGGTTGCACTTCAGCCCCGACTCCTAGTCTTTAGGCACTTGGTACAGAGAGGTGTGGGCAGATCGGAGCACCTCCTTGCATGTCTGACCCTGGGCCTCGCTAGGCTGGCAATAAATGGGTCCAGGTGGCAAACTGTGGAGAGGGTCATTTCTGCTGGCTGCCTGCCCCCCCTTCTATAGTTACATTCAAGTCCGGGTGTCCTTGAAGAGGGAGCACCAACGTATCCACCAATGCCCTTGATGCCTTTATGGAGAGGTGGGCACTGCAGGGGACAGAGTGCTTTTCTTACCCCTCCAAATCCATTTATTTTTTATTTATTCATTTGTGAGAAGTGGTCGTTGCTGGTGGCCAGCATTTAATGCCCGTCCCTAGTTGGCCTTCAGAAGGTGGTGTTAAGCTGCCTTCTTGAAACTTTGCAGTTTAGCTGCTGTGGGTTGATCCATGATGCCATTAGGGAGGGAATTGTAGGATTTTGACACAACACCAGTGAAGGAAGGGCAATACATTTCTAAGTTAGGACGGTGAGTGGCTTGGAGGGGAAATTCAAGGTAGTGGTGTTCCCATATATCTGCTGCCTTTGTCCTTCTAGATGGAAGTGGTCGTGGGTTTGGAAGGTGCTGTCTGAGGATCTTTGGTGAATTTCTGCAGTGCATCTTGCAGAGAATACAGACTGCTCTTACTGAGCATTGGTGATGGAGGGAGTGGATACTTGTGGATGTAGTGCTAATCAAGCGGGCTGCTTTGTCCTGTATGGTGTCAAACTTCTTGAGTGTTGTTGGGGCTGCACTCATCCAGACAACTGGGGAGTATTTTATCACATCCCTGACTTGTGTCACTAAAATGTGCAGGTGAAAAAGCGCAGCATGACAGACAGCATCTGAGGAACAAGAAAGTCAATGTTTCGGGCCGAAATCCTTTGTCAGGCCCAAAATGTTGACTTTCCTGCTCCTTGGATGCCATGTGATCTGCTGTGCTTTTCCAGCTCCACATTTATTGACGGTAGCTTCTAGCACCCACAGTCCTTACAATCTCCAACACTCCCTACTTATGCCTTGTAGATGCTGAACAGGCTTTGGGGAGTCAGGAGGTGCATTACTCACCACAGTATTCCTAGCGTCTAACCTGTTCTTATAGCCACTGTGCTTATGTGGTGAGTTCAGTTGAGTTTCTGGTCAATGGTAAGCCCCAGGCTGTTGACAGTGGAGGATTCAGTGATGGTAACACCATTGAATATCAAGGGGCAGTGACTAGATTGTCTCTTATCGGTGATGGTCATTGCCTGATATTTGTGTGGTACGAATATTACTTGCCACCTGTCAACCCTAGCATGGAAATTGTCCCGATCTTGTTGCATTTGGACATGGACTGCTTCAGTACCTGAGGAGTCATGAGTGGTGTTGAACATTGTGCAATCATTAGCGAACATCCCCACTTCTGACCTTATGATGGATGGAAGGTCATTGATGAAGCAGTTGGAAATGATTGGGCTTAGGACACTACCCTGACAAACTCCTGCAGAGCAATCCTGGAGCTGAGATGACTGACTTCCAACAACCACGACCATCTTCCTTTGCTGATCCATTTTACTGTTGTCAATGAAAGCTCATGTTTTGACTTGCCCAACTGCTTGTCTGTGATATTTCCCTACTGGATAATGACAAGATGCAAGTGTCTGGTAGACATTGCGGACAGAGTAGTGGTGGTTTAGAGAAGGTGTTGAGACAGAATGTAGTTAAGGATAGGTATTCTGTGTGGTGTGGCGGTTAAACAGTGATTGGGATGAGAGAATGGGAGTTGATGTACGAGGGCGTGTCAGCCATGCAGTCATGTGCCTACAACAGTGTGGTTTTATGGCTGCTATGCCATTACACTGTTGGTGAGGGGCAACACTGAATTGCCAATGCTTGACCAGATGCAGAGCAACCTTTCAAAGATGGCATGGGCGCAAGAAATGCCAATTTTATGAGGAATCTCTGCTAAGTCATGGGTTGTTTCTTGGAACAATGTGTGTTAAGATGGGATAAAATCAGACATGAGGTGGGGTATCAATAAGCCATGTTTGATAAGAAATGTCATTGGGCTTCATAGTAAGAATCCCTCCAAAACGCTCAATGCAATTCACAGTTAACAAAACAAACGTTAAATTCAGCCCTTTGCGTGGAACCTAATTGATGTCTTCTGGGAAGGTCCATGGTCTCTCCTTCATCAGCCTCATTGGTGATTTCCTCACATAACTCAAATAAGTTAGTCAAATAACAATTAACCTTAGTAAAGCTACACTAGTTCTCTGTGGCCTGCTCTATATTTCATGGAATCCCTATCCAGAGCCATACAGGATATTAGGATAGACGACTAAAATCTTGGTCATAGTTTCAGAACAGTCACTATATCCCTAACAACAGATTTCAAAACTGACTAGCTGGCTTCCCTCTCATCCTGGCTGTAAATAATGGAGTGCATTTGAGCTTTGATAGATTGCAAATAATGTTTCTATAATTCCTTCACCCATTTATTTTCATCACTTTGCATGGACACTAACAGGTCCTGAATATTTATCTGTTTACAGTCCTGTTGTTTTCTATACTACTATTTCCTCTTCTGCTATTGAACAGAATAAGTGCCTCTCCTCAATTTAGTTTTGGTTTCCTTCTATATTTATATCTTATTCTCTTTCTTTTCTGTTAAAATAAAGTACTTGAATAAATGTGCTGCTGCTATTCTCTATTACTATACGGGTAACATCTTCAGTGTGAAAATAGGTTTGGGTCATAACAGAACTGTCTGACGGATATTCACACAAATGGTTCCATGCATCTGGGGCAGGTGGGGATGAGGTCAGGTAGATTACTCCCATATAATGATTTTCTCATCATCTACTGAAGAATAGTCTGATACCTATGCCCTCCAGGTTTCAGCCAGTTAAGTTATTAGGGAAACTATCAAACCTATTCCTCACGTTCTGGAGAAGGGTCACTGGACCCAAAATGCTAACTGTGTTTTTCCTTCACAGATGCTGCCAGACATGCTGAGCTTTTCCAGCAACTTTGTTTTTGTTCCTGATTCACAGCATCTGCAGTTCTTTCGGTTTTTACTACCAAACCTCTCTTGGTTTGAACCATTCTGTGTACAAGTGTGCATTTCTAACCGTGGTGCACCTTCTAAATGACAATCACTACGGACTATGCTGATTTGCAAGGTGAGGGAGACATTGGATGGTAATCACCCTGAGGTTTATTTGCTTCTATTTGTTCTGAAACTATGACCAAGCTTTTAGTCATGAATCCTAATATCCAATATGGCTCTGGGTCAAATTACAGGTTGCCAGTGGTATTCGCCCTGACTGTAGACTATTGTTCCTACACCTCTGACGGGTGTGAAACACTAGAAAAGACAGAAATGAAATTGGGTAGAATTTATGATTCTATGAATATAATTATAAGAGACACCAGGTTGGTTTATCCATTGGCAGTTCTTTTCCAATGTTAGCACTAATCCTCAGGTGTTAGCAAGAAAGACACTGCAGGAATGGCAGGACTAACCGTGCCTTCATTGTGTCCTGATTAGATGCCTAGGTCTGAATCAAGCACTCTGTCTCATTTTGGTTTTGCTAATCTCCTTATTCTTTATATTGCTTGATGCAACAGTGTGCTTTTGTTTTGAGGGCATTTAAATATCAATCACATTGATATGGGAGCCACATGTAGACCAGGCTCCATAAGGCCCTGTCGACTTTACATTTTGAATACATGTAAACTTGAGTTTATCTAAGATTCTGCTACCTATACTCCTACTCATTTTAATTCCTGGTCATCCATCACACCTGTGCCCACTGACCTAGATTCACACTCCAATAATACTTGAATTTTAAAATTCTCATCCTTATGTTCAAAGACCATGCCCCTCAGTAACCTCTTCTAGCTCCATGGCCATCTGAGATTTATTTTCCTCCAATTCTGGTCTCTTGTCCATGCCCAATTTTCCACCATCCCATCACTGGCAATGTGCTTCAGTTATCTAGGTCTTAATATTTGAAATTCCATCCCTAAACCTTTTTGTTTCTCTGTCTTTCTCTGCTTTGTTAAGATGTTCCTTAAACACTGTCTGATTCATCAAGTTTTTGATCATCTATCCTAATATCCTATGTGGCTTTAGGTCAAATTTTGTCTGATAACATTCCTGTAAAGCATTTTGTTGGCCTGTGATAAAGCAGCTATATGTTTCCAAACTGTTAATATTAATGGATGCTGGTGAATTAATTGGTGCTCACAATAACCCAACAGCTCCATAGTAACCATTACCGATACCAGATTTTTTATTTCTAGAAATTTAAAATGAATTCAAATTTTTGAAACTGACATGGTGGGAATTGATCCTGTGTTTCAACTTGCTGCTCATGTTCTACTCAGACCAAATCCATTTACCTTGTGCTCACGGAGTATTACATATTTTTAAAACTTAAATAGCTTTAGTTGTTAATGCTTAGCTTATGATAAATATTTCCTCACTAGTCATCTCTAGGATTGTCCTATTATTATCTTAATTGCTAGGTAATGATAGCAGAACTGTTTCCATTAATTTTATGGCAGGCACAGACAAAACAGGCAAAAGGTTATCTAATTACATTTCATAAACCAATGGCACATACTACAAGAGCAGTTGAAGGCAGGGACTAATCATGTTGTAAAGAAATCCTGTGAATACTACTGGACCACCATTCAGAATTGCCAGTTGGATCCTTTTATATCAGGTCCTGTAGTCATGATGCTATTCAATAGTTTAGCTCAGACACCTTGTAACATTCGATCATTTCAACAATACCCTGATCAAAAATCAGCCACCTGTACTACAATTTTGAATTGTCAGGCCTGGCATGGGTCAACTAAAATTAAGGTAGCTTGCAATCCTTATTAGCAGATCATGTGGTGAAATGCGCAGTATCCAATCTCTGTGTAAGAAGCTTCAGGTTTGAAGTCACGCCATGATATATTGGTCATGGAAGTTGCATTCTAACATGGTCAACCAGGTTGATTGATAAGATTGAAAAAGTCTTTTCAATACACCTGATAGTAGGAGTTTAGGGTGGGAGAGTCATCCTGCAGAAGGCACTGGCATATATCACTGAAGTCCTTTGTCAATACACGTAGACTAAATTAATGGAAATCCACGGCTCAGCCCTTGGAAATAAGAATTACAGAAAAGACAAAGGGTTGAATCTGACTTTTTTGACTAAATCTGAGTTGCATCAAAGTTTTTGGAGGAATTTTAACCACCATGCTTAGCACTTCTTCTTGCCGTATCTTCCCTCATTGACTGGCTACACTGTACCCATGGTGTCCTTCATATCCAATTCCATCATGTATTACCACACTCCATTCCCAGAATAAATCACCCATTCAACTGATATCCCAGAATTCACCGGCATCCTTTGCATGCACACCATGTTTAAAAATCCATTGTGCACTGGACAAGCATATTCATTCCAGATCCGTCCTACACGTTTCCTGATATTTTCTCTGAGCATGGCAAACAAGGAGAAATATGTGTCCCACATTGTGAGCAGGTACCTGGAGATCCTGCTGGACAGGGTGGTGCAGATGCATGACTTCCCTTTACCCCCAGGACTAGCAATAGAGGCCACAACACTAGCCTGTGCCAGTCTGGTCTGAGGGTGCCACCCAGTTAAACCACACTCAGCAATCTGGAGGAATGACTAGATCTGTAGAAAGAAGATCAATGACCTTCTCCACTCTGCCAGCAAATGTGCCACCATCTTCTCTCCAATACCTAATGGTCATGCTGTCACTGCTTCTGCACGCACCTCCCACCAAGGCTCACGCTATACCACTCTCTCTAATGCTTGGAATATCTTAACTAAATCATTGTCATCCGCCTCAATCCCAAAACCACTAAATTTGCATGCACTCTGTGCTGCCTCATCCCTCACTCTAGACACCTCCCTACCTGCACCAAAAGTCACAGCTGTGCCATACACTTTCATCTCCCTTAAAGTTGCCACTTTCTCTTTCTAGGCAGAAAACAGCCCCTAATAGGACAAGAAGACTTAAGATAGATGGGGTGGGGCTTCTCACCCCTTAATGTGGAGAAATCTTGAAGAAGGGTAATACCCAAAATGTTGACTGCTCCTTTCCTCCAGATGCTGCCTGACCTGCTGTGTTCTTCCAGCTTCCTGTTTGTCTACCTTAGATTCCAACATCTGCAGTCTTGTTTTGTCTCTAGAGACTGACTCTGATTGCCCTGAGTGGCTGACTGACCATTTCCAAGCTGCTGGACCAGTATGAGAGGCACCTTTGATTTTAACTTCCTGAGCAAAGATTATCCTCCTTGAGGTTCAATGCCTACCATGACAAACTTCCTGGCTTTGGATCTACACTAAATGGCAAGGCAAGAAGTAATATGAGAAGTAATATAATCTGGCTGATGGAGCAAAGTACAAAAAAGCAAGATAAGGCCATGTAATGCTGTGAGCATCCAGGTAGGTTCAGAGTGAGTTTACAGTAAGTGAAGAGCCTCGAGATACAGTCTGGTCCAGTACATGAGCTAGATGCAGGTCCCTGATTATATAGTGTTCTTCCTACAGCATTACAATAATAGTTGCTTGTGCAACATTGGAGTGCAGAACTATCCTGTACGTAGATTAGAGATGTGCCCTTAAGGGTGCTTAGAGCCTGGCACATATCAAATGTCAATGTTAATAGATGTGGGATGCCTGTGGCCTGTGCCCATGGAGAATGCCATGACTTGTTGATGTCCGGTGTCCAACATGAAGGTCCTTCAGCGAAAACAGTGGGCTTAATTCACCATGACCTGCTCTTGTTTTGCTTTACTAAGTTTTCTTGATGTCTTGATTGTTTGGTAAACTTGGTAAGATGGAAAGCTGAATATCAATGAGGCAAAATGGCTGTCAATAAGATGCTTAACAAGCAATAATCCCTTTTAATTGGAAACCTGCTGTTGTCTAGCCAGAAACTTGAGAAAGAATAAAAGATGTAGCGAGATGCTCCTGACACTGAGAAGGGCCTTGCAGGACTTCTCATTTGAATCTGCCACAAATCGTGCAATAGTCCACGTTGCTTAGGCCTATTTCCACCCTGTGCCTCTGTAATGGTTATTTGATTGTACTTGTTATTTTCTGTTTATGTTCTCAGTTCATCTGTTTTGTTTCAAATATTATGTGCATTCAAATACAGAGATTTTAGCATTAATCTTTGTTTTAAACCTGTAGCCTTATGCGTTGATCTACTCTTAGATTTGTACTCTTTCTCTCACGGTCTATTTATCATTTCACATGTTAATATTCTTCTCTTTTGCCTTGTCTCTACATTTTGATTTATTATATCTTCCTAAATTTGATCTCTTGCTTCCACTGTTTAGTTTGATATCCTCCGCACTCCCCTGGTTATGCAACTTACAAGACCATGTTCCTGAGCATAGTTGTGGTGGAGATTAAATAGACAGCCACTTTCCCCATGACTGGTGTTAGTGCCCCACAAACCAAAATTCACTTCTTTCACACCAGTTATTTAGTCATGTGTTCATCTCTATAAATTGGTTAGTCTTATGTCAATTTGCACGTTATGAGAAATAATTGAGAGATTATGACCTTTGAAGTTCTGTTTTTAAATTTGATGCTCAGCTCTTCAATACTATGTCAGATGTTCAGATATCTAAAGTGATATGGCGAAAAGACAGGAGACTGATACTAAATTATGATGCTCAATTGGATAGTCAGTGAAAACAAAATGGGTCAAGTGGCCTCCTTCTGCACTGTAATACTTCTGTGATTCTGTGAAAGGCTAATATGATGTTAGAATTTGAAATCTTGTATAAAGTAGAATACACATATGATAATGATACATGGCACCACTTTACGCAACCTTACTTCTAATCGCATTCTGTTCACAAATGCCTCATTTTAACCTAAACTCTCCTGACCCAGAAAGAAAAATACAGTAAAACTTGAAAATGACACAAACTGGTCTAGCTTGTTTTGTATACTTCAAAATGTAGGTTCAGTATGCCCAGTATGTTCGTTTCGAAGTGTTACTGATTTTTCCCCTCTGGGGACCGAATGGGGCTGGTTAGAGTTCGGACACCCATTTAAGACCAATGGAAAATAAAATTAGACAGCATGTAATACTAATATTTGCCCCACACTTGACCTGTTCTGCCCAAGTGGATGATACTATACTTAAGACAAAACTAGTACTCAGAAAGAAAGCAAAGAAAACAACAGTGCAAAGATATGAACATCCAATCCCTGCACACTTGCATTCCCCATGTAGATGGCCTAAAAGCCCTCCACTCCTTTCTCTCCCGCAGGCCTAACCAGTCCCCCTCCACCGACACCCTCATCCGCTTAACCGAACTTGTCCCTACCCTTAACAACTTCTCCTTCAATTCCTCACACTTCTTACAGACAAAGGGGGTGGCAATGGGAACCCACATGGGCCTAAGCTATCCCTGCCTCTTTGTAGTATATGTGGAACAGTCCCTCTTCCGCTGCTACACTGGCACTATCTCCCACCTCTTCCTCCGCTACATCGATGACCATATCGGTGCTGCCTGGTGCTCCCATGAGGAGCTTGAACAGTTCATCAACTTTACTAACACTTTTTACCCGAACCTCAAATTCACCTGGACCATCTCTTAAAGCTCTCTCTCCCTCCTGGACCTCTCTGTCTCCATCTCTGTTGACCGCCTCGAAACTGATATCTATTTCAAGCCCACCGACTCCCACAGCTAGCTAGACTACACCTCCTCTCACCCACCTTTCTGCAAGAATGTGATCCCCTACTCCCAATTCCTCCACCTCTGCTGCATCTGCTCCCAACATGGGGCATTCCAGTCCCGAACATTCCAGATGTCCTCTTATTTCAAGGACCGCAACGTCCTCCCTTCAGTGGTTGAAAATGCTCTCGACCGCATTTCCTACATTTCTCGCACCTCTGCCCTTGAGTCCCCTCCCGACAACAAAAACAAAGACCGAATCCCCCTTGTCCTCACATATCACCCCACTAACCTCTGGATTCAATGTATCATTCTCTGCCACTTCTGCCACCTACAGTCTTGACCCCACAACCAAGGATGTATTTCTCTCCCCACCCCTATCTGCCTTCGGTAGGGACCACTCTCTCCATGACTCCCTCGTCCACTCCACAGTCCCCACTAGCCCTGCCACCCCCGGCACCTTTCCTTGCAACTGCAAGAAGTGCTATATGTGCCTCTACACCTACCCCCTCACCTCCATCCAAGGAACCATAAAAACCTTCCACATCAGACAAAGATTCACCTGCACATCCGCCAATGTGGTCTACTACACCCGTTGCTCCCGATGTGGCCTCCTCTACATTGGTGAGACCAAGCGGAGGCTCGGAGACCGCTTTGTAGACCACCTGCACTCTGTTCACGACAAACGACAACACCTTCCAGTCACAAACCATTTCAAATCCCCCTCCCACTCCCTGGGTGACATGTCCATTCTGGGCCTCCTCTAGAGTCACAATGATGCCACCGGGGAACTGGAGGAGCAGCACCTCTTATTCCACCTTGGCAGCCTACAACCCAATGGCCTCAATGTGGACTTTACCACTTTCAAAATCTCCCCACCCCTGGCCTCTTCCCATGACCAACCCTCCCTCTCATCCCTGCCTCCTTGACCTGATACAACGTGTCCATCTTCTCTCCCACTTCTCCGCCCCTCCCACCTCACTGACCAATCCCCACTACTGCCTACCTTCACTCACCTATGCCCATCCCACCTACCTTCCCAGTCCCACCACCCCCCTCTATTTATTTCAGAGCTCCCTTCCCCCTTCCTCATTTCTGAAGAAGGGTCCCGACCTGAAACATCAACTTTTCTGCTCCTCTGATGCTGCCTGGTCTGCGGTGTTCCTGCAGCTCCAGACTCTGAATCTGACTCTGACTCTGGCATTGGCAGCTCTTACTATCTCTCAGAGCAAAGATAACTCTTGAATTGTGAGATTTTGGTTTGGAAAAGAAGACTTGGAAGTAGATATGAAAAAAACTCCACTTTTAGGAATAATTCATATGAGGACACTGGTTTCAAAATCTTCAAATACATTCTCATCCTTTCATTGATAACAAAAGGCAGAAACACGCAAATTATACAGTGTGTTTCAGACAACAACCTCAATGCAATTCCTAAGAGAAAACAAAACTGTGTGTATTTCAAGTTTGAAACATTGAGCAACTTCAGACTTTTAGCAGGAAGTATAAATGCTCCATTATGGAACAACAGAAAAGTTATATGGCAAAGTCAACATTTATTTATTCATTTATTTATATGATGTGGGCTTCACTTATACAATAAATCAGCACTTATAGCCCATCACTAGTGGCCCTTGAGAAGATGGTGTTGAGCCGCCTTCTCACACCATTGCAGTCCATTTGGTATAGAAACCATTACAATGTTGTGAAGGAGAGATTTCCATGGCTTTTCAACACATGTTTCCCAACAATCAAATGCTACTGTAGTTAGCTACTACTAAAATATTTCTACATCAGATATTCAATAGATATAGTAGGCATCATTTTGTTCTTAGATCTCTGATTGTTCAATCTGAACAGTCACATATAATAACCAGCATTACAGAAAAGTGTTATTTTTCAACTGTAAAAATCTTTAATTGGCATGAAAGCTAATCCATTCAGTAACTGCCAATAAATATCAAAATATGGGAGATAAAGGTCAAACTACGAAAACAGAACAGGTGCTGATGAATGAGTGCTCATGCTTGGCCAATCTGAAGATGCTCTACCACTTGTTTCTCGGGTCAACCAAACTTAAATATTAAATTTAGGAGAAAACTACGGAAAGGCCAGTGATTACAAGCTTGCCCACTGAGGGTTAGAAGGCAATTTGCTGCTGTGGGATTTAACGGCCTTTGGCAGCTTAAAAGGGTGCAAGCCTGCAAAACACACTGTCAGCAGCTGAAAACAAAGGCTTCTAAGAATGAATGCTTGTGAGCTCTGCAGGCTGACAGTGCATGTTTTTAGATTCAGCTGTCATATTGCTGCTGGATGAGGTTACAAGAGCAACTGAATGATCCTGGCCCACAGAGTTCCTCAGAGACAATGGAAGAATGTAGGCAGGGCAGTCAATGTCATGCCTCTCTTGCTGTGTTAAATAATTTGAGTTGTTGCAATCAGTATCCAATAGGTCACATGATATCCCATACACCTCAGCTTTGATTTGAAAAGACTCGCTGTCCTCACAATCTTACATTCATTTATCCTACCAAGATTCTCGCAGGAGCTAAAGTAGTTTGGTTTGAATCTTTTGCAAGCTAAGCATCTGATTTTTCACTGCTTAGCATGGAAACCAAAGACAATATTTTGTATATCAATGCTCATATAAATGAACCAGAAACAAAAAGGGTAAGTATGCGACATACCAACACCTTGAATTTCTGATTCCTGATAAGGAGGTGGTTCTGCGAATCGTTTAAGACAGGCAATGGATCTTATCAGAAGGTGCAACAAGCCAGTTATATAAATGCAAGTTTGTCTGCTTTTGTTCCTTCTTATTCTATTACAATATACCTTACCTGTCAGTAAACAATATCAAGAAAACCCTCATTGCACTAATACTACTGCAAGTAACATGTGAACTTTATTCTTTTGCAAATCATGCTAATTACACTTTATGTTTTCCTCCTCTAAATATCCCCTGAAACAGACACTTATAAAACACACATCCCTGAATCAAACACTTTTGCAACACTCATTGTACACATTGTCATAACTTCAGAGGGGTTCAATTAGCTCAGTTGGCTGGATGGCTAGTATGTGATGTAGAATGACACCAACATCACAGATTCAATTCCTGCACTAAATGGAGCTACCATAAAAGCTCCACCTTATCAACCTTGCTCTCGTCCGAGGCGTGGTAACCATCTGCTTAAACTTACCATCATTCGTCTCTCTCCAATAAAAGAGCAGGCCTCTGATTGTCTCAGATTATGTCAAAAATTTTAAAGTACATTATTACAATGTGTGTGCTATTGTTCACACACTTTTCAGTCAAGAAATCACAAACATTGTAGGAAAGGAGCGTGTGAGACAGAGGGACCAAAGTAGAGTGATATGGCATGAGTTTGCAGTTGCTACTGGTAGGAAAGGTAGACATTTTTGACCATAGGGTCGGGGTTACTAGCCTAAGAGCCTTTTATTTTTTTCATAACATCATACAGTACAGAAGAAACCATTCAACCCATCAAGTCTGCTAATGCAAAAGTTATACTAAATACACTAGTCCCATCTTCCATAGCTTTGAATGTTATGACACGTCAAGTGCTCGTCCAAATATGTTTTAAAGCTTGTGAGATTACCTACTTCAACATCCCTCAAAGACATTGCATTCCAGAGCCCACCACTCATCTGGGGGAAGAAACCTTTCTTCAAATTGCCTCTAAACCACCTGCCTTTCACCTTAAAATTATGGCTCCTTGTTATTGACCCTTCGATAAGGGGAGCAACCATTTTTCATTCACTCTGTCTATTTCCCTCATAGTCTTATACTCTTCTATCATGCTCTGTCCTCAACCTTCACTGGTCCAAAGAAAACAACCCAAACTCATTCAGCACAGTCTGGTGAATCTTTTCTGGACCCTCTTCATGCAATCACATCCTTCCTGTAGTGTTGTGATCAGAGCTGCACACAGTACTCCAGCTGTGGCCTAAACAAGGTCCCATATAGCTCCAGCATAACTTCCCTACTCTTATAATGGATGCCTTAATTGATAAAGACAAGTGTTCCAGATACCTTTTTAATTAGTCTATTAGCCTTCCCTGCCACCTTCAGGGATCTGTGGACAAACATGGCAAGATCTCTCTGTTACTTTGAGCTTCCTAGCCATTCATTGAGCACTCTCTTGTCTTGTTACTTCTTCCAAACTTCATCACCTCACACTTATCAGGATTAAATTCAATCTTACACTTATCTGCCCATCTGACTAATTCACTTATGCCCCTCTTGTAACCTAAGACCTTCTTCCTCACTCTCTATGCCCCAGCCAATCTTTGAGTCATTCACAAACTTACTTATTATTCTGAACAATTTCCTTTCCATTTATGAACAATAAGGGGCCCAAGCACTGATTCCTGATGTACACCACCAGACACTGGCCTCCAGTCACTCTACCATGTGCCCTTTCAAGAGACAGACATAACTGGAGCTCACATTGATAGTAGATAACAAGGTGTGGAGCTGGATGAACACAGCAGGCCAAGC
>JAHRHZ010000145.1:3690238-3705809 GCA_024137785.1 Ginglymostoma cirratum | reverse complement strand
GAAGGGTCTAGGCCCGAAACGTCAAGCTTTCCTGCTCCTATGATGCTGCTTGGCCTGCTGTGTTCAGCCAGGTCCACACCTTGTTATCTCAGATTCTCCAGCATCTGCAGTTCCTATTATCTCTCACATTGATAGTCATGGCTACACCTTCTGAAGAAAGTGAGAGGTATTGAACGAGAAGCTGTTCAAAGTGAGGATAAGTTTCAGATTGTGGCCATATGGAACGTGTGCTTAATACTTGTAACATTGCAAGAATGCCTAGACACTGTACAGTCTTTTGGACTCAACATTTAGTTCAACAATTTCATTCAACTGTAACCTCTGCCCCCATTTTGGTTCCTCTTTCTTTGCAGGTTTTAGTTTCCTTCACGTTTTTCTCTTGTATCAGATGTAGCTGTTCACCATTCTGTGATTCACACTTCCTTTCGGTACATCTTTTCTTTTGTGACTTGTCCTACTACCATACCCTTAGGCCCTGCATCACCAACCCTTTGTCATTTAATTTCTCACTAGTTTTGTAATTTATCTCAATCCTTTTGTTCTGTCCTCCTCATTTTGATTTGTTTCAATAGCATTATTTGATTTTCAATCAAGCACCAGGAACCCGATGCCTGGATCACTTGCAAGTTCTAGCCTCATGTATTTCCTTTGTCACTAATTGAATGCTACCTTGAACTGTAGATTCCCTCAGTAGGCCAGAGGTGTGCTTGGTGCCACTGGTGCCTTTGCCATTTGACAATCTTCAACAATAAACACTGCATGATTGGGCCTTCTGTTGCATTGCAGAGTAGAATAGACACAAGACCAGATGGTCAGTATCATGGTGCAAGCAAGTAATCAAGTAACACTCTGTGAAAAACCTTTTTTTCTAACAATTTTACTTCAGCAGAAACATCACATATGTCTCCCACACTACTCTTAATGGATGGGCATTAACATGTACTAGACTCTTCGCATTATCCAATCTACAATTTTGAAAGTCACCTTTTGGCTCTTCCAGGAGATCAGCAGGCAGTAAGTAGAGGTAAGAAAACTAATAGGCCTCACCCCACTCCATTTTGAACACAGTAGCGCATTCTGGAAGCATTAGAAAACAACCCAGGAATTTGAAAAGTATGCCCACACTGAATCTCACCACAGACAATTGAAAATGAAGACGGCTAACTGTGTTTCTCTCTTCATAAATGCTGATCTGCTGAGTATTTCCAGCATTTTCTATTTTTTTAATCATAGTATTACTGGGTGTTGGAATTGGAGCACAGAAGAAAATTATTTGTTCCCTGCTTTTTAGTGTTTAGTCCATTATGTTTTGAATGTGCAAAATTATAAGTTGCTGTAATGTTTCAGTTGGATACTATGCCAACAGTAATTACTTGAGGTAATGAGATTATCATTTTGGGAATTCATTGGAACCCAATCAATTTTTGAAGAAAGACCTTGCAGTCTTAGGCCAGTGGCAATGGAAGGAGTATTCTTAATGTTATTAAGGCCATATATAAGGAACACAGTAAGATGGCTAGGAAATTTAGGAAAGTTATTATCCAGCAGGATCAGTCAGATAGATGGGTTATTGTCAAGAAAGGTAAGAAAGTAGTTCAAAAGTCTCCGGTGGCTATTCCTCTATCAAATATGTATTTAGTTTTTCGAACAGTTGAAGTTGATAGTCACTCCAAGCAAAATGTAAAGGCGAGTCAGTTATTGGACACTTGGAACAACTCTTATGTTAGGCAGCATTTGACAAGATTTAATAGAATTACTGTTATAGGGGACTGTCCTGTGGCAGTGAGTGTAAATTTAGGATGATTTGTTGCTTTCCTGGTGCTAGGGTTGAGGACTTTTCTAAACATTTCAAGCATATTGTTAAAGGTGAGATTGAGAAGCCAGAAATTATTGTACATATTGGTAGGAATGACATTTTTAGGGAAAAGATTAAAGCAGTACAGAGTGAATTTAAGAGGTTAGGTAGAAGATTAAAAAATAGGTCCTTAAAAGTTGTCATTTCTGGTTTACTCCCAATGCCAAACTCAAGCGAGGGAAGGAACAAAAGATTAAAGGAGATAAATCAATGCCTGAAGAGCTGGCGTATTGTTCATGAATACAGGTTTTTGGACAATTGGAATGTCTTTTTGGATAGAAAAGACCTGTTCAAAAAGAATGGGTTGAACCTAACCTGGAAAGGGACCAATATCATGGCAAGGAGATTTGTTTATTCTATTAAGGGTGACTTTATACTGATGGAGAAGGCAAGTGGAGAAACTCTAGGTAGCCGTGTAAATGGAAGGATTAATGGGATAGGTTCTGAATATGAGGACAACATGTCAATTAGAAAAGAAAGACAAGAGAGAGAGTATGTAGTAACCCTGAAAAACTAAATTGCATTTATTTCGATGCAAGGGGTCCTACATGTAAGGCTGATGAACTCAGGGCATGTTTAAGAACATGGCATTGGGATGTCATAGCTATTACAGAAATGTGGCTGAGAGATGGACAAGACTGGCAGCTCAATGTTCCAGGTTTTAGATTCTAAAGGGAGGATAGCGAAGGAGGCAAGAAAGGAGGGAAGGAATACATTACTGCTGTAACTATGGAAGTAACTTCTGAAAAATCGCCTAATGAAAGTATATGGGTAGAAATTACAAATAAGAAAGGAAAGATCACTTTGATGGGATGGTAGTACAGGCCTCCCAATAGTAAGAGATAAATTGAGAAACAAATATGTAGGGAGATCTCAGATTTATGTAAGCATAATATAGTTGTAATAATTGGGGATTTCAATTTTCCAAACATTGACTGGGACTACCACAGTGTTAAACGTCTGGATGGTGAAGAATTTGTCAATTATGCTCAAGAAAGTTTTCCTTATCAATATGTAGATGCTCCTATTAGAGCAAAAGGAGCAAAACTAAACCTTCTTTTTGGGCATTAAGGCAGGACAGGTGGCTGAAGTAAAAGCGGGGGACCCTTTGGGTCTAGTGATCATAATTCTATTAGTTTCAAAATTGTTATATAAAAGGATAAGCCTTCCATAAAAGTTGAAGTTTGTAACTGGAGTAAGGCAAATTTTAATGGCATGAGACAAGGACTTTCAAAAGTTGATTGGAGTAGACTGTTCACAGATAGAAGGATGTCTGACAAGTGGGAGGGATCCAAGAGTATGATGACGAACATTCAGAGGCATTTTGCTCCTGTTAGAGTGAAGGGTAAGGCTGGTAAGATTAAGGAACGATGGAAAAATGAAAAAATAATTTTTTTTTAGATATAGACAACATGGTTCAATTGAATCTTTTAATCAATATAAAGAGTGTAGGGACGTTCTTAAGAGAGAAATCAGGAAGGAAAAGAGGGATATGAGATAGCATTGGCAGGTAAAGTTAAGGATAATCCAAAGAGATTCTCCAAATACTCTAAGTGCAAGACGGTAACTAGAGACAGGGTAAGGTCTCTTAAAGATCAAAGAGGTCAGCTTTGTGCTGAACCCCATGAGATAGGAAAGATACTAAGTTGTTAGTTTTTACTGTTGAGAAAGAAATGAAGTCTAGAGAATGCAGAGAAATAAACTTTGATGTTTTAAAAACAGTTCACATTACAGAACAGGAAGTTCGGGTGGTTTTAGAGAATATATAGGTGATAAATCCCCGGGACCTGATCTGAAGTATCCCTAATGAATTCTAATGACTGTTGTGGGAAGTAAGGGAGGAAATTACAAGACCCCTTGCAGAAATATATGCATCATCTATAACTGCAGGTGAGGTGCCTGATGACTGGAGGGTGGCTAATGTTGTACCTTTGTTTGAAAAAGGTTGTAAGGAGAAACCAGGGAACTACAGACCTGTGAGTCTGACTTCAGTTGGAAGTGAGTTGTTGGAGGTGATTATAGAAGATAGGATTTATGAACATTTAGAGACGCAAAAATTGAGTAGGGATAGTCAACATGATTTTGTGCAAGGAAAAGCGTGTCTCACAAACTTGATTGAGTTTTTTAAGAAAGTTACCAAAAAGCTAGATTATGGCAGAGCAGTAGACATTGTTTATCTGGATTTTAGTAAAGCCTTTGACAAGGTACCTCATGGTAGACTAATTAGTAAAGTTAGGTCACATGGGATTCAGGGTGAACTTGCCATTTGGATACGTAATTGGCTTAATGGCAGGAGACAGAGAGTAGTGGTAGAGGTTTACTTTTCGGTCTGGAAGCTTGTCACCAGGGGTGTTCCACAAGAATTGGTTCTGGGTCTTCTTTATTTTGTCATTTATATAAATGATTTGGATGAGAATATAGAAGGCATGATTAGCAAGTTTGCGGATGGCATGCCGTTGTAAACAGTGAAGAAGGTTTTATATAGGGATCTTGTTCAAATTGGTCAATGCACTGAAAAATGGCAGATGGAGTTCAATCTGGATAAATGCCATCATTTTGGTACAACCATCAAGGATAGGGCTCATACTGTTAATGGTAGGGCCTTGGGTAGTGTTGTAGAACAGACGGACCTAGGGATACAGGTACATAATTCTTCAAAGTTTGCATCACATAGGATGCATCAGACAGGATGGTTAAAAATGTGTTTGGCACGCTTGCCTTCATTGCTCAATCCTTTGAATATAGGAGTTGGGACGTTTCGTTGAGGTTGTACAGGACATTGGTGAGGTGTCTTTTGGAATACTGTGTCTGGTTCTGGTTGCCAGTTATAGGAAGGATATTACCAAGCTGGAGAGGCTCAGAAGAGATTTACCAGAATGTTGCTGGATATGAAAGGTTTGAGCTTTAAAGAAAGGCTGGATAGACTGGGACATTTTCCACTGGAGTGTAGGAGGTTGAGAGGTGAATAGAAATTTATAACATAATGAGAGGTATACATAGAGTTGATGGTTATTGTCTCTTCCTTAAGATGGGGAATTTCAAGACTAGGGGACACATGTTTAAGGTGACAGAAGGGAGATTTAAAAAAGACATAAGAGGCAATTTTGTTTACACAGAGGGTGGTTTGTGTGTGGAATGAACATCCTGAGGAAGTGGTGGATGCAGGTACAATTACAATGTTTAAAAAACATTTGGATGGGTACATGAATAGGAAAGGTTCGGAGGGATATGGGCCAAGAGCAGGCAGGTGGTACTAGTTTAGTTTGGAATTATGTTTGGCATGGACTGGTTGAACTGTAGAATCTGTTTCCGGGCAGTATGACTCTGTGATTCAACTCTAATAATTCCATATAGGAAATGCAACAGATTGGACTACAAATTTTCAGCGGGCACTTTAATTGCAAGCCTGGGGGATTAAAATTGGCTCCTTATATTAAAGTTATTATTGTAGTTCAATGTCTGTCACCAATGAAATCATTTAAACTTGGGTGATCAGGAAATGGCTTCAAATTGTTTGCTGAATATAGTAAATCTTATAAAGATCATTACCTTACAAAGATTCTTTTTTATTCTTCACTAGAACTTAAAGATGTCATTCTAGGCTACAACTGGATCAGTTTGCTTTGGCATGTCAAATTCTTTGTAAGAATTCAATAGTAATAGAACTTTTAGATTGAAGAAGCTTGATCTGTTGTGTACTTCATAACAAAATAATAACAAAAAAAATCACACGTTAAGTGAAATAAAGTAGTTCAGCGGCCTTAAATTAATTGTTCTTAACTGTTTGTTATTTCTAATATAGTTAGATGCAATTTTATAGATTCCCATAATATAACCTCTTTTATGAAGTATATACCACATATTTTGTGAAAGGTGTTTCTCTGGAATTCATTCTGGCTACATGGTGCATTATGAAAATGTAAGGGCAATAACAGACACCAGCTTTTCTGTGCTCAAGTCCACTTAGGATGCACAGGCAAGTTACTTTAGATGTGGTGAAACTGACCTGATGTGATGAGGAGTGAACTTTCACAGTTGGTTGCAACAAAGGATTAAGTGCTTTTTAGAACAAGACTATACTTCTAATTAAAATTTAATTATACCTATTCTTACTATAATAGTCAGAGCCGATAAAGATGTTTCCTTGAATGGAAGAGCAATTTTATTACTTGCTAACTCCTAGAAAAATAACAAACATGTAGCATTAAACATATGGATTTTGAGTAGTGACGTGCACAAACATAAATACAAAAGAAAGATGAAAATATATTGTAGTTTAGTATTTGGTCGGGTGTCCTTGAGATCACGAATGTTTAACTGATTTTTGGGATTGTCAGCAGTAGAGAATATTGCATTTATCTTTTAAGTTTTCTCTTATTTCTTTCCATTAGTTCTGTCAGAGACTTTTCCAGCCAATTTCAGGTCTGCAGTCAAAAACTCGTCTCATCTGCTCTGCCATAGACACAGTCTCTTGAAACAGCAGTTTGTTTGTATATTCCAAAGTTTCATCAGCAAAATGTGAAGATTCTCATGGTGTTGCAAATGGATAGGAGATAAGGACCTGCTGATGCCTCCTGGGGGTGGTTTGCCAGCTGCATTTATTGTCCTCAGTGAAAATGTTAATTTTAACTCAACACGTACCTTTTCTCTGTTCTGAAGAAGTCAAATTAGACGTGAAACATTAACTCTGTGTTGCTGTCTCCACAGATGCTACCAGACCAGCAGAATTTCTCCAGAACTTTGTGTGTCTATTTCTTTATTAATCCACGTGAGTTTCGTGCATCAAGTTCAAACTTTGAGGTCAGATGACGTCAGTGGCTACTTTAAGTCTCTTTCTTAAACCATTTCAGTCTATGAAAGTCCCAGGTGTTAATTCAAATGATGGAATTCAGAAGTTAACAGCTAATATTTTATGTCATCATGACAAATCAATGATAAAGGGATGGCATAAAATTCAGAATTATTTGTTTGTTCAATGCATAACATAATCAAATGTTTAGCACACAGGCAGTTTCATCCAAACGTTGTGATTTAAAGACTATTTAATATAGCTATCAATATATCATTACTTGTCCCTTCTGTACCCACCTGTACCACTATAATAAATCTATTATGAAAACCCATGAATTCATCACCTCCAAACTCCATCACTCACACACTGTTATTGCCTGATTTCAATTCTCCAGCACATTCGTACACATATTTGGGTCATCCAAAACTCTACTGCTCAAATCCCATCACAGCTCAGACCATCATGGGTGCTAAACTCCCATCCATGGACTCTATTTACACTTTTTGTTGCTGCCAACATCATCAAAGACTGTTTCCACCCTGGTAGTGCTCTCTTCCAACCTCTTCCATCAGGCATAAGATACAGAGACTTAAACACATGCACCAGCAGGGTCAAGAACCACTTCTTCCCTGCTGTTATTAGACGTCACTGTTATTAGACGTTTACCTCACTCTGCCTAAGCGCCCTGTGATCTGAATGTCCTTGTTTGCCATGATCTGCTTGTACTCCTCGCAAAACAAAACTTTTCACTGTACTTAGGAACATGTGACTACAATAAATTAAATTAAATCAAATCAAATCAATAAATTCTGCTCACACATCATTCCCATCTTAACTTTATGAAATGTTCCTTCTGACTTCACAAGAAGGTGGAACACTGACAACCTGAGCTTATCTCCTTCATCTTTAGCTAAACCTGCATACCATATCTCCAAGATTAGCTGTAGCAATCACAGAGTCACAGACAACTAGAAATTTGTCAAACACAAACAGCACACTTCCAGTTTGGCGCTGGTTGCTCACTTCCCAAGACGTGCAGGTTAGGTGGATTGGCCATGGGAAATGTAGGAGTGTAGGGTGATGTGGTGGGGGATGGTGGGATGCTCTTCAGAGGGTAAATATGGATTCGATGGACCGAATGGTCTGCTTCCACACTGTAGGGATTCTATTTTATGATTCTGCTTTTCTTTGCCAAGTCACTCAGTAACTCTCTTATTTATCCACTCACCTGGCTACCCCACTCATTTACCCAGTCAACTCACTCACCTTCGCACTACCCATTAATGGACTTCACATGCATACCCATGTATCCACTGATCCACTTAGCCTTTTATCCACCTACCTAATCACTCACTCACCTACTTATGCACTCACCTATTCAATCATCCATTCTTTAATACACATTCAAAGCCAGGACCTTTAAACTTACCTGAATATGGTAGCTAGTGCTGTAAAAGGGAGCAAAGCCTATTTTCAATTATTCTACTCCACTCCACAGTTCTCTAGTAGATGTACTGCTGTGCATCTCTCTGACAGCCAAGATCAGAAGATCTCAGATGAAACATACAACAACATTAGGTCAGAAGAATCTTTATACACAACAGCAATGTGCAGGGTCTAGGCCCGAAACGTCAAACTTTCCTGCTCCTATGGTGCTGCTTGGCCTGCTGTGTTCATCCAGCTCCACACCTTGTTATCTAGCAATGTGCACAGCACTGCCACTATGCCAAAAATTCAGGTCATTGAAAGGTTATGAAGAATCAAATGATGTTTTAAATATCAGTGTCCAGTCTGCCAGGTTGATCACCATAAGTGTTGGAAAACTATCCAAAGACACCCAATGCTGAAACTCATTTTTGATCTGAAATCACCAGCACACAAAGAAATTACTTCATCAGTCACATCAATTTTGCATTGCTTTTGTTCGGAAATCAATATTTCTCCTCTTTTGTCTCCCAAAAGTATATGTAAGCTGATATTTTTCGAGTTCTTTCCCAAAAGATGTTTTTTTTTCCCACAGGGCATTGAATTTTTTTTCAGTCAGTTTGTTTTACATATTGTACAGGATAAAAATAATTTCTACTAATGACTTGTCTTGTTTAAAGGTAATTTGGAAGACTGGTTGTTTTCCCTCTCCTCTAAATTTTTAAACATAAGCCTGTTTATTGCCTTGTTTGTGGTTTGCCACAATTTGTTATAACTAATCTGCTTTAGTATAAGCAATCTTGACTGGACTAAGCTGCAGTTAGAATGATTACCAAGTATTTAAGTGACAAGTGCTTCCCTGTAATTTGTTCAAATAAAGGTAATTTGGAATTCTAAAGCTCAAAAAGCAGCATAAATCACTGAATGATAGTAAAATTATTCCAAACTAAATTAAACCAAAATAATTTGACTTGATAATTGTATTGAACATATTAGTCTACAAATTAGGAGCAGGTGTAGATTATTCGATCATTTAAACCTTGTTGTGTTATTTGATGAGATAATGGCTGCTCTGAATGTGACTTCAATTCCACTTTCTTGTCTTTTTTGCCAATGGAGTATCTATCTAACTCAAATTTGAATATATACAATTAGACAAAATACGTTGGCTAACAACCCTTTGAGAGAAAACAATTTCTCTTCCTTTCCATCCTAAATGGAAGATCTCTAAATTTTACACCGTACCCATAGTTGTATTTTCACTCCCAAGTGGAAATATCATCCAGGGAGTCATGACTCCTCAGGATCTTATGTGTTTCAATACAATCACTTTCATTCTTCTAAACTCCAAAGGGTACTTTTTTAAAAAAAAACTCATAAGATGTGGGCATTGCTGGTAAGGCCAGTGCTTGTTGCCAATCCTAACTGACCTTGAGCTGAATGGTTTGCTAAGTCAATTCAAAGGCCAGTTCACAGTCAGTCATGTTACTGTTTATCTAGAATCATACTTAGACCAGACCAGGTAATTTCAGCAGATTTCCTCCTCTAAAGCTCAGTAGTAAACTAAATAGGTATTTACAGAGTTTGAATGCAAACTATTGAGGTCTCAACAAAAGTCCACTGCAATTGAGTGATGTGCAAAATGATGAGGTGCAAAGACATAAAAAGACTAAATTATGAAAACTGTCTGTGCAGATGCAATTAAAAAAAATTGCTGGAGAAGCTCAGCAGTTCTGGCAGTATTTGTGGAAACAGAAACAGAGTTAACATTTCGAGTCCAGTGACTCATAATCGGAACTGATAGCAGCTGGTATTTTTGGAAAATGTGGTATTTTTGCTGAAGATGGGGGTGGGAGCAGCAGAGAGGGGAGAGGAGGGGGTGATGGGAGGTGAGATGTGATGCAGACAGAGTCCAGACAAAGAGATAGATGAAAGGGGTAGGCAGACAAGGGGCTTGTTGATAGCAAGCTAGGAAAGAAGAGAAGTTAAATAAGTGATAATGAGAGCTTATTCAGCTTCTCTTCTGTCTTGGCTTACTACCAATATTCTAGCAAAATACAAAGATACATCTCTGACCTCAAATGATTAATTGACCTTCGTATGATAGTGGGAATTCAGGTAAGCTGAGGTTATGTCAGGGAGGGACACTCAGCAGAAGTGCTAAATCTTAATTCCAGGAAAGTCCAGGTTATGAATATTATAGCCACATTTGTGTATAATCCATTGCAGCCTAACAAACATGAAAATAATAATAACCTTAAATCAAATCATCGGATTTCCCAACACATAATTTGCTGGATAACTGGTTTGTATTAAAGGTTTCTCGCCAATTGGAAAACAGCCTTCAGTCCTTTGGGATTATGGAAATTTCTTCAAAAGAAATCCCTTCATGGAGGGACAGAAAAGTTGTGGATATTTTATAATCAACCTGTTCAGAAATGTTATTACACCTCTGGAGCAGGTGGGACTTGAACCCAGGTCTTCTGGCTGAGATGTCAGGACACTACTCTGCACCACAAGAGAGCCTAATAAAGGTAGCACACTCCCAGAGGGCCATATGGCTGCTGTCTCATTCCCAGCCAGGACAGGAAGTGAAAGCACATTGTTGGCATTGCTGTGTAGTTACAAACCAGTCATCCAGCCAACTGAGCTAATCAACCTCTTCCACAGGAACATTGTGCCCTTCATATTATAATTCGTTTCAACAGGTTCAGTAAAAGTCTAATTGACAACCTGCCTCATTCGCTGAAGGTTTTCTCATTGCCTGAAGACTGAGATGCCGCCTCTCTTGCAGTTAAGTGGACTCAGTTGCTCTGTTTCACAGTCTGCTCGACTGCGTTAAACACTTCTCTGGAACGTTAACTAACTATTTACAAATATGATCAGGGATTATAAATTACAAGTGATTAATACATATGTTTTATTAAAGTATCAACTACAATATAAAGGCTTTGATTCATTTATATTTTAATTCTTTTATCATTATACACTCATTGGACTTGGGCATCACTAGCTGGGCTTTTGCTTGTCCATGATTGCCCTTGATTGATTGATTGATTTATTTATTTTACTTGTACCAGAGTACAGTGAAAAGCTTTGTTTACGAGCAGTACAGGCAGATCATAGTAAGCAAGGATGTACAGATTAAACGTCGTAAAAAAACTTAGACAGAAGCATACAGGTTACATTGCACAGGGTGTGTGCTAGACAAGATCAACATTAACAAGATGAGCTTTATTTGAGGTTAAAGAGTCCATTCATCAGTCTAATAACAACTGGGAAGAAGCTGTTCCTGAATCTGCTGGTGTGTGTGTTCAAGTTTCTGTATATTCTGCCTGACGGAAGAGGTTGTAGGGGATCATTACCGGCTGCGATGGGTCCTTGATGATGTTGGCAGCCTTTCCACGGCAATGAATGGACTCAATAGATAGTAGGCTGGCTTCCGTGATGGTGGGCTGTGCACACAACTTTCTGTAGTTTCTTACAGTCCTGGGCAGAGCAGTTATAATACTAGGCTGTTATACACCCGGACAGTATGCTTTCAACAGTGCATCTGTAGAAGTTGGTGAGTGTCCCTGTGGACATGCCAAATTTCCTCAGTCCCCTGAGGAAGAAGAGGTGTTGTTGAGCCTTCTTGACAGTCGAGGTCTTGGGAAATCTAAGACAGGTTGTCAGTTATTGTCACTCTGAGGAACTTGACACTCTCCACCCTTTCAACCTCAATTCCACTGGTGTAGAAGGGGGCATGTCATTTCCTTTCTTTCTGAAGTCAATGATCAGTTCTTTAGTTTTGCCGACGTTGAAAGAGAGGCTGTTCTCATTGTACCACGTCACCAAGCCCTTTATCTCCTTTTTGTATTTTGATTTGTCCTTGTTAGATATCCATCCTACTACGGTGGTATCATCAGCAAACATGTAGATGGCATTCGTTCGGAATTTGGCAACACAGTCGTGGGTGTACAGGGCATGCAGTAGGAGGGTGAGAATGCCTTGGGGGCTCCAGTGTTGAGTGTTATTGTGGAGGTGCAGTTACTTACCTTCACTGATTGTGGGCTGTGGGTCAGAAAGCTGAGGAACCAGTTGAAAAGGTGATGGTGGGCCCCCTTCTGGAATCGCTGCAGTCCATGTGTTATTAAGTAGACACACAATGCCATTAAGGAGGGAATTCCAGGATTTTGACCCAGTAACAGTGAAAGAATGGTGATAAATTTCCAAATCAGAATGGTGAATAGCTTGGAAGGAACTTGCAAGTGGTGGTGTTTCCATGAATCGGTTGCCCTTGTCATTATAGATGGAAGTGATTATGGGATTTGAAAAGTGCTGTCTAAAGGTGTTTCATGAATTTGTGCAGTGCATCTTGTAAATAGTAAACACAGCTTTTATTGAGTGCTTGTGGTGGAGGGAGTTGATGTTTGTGGATGTGGTGCCAATCAAGTGGGCTGCTTTGTCTTGGATGGTGTCAAACACTCATCTAGGGAAGTGGGTGTATTCCATTACACTCCTGAATTTTACCTTGCAGATAGTCGGCAGTCTATGGGGAGTCAAGAGGTCCGTATTCTTAGCCTCTAACCTGCTCTTGTAGCCACCGTACTTATATGTTGAATCCAATTGAGGTTCTGGTAATGATAAACCCCAGGATGTTGAGAGTGGGGGATTCAGTGATGGCATAAACATTGTATATCAAGGCATAGTGGTCAGATTGTCTCTTATTAAAGATGGTCATTGCCTGGAATTTGTGTGAAACAGAAATTACTTGCCATTTTTATTTATTTATATTTATATATTTTTATATAGAATTTATTTTAGATTTGGATTTGAACAAGTGGCATGTGGCTTTGCTCTGCATGTCTGAAGGGGTTTAATAATTAATTTGTAAATATTTCTGTGGCTGAGATGATTTATTTAAAACATAATATTTGCAAGAGACTTTCTGGAGAGTAATGGGGTTTGGTTTACATTGGAGAGTTTACAAATGAACAAAGTAAATAATGCAGTGTATTAAGCTTTCAGGCGGAGGATTTTGGAATTTTTTTTCAGACTTAGGGGAAACACCCATAGCTCGAAAAAAAAGCTTTTATGGTTTCAGTTTGGGGTGGTTGGCAGAAGTCTTTGCTGCAGTTGAACATACTGCTCAAGAGAAAGGGAGATAGTTCAGGATCATTAGAAAGAAGTTACCTCTGTGTAATGCAGTTAGTTTATAAGTTCCAGACCAGAAGTCTATGATTAAAACACTGAAGGGTTAGGGTTTGAGGCTGAGAAAGTGTTTTTGCAATTGGATAAAGGCTACAGGAAGAGGCTATTAGTCATTCAAAATGGAATATTGAAACCATAGTTAAAATAAAGCCTTATAGTTGTGAAAAAGAAGGGAATTCTCTCTGATGTAAGTATTACTAAGGAGGGTTTTGAGATTAATTGACTTCTATATTACTGAGTGTCTTGAAACTTTTAAATTTATGCTACACGTAAATAGCTTTGTCTTTTTTTTGCAAAATAAACTTCAGTTTTATTGTTAAAACCAAATCTTCAGCATTGGGTGCTAATGTTTAAATGAGAAACCACTTTGTTGAAAAGCGAGAATTAAATGTGATGTATCAAGCCAGATTTCAGTCTGGGATCTGACTTGTCCAATAATAACATCAGCTGGAATTAGAACAGAACATTTTAACACTCTTTTCTAAGCATGTATTTATTAATTTATTTTTTGCAATCAGTCCTCTAAACAGAAGTGCATTCATTTATTTATTGTCTTGTGGGATCATTGCCAAAGATGAAATTTATTGCTCATCCCTAATTACCCTTGAGAAGATGGTAGTGAGCTGCCTTCTTGAGCCACACCTGTTCTTGTGTAGATGCACTCATACTGTGGATGGCAAGGGGCTTCCAAGCTTACACTGAACATAGAACAGTAGAGCACAGTACAGGCCCTTCGGCCCATGACATTGTGCCAACCTATTATCCTACGAAGATCAATCTACCCTGCATACCCTACATTTTACAATCCTCCATGTGCCTACCCAAGAGTCGCTTAAAAGTCTCTTAAGTGTCTGACTCCACTACCACTGCCGGCAGTGCATTCCACATGCCCACCACTCTCTGTGTGAAGAATCTACTTCTGACATCTCCCCTATACCTTCCTCCAATCACCTTAAAATTAAGCCCCCTTGTAATAATCATTTCCGCCCTGGGAAAAAGTCTCTGACTCTCCACTCTATCTATGCCTCTCATCATCTCGTAAACCTCTATCAAGTCACCTCTCATCCTTCTTCGCTCCAATGAAAAAAGCCCTAGCTCCCTCGACCTTTCCTTATAAGACCTACCCTCCAGTCCAGACAGCATTCTGGTAAATCTCCTCTGCGCCCTCTCTAAAGCTTCCACATCTTTCCTACAATGAGGTGACCAGAATGGAACACAATATTCCAAGTGTGGTATAACCAGAGTTTTAAAAAGCTGCAGCATAACCTCATGGCTCTTAAACTCAATTCCCCTGCCAATGAAAGCCAATACACCATATGTCTTCTTTACAATCCTATCAACGTGGGTAGCAACTTTGAGGGATCTATGGTCGTGGACCCCAAGATACCTCTGTTCCTCCACACTGCCGGGAATCCTGCCATTAACCCTGTAAAAGGGTAAAATTGAAGGAGAATTTGCATGTGGTGTTGTTTCCATGTGCCTGCTGCCTTTGCTCTTCTAGATGGAGATATTGGGCTCGGGAAATCCTGTTCTGTATCTTGTACCACTGATAGGACAAAGCAATTTTTTTAAAGTGGTAGATAGGGTATTAATTAGTTTATGCTAGAAACCTGTGGATCTGAATAATCTGTTAAAAAGGAAAAGGGACATGAGAGAGCAGTATAATTGTTGAATAGTGTAAAGTGACATTGCAAGCACTTTTGGCACTAAATCTCGATCCATGTAAAGGACAGAATAATGTTACTTAGAACACTATACTGTCAAAAGCAATTAGTAGTTCATTTGATCATTGGAACACACCAAATCCCAGATTTGGCGTTCCTGATGCTGTTTCATCCAAAATATCATGTAGCAGTTCAGGAGATTTAGAAATAAACAACTACTTGGTGCAGCCACTTGGGAGGGAAGTATGTCAGAATGCCCTCCCATCGTTCACAACTGGCTCAGACTTCTTATCAGGAAACATTTCTGTATTATTTATGTTGAATATGTTATCTGCATCAATCTAGCTATTTTTAAATTCCTAATTTATAAGGTAATACAAACATTTTTATAGTGAAGTGGAATTGATGAATACGTTTATAATTCAGGAATTATTTTTGTTTCTTCACAGGATGTGGTCTTCACTGGCTTCGTCAGTATTTATTGCTCTTGAGAAAGTGGTGGTGAGCTGCCTCCTTGAACTGGTGCAGTCCTTCTGGAGTATATGCATCCATGATGTTGTTATAAAGGGATTCTCAGGATTTTGAACCAATGGCTCTGAAGGAACAGCATTATATTTCTAAGACAGGATGATGAATGGCTTG
>JAHRHZ010000145.1:3582902-3689838 GCA_024137785.1 Ginglymostoma cirratum | reverse complement strand
GGCCTGCTGTGTTCGTCCAGCTCTACACCTTGCTGTCTTGGTTCCTGTTTGATTATAGGACCACTTGTTATGCAACGACAGGGATAGCTCCAGCAGAGCTGCTAATGGGGAGAAGACTCCACACCAGGTTAAATCTAACCTTTCTGGTCCTGAGGGAAGGGCGAACAGCATCAGGAATGCCAGTGTCAGATACAAGATTCCTCTAAGTGAGGGACACAGTTTACTTCAGAGGACAAAGTTTGGTGCCGCAACCACGGAAATAGCCCTACATGGGTAAGAGGCATGTTCAGCGTGAGGTCAAGTCCTGTTACATACAAAGCTCAGGTGGGAGAGGTGGTCTTGATCAAGCAGATGGACCACATGAAAGCTGCAAATTCGCAAACAGGGCAGGAGCGAAACATAGAGGGTAGAGCTGGATGAACACAGCAGGCCAAGCAGCATCAGAGGAGCAGGAAGGCTGACGTTTCGGGCCTAGACCCTCAAGCTCTCCAGCATCTGCAGTTCCTGCTATGTCAGTAGCGAAAAATACTTGGATCCTTTACTGCCTTTCCGACTGTTCCAGAACCCTTGGGTTCTCCCCCTTGAGCATTGCAAAAACCTTGGAGTCTGAGACAGCCATAGCAGAATTCTCAGCCTCAACCCCTTTACCACCTAAAGAAGAGGATGAATTTCTTCTGAGACACTCCAGGCGCAAGAGTTAGGCCATGGTCCAGTACGTGTCACCCGTATCCAAGCCTCAGTCAAATGAACCGGACAAAATTGCACTAGGACAGGCTGCAAGAAAAAGAACAAGTCTATGGCTCTGAAGGGAGGGAGGTAGTGAGAGTAACAAAGTCAACTAGGTGGACCTCATAGAATATGAGTTCCTTGACTGAGGCTGTTAATCTGGTCCAGCCTCTATAGAAATATTTCACCTATTATGTTGATAGTAGAGGATTCACATGATGCTAACGCCATTGTATAACAAGTCAAAATGGTTAGATTCTCTCTTGTTGGAGAAGGTTATTACCTGGTACTTGTGTGGCACAAATGCTACTTGCCACTTTTCAGCCTAAGCCTGGATATAACACAGGTTTTATATTTGGATATGAAATAATTTAGTATCTGAAGAACCACGAATGGTGCTGAACATTATGCAATCATCAGTGATCATCTTCACTCGTCATCTTGTGATGGAGGGAAAGTCATTGATGCAGAAGTTAAAGATAGTTGGGCCTACAGCACTACCAACCTTTCCATCACTTTACTGATGATCAAGACTAGACTTGATGGGGTGGTAATTGGCCAAGTGGGACATTCTGCTCTTTTTTTAACAGGATGTACTGAGTCAAATTTACACATTTTTGGATAGGTGCCAGTATTGTAGCTTACCGCAACAGGTGGCTAGGGCTATGGAAGATTCTAGAGTCATATATCTTTAGTTTTAATGTTGTCAGGGTGGACTACACAGTATCCACTATCTCAGCCATTTCTTGAAAACTCATGGAGTGAATTGAATTGGCTGAAGACGAACAACTCTGCTGCGTGAGACCTCCAGGGCAGATTGAGATGGAGTATCCATTTCTGGTCGAGGATTGTTGCAAATGCTTTAAGCTTATGTTTTTGCCCTGATATGCTGGGATATCCCATCACTGAGGAGTGGGGATGTTTGTGCAGCCTCCTCCTCCAATTAGTTACTTAATTGTATATCAACATTCATATCTGCGTGTGGCAGAAATGCAGAGCTTAGTTCTGATTTGGTGGCCGTGGGATCACTTAGCCTGTGTATCACTTGCTGCTTATGTTGTTTGGCATGCAAATAGTCCAGTTTTCTATCTTCACTAGGTTGACACCTCATTGTTAGACATGCCTGGTGCTGCTTCTGGCATGACCTCCTGCATTCTTCATTGAATTAGAGTTGATGCCCTGGCTTGTTGAAACAGTAGAGTTGGGGGGTTTTCAGTCCATGCGGTTCTAGATTCTATTGGCATACAATTCCATTCTGCTTATTGCACACAGTGCCTCATGTATTTCCAATCTTGAATTGCTAGTTGCATTCAAAATCTATTCCATTCAGTACAGTGGTATTGCCATTCACCATGATTGAAAGTATCTTTAATGTGAAGATCAGACCTCTTCTCCACAAGGACTATGTGGTCGTCATTTCTACTGATATGTCGTCGTCAGGTCTTTCTGCAATAAGTAGATTGGAGACAATGAAATAATGTTTTCTGCTATAATCATCTCTTTCACCGCAGGCACTGTCCTTTAGCGGTGACGGCCTTAAGACTCAATCACCCTTTTAATGCTTGAAATTGAAGTCCCTAAGCCAGAATATATTTGGCGTCTTTGCCACTCTCAACACTTCCACCAAGTAGTGCTATAAATGGAAGAATATTGAATATGAAGGGTGTTCGTCAGTGATAATCAGAAGGAAGTCTCCTTGCACATTCACAGTCAACGTTAAGGATTCCCAAGGCAACTCCCTCCCAACACTATACCACAGTGTCACCAACTCTGTTGGGTGCATCCCGCCAGAGAGACAGGATACATCCAGGAAAGGTGTTATTGAGCACATGATCTTAAGGTACAATTCCATGAGTATAAATATATCAGGCTGCTTCTTGGCCAAGAAACAGCTTTCCCAATTTTGACAAACCCCCAGATAATAGTAAGGAGGATATTGGATCAATATTACTATGTTTGCCAATGCTATTTCCAGTATCTTTTCAGCTCATTATACAAGCACGATCAGACAAAAAGCAAAGGACAACGGCCAAATAAGCTGTTTTAGTCAGTACTGGTTGAAGGATAAATATTAGCTATATATTCTTTCTTTTCTATGAACAATATCATCCTAGTTACTAAAATAGCATTTCAATCAATGAACTTTTATTTCTGAGGCATAACTGCTACTACCTCATCAAGGCTGATAAGCATTCCTTCTATCTAGATACCATCTGCAGATAGTATAACTTGCAGGTTTTTCTGTTAATCAGTTTCAATCTATTTTTCAACAAATTTGTCATAATTACATTTGTTACCAAGGACGTGGGGCAACATGAGCGGCACAAGTGGCATAAAATCTCAACGAAAAACAAAATAAAAATTCACAGAAGTTGAGAAGCTAAAGAATCGTTCCAAGGCTGCATTCTAATTGTTATTCAGATATAAATAACAAAAATTAATCACAGATACAAAACCAACAAATGACATTTTTTTTAATGTGGGGAAAGGGTGGCCTACTGATAATGTCACTGGAAGAGTAATCCAGAGGGCTAAGCTAATGTTCTGGGTCATGAGTTCAAATCCAACTGTGGAAGCTGATGAATTTACTTTCAATAAATAAATCTGGAATTATAAAGATGGTATCAGTGACGTCAACCACAAAACTATAAATGATTGCTGTAGAAACTCATCTTGTCTACTAATGGGCTTTAGGAAAGAAAATCAATAATTTATATTCAGTCTGCTCTGGCCTACATGTGACTCCTGACCAATAGAAAGATGGTTGGCTCTTAACTGCCCTCTGAGATATCCTAGCAAGCCATTCAGTCCAAGGGTAATTACAGGTGAGTGCCAAATGCTGGCCAAGTCGGCAATGCCTACATTCCACAAAAGAATGAAAAAAAAACTTGCATCATTTCCTGGAACACATTGCTCCACATACACACACTTTATGGAAAGAAGTAAAAAAGGCAACTATACTAAATTAGATTCTGATATCACAAATCATGAATAATAATAATCTACAGAATTTGACATGAAAAGACACACCAATAGGAATGGGTGTCAGCTGTAGATAGAGGTAGGTCAAGAGGAGCAAACCTCAATAATTGCAATAACTTTATTAAAGATTTCTCAATATTAAAGCCACACGCTTATATTAAAATAAGGATTTTCAATATAAACAAGTTCTAAGAGGTCATGTTCAAGACAAGAATAGAACCTGTGAACTGACATTGATGGACTCATAATTTGCAAGGTCAGACACAATGAGTTCTAGGCACTAAGCGAAGCAGTTGGGAGATGTTCAGAAGATTTAGTAAATAAACTAAAGTAATAGAGAAAAGTATGAGAAAAGACTGGATTGTAAGGCATAAACTATGTGAAAATCAAATGATAGGGTTGTGTAGGTACATTGATCTGATGGCCATGACTTGAAAGATGTAATAAATTAATGTGTTATAAAGTAATTAAAAAGTAACTACAGTCTGTTGACATTCTCAACTGCTACAAATGCAACTAACATTCCAAAAGATGCAACACACAAAAGCTCTGTCTTGAACTCCTGGCTTTCTAGCAAGCAAAAGTGGATTAATACAATGTATTTACAACTCTTCCTATTGAGCCCTTCCATGAGCATTTGTCTATATCTGTAATCCCACAGTCATGCATGTAGCGGACAGTGTAAAATGATTAAAATGTATCAAACTGACATGTGGCTCAGAGTCCTAAAATTTGTCTAGGTACAGATTATTCTGTGAAATCCCATTTACATTTAGCATACCTAGGTGGCAAAATCCTAAAGCAGATAGTGATTTAAACACAATTCTGAGTTTTCTGTTCGAGAATAATGAGCTCAGTAGCCCTAATTTTCCCGTGTATAACTGTGACTTAAGTCCAGTTACAGCCTTGTGTGATGTGGAGGTGCTGGTGTTGGACTGGGGTAGACAAGGTCAAAAATTACACGACACCAGGTTATAGTCCAACAGGTTTATTTGAAAACACTAGCTTTTGGAGCTCTGCTCCTTCCTCGGGTGTAGTGTGGAAGAGTAGGTATACTGATACAGAAGTTATAAGCAGAAAGGTAACAATCCTAAAAAATGGCTCACTGGCCTCCTCCTGTTGAATCTGTAATCAGTTAGAAAGGAGATGCAGGTGTTTATTGATTAAAATGCAAATCCCAGAATTTCTTTCAAGTCATTGCCCTGAGATAATTAAAGGTTTTATCAGTATATAAAAGAAGTGACATCTCAGGCCAGACAATGCATTTAGGCAGGGAGAGTCACATTTCATCGATGCAATAAATTGTATAATGTTGCCTGTTTGGTGTTAGTTTTGACTCAGCGGTAACTCTCAGCCTGAATTTTAGGTTATCAGGAAAAAAATGGTGTTAAGCAGATGATTTGGTGCAGTGGTTGCAACGAAGATTATTCTGCATTCATTCTAGCAATGTACAGTATGCAAACTTAATTTACCTATCAATTTAAATGCCAATGGTGTGTAGCTCCGCGCAGTGCTAATAGGGTCGTCAGAGGCCCAAGTAATATCAAAAGCCAATCTATACTTGATAAGCAGGAGGTACATTTTGCTCGGATTGGTTTAAGAAGAGAAAAAAGGGTGTAACACGCCAGACAGCCTGCTGTTGGGTTCTCTGATGTAGAACAAATCTCACATGAGATGGGCAGAAGCAAAAGGGTGCTTTCTCTCAGGGGGCTGGGAAGCCTAAATGGCAGCTGTAACATGACTTGCTAATTTTTATACCCCTGAATGATGAAGGCAAGCATGCCATATGCCTTCTTGACCACCTTATCCATTTGTGTTGCCACTTTCAGATAATCATGGGCCTGTATGTCTAGATCCCCTATATGTTAACGCTTCTAAAGGTTCTGCCACTTACTGTATATTTACCTTCTACATTAGACCTTCCAAAATGAATCACCTCTCATTTGTTCAGGTTAAATTCCACCTGTTACTTCTCCGCCCAAGTCTGAAGCCTATCTATATTCTGCTGTATCCTCTGGCAATCGTACTCACTACCTGCAGTTTCGCCAATCTTTGCATTGTCCTCAAACTTACTAATCAGACCAGGCACATTCTACACCAAATAATTTATGCATAGATATATTAGACATAACAGGTGCCTCATTACCGATCCCTGCAGAACCATGCTGATCACAGATCACCAGTTAGAAAAACACCATTCCACCACTACTCTGTCTTCTGTGATCAAGTCAGTTTTGTATCTATCTTACCAGCTCACCATAGATCCCAGGTGACTTCATATTTTGGATCAGCTTGCCATGAAGGACCCAGTTAAAGGCTTTGCTAAAGTCCATGTAGACTATATCCACCGCTCTGCCCTCATCAATCATCTTTTGTCACTTGCAAAAAAAATTAAGTTTATGAGACATGATTTCCCCCACACAAAGCCATGCTGCTTGTCACCAATAAGCCTATCATTTTACGGTGAATAAATCCTGTCCCTAAGAGTCTTCCAGTAATTTCCCTACCACTGATGTAAGGCTCACTGGCCTGTAATTTCCCAGGTTATGCCCGTTGTCCTTCTGAAACAAAGAAACAACACTGGCTACTCTGAAGTTCTCTGTGACCTCGCCTGTTGACTGAAGAGGATACAAAGATTTTGTGTAAGCCCTCAGCAATTTCCTCCTTCAGTATTTTGGGCTAGATTCCATAAGGTTCTGGGGACTTATATAGTTTAATGTTTTTCAAAACAAACAACAGCTCCTCCATTTTTATATTAACATGCACTGGAATATCAACATATCACTCTGTATATTTCAACCACTGTGTCCTTCTCCTCTGTGACTAATGATGCAAAGTAAGGACCTCAATAACATCTTCCAGCTCCTCACATAAATTTCCTCCTTTGTCCTTGAGTGGACCAACCTTTTCCCTAGCACCCCTCTTGTTCCTTATTTATGTGTAAAAAGCCTTGGGATTTTCCTTAATCCTGTTGTCAAGGTCATTCATGGCGCCTTTCAGGCCTCCTAATTCTTTGTTTAAATTCTTTCCTCTTTAGAACCAAAGATAAATGTCTTCACTCAGATAATTATGAATCTTTAAAATCAAAGGGTAATGAACATTCAGGGCTGAAATTTCCCAGTCCAAGAATCTGTGAGTAACTGTGAGTCATTGGGAAAAAATGCAACATCAGCAAAATGAGAATCTGAGCGACAAGAGAAAGAAGTCCAATTTTCACCCAAGGTTTGATGATGAGAATCTCACTAGTGAGTAGGTATAGGTCTAATTGCATGCATTCTAATCGCAGTTACGCACAACTTTCTGTTCTCCGATGCAGCAGAGAGAAACTAAATGGCAACAATTCTCTGACATTACAGTTGGAGCAGGTACCTGAAAATACCAGGTCACTGTTTGCTCTTTTAGGGATCCTTAGCTAGCTATTCCTTACATCTCTGGGCACACCTCATGAGTAGTAACCATCTGCATCACTCATCTACATTAGACACATGCCAGCCACACCACATGGTACATGTCTGACTCACTTGGAAAACAGTTCAGCACTTCAATATTGCTCTTTGGAATACACTGGCACCTTGCATTATAATACTTTTGCGAGACTATTGCATGCAGGGACAAGTATCCATCCCAAGGATTACAGCACAGTATGTCAAGATTCCTTGCTTGTTCTCTTAAACTTCACACTGCTATGCCTAGCCTTGCCTTTTTGCATATTGCCACCTCATTCAGAACTTAGCAGCTCACAGTTCTTGTTGCTTGCTTTGCCTTCTAGTTCAGAGTCAAGGCCAGGCAGCAATATTCAGCCAATGAGGTGGATATGCTGTTGTATGACATGGTGCTACATCAATGTCACACCAACAGCATGTGCCAGAAGGCTATGTGGGGACTTTGCTAAGTTTGTTTCAACCACGTGGCTGAGTCTCTAAGCCTAAGTGAAATAGGCCTCAGTCAGGTCTATGGAGACTATCTTGATTCAAGGGGTTCCAGCACAGTCAGTCAGGACATCATTGAATCTCGATCCAGGGCAACTCATCCCTCAAACCCCCTCCCCGCAATAAAAACCAAAACAGAATCCCCCTCAACCTCATGTACCACCCCACCAACCTCCGGATCCAACGCATCATCCTCCGACATTTCCGCCATCTGACCCCTCCACCAAAGACATTTTTCCCTCCCCACCCTTACCTGCCTTCCGGAGGGACCACTCTCTCCATGACTCCCTTGTCCACTCCACACTCCCCTCCAGCCCCACCACACCCGGCACTTTTCCCTGCAACCGCAGGAAGTGCTACACCTGCCCCTACACCTACCCCTCACCCCCATCCCAGGCCCCAAGAAGACTTTCCACATCAATTAGATGTTCACCTGCACATCTGCTAATGTGGTATACTGCATCCGCTGTTCCCGTTGTGGCCTCCTCTACATCGGGGAAACCAAGCGGAGGCTTGGGGACTGCTTTGCAGAACACCTACGCTCGGTTCGCACTAAACAACCTCCCAGTTGCGAACCATTTCAACTCCCCCTCCCATTCCGCAGACGACATGTCCATCCTGCGCCTCCTGCAGTGCCACAACGATGCTACCCGAAGTTTGCAGGAACAGCAACTCATATTCTGCTTGGGAACCCTGCAGCCCAATGGTATCAATGTGGACTTCACAACCTTCAAAATCTCCCCTCCCCTACCGCATCCCAAAACCAGCCCAGCTCGTCCCCACCTCCCTAACCTGTCCTTCCTCCCAACTATCCCCTCCCCCCACCTCAAGCCCCAATCCTAGCTCCTACCTACTAACCTCATCCCGCCCCCTTGACCTGTCTGTCCTCCCTGGACTGACCTATCTCCTCCCTACCTCCCCACCTACACTCACCTTTACTGGCTCCATCCCCGCCTCTTTGATCGGTCTTTCTCCTCTCCACCTATTTCCTCCTCTATCCACCTTCTATCCGCCTCCCCCTATCTCCCTACTTATTTCAGAACCCCCTTCCCCTCCCCATTTCTGAAGAAGCGTTTAGGCCCGAAACATCAAGCTTTCCAGCTCCTATGATGCTGCTTGGCCTGCTGTGTTCATCCAGCTCTACACCTTGTTATCTCAGATTCTCCAGCATCTGCAGTTCCTACTATCTCTTTAAAACAGTCAGCTGGCCGCTTGGAGGCAACCAGAGTCAGATGGTTTCTATCACTGCTGCCTAGGAGTGGGTGACAGTCAGTCCTACAGGTCCAGTGCAACCAATTCAGGGATTAGCAGTATGTCGGGCAAGGAGCCGCAAAGAGATCAGTTAGGCTGCCTTTTCAAGCCAATCAGGGGGTTGTGCCAAAATCAGTCCAGGGATTTGTTCACTTAAAGTACTGGAGTGTTGTCAGGGGCTACTGATTTGGTCAAGTTGAGGAAGTCAATTGTGGGCTTGGTGAATAATAAGTGTGAAGCAGAGAGCAAATCAACATGTCAAGGTGGGAATAATAGATCATGAGATGACAAGGAGTCATTGACAATTGTCACCATCTGGTTTCAGCTAAGTACCATGCATTGCTAAGTTGAATGCCTGGGGGTCATGGAATAAATTGAGAGATGAGAAATTAGGTAAATTGAATGGGAATAAGAACAAAGTTATTGAGGTTTACAGGAAGGCAATGCATAAGGAACATAAAAGTTTGAGGGAGGGTGTGTGGCGCAGGTTACTTAGACTGAAAGGTTATACCTGCAATTCAGTCTGTGAAGAGCTATGTGCATTGCTTTCCTAATTGCAAGTGCACAACTGAAATGGAATTTGGCTGGGACCACACACAGATTGAGGCAGACTAAATGTTTCTCATCTTTGAGGGAGTGGGCAACGACAGGCATTCACAAAGTATGGATGAAAGACATCTATTATTACTGAATGCTGTAAATGCACCTTCTGCATTGACCTACTGTGCCATCCAAAAATCCTGGCCCCAAGCAATCTTGATGACATCATTCAACATTACAAACTAATTCAGTAATGGCTGTAAAATTCAGATAATGTTATTTGGGCTGTCAGGATTCACCTCAATTTTCAAAGTCACAGTTACCTTCTATGGTTTCACACCTTGGACGACAAAAAGTCCACACCATTGTCCTATGCAATACTGCCTTTCTCAGGTAGTGTGAGCGTTAAGGGTAAGGGGAATGGCTCTTATTATTGCTGCCATATGGACTATCTACTGCCCTACATGTGTCAATGGCTTGACCAGCACACGTGAAAATCAGGTTAACGACTTGATATTTTAATGTGGAGGCATCCCTTTGGCCTCCTTGTTAGATGTCTCCATGTTCCATTGTTTAGAGGGTATTGGTCAAATGTTATTTGTTTGTGTTGTGACTGCTGAATGATCACTCTACTGAGGAGTTGCTTTGTTTCTCATATTGCTCTCATCGACTCATTTGAACTGTGCCAAACAGTGAATCCAGGCACAGAGGCTGTCATCATTACTGCGGCCACTGTAGTTAGAGCTGCCATACAAATGGATGAGAAATATATGCAGGCTCACTTTCCTCAGCTTGAACTCCCACAGGGTTGGGGATTGCAAGCAGGGTAAAGATACTTGTTTCCTTTTTTGACTGGGTGTCTACTGGCACCACTCTGTGTCCTTGTGAAGAAGGGACACCTGGAGTGAGACCAAGATCCTTCATCATTGTCATGGGTGCTGGATCAATGGGTTGCAGATCTGTGCATTTATCTGGCATATATTGAGTGGGCTGGACTTTTTTTTCTATTCATTTGTGGGATGTGAGCGTCACTGGCTGGCCAGCATTTCTTGCTCATCCCTAGTTGCCCTTGAGAAGGTGGTGGTCGAGCTGCCTTCTTGAACCACTGCAGTCCACCAGCTGTAGCTTGACCCACAGTGCCATTAGGGAGGGAATTCCAGGATTTTGACCCAGTGCAGGAAGGTGACATATTTCCAAGTCAGGATGGTGAGTGGCTTGGAAGGGAACTTAGAGGTGGTGGTGTTCCCAAATGTCTGCTATCCTTGTCCTTCTAGATGGAAGTGGAGATGGGGTTTGGAAGGTACTGTCTGAGGATCTTTGGTGAATCTCTGTAGTGCACCTTGTAGAGAGTATATATTGTTGCTACTGAGCGTTGGCGGTGGAGAGAGTGGATGGTTGTGGATGTAATGCCAAACAAGTGGGCTGCTTTGTCCTGGAGTGTGTCAAGCTTTGTGAGAGTTGTTGGGGCTGCACTCATCCAGGCATGTGGGGAGTATTTCATCACACTCCTGACTTATGCCTTGTAGATTATGGACAGGCTTTGAAGAGTTAGGAGGTGAGTTACTCGCCACAGTATTGCGAGCTTCTGATCTACTCTTGTAGCCACTGTGTTTATGTGGTGAGTCCAGTTAAGTTTTTAGTCAATGATAAAACCCAGGATGTTGATAGTGTGGGAATTCAGTAACACCATTGAATGTCAAGGGGTGGTGGTTAGATTGTGTCTTGTTGGTGATGGTCATAGCCTGGAATTTGTGTGGTGCAAATGTCACTAGCCACTTGTCAGCCCAAGCCTGGATATTTTCCAGATCCTGTTGCAATTGAACATGGACTGCTTCAGTATCTGAGGAGTCATGAACGGTGCTGGGCATAGTGCAATCATTGGTGAACATCCCCATTTCTGACGTATGATGGAGGGAAGGTCATTGATGAAGCAGGTGAGGATGGTTGGGCTGAGGACACTACCCTGAGGAACCCCTGCAGCTGAGATGATTGACCTCCAACAACCACACCCATCTTTCTATGTGTCAGATAGGACTCCAACCAGTGGAGAGTTTGCCCCCAATACCCATTGATTCCAGTTTTGCTAGGGCTCCTTGATGCCACACTTGGTTGAATGCAGCCTTGATGTCAAGGGCTGTCATTCTCACCTCACCTCTGGAATTGAGCTCTTTTTGTCCCTGTTTGAACCAAGGCAATAAAGAAATCAGGAGTTGAGTGGCCCTGGTGGAACCCAAACTGGGCGTTGAGCAGGTGCTGCTTGATAGCACTGTTGATGACACCTTCCCTCACTTTACTGATGATTGAGATTAGATAGGTGTGGCAGTAATTGGCCAGGTTGGATTTGTCCTGCTTTTTGTGTACAGGACATACTTGGGCAATTTTCCATATTGTCGGGTTGATACCAGTGTTGTAACTGTACTGGTACAGCTTGGCTAGGGGAGCGGCAAGTTCTAGAGCACATGTCTTCAGTACTATTGTCAGAATGCTGTCAAAGCCCATAGCCTTTGCAGTAACCAGTGTCTCCAACTGTTTCTTGATATCAAGTGGAGTGAATTGAATTGGCTGAAGACTGGTATCTGAAATGCTGGGGACCACTGGAGGAGGCCGAGACAGATCATCCACTCGGCATTTCTGGCTGAAAATTGCTGCGAGTGCTTTAGCCTTATCTTTTGCACTGGTGTGCTGGGCTTTTCCATCATTGAGGATGGGGATATTTGTGCAGCCTCCTCCTCCAGTGAGTTGTTTAATTGTCCACCACCATTCATGACTGGATGTAACAGGACTGCAGAGCTTAGATCGGATCTGTTGGTTGTGGGGATCGCTTAGCTTTGTCTATCACTTGCTGCTTTTGCTGTTTGGCATGCAAGTAGTCCTGTTTTTTGGCTTCACCAAGTTGACACCTCATTTTCAGGTATGATCCTGTCATGCTTTCCTGCACTCTCCGTTGAACCAGGGTTGATCCTCTGGCTTGATGTTAATGGTTGAGTGGGGGATATACCGGGCCATGAAGCTACAGATTTGTTGGAGTACAATTCTGCTGCTGTTGATGGCCCACAGTGCCCCATGGACACCCAGTCTTGAGTTGCTAGATTTGTGTGAAGTCTGTCCCAATTAGCACGGTGATAGTGCCACACAACACGATGGAATTTATTCTCAATGTGAAGGCGGGACTTCGTCTCCACAAGGACTGTGTGATGGTTACTCTTACTGCTACTGTCATGGACAGATGCAACTGCAGCTGGTTGATTGGTAAGGATGAGGTCAAGTATGTTTGTCCCTCTTGTTGGTTCCCTCACCACCTGCTGCAGACCCAGTCTATCAGCTATGTCCTTTGAGCGCTGGCCAGCTCAATCAGTTGTACTGCTGCTGAACAACTCTTGGTGGTGGACATTGAAATCCCCCACCCAGAGTACATTTTGTGCACTTGTCATCCTCAGTGCTTCCTCCAAGTGTTGTTCAACATGGAAGAGCACCGATTCATCAGTTGAGGGAGGACAATATGTGGTAATTAGCAGGAGGTTTCCTTGCCCATTTTTGCCCAAGCCTTGAGAGTTCATGGTGTCCAGAGTCAATGTTGAGGACTCCCAGAGCAACTCTCCCAACTGTATACCATGGTGCCCCCTCCTCTGCTGGGTTTGTCCTATTGGTGGGACAGAACCTATCCAGGGATGTTGATGGTTGCGTCTGGAACATTGTAAGGTATGATTCTGTGAGTACGACTATCTCAGGCTGTTGCATAACTAGTCTGTAAGACAGCTGTCCCAATTTTGGCACTAGCTCCCAGATGTTAGTGAGGAGGACTTTGCAGGGTCGACAGGGCTATTTCTGCCATTGTCTTTTCCAGTGCCTAGGTCGATGCCAGGTGATCTGTCCGGTTTCATTTCTTTGGGGCTCTGTAGTGATTGCTACAACTGAATGGCTTGCTAGGCCATTTCAGAGGGCAATTGAGAGTCAACCACATTGCTGTGTGTCTGGAGTCGCATGTTGGCCAGACCAGGTAAGGGTGGCAGATTTCTTTCCCTGAAGGACATTAGTGAACCAGATAGGTTTTTTCTGACAATCAGCAATGATTTCATGGTGATCAGTAGATTCTTAATTCCAGACTTTTTAAAAAAATGATTGAATTCAAATTCCATCATCTGTCATGGTAGGATTCAAACCTGGGTCCGCAGAAGATTAGCTGTGTTTCTGGATTAGTAGCCTAGTGATAATATGACTAGGTCACTGCCTCCCCTTGGCTCCCTTTGGTAGCTGCCAACCTGCCCATGGAAGCAACCAGATGCTTGCATGCCAGAGGTAGCACAGTACCAATAGCATTAATAGATTCTTCTAACCTTTGAGCCTATTTCCTAAGTGCCTTTAACAAACCTGCCTGCTGCTCCCTGCCTGCTGCTCTTGTGTCTGTTGTGCATTTGAATCAAGTTACTAATAGGCAACACCATGGGATCCTCTCCTGTTCAAGGCTGAGCAGGTGTCTAGTGTTGCAGAATTAGTGCTAGCTGCCTGGGGTGTTTTTCTTTGACTATGGAGGAATAACAGTGATGTGCTCTCCAAACTGCATCTCGCTAAAGTACCAATTAAGTGTCAGCATCTAAGCCAGTGCAGGATGCAGAAAACAAACTTACCAGTGCTAATATATAGGGGATCTGTGGCTTCTTCCTCTAAGGTGGAAGAAATGATTGCCTGAGGGTCTGGTCTCTTCATATTGGTGACTCTGCAAATGCCACTGGTGTCTCCAGCAGCCAAGAGAGAAAATATGTTGCAAAATGAAGGTGGATATCTTGGCTGGTTAAGGATTCGTGGACAGAGCTCGTAATGGGCAGACACTTAATAATAAATCTTGGTTGTTGGGACATGGAGGTCTTAAAATTACCACACGAGTGGTAATGGTTTTATTCCCAGAAAATAATTCGTTCCTTTTAATGGATGTGGAAAAGAACATTGGACACCTATTACATGGCTTTGCTCTCTCCATCCCATTGCGCAATGTTTTCTCTTAGAATGAGACAAAGTGAGGGTTTGAGTTAGGTGAAAGTGGCTGGCACATCAGTTAGTGCCGGTGCGGTTGGAGATAAGTTGGTAAGGTGTCCCAAGTAAATGAGTAGGCAGTACAGAGGGTATGCAGGGGTGGTAATCTGGAGTGTTCAGATGGGTAAAATGAGTGAGACTATATGCTGTAGGCAAGAATGAGTCCATAAGCCTTAGTGGGTGATAGGTTCAGTTTCAGAGTTTTAGTGAGTGTTAGGTATCAGAGAAGAGATGGTGGCATTTAGTGTTGCAAAGCGCAGATGATCATTACCCTTCTTCCTTCACTGTAGGACACTTTGTTGGACCATACGTTTTGTCTTGACATGGGTGGCAACCTCAGACTGGCAGAATCTTGTTTGTGGTCTCCTCTGGCAGTGCTGAGGAAAGAGGACAGCATTAATCCCACTATCTCCAAGACAAATCTTCTGTAAATGTGAAGGGCCGTTCCTGGCTGACTGCAAGCGATCCGGTGCACAGCTAGGATTTAAATATAGTGCCTGTGACAGTAACCCCAAATGGTCCCAGCAATGATGAGTACTTTTGCCACTGGGAGCAGAAACACTGCAGGAAACTCGCTGAAATTGACAGAATATTTTTGGCAAAATTCAACCCTGAATAATTTGTGTATGCAAGAGTGAAACTGACAGATTTCTGCGCAATAAGGAAAGCAGGGAGGACAGAGATCGGGCTGAAATGTGGGGTTGTTAGAAGATCAGCCATAACTTTATTGAATGGTGCAGTATATTCAATGAACGATATTACCCCCTCTCTCTTCAGTATTTGTCTTATTTTACTCCTCTACTGCGACGTCTTGCTTTTATTTCTCATGGTCAAATAGCTGCACTAGACAATTGTATATATTACTTCCAAAAAGGTTCCTTCTATATAATTTAGAAATGGTTTTGAGTGAAGAAGCTTTTTTGTTCTGTTCCAAACTCAGCTAATGTGGTCACTTTACATTTCTTCCACTTCTTAGCCCGAGGGGAAGCAATCAAGCATAAGTCATGACACAAAAATGGAATGTTATTGATCAAAGCATGCATAATTCACATTCTTTACTTAATCTGATAAATGTGAAAATCAGAGGAATCATGCCATAGTGTGCTGCATGCCAGAAAGCAAACATATGCTCAGTCAACCAACTGCAAGCTCGTGCATTTGCCATACTCATATTTTCTAATGATCTAATAACTTGCCAACAAAATAGGCATGCTGCCAATTAATCATCTGCTTGCTAAGCCCTACGTTATACACTCTTACCATGTAATCCTTTCAGCTATACCATCCAAGGAACTGAAAAATGAACACAGCAGTTGAACAGTATCTAGAAATTTAAATCTCATACTGCTATAGTTGCAGATGTCGAGGAACATTTAGAATTGCACAATGTTCCCAAAGTATATTTTGGATGCAGTTTTCTTCTACCTGATCACCAAAGTGCTCCACAATAGGACAAAGGATAGAGAAAGTCGATCAAAGAGCCCTGTTCTTACCTGGTACTCAAATCCAGGCTTACTCAACCTTTGAAAGGGCTTAAAGTCCGTATTCAGTGTTAAAAGAGACATTTACTTTATAGAACTCTGATACTAACATAAGAGAGCAGTGCATGCACCAAATATTTTCTATTATTGCTACCATAGTAAAAGTGGTCTCATCAGCCATGCCAAAGAGAGTGCTTCTAGCTACTCAGGGGCAAACAGCAAAAGATTTCTCCTTGGTCAAAACATTTCAATCCACTACAAATTATTTTGGCCACCCCTTCTGTTGCATGATTACTTACTCCTCCTTTTAAGTTTGCCTTCCAGCTGGAGCAATGAAATTAATCCCATTTTCTGAGATTTTTTCCCACTGTTTAAGTTACTAACCTACAGACAATGGATTTAGAGGGAGATTATAAATGTTACTTCTTGGATTAGTAAGGATAACGGACTTCACATGCACACTCTTCCAATGCTGCTGGAATTTAGATTATCATTCAAACTATTTGGGCTTTATTCTTGTACTTTAGAATGCCCTTTAAAAGTAAACCAGGTCATTCCTTGAAAATTTGCGCTGTTGCAATTTCATGTACATTTTCTAGCTTTAATTCTTTTCAGTGTCAACAGCAACCATCCATGTGTTCTGATTCATTGATATGTGATAACAGTCAGAAAGCAGGATTAATGCACTGTAATTACCACAATGCAGAAAAAAAAATCTACAGTTGACTGGGAGTATATAATCAATATATAATTTTGTTTTTCTCCCTAAAGGCAACACCATCATTATTGCAAGATGAACTAACAGAAAGGAAACATTTGGGTCAGGTAAACTATTTCTAGACACTTGTTAACATTCTTTCATTCATTTACTTTGTTCGCTTTAAAGATTCTGTTTCAAACATGCATATTAACAGCACTTGACAATTAGAGATGCATTGATTGAAATTGCAACATCAAACAATTTTATTAGAAAATTCTGCATAAAAATTTTAAGCAGATTTTTCAGTAAAACAAAACTCAGATTCCCTGTTGCTACTAAGAATGCTTCTTCTATGTTTTCCTGACAATGCAATTTTAAAATTCATCTACTTAGGTTTCTGGTTTTGAAGGTCACTTTCAATTATTGAGCCAACACCTGGCAATTCACACACTTAATGATACCCATTTATTTCCGCCTTGTCTCATTCAACCAGAAAAAAGGATTAAACATAAGGGAATAGGAGAGAGGCTCAATGCATTGGAACGTTCAACACAAACCTAGTCAGAGTTTAAATATTTCATTCTTATAAAGAAAGCATTAAATTAAAAGTTCCACTATAAACTAGCTGTTGCATTGAATATATCTTCCAAATAAAAAGAAAAATCAATGGATTTATAAAGTCACTTTCTGACTGGCAATGTCTACATACCTGTCATAAGAAAACATGCCAGTATTAGGCGCTTATACAGTACATTGAGCAGAGGTAAACCTTGGATCACAACATGAACAGAGAACAACTTAGGCTAGGTGGGAAATTGAAAATTTCTTGACAGCTATAGAGGAGTTCTTTTGCTGAAAACAGCAGAAGCCTTTGTGGAGTATAGAATGGGACTTTAAAAAGATGAAAGGATACCGGCAGGGAAAATAAAGGAAAGTCTTTAGTTGTTTTACAGGCACATTAAGGGTAAAAGGAAACTGAGGGAAGGGGTCCATTTTGGACTGCAGCTGTAATGTGTTTGTGGAGCCAGAAGATGAAGGTAGGGTTCTATATGAACACTTTGTGTTGGTGTTCATGAGTGAGATGGACAATGTGAAATCAGAAATAAAGAAACCAGGGATAAGATCTGTAATACAATTTTTAAAATATTAGCGTGGACAGAGAGGAGGTTCTGAGTGGTCTCGCAGACTTAAAAGTAGATAAATATCTAGGGCCAGATGAAACGTATCCCAAATTGATGATTGAGGCAAGGGAGGAAATAGCAGCAAAGCTTGGAAAACAGTCCAATTCCTCACTGGCTACATGAGAGGTACCAGGGGACTGGAGAAACAGCTAATGTAGTACCATTATTCAAGAGGGGAGCAAGGAATAAACCACAAAACTACAGGCCAGTCAGTCTAACCTCGATGGTGAGAAAACTACTGGAAGCAATTTTGAGGGACAAAATTGATCTGGATTTAGAGAAGCGGGGCTAATCAAGAATAGTCAGCATGGTTTTTTAGAGCAGAGGTCACATCTGAGCAACTTGATTGAATTTTCCAAAGAGGTAATAAAGTGTGTTGACAACGGCAATGCTTTTGATGTCTTATGCTTGGACTTCAGCAAGGCTTTTGATAAGGTGCCATATGGGTGACTGACAGCAATGGTAAGAGTGAACAGGATATAAAGGAACTTGACAAACTGAATCCACAATGAGCTGAGTGGCAGGAAGCAGAGAGGGATGTTTGAGGGGTGGTTTCCTAACTGAAAGCCTGTGTCAAGTGGGATACCAGAGGGGTCAGTGTTGGCGCACTTGATATTTGTGATTTATATAAATGATTTAGATTTGAATGTAGCAGGGTTGATCAGTAAGTTCTCTGATGATTCAAAAATTGGTGGGGTGGTAAATAGTGAGGGAGATAACCTTAAACTACAAGAGGATATAGATGGGCTGGTCAGATGGACTGATCAGTGGCAAATGGACTCCAATCTAGATGAATGTGAATTGACACACATGAGCACGACAAACAAGGTAGGGGAATACATGGAAGCACCGAGGATTAAAGGGACCTTGATATGCGTGTACACTGGTCCTTTAAGGTACCAGGACAGGCGGATACAGTAGTTTAGAAGGCAAACAAAATAATTGCCTTTACTAGCCTGGAAGCAGACTTGAACAGCAGGGTGTTTATGCTGGAACCGTGCAAAATGCTGGGTGGGCCACAGCAAGAGTACTGTTTGCAGTTCTGGAATTCATATTATCGGAGGGTCATGATAGTATTGGAGAGGATGCAGAGGAGATTTACCAGGATGTTGCTGGCTGCAGAGTTTCAGTAATGAAGAGGGATTGGACAGATTCAGGTTATTTTCCTTAGAGCAGAGGAGGCTGAGGAGTGACATGGTTGAGATCCATTAAATTATGAGGGACATACAGTAGATAGGAAGAAACTTTTCCCTTTGATGGAGGGATCAATGACTAAGGGGCATAGATTTAAGATAAGGAGGAGAAGGTTTAGAGGAAATGTGAGGAAAAGCTTTTTAACCCAGACAGTGGTGGGAATCTGAAACTCACTGCCTGTAGGGGTGGTAGAGGCAGATACCCTCATAACATTTAAGAAGTATTTAGATGCGCACTTGCGTCATAAAGACATACAAGACTATGGGCCAAATGTTGGAAAATGGGACTAGAATAGTTAGTTGGTTGTTTTTGACAGACCCAAAACATTTAAATAAACCGAATAAATTAGTTATTTAAAACTTTAAATAAGCAAATAAAGCAAAATTTGATTGAAATGGCAGTCCAAAAGATTTGCTGCTACAGAACATGTGAGTTTCATAGGAGCACAGACATTTCTGGCAGAGTAGGAGGCTATTTGGACCATCATGTCTGCGCAAATAAATAAAAGCTAACCAGCCTAATCCCAGTTTCCAGCTCCTGTCCATTACCACATAGGTTATGAACATATTAAGTAACTATAAATACAAAATTTTCAGGTAGAGCTCCAGAACCCCATCACTCTCTGAATCAATCAAAATCTCCTCAACTCCCCTGTTCGCTCTGGTTACTGAACTCACTGTTGCGGAAAATATCCCACCCTAATCTCTCTGGGTTCCTCAAAATTTTATACACATAATTAAACTTTCTTTTCACCTCCTCATTTTCAACTTTAACAACTCCAGTCTATTGAATCTTTCCACATAACTAAAATCTACTTGCCAGTCTGCTCATAAATCTCTTCCATATGCTCTCTAGGATGGTCATATCCTTCTTGTAATATGGTCCTCAGAACTGTACTCTAGTTGTGCTATAGCCAGTTATCTTATAAAATTCTAGCAAAATGACTCTGCTCTTACACTCCAGGCTTCAAACCAATTAAGGAAAGTATCCCATTAGCCTTTTTTTAATCTTATTTCCCGGTCCTGTCATGTTCGGAGATCTATAGACAAGCTCCAAGATCATACTGTTTCTTGTTGTATGATGGATTCTCACCACAGATCATCATAGTGTAAGATCCACCAGGTAAATTTTCTGTTATCATCCTCTCTTCTGATAGGAATGAGCAGAGCTTGGTTGGTTTACTCTGGTGGAAGACAAACACTTGGTAATCTAAGAGGCTGTTGTCTTAAATAAGATGTAGTTCATTGCATGACAGCAACAAGATGCAAATTGATAATAATGGGCATTGTTATTAAAACTATGAGGGGACCTCGATTCTCACTCCAAAGCTGTTCCCCTACCTGAGTCCAAATGATGTTATCATATTGGGCTTAATGTACTCCAGTATGGACCCCTTCAGACCTTACACCCTAATACAACATTTCTCTCCACTCTTTGTTACCCTGCAATTTATTTTTTATTCCTTTGCCTTGTTTGCCATCCTCAAATACATTATTTGAATTCCACTTAACTCTTTTTCTGCCCATGCACCGATCCATGAAGCTTCCTATAGTCTACATTCTTCTTCCTTACTACTGACCACACAACTAATTTTACATAATCTTCAAACTTCTAATCATGCTCCCTATACTTAAAACTAAATCATTGGTGTACAGCAGCTAATTCTGAGATCTGCAGAACTCCACTGGAAACAGCCTTTCATACCAAGTTACCTGTTGAGCTTTATCCTTTGCTGTCTGAAACTGAACAAAATTTAGGTCCAACGTTCCTTTTTCCTTGCATCCCACGTGGTTTTCTCACCAGTCCACCATGTATAACTTGTCAAAAACCTTGAAATAAAATCCATGTACATTACACCAAACATACTATCCTCATCAAATCTCCTTGTTCCCATAGGAAAAAATTCAATCAAGTTATTCAAACACAACGTGCCCTTAACAAATCTATCTCATTACTGTGGATTATGCTGTATCCTTTAGAATTACTATTAATACTGTCCCTCAGAAAGTTTTCCAATAATTTGTCAACTGCAGGCATTAAGTTGGTCAGCATCCAACCACTCATTACATCCCTTTCTCCTTTTCGAACAACGATACAATGTTAATATGCTTCCAGTCCTATAGCACCAAACTTAAAACCAGAGAGAATTTAAAAATTGATGGTACAAGCCTTTGCTACTTCCACCCTTACTTTTCTTAACAGCCTGAGGTAAATTCCATCTACGCTTGGTTATTTACCCACTTTCAATGACACAAAACACCTTAAATGATTTCTCCCTCGCTATGTTCATCCCATCTAATATTTCACACTTCTTCTCCTTAAATGTAATGTCTGCAGATCCTGTTTTTTGGACAAACATACAAAGAGCCCTGAATTTTTGTTAATATAGAGAAGCTGTGAGAATCTCTCTTTACCAAAATGGTGATGAAGGTCCAAATCTAGGAAGTCCTGTCCTTGAACATGACACCTACTATTTTTACAGAGGGGAATGGAGCATTGAACATACATGATTCACGGAAGAAAGTTGTGATGTTAAAGAGCTGCTACCTCAGGCTGATCTGTGTTTCGCTAGTGGGATGTCCAAACATGACATGTGCAAATTAGACCTGGTTGGAGAATATCAAAAGCTGGGAGGGGTAGGACAACTTTTTGGAAAAGTAAGGTACCCTTTGTGTTCTGGTCCCAGAATACATTTGAGAGAAGCCACATTTCCTTTGTGACAGCTATTCATGTGATTGTTCAAAATAGACATGAATGTGCATAAAAAAGGGGTAAACTTATTGAAGCTGCCACATTCATTGAAACTGTCAACAAACTTGCTGGTAACAGACTTGTCAAAAAGAGCTGTTAAGCTGTCAAGGCATCTTCTGCCCTTTAGATATTTAAATTGTGCTGGGCCAATGTTCTGGTAAGTTGAGTAACTAGAGTTGGAGATCGGAATTTAGACCAATAAGGGAGAAATTGGATTTAAATAAATGTGTAAGTGTGTAGCGAACTCAAAGCTGGCAAACTGTGCAGTGATTGGGGAACAGACAGAAAGAGACAATAATTCAATTATGATAATAGTATATTCACAACTAAGGTCACTTCAGTGAAACAGTACATTAAAAGTTCTGTATCTGAATACTTAAAACACTAGTATGATAGGTGAATTAATATCACAAAAAGTATTCCATAAGAAACATAGTTAATTATAACACAATTTGAATATAAGAAATATGATCAATTGATTGTGGATGAACTACTACACCAATGTCTATATTTCCCTTTAGTCACATGTCACTTGATTTTATAAGGAATGGAGAAAAATCTATTGATCCCAGTCATGACCATATTCATTACCTAACATCCATGGTGCTCTGGGTTAATGAATTTCAAAACTTCACCGTGTTAGGAAATTTCACCTCATTTCGATCATAGAGCCATACAGCATGGAAACAGACCCTTTGGTCCAACTCATGCATGCTGACCTAAACTGAACTGATCCCATTTGCCTGCATTTGGCTCATATCTCACTAATCTTTCCTATCCATGCACCTGTCCAAATGTCTTTTAATTGCTCTAATTGTACTCGCCTCTACATCTTCATCTGGCAGTTCGTTCCATGTATGCATCACCCACTGTGTGTAAAAGCTACGTCTCAGGTCTGCTTTAGATCTTTTCCCTCTCACCTCAAACTATGCCCTTTAGATTTGGAGCCCCTATAATGGGGATAAAAGCTTGGCAATTCACTGTATCTACAACCCTCATGATTTTATAACCTTGATAAGGTCACCCTTCAGCCTCCTACACTCCAGGGAAGAAAGTCCCAGCCTATCCTTATAACTCCAGTCTTGGTAAGATCCTTGTAAATCTATTTTGTGCCATTTCCATTTTAATAATACTCTTTCTACAGCACGCAACTAGAATTGTACACAGTATTCCAAAATGCAGCCTTACCAATGTCTTATACAGCTATAATGTGACGTCCCAACTCCTGTACTCAATGCTCTGACCAATGAAGGCAAGTGTGCCAAATACTTCTTCACTACCATGTCTACCTGTAAGACCACTTTCATGGAACAAAGTACCTGCACCCCTAGGTCTTCGACATTACTCCCTAGGACCCTAACATTAACTGCATAAGTCCTGCCCTGGTTTGTCTTACAAAATGCAACACCTCACATTTATCTGAACCAAATTCCACCTACCACTCCTCAACCCACTCCATTCGCTGATGAAGATCCCATTGTATTCTTAGATAACCTTCCTCACTGTCCACTATACCACCAACTCTGGTGACAACCGCAAACCGACTAACCATTCCTTCTATATTGTCATCCAAATCATTTTTATAAATGACAAACAACAGCGAACCCAGCACCAATCCTTGCGGCACACCACCGTAACAGGCCACCTGATTATCCCTAATCAGTCCTTACATTTCCAAATGTACGTGGACCCTGGCTGTCAGAATCTCCTCCCACAAACTATCATTCACTGATGTTAGACTCATTGGTTTGTAGTTCCCTGGCTTTTCCTTGCAGCCTTTCTTAAATAATGGCACAACATTAGCCACCCTCCAGTCTTCCAGCACCTCACCCTGTGGCTGTCGATGATACAAATATCTCTGCTAGGGTCCTACAATTTCTTCCCCAGGTTCCCATAATGTCCTGAATGAATTAAATTAAAAGAAATAATGGTGCAAAAGCAATAGTAAACATAGCAAAAAACAAACAGACACTCAGTTTGAGCTCCACCCAGGCCATTCAGTTCCTGTTTCTCATTATAGCTTGGATCAAACATAGGCAAAAGAGCTGAATTCCAGAGGTGAAGTGTGAAATAACAATACAGAAGTCAGTATCACCCTTTTATGTATACATGCATTGTACTTGACACTGATCCAGCTAGCACAGAGCCAGTTCCTAAAGCGAGCAGAACCCCTGACACTCCTGTTTATATCTGTCAGCCAGGATTTCCTGATTGGACCAGATTAACAGCCCCAATCAGGCAACTCATATTCTATGACGTCCACCTGGCTGACTTCATTCTAATCACTTCAAGGTGAGAGTGACAGCCTCTGACATCAAGGCCACATTTGACCAAGTGTGGTATCATTGAGCCCTAGCAGTACTTAAGTCAATGGGAATTGGGGAAAACTATACGCTTGTTGCAGTCATACATGGCACGAAGGAGGATGGTTGTGAATGTTGGTGGTCAATCATCTCAGTCCAGAGCAGCTCTGCAGGAATTCATCAGTGTTGTGACTTGGCCTAACCATTTTCAACTGCTACATCAATGACTTTCCCTGAATCATAAGGTTAGAAGTGAGAATGTTCACTCATGATTGCACAATGTTCAGCACCATTCCTCAGGAACTGCAACTGCAGCAAGACCTAGACAATATCCAGATTTGGGCTGATAAGTGGAAAGAAGCACTGGCACCACACAAACGCCAGGCAATAACTATCTTTAACAAGAGAGAATTTAACCATCAGCCTTAGTGTTCAAAGGCATTACCATCCCTATCATTGTTCATGGACCAGAATCTGAACAAAACTACTCATGCAATAGCAAGTCAAAGGCGAGGAATATTCTTGTGTGTCATTCATCATTATCATCATTGGTGATCATGTGCAGATGAGGATGACTCTCTTCCACTCTCAGGGTGAGTCCATAGGTGGCTGTACAGTCTGATGCGGCTTCCGCAGATGCTGGTCCACTCGGGGCAGCAGATGGCCATTGGAAGGGTTGGGTGGGGCATTGGTTTGGCAGCACGCTCCTTATGCTGTTTTCACCTGACTTCTGATTTTACCCAATGGTAAGTCTTGATGGGTTCGATGTCTTACCGGATGCTTCTCCTTCACTTTGGGCAGTCTTGGGCCAGTGATTCCCAGGTGTTTCTAGGAATGCCGCACTTTGCCAGTGAGGCCTTGAGGGCATTCCTGAAGCATTTCCTCTGTCCAATTGGGGCTCACCTACCCTTTCAAAGCTGGGAGGACAGCACCTGCTTGAGGAGTCTCGCGTGGTCATGCGGATGACATGCCCAGCCCATCACAGTTGATCAAGGGTGGTCAGTGCCTCAATGCTGGGCATGTTGGCAAGGTTGAGGACCCTTGTGTTGGTGTTTCTTTCTTTCCAATGGATTTTCAGGATCTTGCGCAGGCAACTTTAGTCTCAGAACCAGAAAGGAGGGAAGGAACCATCATATGTCTGTATATCATAAGCTTGGTGTCATGTATAATCACCTTCTGACTCTCCACTGCCTATCTGTCATCCACAAGGCACAAATCAGTAGTGTGATGTAATATTCTCCAGTTCCTAAATGGTGACCTCTACCACCTAGAAGAACAAGGATAGCTGACACAAGGGACCAGCACCACTGTAATTTCCCCACCAAGCTACACACCATCCTGATTTGGAAATATACCATTCTTCCTTAACTGTGACTGGTTCAGACTCCTGGAACTCCCTCCCTAACAGCAATGTGACTGTACCTACACCCTGAAGTGTAGTCAAGAAGTGGGTCAAGAAGACAGCTCACAACCTTTTCAATGACAATCAGGGATGAGCAATAAATGTTGCCCTAACCAGTAATGCCCATATCACATGAACAAATTAAAAAAGAAATAAAAATGAATAAGTCTGAATTAATTTGTATTGACTGGAGACATATGCTCTCATCCAGGCAACTGCCAAAGCCTTGAAGATGAGTTGGTTTAAAGATCAATGACGACCAATAAACTTATATATAAAAATAGAAAGAATAGAATGAGTAAACTTATGAAAAATACATTAAAATGGCTTGTAAGAGCTTTACGGGCAAACACCAATGAAAATTAAATGTGGGTTCATCAGAGGCAGAAACACTGGAATTTACATACGGGAACAAAGAAATAGTAGACATTAAACAAATATATCAAACTGTATTTTCACACTGAGGTGGACAGCTTGAGTTGGAAGATTTCCTGAATTGACAGGCTTGTCTCCATATAAATGCCCCTGAGCACACTTTTTCACTCTGAAGAGGCAGGGACAGGATAGTACTAGCTTCACCAAACCCAGAAGCAATTTGGGACCGGCGTCAGGGATAGACGGATGCTGAGGCAGGATTGATTAGAAGGCTCACCTCTGGTTTGCAAGACTATATCTCAGTTGTATTAAATGATGTTAACCCCCTAAATCTCACCCCTCACAGTGCTTCTCTCCCCCAAAACACTCCATGCCACTTTCATGCACCTGTGCTACCTGAATGGCCTTCTCTTCTCCATCCACTTTCAACCCAATGAACCATATAGCAATATCAAGCCTTGAAATACACTTAAAACATACACCCATTCAAAAATTCCCTTTGCAAAAAAATGCTACTCTTATAACCTTATAAAACTATCAGACAAACCCAATCAGACTTTCAATTTCAGAAACTAATTTCCTTCACAGCTCCTAATCTTGTTCAAATAATCGTACAGTTATTGAAAGAAACTGATCAAAGAAAGAAGAACTTCTAGTGTAATAAAAAGGCATTCAATCAAGGTAAACATTCTCCGCTCACCTGTCTAAACAGGCCCACACAGAAAGAATACATTAGTGAGTTTTGGAGCTCAGTCAAGAGATCAAAATGAGACCACATAGGAACTATATCAATGGAGACAGATGGTCACTCTTACGTTTCTCCAGATGGCCTCTGGTTAAGGGCCTGTGTTGCCTGTTCACAAGAGGCATGATGTTATTTTGAGGTTACCAAGCTCTTATGTGGATAGTGTCAGGCCAACAACTTAAATGCAATCCAACTAGAGAGTAAATCCTGCTACTGCAAGCAGTAGCCACAGTTGGTATACCATGGCAGCCATTTTAGAGGATGGTCACTGGATCCTCCACTGACAGGTAAGTGGGGTGGCATGTGATTCACAGGAGTGGGCTATCAGCAATGGGAGATGGAGGTCAATAACAAGGCCAGGGGGTGAATTCCTGCTGATCTCTCATCTCCTGATGCCAGGTAGGTCAGCAGCAGTGCCTTCAAATGAGGGACCGCATGGAAGGTTGAAGATAAATCTGACAGGGTGGTGAGTCTCCTAGATTGTGAGTCCCTTGACCCCGCTCCCACTTCATTGCTGAATGACAGCTGCGTGGAAGAAGATCCACACAGGTTTTCTAAGATTATCTAAAATTACAAAGTGATCTTGATCAATCAGGCCAATGGGGTGTGCAGTGGCAGATGGAGTTTAATTTGGATAAATGCGAGGTATTGCATTTTGGTAAAACAAACAAGGGCAAGATTTATACAGGGTCCTCTGTAATGTTGTCAAACAGAGAGATCTAAGGGCTCAGATACATAGTTCTTTGAAACTTTCACCACAGGTAGACAGGGTGCTTAGGAAGGCACTTAGCACACTTGCCTTCATTGGTCAGACATTGGATATAGGAGTTGGGATGGCATGTTGAGGTTTACGGCATGTTGGTGAGGCCACTTTAGGAGTACTGTGTACAGTTTTGGTCGCTCTGCTATAGGAAGGATATTATTAAATTAGAGAGGGAACAGAAAAGATTTACCAGGATGGTGCCAGGAGAGGGGTGTTTGCGTTATAAGGAGAGGCTGGATAGGCTGAGAACTTTTTCAGTGGGGGACAGGAGGTTGAAGGGTGACTTTATAGAGGTTTATAAAACCATGAGGGGCATAGATAAGGTTAACATCAAAGGTATTTTACCCAGGGTGGGGCAGTTCAAAACTAGAGGCATATTTTTAAGGTGAGAGGAGAAAGATTTGAAAGGGACCTGAGGGGCAACATTTTCACACAGAGGGTGGTTCATGTGTGGAATAAACTGCCATAGGAAGTGGTGGATTCAGGTACAGTCACATCATTTAAAAGACATTTGGATAGGTACATGAAAAGGAAAGATTTAGAAAGATATGAGTCAAACTCAGACAAGTCAGACAAGTTTAGTTTGAGAAACTTGGTTGTCAGAGACGAGTTGGCCTGAATTGGTCTGTTTCCATGCTGTATGACTTTATGACTCTGTGAAAGAATACTTGCTATAGTAGGAGTAAACTGACCATTTATATGGTGATGCTGAGATTTTCATGTCCTGACAACCAAGTAAGCTTCATTGTTAAATGCTGCACTGCTCTCCCATTGTCAGTATATTCTGAAATTATAAATATATACCCAAACCTCCAACTCTATTCCACAACTCTTTCTCTCTCATGCCTCCTGCAGGCACTGGTGGTATCCACACAGTCGCTGCCGTGAAGAGACCAGCCACTCAGGGCAGCTACTCTAACTTTGAGAAAGAAGTCACAGACACCTTGGAGGAAGCATCAGCAAGATTGCCTCCTGTACCCTGTATCAGGTCAATTATTGAAATGTTAGTAAGTATTTTAACTGGAGTGCAGTCACTGTGGTGAGTACTGCGCTGACAAATCTCTTCAGCTGGCCAAGGAACAAATGACCCAGCTTACTGACCTACAGAGACTAAGAACCTGCTCAGCCCCAATCAGGAGAGGACCCCATAGTGTCAGCCTTCAATAACTTGATTCAAAAGCTTAAAGCAGACATAACAGCAGAAGAAAGACTCATCAGAGGAACTTGGGAAACTGACTCAAAGGTTGGAGGACTCTACCAATTCTATCTTTACCATGCTTTTCTGACATGAGATCATTTGGCTACCTTCACAGACATGTTGATAGCTGCCAAGAAGACCCAAGCCCACCACCATCAGTGTGTGCTGGATATACACACAGACCATCATTCCACCATTGGTGCTCGACATTAAGGGCAAGACACAATGGAGGTGAGGGGGACATCATTCCTGGTGCCACTATTCTGAAGGAGATAGGGTGGTGTCTATAGACAATCAGCTGGAGCAGGAACCACATATAGGACCTCTCAGCAATCTCCTCTCAGTGAGCTGCAGAAATATTTGGTCCCTCCACTTACATCCTGCCTGCAATTCCTGACACTGTATGAGTTCAAACTAAGGAGGATGAGCCTAAAATGGGGAGGACATGCTCAGAATATCTGGGCCATCTAGCTGCAAACACCCATGGAGTCACCTGGCCAAAATTCCAAGACTAACAGGCTAATTTGCTTTTAAGGCATCTCTCCTTGAAACATAAACATGCAATGCTGCAGATTTTGTTTCCACAACAAAATAGAAGTTTATTAATGAAAGACTTGATGATTAAATGGAATAAACCAATTTATCCTACAAAACAAATCCAAAAGATCCAACTAGCTGCATCTGCTGACACCCAAGTGCACGCACAGTAGGTGTGTAAGCTCTGATTTAAATTGAAGTAGAGTATCAAAAACCTTAAAAAGAAACCTTACACTATGAAAATGTTAATGAGAAAGTATATCAGCGAAGAGAAAAAATATCAGTTTTTTTTTCAATTTTTTAAAGATCAGCTTTATATTGTACATCTGCTTGCACATGCATAATCTGAAAAAAAGTGGAGGTGAACATGTGTGGTCGGGATTTATCATTGCATCATTGATGTCAGCAGAACTATTACAGCACAGCACAAGTATAATCCTGTAACACTTTTTTTTTATAAATTGAACAGAATAACAACATCTTTTGGATCATACCCAAAACAGCACCCGAAAACACATCTTGCATAGCACCTGAAAACACCACTCATACAGGACTTACACCAGAATCCCTGTCACTAACACTTCAATAAGTTTAATTCACTCATGATTTTAAAGTATAGATTGGAACAGCATATAGCTTCTACCTGCAGCTATTATACACCTGAGCTTAAATATCTCAGCTTTAAGTAACCTCTTCAGGTTGTTATCCTACCAATTCTGGTCTGCGACAAACACTAATTCTTCATTCTAAGGTAACTTAGTTCACTATATCCTCTTTTCTTAGGAGCACTAGTCATTACAGCCATCTTCATCCAAGAATTTCACAGAACTGCTCAAAACTCAAAGTAAAACTAAAGAAAAGTATCTCCTTCTCTAAGTTATGGGTTTTTCCATAAACTTAAAATAAGCAAAGTTCCAGGAATCTCTAATAAATTTTTAGGCCCTATTATTCAATTGGCTGGATCACAAAACAATCCAAGGTAATGAAGAAGTTATTAGTCATGCACAGAAACCCATTAATTCTAAAGCTATGCCGTAAAAATTGTTTTACAAGAAATCACCACGATTATAGAAATACTTGCAAGTTAATTCAGATACACAGAAAACTCACATTTTACAAACCTAAAAATTAAAAAAAAATTACAATAATGTTAAAATATATATAAATCACACATAAAATATAAATATAAAAGTATCACCTATTGCTGGTCCAATTACTTATGTACTTAAAACTTGGCAGTAGAGCACAATCACATCATAAACTAATCATGCAATGTGACCAATTTGATGGGAAAGATAAATTTACACCTCATTTTTGCAGTCTTGATACTTCCTTATCGTGTCTCTCTCTCTCTCTCTCTCTCTCTCTATCTCTCTCTATGTTATGCCTTTATTCTAGTTAGTCTTTGCTCTTACCTCTCAGTTTGTTTTTGGCTAGCCTGCCGCATTGCTACAGCTCTCAAGATGGATTTTTATTTGAAGCGTGTGTTGTAAACTTGGCGATTTACTGAGTTGTGATCTCATCTCCAGCTTAGTAGTGCCTGCCAATGTTAATTTCAGGTTGGGAGGTGGGGAATGGCTGGAGTTGAGACAGTCATCTATGGAAGCAGTCCTGAGGCAGAAGCAAAAGTGGGTACATGCCAAGGTGGGCTGTTTAAAAGTTGTTCCTCCATTTTGCAGGAACACTGGGTGTATTTGAGAGATGTGTGGATGGTCAAGTAGTCCTTCCTGCCTACTGTCCTCACACCCACATACCACCCTTACCACATCGATATCCCACACCTTCCCTCATCTCTTACACCCTATGACCCCTCATCTCCTTACATCTGAGCCCTTGTATCACAGCAACTGCCATACCTCCCTCATGCCATGTTGTCGTTCCATACCCATCTCACTCAGTATCCACTATACACCAAATTCACAAATCAAGTTATAGAGTGCATAGTCATATTAAAATCTCAGAAAACTGTAAAATAATCTCAAGCCAAGAGTCTCTTGGCTAATTCATGTTGATGGTATCTTGGTAGTATAGAAGTTGAGTATTGCTGAAAAATACCTCCTCCACACTTACAAGCTATAAGCAATCATGAGTAAGGTCTTAGTTTTTGGAAATTAAAAGAATATGCCCACAAATTGCATCTTTATCAACCAAACAGAAGCTTGGTAATGACCATTCCCTGGTTGATTCCCTATGTCAAAGCATTGTCTGATCAGAGAGCATTTGCCTATTTGAGACTTTCTTCTAAAAAGCTATGGAGATTAGCTATTTTCTGGTGCATTTTGTATGCCAACTCCTTAATCAATCAGAATCCACTTGATAACAAATTGGCAGCCTCATCTAGCTTCACATGCATGTTAATATTAGTGTTTGAGATGAGTCAGTGCATGATACAATGCTTCAACAAGTCTCTTGTCAAAAGTCAAATCACAATTTAAAAACTGGTTTACTTCTGAATCACTTAAGATAAGCATTAATATACAAATGGCCACAAAAGAGTGATACTCCACCTGGGACATTTTCCTGGAGGCAGCTAGGTTATCCAACTGCAAGCAGTGGGTAGCCAATTAAGGGTGTGGTTAAATGGACACATAAAGCTATTGTCAAAAGCAAACTGGAATTTTCTGTTTGGCTTCTAGAGTCTGCAAATGCACTAGAGAATAGGCCAAATACCTGGATGTGGTCTCCTGGCAGCAAAGTGGGAAGCTAGTACTCCAGGTATAGGTCATCCCCACCTGCCTGGCTTCAGTTGCAGGCCAGCCTATGGAGGGAACACCCTACCTACGGTAACACACAACCTCAGGGCATTCTAAATTAAGATTTTAAAAAGTGGGAAAGCAGAAACCTCTACCTCAAAATCCTTCCTGTTATTCTCTCTCTCTCTTTTAACTGAAATGGTAGTCTGCTGATTTCTTCATACTAGAGGCCTCGAAATGGTCTTACAGCCTTGAAAGCCTACACAGTGCTTTTAATTGGACAGCAAGCTCATGTGATGGCTACTAACTGGCCAATTGAAGGAAAATTGTTTCTTGCCTGTTATACACACTCAAGTATGACTGTCACTCCATTTGACCCAACATAATGATACTGAAACGAAACCCAAACTCCCGCCCGAAGTATTTTTTGTTAATTCCTTTATGGGATGTGGACATTACGGGCTAGGTCAGCAGTTATTGCCCATCCCAAATTTCCCACAGGGCAGTTACAGTGATTCACATTGCAGTGGTTCTGGAGTCACATGTAGGCTAGTCCAGGTAAGGATGGCAGATTTCCTTCCCTATAGGACACTTGTGAATCAAATGGGTTTTTACAACAATCAAGGTGGTTATATGGTCAGCATTAGGGTAACTTTTTATTCCAGATTTTATTAAATTCAAAGTTCACCATCTGTCAATGTAGGATTCGAACCCATATTCCCAGCAATTTAATCTGGGGTTCTGAATTACTCATCCAATGACATTATTCTATCCAGCATGAATAAAAGCTATATCAACAGTAACAAACTACATGAGAAACTGAAGACTGAAACACAAACAAAAATACATATAAAATAACACAAAGATAGTGACATTTTTAACCTATCACATTCCAATGTTAAAAGCAAGAGTAAGTTCACACTTGATTTATTACCAATTAAAAGTGCTGCATTTTATTCTTCCCTGAACAAAGCTTTAGATCAAAAGGCATCAATTCAGGTTCAAATATCTAACAGTCAAAGTGTGTAAAGCTTAATGTAAAGCTGGGTGGCACAGTGGCTGAGTGATTAACACTGCTGCCTCACAGTGCCAAGGACCTTGGTTCAATTCTAGCCTTAGACTATGTGGAGTTTGCACATTTTCCTTGTGTCTGTGTGGGTGCTCTGATTTCCTTCCACAGTCTAAAGATGTGCAGGTTAGGAGAATTGGCCACAGGAAATGCAGAGTAATGGAGTTGGTCTGGGTGGGATGCTCTTTGGAGGGCCAATGTGGACTTGATGGGCTGAATGGCCTGGTTCCACAGTGTAGGGATTCAATTAATGCATTCCACCAAAAATGAATCGGTTCAAAAGGAAAAGTCGTGTTGACAAAAGCGCCCAGAGTATATTTCTGAAATCTGGGAGTAGTGACCATAATACTGTGAGTTTTAAGTTACTCCTAGATAGGGAAAACAGCAATCCTTGGGTGAAGGTGTTAAACTGGGGGAGGACGAACTACAACAATATTAGGCAGGAACTGGAGAGTGTTGATTTGAGGCTGTTTGAAGATAAATTCGCATTGGATAGGTCGGAATATTTCAAATGGTAGTTAATATCGTAGGAAGGCAAAGGTCTAGTGACATTTTCTCTGGGCTGTTAATCCAGAGACCCAGATAATGTTCTGTGGACCAGGTTCGAATCCCGCCATGGCAGATGGTGCAATTTGGATTCAATAAATGAGGACCAGGAATCCATTGTCGATTGTTGGAAAAACCCATCTAGTTCACTAATGTCATCTAGGGAAGTAAACTGCCATCTTTACCTAGTCTGGCCTACATGTGACTCGCAATGTGGTTGACTGGTAACCGCCCTCTGGGCAATTAGGGATTGGCAATTAATGCTGCCTAGCCAGCGACGCCTTCATCCCATGAATGAATAAAGAAACATAAGAGTTCAGGAGAGGCATGTTCCTGCAAAAATGAAGAATAGGTATGGCAAGTTACATGAACCTTGGATATCCAGGGATGTTATGACTTTGGTTAAAAAGAAAAAGGAAGTGTACTTAAGGTTAGGAGGCTGGAAACTGACAAAACCCTTGAAGTACATAAGGGAAGTAGGAAAGAACTTAACCAAGGAAATAGAAGGGCCAAAAGGAGTCATGAAAAGTCATTAGTAAACAAGATTAAGGAGAATCCCAAGGCCTTTTATATATATATAAAAAACAAGAGGGTAGACAGGGGAAGGGTTAGTCCACTCAAAGGCAAAGGAGAGAATGTATGCGTGGAGCCAGAAGAGGTAGGGGAGGTCTTAAACAAACACTTTGTATCGGTAGTCACCAAAGAGAAGGAATAGGTGGAGGATGATCTCAGGGAAGAGGGTGACGAATTTCTAAGCCACGATGCTACTAAAAAGGAAGATGCGTTGTGCGTCTTAAAAAGTATTAAGTTGGATAAATCCTCAGGTCTTGATGGGATCTATTCCAGAATACTGAGGGAGGCAAGAGAACAAATTGCTGGAGCATTAACAGACATCTTTGTATTCTCCTTGGCCCGAGCTGAGGTCCCAGAGGACTGGAGAATAGCTAATATTTTCCCATTGTTTAAAAAGGGTAACAGGGATAATCAAGGAAATTACGGGCCTATGAGCCTCATGTCAGTGGTAGGGAAATTATTGGAAAGGATTCTCAGGGACAAGACCTATGCACAGTTAGAGGCAAATGGACTTATTAGTGATAGACAACATGGTTTCGTGCCTCACTAACTTGACTGAGATTCTTGAGGAGGTGATGAAGATGACTGACAAGGGAAAAGTCTATATGGACTTCAGTAAAGCCTTTGACAAGGTCCCTCATGGCAGGTTGGTACAAAAGATGAAGTCACATGGTTTCAGGGATGAGCTGGCAAGATGGATACAGAACCAGTTTATTTATGGGAGACGGGGGGAGCAGTGGAAGGATGCTTTTCAGAATGGAGGGCTGTGGCTTGTAGTGTTCCACAGGGATCAGAGCTGGGACCTTCGCTGTTCCTAATCTATATAAATGTTTTGGAGGAAAATGTAGCTGATCTAATTAGTAAATTTGTGAATGATATGAAGATGTTGGAGTTGCAGATAGTGAGGAGGATTGTCACAGCATACAGCAGGATATAGGTTAGTGGGAAGCATGGGCAGAAAAACAGCAGATGCAGTTTTAGCCAGACAAATATGAAGTGATGCCTTTTGGAAGGTCAGATGCAGGTGAAAATTATACAGTGAATGGCAGAACGCTCAGAAGTTTTGATTCACAGAGAGATCTGGGTGTGCAGGTCCACAGATCACTGAAGGTGGCAGTGCAGGTAGATAACACAGTAAAAAAAAAAGCCTATGGCATGCTTGCCTCAATTGGAAGGGGCACTGAGTATAAGGATAGACAAGTTATGTTGCAGCTTTATAGAACTTTAGTTAGGCCACATCTGGAATATTGCGTACAGTTCTGTTCACCACACTACCAGAAGGATGTGGATGCTTTGGAGAGGTACAGAAAAGGTTTACCGGGATGTTGCCTGGGTGTGGACGATTTTAGCATGAAGAAAGGTTGGATAGACTGGGGTCGTTTTCACTGGAAAGCAGGAGATTGAGGGGTGACTTGATAGAAGTTTATAAGATTGTGAACGGCATGGAAAGAGTGGAAAGTATGAAGCTTTTTCCCAGGGTGAAGGGATCAATTACTAGGGGACAAAGGTTCAAGGTGTGAGGGGCAAGTTTAAAACAGATGTGCAAGGCACATTTTCACAGAAGTATGGTGAGTGCCTGAAATGTACTGCCAGAAGAGGTGGTAGCAACAGACACAATAGCAGCATTCAAGAAGCACCTGGACAAATACATGAATAGAAAGGGAACAGAGGGATACGGATCCTGGAAGTGAAGACAATTTTAAATTGAAAGGGCAAAATGTGCCGGTGCAGGCTTGAAGGGCCAAAGGGCCTGTTCCTGTGCTGTATTGTTCTTTGTTCTATTTTAAACAGTTGATGTTTCAATTGCATATAAAATTAGATTGCATATAAAAATAAGAAAATTATTTTTTCTCCTGTCACTCAAAGTCGTGAAATTAAGCAATATCATTTTTAAATATGACTTTGCTTTGTTTCTGTGTCATTCTTCTCTGAAGATTATGACATGCAAGTATGCGTCTGTCACAAAGCCCATCATCAGTGCACCATTCCACCCTGTTATTCCAAAGTCTTCAAAACAGGTTTACCATTACTGGAGAATTCAGTTGTAGAGTTTGGAGAAGGTTTTTTAAAGGTAAATTGTAGTTATTCATTTTAAAACATTAAATCAACCCAAAAGATGAGCAATTATTAGGCAGACCTTACTGACAACAGTACTGATTACTGTTCATCTTGACCACTGGCTGTGATAACTACTTGAGAACTGAAATCCAGTAGAATCATTTGTATTACATTCAGCCCCTCAAACTTATTGGCTAATCATAAAAATGTGTAGTTTAATGATTATTCCATTTCATCTTCCTTTTCCCCGTGCCATGTGTTACGCCTTCTTAATGAACATTATTTATTTTAGTTTAGAAAATGTTATTCTAACTCAGGATTTGTGATTTTTTTCTATGTCAAAAAAACCTTCCTAATTTCATTCCCGAAGGGTTTGGTTCTAGTTTCAAAATTGGGCCTCTTGATCTGAATTAACCAATGAGCATAAACTTTCTTTGTGACAATCTTCAATCATTTTAAACACCTTAATTACATCACCTCTCAAGCACATGAACTGAAGGGAATAGAAGCTGAGTTTATACAACCTACTCTTACCATTCAACAATGTGTTATCCTGGGGCTGAATTTTCAGCATGGAGACAAGAAACAAAAGTTAGGTTTATTTTAGGGTGAGAAACCTGATACCTGTGGGAAAGCAATTAAAGAAGCCCTTAACTGGCATGAAGAGCGGTTTCCTTGTTAACATTGAGTCAGAGGGGAAGAATAAAGGCGAGCCAGATGAAGTCTGGGGCTCATTTAAACTATCTTAGGAACGATCATTGATGCTGGTTTTCCTAGCGGAGTAATCTGTAGTTTGTCTCAAAACCTCCCTTAGAGGGAATTGAGATGTCCTAGGGGAGCCAAGGGCCAGAAACCTGTGACAGTGTAGTATCCCATTTCATTGATGCTAACTTGAATCTCATTCCGGAAAATGTGAGTGAGAGGAATGAGGTTGTTTTCCCAGATCATAGCAGCAGGAGCAGAGCACCCCACTGTTCAGCATCATCTTCTCTTCCTCTTCCTGTCTTAGCATCTGCACTTGCACCAAAATCACATCTTCAAATACTTGCTCAATGATTATTTGACATTGTTAGAACTTAAAGTTGGTAAGTGTCCAGGTCTTGATGGACTTCATCTCGAGCCTTTAAAGGAGTCGTTACTGAGAGGTATTGATTTTAATTTTTCAAAATTACCCAGATCCTAGCAAGGCCCTACCAGGTTCTTTATTTAAGAAATAAGGGAGACAGAACCAAGAAACAAGAAACTGCCAGCTAGTTATCCTAACATCTGTCAGAGAGAAAGTGCTGAAATCCATTATGAAGGAAGTCATAGTTGGGCATTTAAAAAATCTTAATACAATCATGCAAAGTCAGCATGATTTTGTGAAAGGAAAACCATGTTTGACTGATTTATTAGAGTTATTTGAGGAACTAACAAGCAATGTGAATAAAGGGGAACTTGCTGCAATGTCTTTGGATCTCCAAAATCGCTTGTCAAGGTGTTATACCTAAGGTGCTATACAAAATGATAGCACAAAGGAGTAGGGGTTTACATAGTACTATAGATAGAGGTTTGATTAGCTAAAGGGAGAAAATAGTAGTTGATAAATGGATCATCTTTAGGTTGACAAGATATAATGTGTAGAGTGCCACAGGAATTAGTGCCTCAACTATCTGCAGTCGATATCAATGACTTGGATAAAAGAACTGGCTTTATGGTTGCCAAATTTGCTGATGACACAATGATGGGAAGGACAGCAGGTTGTGAAGTGATATAAAGAGTCTGTAAAAGGCAACAGGTGATGCAGTGCGTGGCGAAGAATTGTCATGTGAACTATAATATGGGAAATATCATCGGGTACAATTTGGCAACAAGAACAGAAAAGCAGTATGGTGCTTAAATGGGGAGAGATTGCTGAACTCTGCAGTACCACAAGAATTTGGGTCATTTGGCAAGGAATCACAAGGTCAGAATGCTTTTCAGCATGTGATAAGGAAGGCCAAAAATACGTTGTTTATTGCAAGGGGATTGGATATTGAAAGTAGGAAATTTTTGCCACAGTTATACAGGATACTGGTGGGATGATAATCTGAAGTACTCTGTACAATGTCGGTCTGCTTATTTAAGAAAGGAATGAGGTAATGCAGAATGTGTTCACTTAATTCATTATGGGTTGTCTTACAAGGATCAGTTGCACAGGTTAAGTCTGTACCTGTTGAGTTTGGAAGGATGAGGATCATCTTATTGTAACATATCAGATCCTGATTGGATTGGATAGGATTGATACTGAAAGGATTTTTTCACTTTTGGAGGAGACAGAAATTAGGGGACAGCATTTAAAAGTAACAGGTCTCCCTTTTAATTAAGAAATAAGAAGAAAGGTTTTCTTGGAAGGTGTGAATCTGGAGGCAGGGTCATTGAATATTTTGAAGTCTGGGGTCAATGGGATAGATAGGAAAGTAGAGGCTACAATGTGATCTTACTAAATGGTGGAGTAGGCCTAAAGGGTTAAATAGCAAATTACTGAACCTAATTCATGTGAGAGTCTGGACATTCTTCTATCTTCTGCAGCATTGAGCTTCAGTCATCTCCAGGCAGCTTTGTTACTGGCAGTCTTTGTTGAAGGTTTGGTTTCTATTGACTTCTTGTGATTTCTAATGAACGTATTGGCCTCACCCGTGAAGAGGGAAGAATTTCTGTCTCACCCTCCTGGTGATTGTTGCGATAGCCAGGAAAGACATCTTGAAATTGATATACTGCCATTCACCACTATTTTCAGGGCCTAATTCTGCCTCAGCTTTGGATTTTCAGAGACTCTTAACATTCAGTCTTTAATAAAATTCAGGTGTGTGGCACCTTTACCATAGTAAAATGTCTTAAGACATTTCATAGAGGCATTAATGGTGAAAATTTGGCACCAAGCCATTAAGCCACACCACACAGCAGGCTTGCAGGAATTTTACGATTTAAAGGAGAACTGGGAGATAGAGATTATAGAGGAGAGGATTTACATTGGGAAATCAATAAATTATGGTCTTAGTAATTAAGATGTAACTGCAAATAGTGGGATATAGAAAATTGTGAGTGCACCGTTGGAGGAGCATAACAATTCTGCAGAATTGTAGGACTGGAAGAAGTTACAGTGAGATCTAGCCTGTTTAATGCCTGACATCAGGAAATGCATCAAGGTATTCTTGTGATGATCTGCTCCAGTTTCAGCAGATCATTGGTAGAACCACTGCTGATGTAATATATTCAGGGTTTTTCCACCTTTCTGCTGAAGTTACAGTGGCCAATTGGTTGACTGCCTAAGGAGATTCTCAGCATGTATCAGCTTCTGTTTCTTGCACCCAAGTTTTGATTCAGGAGCTATCTTTTTAAAAGTTAAGCCACTGTGTCACAAAATTTAATGGCCAGATGAAATCAAAGTCTTGGGACAAGTTTATCTTGGTACGCTGTTAGGTGTTGGTCTTATGTCTTTCTTGGTAACAGGCTAGCTAGTACAATGCCAAAAGAAAAAAAAACTATAATTTTTGCTGATTTAGCAGTGATTGCCAGAGGTAGTCAAGGCAATCCAATGTGTATCATGATTTGATTATCTTTCAAATTGTGTCAACTGCAAGAAAGATCTTTAAAATGAATCTCAAAGGATGCAACTTGAAATTCTAGTCGACACATTGTAAGTGTCTAATTTAATACCATCTTTAACTTCCTGAGTAAAACACGGTTGGGTCTTTCATGCTGTGTTTTTGATTCTCAGTGGAATGTATTGTTGTACTTTTGTTCAACATTTTGAATTGTTTCTTCAGACATTTTCCATTAATTATTTGCCAACATGTTTTTTAAGCTATTTACACAATCAACTGTAGTCAGTTCTTCCCCCACAACGATAAATTCATTTTTGTGATTAAAGTATGTCAGTTTCAAACTTAAAATGGAATTCAACAGAAGTATGATCACTATTTCCCGGAAACTGACATACTTTAATCACAAAAATGAATTTATCGTTATGAGGGAGGATTTGTGATTAAAGTATGTCAGTTTCCGGGAAATAGTGATCATACTTCTGTTGAATTCCATTTTAAGTTTGAAACTGACATACTTTAATCACAAAAGTGAATTTATCGTTATGTGGGAAGAACTGACAACAGCCCCGGAGCATCGCACAGGCAGTGAGTCCTGGGGGCCAGCAGCGAGAGCAGGAGCTGAGGCAAGTGGGAGGAAGCAGTCTGAGAGTGACAGAGAGACAATATCCCTGGAGCATCGTAGGGGTTGGGTCCGTGGAGAATCAGAGGGGCCCAGTCCCTGGAGTGATGGAGAGGCCATGTCCTTGGTGCGTGGACGGACCAAGTCTTGGAGCAATGGAGAGGCTGTGTCCCTGGAGCAATGCGGGGGCCGAGTCCTGGAGTGATGGAGGAGACGAGGTACAAATCCCAGTACAACACGACTTACCTTGTTGCTGCTGAGTGCTGGTGAGGTGCAGACTGGAGGCTGAGCGATGCGGGACAATTGTTGGACTTGGGCCTGGCATCACATGCTGAGCAGCTGTTATCAGACTGTAATTTAAAACCTTTCACTATGTGGTAACTACCACTGTAAGTAATGCTTATGCTTTCCGTTAATCCTGTTTGTGTAAGAATACTATTGTTTCACTCTGTAAGATTTGTACCTAGGTACTTGTACCTAAGATGCTGCCATTAAAAGGCAGCCATTGTAAAAACTTTTCACTGTACTCCTATACTTCTGTATTGTAGTACAAGTGACAATAAAGGATATTCTATTCTATTCTATGCTCTGCACCTGGAGTAAAAGATCAGCTCTCATAAAGCAATGGTAAACATACAGCGTCCCTATCCCTCTGTTATGATCACACCCCAGGTTATTATGGCTCCAGATGGATACTCAAAACTGTCACATTCCTAGATGAAGTGGGTTGAACTTGCTCCCCTTTATGCACCCACCTCTCAGTTGGTTGCAATAAGATCCTTTCCTTGTCTTCTACTAGCTTGTCAATGTCTTCTACTAGCTGCAACACTGGTTATTTGGTTTTTTCCTGAAGAAGAGTCCCAACCCAAAACGTCAATTTTCCTGCTACTCTGATGCTGCCTGGCCTGCTGTGCTCCTCCAGTTCCACACTGTGTTATCTCTTGTTTGGTTTCCTCTATGTTTTGCTCAAATTCTCTCACTGGAGTATCATTGCTGGCATTTATTTCTGAAATGACTAGCTCTTCGGTGGTTTGCAGCTCCTTGTGAGTGTTATGCTTCTTCACTGTTTTTGTAAGTCTGTCATTTCCTCCAACATTGCTTTGAGGTCCAGCCAGTGTTTCTCTAACTGCTCATGCTGAGCCTGATATACTTCACAAATGAGTTGCTTCTGGGTGTCTCGTAGAGGAACAACACATTTATTGTATTAGCAATACATCATTTGTAGTTCATCCTGCTTCCTTCAGCTTTTTATTCATCTTTATAATCTGAGCTCATGTATCCCTTAAAAACTTCATCTCAGAGACAATATTCTCAAATATAGATCGATCTTGAGAAAGTTGTTTAGCCTTTTGCTCCTCATTCTCCTGGCTGCAGCAGAGCTGAAATTTCAGCCACTCTAATTCAGAAGAAAGTGAGGCATTCTGTTTGTCTTTAAAATTAAGGTGTAAGAGTGGTTCTTTATTAGTGTGCTGCAGTTTCTGCTGTGGCTCTGATACTTGATTGAATCATGATTTGCAATTAATGCAAGTCACAGCATGGTGATATATCTGCACTTGGTGATCCAGCAGTGTCGATGTAAAACATCTGTAACATGCAAGTAGATTGATTATATTTGTACTCCTGTGCTATCAGTGAACTGCCGTATGCTGAGGGTTTGACGTTTGTACTATTCGAATGATTTTCCACGTCTGGGGTATATTTCTTTTTTAAATTTGCAGGTGTAGTATATTACAATTAACATTTTTTAAAATTCATTCATCAAATGTGGACGTCACTGTTTGATTACTACTTATCCTTAGTTGCCCTTGAGAAGGAGATGTTGAGCTACCGACTTGTTCCCTGTAGTCCATTTGACGTAGGTGTACCTGCAATGTAATTAAGGAGAGATTTTGACCTAGTTACATTGAAAGGATGATGATATACTTTCAAGTCAAGATGTGAATGGCTTGGAGGGGAACTTGCAGGTGATGGTGTTCCCATGTATCTGCTGCTTCTAAATGGTACTGGTTATGGGTTTGAGAGGTGGAGTCTAAGAAGCTTGAGAGAATTCCTGCACTGCACCTTGCCCATTGGTACACACAGCCGCTGAGCCTCAGTGGTGTAAGGAATGAATGCTTGTGGATGTGATGCCAGTCAAGTGTGCTGCTTTGTCCTGGATGATGTCCAGCTTCTTGAGTGTCATTGGAACTGCGCACATGCAGGCAAGTGGGGAGTATTCCATCACACTCTGGACTTGTGCCTTGTAGATGGTGGACAGACTTTGTGAAGTCAGGAGATGAGTTACTTACTGTAGGATTTCTAGCCTCCGATCTGCTCTTGTAGCCACAGTATTTATCTTGCTTGTCCAATGTAATGTTAACTCCAGGATGTTGATAGTGGGTTTCAGGTCTTGCTGCATTTGGACATGGATTGCACTAGTATCTGAGGATTCGCAAATGGTGCTGAACATTGAATAATTAGAAGTAAGCACTCCCTCTTCTGACCTTACAATGGAGGAATGTCATTGATGAAGTAATTGAAGTTCATTGGACTAAGGACACTACCCCGAGGAACTCCTGCAGAGATGTTCTGGAGCTGAGATGACCTCCAATAACCACAACCATCTTCCTTTGTACCAGATATAACACCAAGAGTGGTTAGTTCTCCATCTGATTTCCACTGACTCCAGTTTTGGTAGGACTGCTTGATGCCACACTCAGTCAAATATGGCCTTGATGTCAAGGGCACTCATTCTCATCTCAACTCTGTTTTTCAGTTCATTTGAAAGAAAGCTGTAATGAATTGCTCTGGTGAAACTCAAACCGAGAGTCAGTGAGCTTGGTGCTCGGTGCAGTTGTTATTGATGACACACTGCATTGCTTTATTGAAGATCAAGAAGAGGCTGATGAGGTGGAAATTGGTCAGGTTATATTGTCTTTTTTTTGTGTACAGGCGACATACTCTGACACTACCTATTGCTCCATACCCCTTGGGGGCACTTGAGACTTGAAATTTTCTAGCATTATGAATTAGGCTGGTTTTTTGGCTGGGCCAAAGTAAAGAATATTTTTAGCATAGCTTTAGGCTGGAAAATCATAACTGTATCCTTCATTCAAAATCTAACTTTATTTTATGTTTCCTGAAAACCAAATGAATAGGTTCACTCAATAATGGTTGAGGACTGGTAAATAACACTTGGAGATTCACATTGTAGTAACATCAGCAACGTTACAGTCAATATCACAAGGCTGTCAAGGAAAATTACCAAGTTCATTTATAAATGCATTACACTATATGGAACAGAAGCAAAAGCAAACATGAAGCACTGTGTCATCAGTTCAGCCTAGAAATGAAAAGACTATTGCAAATAAAAATATGTAAAATTGCTCTCAGCAGGGATTTGTGCTGACTGAATGCAATGTTTGCACTAACCTGGGATGGAAGCAGCAGCCAGAAAGCCAATCACCATGACCTTCACCCGTCATGATAATGTCACCATTGGGAATGGACCACATCTTCCAGAGGCGTTCATCACTTCCAGTCACTAGGATTTGTTTCCGTGGGTGAAGAGCTAGGCTATAAAAAGATGAGGAGATAAGTTTTCAGTAGTACACGCTGAGCTTTTCAAGCTGTCATGGGGAATACTGTTGATAGAATATCTTCATCATGTTTTGTTATCTCTAAATTGCATTGTAATCTAATTCTAGAAAGAATCTAATTTAATGTATACTTTAATGACTAAGTTAATCCACAGAAAATAAAGATGACAAAATAATTTGTCTTATCTATCATATTACTACAAGAAAGAACTTACTCTGCATTGAATGGTAGTTCTTTTTTATTTAGCAGTAGATTGCACACATTAGACAGATCTTAAATGATATACAAACACAATAATGATCAAAGTAGCATCAATCCAGATGCGAAGGCTCATGAGGAAACAAATAATCTTAAAACAAACAGTTTACAGAAAAGACTACGTAAATGATTGCAAATGGCATAAAGATTTTTTTAAAATCTGTGTTGATCGGAAGGCTTTTATTACTGGGATAACACCAAAGCTTCAGCAGCTGAATATGGATGCAATCACTCTGGTGGTAAGCGCAGGTTTTACAACTATCACATTCATAAGGATGTGTTAACAAAGGTGACCAATTTGAAACAAAAATTACAAATGAAGAAATGAAGTTAGATCTTTCATTTTACACCCAAGTATTGAATTGGCATCGCTATTAAAACCCTATTAAAAGTTGAAAGATCTGGATATCGCAATTCAAGGCCTCGAGGTATCCCAAAATGTTTTCACATTAAATGAAATACTTTTGAGATGTAGACAATGAAAATGTGGCAAATATGCACACAGCAAGTTCCCATAACCAGACATGATAATATCCAGAATATCCACCTTACTGATGTTTGCTGAGAGATCATTATTGGACAGAAAGCCAGGTGAATTACCTTGCTTTTTTTGAATAGTATTAGCAAGTCTGTTACATCTACTTGAGAAGGCAGATGAAGTCTCAGTTTAACATCTCATCTGAAAGATGATACCCTCTTTGCAGCTGTCCATCACTGAAATGTCAGCCTGGATTATTTACTCAAGTGTCTGGCATATCATTTAAACCCATGGCCTTTTGATTGTTACCACTGAACCAAGCTTGGCATCTCAAAAAATTGTGTTAATACTCTACGCCAAGCAGACAGACACTGGGTACATCTGCACACTAAATGGCTGGCCTCATCTCACAATGTAAGATCATCTTGTTATCATAATTTGCCAGTCCTTATATGTTACAAGTGATGAGATGTTACTGAGGGAGTGTAGAAAATAGGAGGTATTGCTCAGAAAAAGCATCAAATTAAAGTTTATGTCCAACACTTATACATTATTGACAATCAATGAACACTTTTTCAGCTTTCTCACAGACTTTTGCCAACAATGTAACAACGGTTCCATTTGCTTCATAAGATTACTGATGTGGAAAACATAAATATGATTATCAGCAAAGTCAGCAAATTCATTCAAACGTGTGTGATGTCAGCCATTGCTTAGCACTCTTGACTTTGACCCAGAAGCTGTCAGTTCAAGTTCTATTACAGAAGCTTGAACAGAAAAGCTATACATACTCAACCGTAGCACAATTCAGAGTGACTGCTTTCTTTCAGGTCAGAAATTTTATGCTCACTTTGATACATTACAAGTTCAGGATGTACATAACATGGCTGCTGCACAAACATCCTTACATAGTCATTTGTTCCACAGTAAGATAACAGGCAGCTATGCTCATATCTAGCAACGCAAGATCACTGGTAGTGGGGTTGATTTTTGACGTGGTCTGAGGGCATAAAACAATTTGCCAATAAGCCTCCTTAAAACAAAAAAAGGCAACTTTCCATTCCATTGGTTTCAGGTGGATGTGAAAGATGCCATGAAACAATTTTCAAGCAGAAATTTTTAATTTGAATTCATTTGAAGGATGTGGGTGTTGCTGGCTAGGCAGCATTTATTATCCGTCCCTAGCTGCCCTTGAGAAGGTGTTGATAAGCTGACTTCTTGAACCGCTCCAGTCCACCTGTTGTGGGTTGACCAACAATGCCATTAGGGGAGGGAATTCCAGGATTTTGACCCAGCGGCAGTAAAGGAATTGCAATAAATTTCCAAGTCAGGAAAGCGAGTGGCTTGGAGGGGAACTTGAACGTGGTGGTGTTCCCATGCCTGTGGCTCTTGTCCTTCTAGATCGAAGTGATCGTGGGTTTGGAAGGTGCTATCTGAGAATCTTTTGTGAATTTCTCAGTGTGTTTGTTGATAGTATACACTGCTGCTACTGAGTGTTGGTGGTGGAGGGAGTGGATGCTTATGGATGTAGTGCCAATCAGGCACGCTGCTTTGTCCTGGATGGTGTCCAGCTTCTTGAATGTTGTTGGGGCTACACTCATCCAGGTAAGTGGGGTCTATTCCATCACACTTCTGACTTCTACCTTGTATATGGTGGACAGGCTTTGGAGAGTCAGGAGGTGAATTATTTGCTGCAGTATTCCTAGTTTCTGATCTGCTTGTGTAACCACTGTGTTTATGTTGTGAGTCCAGTTGAGTTTCTGGTCAATAATAACTGCCAGGATGTTGATAGTGGGGGATTTAATGATGGAAACACCAAGGCATGGTGATTAGATTGTCTCTTATTGGTGATGGTCATAGGCTGGCATTTGCGTCATACAAATGTTACTGCCACTGGTCAGCCCAACCCTAGATATTGTCCCGATCTTGTTGCATTTGCTTTAGTATCTGAGGAGTTGCAAATGGTGCTGAACATTGTACAATCATTGACAAATATCCCCACTTCTGACCTTATGATGGATGAAAGGTCATTGACAAAGCAGCTGAAGATAGTTGGGCCTAGGACACTACCTGGAGGAGCTCCTGCAGAGATGTTCTGGAGCTGAGATGACTGACCTCCAACAACCACGACCATCTTTCTATGTGTCAAGTATGACTCCAACCAGCGGAGAGTTTGCTTCTGAAACCAAATGATTCAAGTTTTGCTAGGGGTCCTTGATGTCACACTCAGTTGAATGCAGCCTTGATATCAAGGGCTGTCACTCTCAACTCACCTCTGGAATTCAGCTCTTTTTGTCCCTGTTTGAACTAAGGCTGTCTGCAGATGTATTTGTCCATGACAGTTTTCGTAAGAGCGACTACTACACAACCCTTGTGGAGATGAAATCCCACCTTCACATTGAGAATTATCTCCATCGTATTATGTGGCACTATCACCATGCTAAGTAGGACAAACTTCGAATAGATCTAGCAACTCAGGACTGGACATCCATGAGGAGCTGTGAGTCATCAACAGCAACAGAATTGTACTCCAGCACAATCTCTAATCTCATGGCCTGGCATATCTCCCTCTTAAACATTGCCATTAAGCCAGGGCTGGACCAGGCATACCTGAAAATGAGGCGTCAAACTGGTGAAGCCACCAAGCAGGGCTACTTGCATGACAAACAGCATATGCAGCAAGTAATAGACAGAGCTAGGCGATCCCACAACGAATGGATCAGATCTAAGCTCTTTAGTCCTGCCACATCCAGTTGCGACAATTAAACAATTTATTGGAGGAGGCGGCTCCACAAATATCTCCATCCTTAATGATGGAAGAGCCCAGCACATCAGTGCAAAAAATAAGGCTGAAGCTTTTGTATCAATCCTCAGCCAGAAATGCTGAGTGGATGAGCCATCTCGGACTCCTCCAGCAGTCCCCAGCATTACAGATATTAGTCTTCAGCCAATTTGTTTCACTCCATGTGATATCAAAAAACAGTTGGAGAAACTGGATACTACAAAGGCTATTGGGCCCTGACAACGTTCCAGCAACAGTACTGAAGACTTGCCACTCCCCTAGGCAAGCTGTTCCAATACAGTTACAACACTGGCATCTACCTGACAATGCGGAAATTGCCCAGGTATGTCCTGTACGTAGAAAGTAGGACAAATCCAACCTGGCCAATTACCACCCCATCAGACTGTTCTTGGTCATCAAAATTAGTACCATCAAACCCCACCTGCTCAGCAATAACCTGCTCAGTGATGCCCAGTTTGAGCTCTGCCAGGGCCACTCAGCTCCTGACCTGGACAGTGGAGTCTGGGCAGTGAAAGAAGAGAAAAGAGAAGTTTAATACATGTTTTATCATTGTGTGCTAAAAATGAAAAAGGGGGGATGCACTGCAGAAATAATCCCCCATGTCTGAAATAGACTGTCAGCCAAATTAGAAAATGCAGGTTGGTTCATTGACAGAAAAATTTGTAATCCCTTCAACTCCCTTCCTGCTTCACTGTCCAATAGCTTGCAGCTCTCCAACACATTTGAACATCCCATATCACCATTCTCAGAACTACTGCCGAGGACCACATTTTCTCTTCATTTTCCTTTGAACAACTGTGGCTCAGTGGTTAACACTGCTGCCTCACAGCGCCAGAACTTGGTTTCAATTCCACCTTCGGGAGACTGTCTGTGTGGAGTTTGCACATTGTCCCCATGTCTGCGTGGGTTTTCTCTGGGTGCTCCAGTTTCCTCCCACAGTCCAAAGACGTGCAGGCTAGGTGGATTGGCCATGTTAAATTGCCCATGGTGTTCAGGGATGTATAGATTAGGTGGGCTACTGGGGAATGGGTGTGGGTGGGATGCTCTGAGGGTCAGTGTGGACTTGTTGGGCCGGAGGGCCTGTTTCCACACTGTATGGATTCTATGATCTATGAACTGATAACATTCCATAAGGCCCAGATCTTTCGAACACTTGAACATTCCTCTGGAAAGGGCCTTGCAGTACCTCTCAAGTGAATAAAAGATTTGTCATTTGAGGGTTAATTTCTCTCTGACTTTGGCCTCCAACGTTTGTTATCTTTACTTCATTAAATGGCAACATTCATCCAAATATCCTTCTTCCTTTTTGTTTCTAAGATACATATATATGCTTTTTCTCTTCTACATTCCTTTCCATCTTCCTATGAGATAACTGTGTGTGGTTTGGGAGTGCTTTGGCCAAGAATACCATTCTCATCAGAAACACCATCTATTGAAAACCATATTCAAATCATCAGCTTGTAATTTTTAGTTTTCTATTGTCTTGGTGAATTATGGGTGCTTCTGCTTGGTAAAACGTTAAATGTTGATTGTGGTGGCAAGGCTTTGATTAAGTGATCTAATTCTCCAACAGACAGAGATCATGTTAGGACTGTACAACAACATGCTCTGGGGGAATGTTGGCCCAGTGGTCATGTCACTTAACCAGCAACTCCAAAAGTCCAGGCTTTGCTCTGGGAATATGGGTTCAAATCCAACAATTGCAGATAATTTAAATTCAATTCACAAATTTGGACCTGAAAGCTAATCTCAGTAATAAAGGCCATAACACCATTGTTGATTGGTATAAAAACCTGTCTGGCTATAAAGGTTCTTGAGGAAAGCATATCTGCCATTGTTACTCCCAGCTCCTTACCCACAACACTGTGGTTGACTCCTAATTTCCCTCTAACTTGGCTTAGTGGGCTACTCAGTTCAGGGGCAGTTAGGGATGGACAACAGGTGCTGGCCTTGTCAGCAATGCACACACTTCATGCCTGTGCCATGATGATCCCACTCAGAACTTTATCTGTTTCAGTAAGATTGCCTCTCATTTTTCCAAACTCCTATGAGTATAGGACTCAACTTCCCCAAAAGATTGATAAGATAATAAGGGTTAACAATTAATTTGCTTTTTGTATTACTTGCTGTAGCTGTATGTTAATATCTTGTGATTCTTGTACAAAAACACTCAGATCCTTTTGCACTGCAGCAGTCTGTATTCTCTCTCCATTTGAAAAATATTTGCTTTTATTAATGTCAGCCAAAGTTGGCAACCTATAACTCTCTCACGTTGTACTCCAATTGTCAAATTTTTGCCCACCAACGAACCCACCTGTAGCGTTTTCCACACTTTTTGTGTCCTCCCTAACACATACTTTTCTACCTATTCTTTGCAGTCAGAAAATTTGGTTGAAATATTTTCAGATCCTTTATTCAAGTTATTAACATTGATTGCCAATAGTTGAGTCCTCAGCACTAATCCCTGTCACTAAATTCCAAGATTAGTACTGCCCTGAATTCATGAAAAGGTAGCCCGAAATAAAAGTTGTGTTCTTTTTACGAAAACATTCCTACTATTTCAATTTTATGCTTTGATCTCACTATTTTTATACAATGCAGAAGGCTACAATTGAGGGCGTATTGATTTTATGATATTGAGCCTTAAGTATTAGATTCATGACATCTCTAGAGCAATAAAGAGTGGACAATGACTTGTAAGCCTTGCCAGCAATGCCCAAATACTGAGAACAAATACAAAAAACACAGGATAGGCAATATTCCAATGTTGCAATTTCTGTTGCTAAACAATAGATTACTAGAAGAGTGCTCATTTTATAAATGTATATGCAGGGAATAATATAGCTCTCTGCAACCATTTGGTTGTTAATTAGCCTTATAATAAACCATGAGAATTAAATCTGAACTGTTCATTACTTCCACCTGACCTACAAGATTTGGTTCTGACCTTGAACTTACTCTGTTATCAATAACTCTTCATAATATTCAGTACTTCATTCTCAGCTGTTAACGTTGTTGCAATTGGTAGGGCCATTAATGTCCAATAACATTCATATAACAGTATTAATGTTTTGTAAGGTTATTGCGAGTTCATTGACACACATCCCACAGTGATAAATATAAATTTCTATGCAACGCATTAGGTACAATGATAAACAATTTGGGTGAATCACAGATTTATGGATATCATCAACCTAATTTGAAGTTTTCTTTCAAATGAGTGACGTCATTATTCGTTTGAGTAGAACACCAAATAATTGGGACAAGTTATGTCCTCATCACTTATTCCCAAACAATACCATTTTATGTTCTACATGAGGTTACATTTTACCTTCTTTTCCATTCAGGATAATAGTCAATTACACTAAAGGCTCTGCTGACTGCACAAGTCTAGGCAGCTATCAAGAATGGAGACTAATCATTGTTTGTTGCATTAAGTAAATGAAACATGCACATATCTTAAGTTTGAAGTACACAATTTAAAGGAAAGTAATTCTGATGCATAAATGTGCAACTTAAGTCATATAATTTGAAGGAAATGTAATGGAAACACTGGATAGCAATAATATAATTGGATGAATATTATAGAATGATACAGTGTAATAATACCTATCCAATTGCCATTTGTAAGTCATAATAGAATCTGACTCCAAACGATTGGATGGTGCATACCAAATGAAGATAGCAGTGACGACAATACTGTTGAATTTTACATCCTGTTTGAAAGGGAGAGGAATGAGTCTAGGATTAATAGTTTAAACTTGAAAAAGAGCAACGGGGGCATGACAGTTGAGCGAGCTGAAGCAAACTGAGATACTAGGCTCAATATTTAAAATGTCATTCCAGAATACTCAGAATAAGTACATTCCAACTGTAAAGAAAAATTCCAAGGGGTTGGTCAGTCATCTCTGGTCAACTAAAGAAGGAGAGGATCAAACTCAAAGAAAAAGCCCATAATTGCACAAAGATGAGTGGCTGGTCAAATGGCTGGTTGGAATATAAAGAATGGTAGATAATGACCAAAAGACTAAATGACAAAACTCATCTGGACTGAATAGCTTGAGGCCACTTTTGGAGTACTGTATACAGTTCTGTTCACCTTCCTAGAGGAGAGATATTGTTAAACTGGAAAGGATGCAGAAAAGATTCACAAGGATGTTACAGAGGCTGGAGTGTTTGGGTTGCAAGGAGAGGTTACATTGCCTGGGACATTTTTCCCTGGAGCATAGGAGGCTGAGGGGTGACCTATAGAGATTTATAAAATTATGAGAGGCATAAATAAGGTGAATAGCCAAGATCTTTTCCCAGGGCGTGGAGTCTAAAACTAGAGGGTGTAGGTTTAAGATGAGTGGGTAAAGATGAAAAAAAGTCCTGAGGGGCAACTTTTTCAAACAGAGGGTGGTTTGCATATTGAATGATGGTGGTGTGTATATGGAATGAACTGCCAGAGGAAATGGTAGAGGCAGATAAAATTACAACATTTAAAAGAAATTTGGAAAGGTATATGAATAGGAAAGGTTGAGAGGGATATGGGCCAAACACAGGTAAGTGAGATGAATTTAGTTTGGGAAATTTGGTTGACATGGATGCTTTGGACTGAAGGGACTGTTTCCATGTTGTATGATTTTATGACTCTGTGACTTCTGTTGTAGGATAGCTACTGGAATGAATTAATCTTTAGAATTAGAATTAGGTTTTATTGTCACATGTACTCGAATACGGGAGAACAATGAAAAGTTCACAATGTCGCCAATCATGGCACAATCTTAAGTGCAAAGTACCTAGGTACAAAATCTTAGGTAAAAAGTAGAAAAATAAAGAAATAAGTTAAAAGTTCAACATTACTGGGCACTTGGAAAAACTCAAAATTGGTAACAGTCAGTAAGACTTTGTGAAAGGGAAATCATGCTTAACCAATTTATTGGAATTATTTGAAGGAGTAACATGCACTGTGGATAAAGTCAGCCTATAGATATATTGTAATTAGATTTGCAGAATGTTTTGACAAAGTTCCACATAAAAGGTTCTTGTACAAACCAGGACCTCATTGCAATGGGGTGGCATGGACAGAAGATTAACTGAATCACAGAAAACAGAATATGTGTAAGTGGATCATCTTTAGATTAGCAAGATTAGGATTCCACAGGGGTCTGTGTTCGCCTTCAAATTTTTACAATTTATAGCAATGACTTAGAAGGAGCTAAATTTGCAGGTGACACAAACATATGATGCAAACATATTAGGAAAGAGTGCTGTGAAGATATAGGAAGGTTACAGATATAGACATAAATGGGTGAAATGAGGGGGAAAGACGTCTGACATATGGAGTATAATGTTCGAAATTGTGAAGATATTCAATTTGGCATGAAGAATAAGAAAGCTGGCTATTACTTAAATGGAGAATGACTTTAGAATTCCAAGTTGCAGAGAGGTCCAGGTATTCTAATGTATAAATCACAAATGGTTAGCATGCAGATATAGCATGCAATCAGGAAGGTTAATGGGTTGCTAGCCTTTATTATATGAGGAATTGAACATGAAAGTACACAGAACATAGAACATTATGGCATAGGAACAGGCCCTTCAGTCCATGATGTTGCGCCAAACATGACACCAAATTGAATTAATCCCTTCTGCCTGCTCTTGGTCCCTATGCCTCCATTCCTTGCAAATTCATGTGCTTATCTAAAAATCCCTGAAACACCCCTATCATATCTGCTTCCACCACTACGCCTGGCAGTGCGTTCCAGATTCCTACCACTCTCCGTGTAAAAAAACTTGCCCCTCACATTTCCTTTGAACTTTTCCCTTCTCACGTTAGATGAATACCCCCGAGTACTAGACATTTCAACTCTGGGAAAAAGATTCTGACCATCAATCCTATCTATGCATCTCATAATTTTACAGACTCCTATTACGTCTCCCCTCAGCCTCTGCCATTCCAGAGAAAACAACTCGAATTTTTATAGCCTCTCACTATAGCTCATACCCTCTAATCCAGGCAGCATCCAGGAAAACCTCTTCTGTAGCCTCTCCAAAGCCTCCACATCCTTCCTATAATGTGACGACCAGAACTGGATGCAAAACTGTTAAGTGTGGCCTAACCAAATTCTTACAAAGCTGCGATATGAAATCCTGACTCTTGTACTTAATTCCCTGACTAATTAGGCAAGCATGCCATATGCCTTCTTTACCACCTGATCTACTTGTGTGGCCACTTTCAGAGAGCTACGAAATTGAACTCCAAGATCCCTCTGTAAATCCATGCTGTTCAGGGTCCTGCCATTACCTGTACACTTTGCCTTAACATTTGATCTCCCAAAGTGCAGCACCTCACACTTACCCAGATTAAACACAATCTGTGATTTCTCCACCCAGATCTGCAACTGGTCTATATCCTTTGATAATCTGCTACACTATCTATAACTCCACCGATCTTTGTACCATCTGCCAACTTACTAATCCACCCACCTAGATTTTCATCTAAGTCATTTATATATATACGTCATAAACAGCAGAGGTCCCAGTATGGATCCTTGGAGAAGACTACTCGTCATGGACCTCCAGCCAGAAAAGCACCCTTCAACCACTACATTCTGCCTTCTATGGGCAAGCCAATTCTGAATCCAAGCGCCCAAGTCACCATGGATCCCATGCATCTTAACCTTCTGGATGAGCTTACCAAGAGGGACTATGACGAAAGACTTACTAAAATCCATGTACACAACATCCACTGCTCTCTACTCTCATTGATCACCTTTACCACCTCCTCAAAAAATTCAATCAATAAGACATGACCTGCCCCACACAAAGCCATGTTGACTGTTCTTAAGTAGGCCATGTTTTTCTAAATGTGTGTAAATCCTATCCCTAAGAATTCTTTCCAAAAGCTTCCCAACCACTGATGTAAGACTCACTGGTCTATAGTTTCTCGGATTATTCCTATTTCCCTTCGTGAGCAGAGGAATAACATTAGCTATTGGCCATTCCGCCGAGATTTCTCCAGTGGCTAGTGGGGATACAAAGATCTCGGTCAAAGCCCAGCAATCTCCTTCTTGCTTCTCTCAATAACCTGTGGTAGATCCCTTCAGGCCCTGGGGACTTATCCACCTTAATGCTCTTTAAGAGACCTAATACCACTTCTTTCTTGATCTCAAAATGCCCTAGCATATTAGCATGCTCCACATTAATCTCACTATCTTCCAAATCCTTCTCCTGGGTGAATACCAACACAAAGTACTTATTTAAGATCTCGCTCACATCCTCCGCCTCCAAGCACAAGTTTCCTCCTTTATCCCTCTCCCTAGTTATCCTCTTGTTTTTAATACATGTATAGAATGCCTTGGGATTCTCTTTAACCCTACTTGCCAAGGTCATTTCATGACCCCTTGATTTTGATTTTGATTTTGATTTTATTGACACATGCACTGAAATAAAGTGAAAAGCTTTGTTTATGAACGGTACAGGCAGATCACAGCAAGAAAAGGATGTACAGATCAGAAAGACTTAGAGGCCTACAGATTACATTGCAGGTTACATTTTTTGAGGTTAGAGTTCATTCAGCAGTCTGATAATGGCTGGAAAGAAGCTGTTCCTGAACCTGCTTGTGAGTGTGTCCGGGCTTTTGTATCTCCTACCTGACAAAAGAAGTTGTAGGAGGTCATTACCAGGGTACAATGGGTCTTTGATGGTGTTGGCCGCCTTCCGCAGCAGCAGGGGTGTAAAATAGAGTCTATGGATGGAAGGTTGGCTTCCATGATGGTCTGGGCTGTGCACACCACTTTCTGTAGTTTCTTACGATCCTGGTAGTTACCCTACCAGGCTGTTATGCACCCTGACAGTATGCTTTCAATGGTGCATCTGTATAAGTTGATGAAGGACTTTATGGACATGCCAAATTTCCTGAGCCGCCTGAGGAAGAAGCGGCATTGTTGTGCCTCTTGACTGTTGCTTGACTTCTTGCTCTCATAATTTCCTGCTTGAGTTTTGCAGTAATGCAATTCTAAACATATAAGACAAAGGATACGGTATATCAAATATTGAAAATATTGGATAGATTTTACCTGAAATCGGCTAAGCGTCAATTTCAGAGAAATCATGTAGGATTTCTCTTTATGAGCTTTAACAAGTTTTCCCATTCTAGTACCTGAAGTTTTTCTTATGTCAAAAATATACTTTTATTAATAAAGATATCTTTTTACACACAGTCACTGAAACATTTTGGCTCTGTAAAGTAGAATATGGAGAAACAAATAAATATTGGAGTTTGACTCTATCCAGCAAACAAACCAAAGGCATTTCTGACTTATACAAGACTATTTTTGCATACATTTGAAGCACCAGGGAGGTCCAATAACTGAAAGGTCCCCCATTTAACTTTGGCAGAACAACTTCAGACAGTGGTCTTTCCCCGCTGTGTAACGGAAGCTGCCCTAAACCTTAGTGGATCCCTCCATATGTGGCCCTGGACCTTGAAAAATGCCAGTCTACAATACTCGGTTGAGGTCAACTCCTTGTTCTGGAAGATGAACAAGTTTCAGGCAGACCAAAGAGCGTCTTTCAGCAAGCTGATGGTCCTCCAGGTGCAGTCAATGTTTGGTTCAATGTGCGTCCCAGGGAAAAGACCATAGAACATATGGTTATGCATCAGAAGCTGAACGGGATGAACCTCGACAAGAACCAGTGCATTGCTCTCCAGACTTCTTTTACAAAGGCTCATACCAGCAGGAGATGTGTGACAGTCTCTACTCCCATGCAGCTACTTCAAGAGCAGCATGCAGTGGTAAGAGAGTCTGGGCATACATGAACGATCTCACAGGTAAAGCCCTTCTCACCACAAGCCAAGTGATGTCTTGGTGCTTGTTGGAAAGTTCTAGTAACGAGGCATGTCTGCAAATCATTTTGACGGTCTGCTCAGAGATCCACCTTCTCCTTTTCCATGGGATCTCAAGGACGCTACGTGCTGACCACTTCCTGACTACTTGTTGTCAAAGGTGTTTTTCTTTGCAAATTTCTCCATGAAGGACAGGTGATATGGAAAGATCTAACTGCTTGGCGCGTTTTGCGGTAGCGGGGCCAGTCCCATACTTCGCAACACCGGGATTAGGTAGAACCTCAGTATGAAGTGACACTTGGTGTTTTCACACAGAGAATCTATGCATAGCTTGATGCAGCCACATACAAAGGTGGCTATCAGGGTGAAGGCAGAATTGAGTACATTATTCCTTCCCTTATCCAGAGTTTTCTATATGGTGTTCCTGTGGACACGGTCCATCTCAGACCTCCAGATGAAGTGCTCGGGTGACTGCAATGTGACTGACCCTGTCCTCAAAGTGTCCTGGCAGCAGCTTTACTAGGACAGGTGCCAGATCGCTCCAAAGTGCACACTGAAGTCCAGAACTGTACTGCAAGTGAGCCAGGGATGTCTGATGAAGTGCAGTGAGGCTAGAATAAATCTGATGCCAACCTCTCTAAATGGAGGGTGCTAGCAGCTGCTCCTCAGGGTGAGTGCCTTAAGATGTTGGGGACTGCTATCTGACATGGAGGCAAGCACTGAACTGAAGCTGCCATTTACTTACTCTGACTTTTATGTTTGGAACTGTCGCCATCTAGTTTCTCTCTGGCAATAAGAATCTTATTTCTGCCTGATCTGGCCATATTTTCCCAACTGACATGCCAATGCTCAGGTCATTTAGAGGCTGCGAAGATTCCACCCTTTGTTTTCTTTTGGTCGGTGGAATCAAATTGTTGTGACATTAACAAACTAGTTACCTTACATTTAATAATTACTACACCATGTATTTTTAGCTGTGAAACACAAACATATATGTGCAAAAGCAAGATACTGTGTAATACCTGCTAAGTGTTTCCAGCAGTTCTGTTTTTATTTCAAACATATGTCTGGCCAGCTTTAAAAGAAACTGCAACTGAGGAAGACTGGAGTATAATAAAGAATAGAATTCCATTTTAACTGCTAATTAAGAATCCAACCTTCGGGAATAAGAAAGATAGCAAATCCAAGTTCTGTAAAACATAATTTCAGCTATTAGCAATGGGATGGAGAAGTTTGTAACTAAACAATGATCTTTGAATTGCTTGCATGTTGATTAAATCAGAAACATAATTTTTGGATTATGTGAGTGAGGATGCAAGATCATCACAGAAAGGGACTTAAAACATACCAAAGATGGGATTTTGTTGTGAGAATGAGTTTTTTCTGGGAGAAATTGTGATATGGATCCTTCTTCACTTCACTGGCTTTTTTTCAGTGAATATGAACTATAAAAAAAATCAATCTCTACCAATTAGCATGTTTATGGCCTCTGGGCACTTTCTTACTCTGTGGGGACACCTGTCAGGTACAACACTTTTCATTACTGGTACATATGCTATTTATGAAAATAAGCACATAGTGCTGAATAATGGCAGATTCATGAGATCAGCCCTCAACATATCACTGTTGGGGATTGGCTTTTGAAGGTTGGCGCTGTGAATTACAGATATAAGCTTTACAAAAATGATAGATTTGGGGAACTGTGTGTAAAACAGTAACTTCATCAGGGAATGAGATAATGGTCATAAAATCCTGGAATTCCATTAACAATTCCTATCTTCTGAACCTTAAATAAGACATATTCCCTCCTGGTTTCAATTTTTTGTTGATGTTTCTTTATAATAACTGATAGAGGTTGCTTTAGAAGTCTAGCTTTTTATTTAACTTAGAATGTGTGGCAGATTTAATGCTGCTGTTTCATTTTAATGCTGTACTTTACACTGCACCAATTCTTTCTTTTTTGTTTTTCACCAGCTGATTTTTCTTCACATAATAGATAATTATTTCTAATGAACTGAGCTTCATTTATCACTATATTACTTTTTACTATTGATTCTTGCCTGCAGCTGGTTTAACCTCCACTATTCCATCTAATTTTGCTATTGCTAGTCTCAGAATCAGTTAAGGTTAAAATTGGCATGCAACAGCAAATATTACAGGATGTGCAATCACAATCTTTGTAGCTTTATTTAAAAGGTTTCAACAAAGAAAGAAAAAGTCAGAAATGTATGAATCAATCCTAAAAGATGAACCACTAAGGCAACTAGTGCAGTTGAATTCTGATAAATATTCCTGAATTACCAAGAATGTTCATCTTGGATTTTATTTTTGTTTTGTAAGGTACAAGTAAAGCTGACTTGATTTGTAAATCTTTGCACTGTGATTTATTTTCTCATTTGCTTAACAATTTAACCGTAGAAATAATCATAGAATCAGAGAGTACTTTACAGCCCTTTCAGCCCATCAAGTCTGTACTGTCAAAAATACACCAAACCTACTTTCCAGCACTAAGCCCATAGCCATAATGAAAAATAAATCATTACATTTTTACAATTTTATTATCTTTGTTGGGCAAAATGGCCTAAAAATAGGATGCAAAAAGGGCCAACGCTAGATAATATATAATGTCATTATACACCTAACTGGTAAGGAAGTATACTTAGGAAAGTATGACTCTCATATGAGTCTCCAAGGTTTTGGAGTAGATTTGTAGCTCGGGTTGTGGGTGTTGAGGTTGGTTGGCTCGCTGAGCTGGTTTGTTGTTCCACAGACGTTTCATTGCCCTGCTGGGTAACATCCTCAGTGCATCTTCCGATGAAGCGTCGTTGTGTTTTCCCGCCTAGTTTTTAAACTCAGAGTCCGTTGAGCTGGATTGCCTCACTTCCGGTTTTCCTTCGTAGTGGAGTGTATATGGGGTCGAGTTCTATGTGTTTATTGATGGCTTTCTTCGTGGAGTACCAGGCTTCTAGGAACTCCCGTGCCTGTCTCTGCTTAGCTTGTCCCAGAATTTTGGTATTGTCCCAGTCGAATTGGTGGTTGTCCTTATCCATGTGGATTGAGATGAGTGAGTATTGGTTGTGTCTTTTTGTAGCCAGTTGGTGTTCGTGTACCTTAGTTGTTAGTTTCCTTCTTGTTTGTCCGATGTAGAGTTTCTCACAGTTTCTGCAGGGGTTCTTATAGATGACACTGGTTCTGTCCATGGCAGGGAGTGGGTCTTCAGTTCGGGTGAGCGGTTGTCGTAGGGTTGATGTGGGCTTGTGTGCCATTGTCATGCCAAGCGGTCGTAGGAGTCTTGTGGTTAATTCCGAAGTGTCCCTGATGTAGGGTAGTGTGATGAGCATGTCGGGAGTGTAGTATCTTTCTGATATTGTTTGTGTAGGCATCTTCTGACCCAGTTTTTTGGATATACATTATCCTTGAAAACCTGGAAGACGTATTCTTCTTCCTCTTGGCGTAGTTCTGTGTTGCTGCAGTGTGTTGTTGCCCGTTTAAATAGTGTTCGTACGCAGCTTCGTTTGTGTGTGTGGGGATGGTTACTGTTGAAGTTCAGTACCTGGTCCCTGTGTGTGGCTTTTCTGTGTACTTTCATTTGGAGTTACCCATTTGTCTTGCACTCTACCATGACATCCAGGAATGGGAGCCGTTTGTTCTTCTCCTCCTCTCTGGTGAATTTTATTCCGGTGAGGGTGTTGTTTATAAGTTTGTGTGTCTCCTCTGGTTTGATCCATTTAATGATGACAAAGGTGTCGTCCACGTAGTGGATCCATAGTTTTGGTTGGATTAGTGGAAGGGCTGTCCTTTCTAGTCTTTGCACCACTGCCTCTGCTATGAGTCCGGAGATAGGTGATCCCATGGGTGTCCTGTTGATTTGTTAGTATGTTTGGCATTGAAAGTGAAGCGGGTGGTGAGGCATAGGTCCGGTAGTTTGAGCATGTTGTCTGTGGAGATGGTTTCACTGGTGTCTTGCTCTTGTTCCAGTAGTGCTGTCATTGCTTCCCTTCGTGATGGAGTGTATATGGGGTCAAGTTCTATGTGTTTATAAATGGCTTTCTTTGTGGAGTACCAGGCTTCTAGGAATTCGTGTGCCTGTCTCTGCTTAGCTTGTGATAAGACAGACAGTAATCCCGACACTAACCAGAAGGAGTGAACTCAACACCCTCAACACATTGGAAAGATAAGCCCTGGAAGGACTGAAGAAGGACAAGAACATCACAATACTACCCGCAGATAAAGGGCGCATGACAATAATACTGAATAAAAGGGTCTAAATCTCCAAGGCACATGCACTGCTTGCCGACGAAAATACATACCGGCCAGTACAAACTGACCTGACACCACAACTAGGCAACAAAATCCTCTACACACTAAAAAGACTTAAACAGACCGGGCAGATCAACAAAGCAGACTTCTTAAGAATGAAACCCAAAGGAAGCAACAAACCCCGATTCTACGGCCTCCTGAAAGTACACAAGCCGGAAGTACCCCTTAGACGAATAGTCTCCCTACCAGGCACTCCATTACACAGATTAGCCAAGGAACTGCAAAGGAGACTCAGGCACCTAGTCAACAAGTCACCCCACTCAATCCACTCAGCCCAAGAATTCCTCAACTCCATCAAAGACATAAGGACAGATGACAAGGAGATCATGATATTGCTTGATGTCATATCAATTGACATTCCACTAGCAAGGGAAACAATGACAGCACTACTGGAACAAGAGCAAGACACCAGTGAAACCATCTCCACAGACAACATGCTCAAACTACTGGATCTATGCCTCACCACCCACTTCACTTTCAACAGCCAAACATACAAACAAATCAATGGGACACCCATGGGATCACCTACCTCCAGACTAATAGCAGAGGCAGTGGTGGAAAGACTAGAAAGGACAGCCCTTCCACTAATCCAACCAAGACTACGGGTTCGCTACGTGGACGACATCTTTGTCATCATTAAATGGACCAAACCAGAGGAGACACACAAACTTCTGAAAAACACCCTCACCGGAATAAAATTCTCCAGAGAGGAGGAGAAGAACAAACAGCTCCCATTCCTGGATGTCATGGTAGAGCGCAAGACAAATGGGTAACTCCAAACAAAAGTAAACAGAAAAGTCACACATACGGATCAGGTATTGAACTTCAACAGTAACCATCCCCACACACACAAACGAAGCTGCGTATGAACACTATTTAAATGGGCAACAACACACTGCAGCAACACAGAACTACGCCAAGAGGAAGAAGAATACGTCTTCCAGGTTTTCAAGGATAATGTATATCCAAAAAACTGGGTCAGAAGATGCCTACACGAACAACATCAGAAAGATACTACACACCCCGACACGCTCATCACACTACCCTACATCAGGAACACATCAGAACTAACCACAAGACTCTTACGATAACAAGGTGTGGAGCTGGATGAACACAGCAGGCCTTCTCACAAGACTCCGATGACCGCTTGGCATGACAGTAGCACACAAGCCCACATCAACCCTACGACAACTGCTCACCCGAACTGAAGATCCACTCCCCGCCATGGACAGGACCAATGTCATCTATAAGATCCCTTGCAGAGACTGTGAGAAACTCTACATCGGACAAACAAGAAGGAAACTAACAACTAGGGTACACGAACACCAACTGGCTACAAAAAGACACAACCAATACTCACTCATCTCAATCCAAATGGATAAGGAGAACCACTAATTCGACTGGGACAACACCAAAATCCTGGGACAAAGTAAACAGAGACAGGCACAGGAATTCCTAGAAGCCTGGTACTCCACAAAGAAAGCCATCAATAAACACACAGAACTTGACCCCATATACACTCCACTATGAAGGAAAACTGGAAGTGAGGCAATCCAGCTCAACAGACTGCAGAGTTTAAAAACCAGGCAGGAAAACACAACAACGCTTCATCAGAAGCTGCACTGAGGATGTTACCCAGCAGGGTAATGAAATGTCTGTGGAACAACAAACCAGCTTGGCGAGTCAACAAACCTCAACTCTCATATGAGTCCCATAGCATTGTGGTTATGTTAGTGGGCAAGGAGCCAAGAGAATGTGAATTCAAATCCCACATGACAGTTTCAGAATTTGAATTCACGAAATAAATGACAGATGTTGGGTTATACAAAACTTGAGCTTTGCTTGAAAATGATACATTTTATGGAAACTTTGCATCTTGTCATCAAGACATTTGGAAAGAATACAAAAATAATGGAAAAAGCAACATTTATTCTGCATGAGAGGACACTGCTGATTGGTTGGCGAATAGACTCTTATAGAAGCTTTGCCATGGAGAATACCCCCATTAATGCTGCTATATAGTTAACATTAAAGCTTTATTTAAATTCTAAACTAGGCAGGTTGACTGTGATTTCTCATGACATGCCCTGAGAAATGAATTAGTGATTGGCTGTCACCGACTATGTCCAGTTGAAATGGATCCCATGCATGTACATGTACTTTCTATCTGCATAAAACAGGGCCCTGTGTACTAATATACGTAGCTTCCAGTAGACACAAATTGCCACACTGTGAGCCCAAGTGACAATCTTAAATTTGTTGTCAATTTAATTCCTTGCACATTCAGGATTAACTAGCAAATGTTGTTGAATTACAAAAGCATTTATAATGTCAAACCCTGCATTGCAAATTTTGAAAGCGTGGGCAGATTGGGTATGGCTAGTACCTTGCTTGTTGCAACAGTCAAAGGACTACGCTATTTGATATGATCTGCCAGACTTTGGTACATACAACCTACGCATCCGGCGTCACAATGGCACTTCAACAAGTGTGTACTTTCTCAGAAGTATAAAAATAAACAGTACTGGTACTAGCAACAGTGACAGCAAAATTCCAACAGGTTCTCTAAATTTCTTTTTCTAAGGAATTGGATGATTTGGGTACATTTGCCAACTCTGCTTGGACAAATTCCTGTTGGTGTTATAACACAACCTGTGTCTGCCAACCACGCTTCCCTGACAATTCTGTAAGTAGTCACCCAATATTCCCATGCTCACACTGCATCACCATCTTTTCAGACAATGCACACCTAATAGGATCTTCACAACATGAATTGATGCTTGATGAACGGTCAAACTTTTCTTAATCTAGTTAATCAACGCATTCTTAAAACAGTCTACTATTATTAACTATAGATCTATTCAGGTCATACAGACAACACGCTACTGTAAGAAATCAAGTGAGGATTGCAACTTCAACAAGAACCTTTGTAAAGATTGTCGATTTTTTTCAAAGTAACTCTAGATCTTTAATCAATAAATGATGAATTTCAAGCAAGTGTAACTAAAGGAGGTAACTGAAAAACATGTTGCAGATTTACCACCAGCCAGGTATTCATTTCAAATAAAACTATTTGGTCCAAACCAAGTGTTCATTGCACTGGAGGTGGGCTTAGTTGAATATTGTGTAAACAGTGGCCTGGATGTAACATTTATATCTGAAATTCAGGTCCTGGATCACCTGGAAGTTTTTTGGATTGAAGAGGTCTGCGAAATTACCTCAAACAATTTTGGTTATCTCAATGGTAGTAGTGCACTACCCCCTGCCAACCAATCATATTCAATCAATAATAGAATCAACAATTAGCAAATTTATTTCATTTGACCAGATTCTTCCATTGTCACAATGGGGGTTTTCATCAGTTTAACTTTGATAAAATTCTACATGACCAAAATCTGGTACAAATTGGAAATAACCCAACAAATTGAGAGTGCATTTTGCATAAGATCATTGCAAACTAAAGCTCTGTCATTACTGTTCAAAGAGTTTGAAATCGTGGCTCCACTTGGCAACAGCGACCATGTCATGTAGTTCCACCTAGCCTGCACATCCCTGGACACTACGGGCAATTCAGCATGGCCAATCAACTTAACCTGCACTACTTTGGACTGTCAGAGGAAACCAGAGCACCTGGAGGAAACCCACGCAGACACAGGGAGAATGCGCACACTCCACACAGACATGCTGTTAAACATTCCATAGCAGGGTGCTCCTCCACCACTCATCCAGCAAAGTTGGCATTGGCAAACTGGCAGACCTACCACATTTTCAAGGCTGATCTTGCACTAACTGGGAATCCACTTCAGTTCTTCATGACTTTACTTTGGACCTCAGGGACACCTTTGACATGTATGTTGCTGCCAGATCACTTTGTGCACAGAGACACACAACAATTTCATGCATCAAAATGGGATGCATCTTCCAGCATAATTTCTTCCTGAGCACTCACTTTGCACCTACCTAGGGATTGCAGACTCTGTGGATTGCAAAGCTTTCAAGCCAGAGGGAGGAGGGCTGTTAGCTATGTACAAAGTGGGCGACAGCCATTGAGAGGAGATGTTGGAGATGCAAGTACCTCTCTTGCCACTCAATATTCATAATTTGGAACATTTGTGTCCGAGGTCAAATGCTGTCAGTCCAGAGGGGGCTTGCACTGTTGTTTTGTTTGTAGAATTGCCCCAGAAATTATGACAGATACAAGTACTCCAATTTGTCAACCTCTTTAAAGCCAGTTTGACGCTGACAGTCAATAACCCCCAATCCTAAATTACCACTTTTCCTCCCCTTTGTTATTGTCTCTCCCTCTTTTTTGAGTCTCTTCAAAGTTATTATTCACTGTGCATTCCAGCTTGCTTCCTCCAAACCACACAATTGAGTTCTCCAGTTTCCCTTCAACGGCAAATGGGCTCCGATAACACACTCTGCCTTACTTGACTTTTAGTGGATAGACATCCCAGGACTGTCTGTGGCTGATCTGTTGACCAATTTGGAAGGACAGTCCTGACAGATGACTGACCAGATCTCTGACTGAATTCTGTGCAGTATTCTTACTGACTTAATATCACTGCTCAGATTGGTTGCACTGGATCGTCAGGGCTGACCATGGTCCATTCCCTGGATTATTATAATGTGGACTCTAGACGCTGAGCAGCTCATGTGGTCAACTGACATTGCTCAAGCTTCTTGACTAAGAGCATTACACTGCCCCGATTTACTATGCTGTGACCCTCCAATTGAAGGGTGTCTTTATTGACTTGATTGAAGACTACTGAGATATGGTCAGATGGTTGAAGTACATACAACATGTTTGCCTTGAATGGGGCAGACACATGGTGCAGGGTGAGATTGATGTAGCACAGTGGCATGCTGCAACATGTCCATCCCTTTGACTGCTGGCAATAATGATAAGCTATCTGGCTTTGTGTCTGCACTAAAGAGCAAGAAAGGTAGGAGTACTATGAGCATTTATACTCTGGCTGAGGTAGCAAATGCAAAAAGCTAAGGCAACACAGAGATGCTGGCAGCATCCAAGTAAGCATGAAGTGAATGAGCGCTAAGTAAGCAAGGAGCCTTAAGATTCACCCTGATCTAACCCATGAGTTGAGTGCCTGTCTTTGATGCAAAATGTCCTGACAGTAATTTAACAATGAGATATGCTGGTGTGCACCAAAGTGAAGCACTGAAGTGTATAACTGCTTTGCAATTGGGTCAGGAATGTGTCATGGAAGTGCAGTGAAGCTCATTGGCGTTGAAATGCGTGGAAGAGGTCATGTGGTGCATGCAGTCATTGCTCACAGGATGCATTCTGAAATGTTGGTGACTGCCATCCTAGATGGAGGTCCAGAAGAGTTAGCAGCAAGCTGAAGTTGTCAGATACCTGGTCTGATTTTCACGCCAGGAATTGTTACTGTATTTTTATTGTAAAATATACAAGTAACAATAAATGACTATTCTATTCTAGTTTCTATCTGATGGGAGGGAGAGTGGGAAACTGTGTATCATTGAGATGAGATTAAATAATTGTGGAACACTAACGTATGAAAATAGTTACAAATAGGCTTCTCGTTGCTCACTTTTGAGATTCTCATCTCATCGTTCAAAATTAGGTTGCAAAATCAGCATTTGTCCTCTTGATGTTTAGATTCTCATTTCTACTGAACTTACTCCACCTTTCCAACTGAGGCACCAACACCCACATCACTGAGGGGCTGGGAAGCTTCCACCCAATGAGATAAAAGTTTTGCTTCAAGTTTTGTTGCTTTCCTCAAGTGATGCTATAATTCAAGCTTCCACTCATATTCATTTGCATAATCACAAATGTAGAATATTCCCTAGAATTTTCAATATTTTATTTTCTAATTGTTTATTTTGCTTATATTAAAAGAGTTTCTTAAAATATCTAAGTGGTTGTTTTTATTAATAAAGCTGAAAATGCATAGATCACAAAATGTGATTTTCTAGATAAGTGTCTTGTTCATGAACCTGATTCTAATTAATCGAAAATTATTTTTAAAAAATGTTCCTGCAGTAGCTTCAATTGTCATCTGCTCATTGTTTAAAAAAAATTAAAAAGCAGGTTTTTAAACATTAAAAATTAAGAGGTGCCTACTTGCGCTCTTATATCTAAAATAAAGGTTCACATTAAGAACTTCTTCAAAGAGCCAAAAACAGGCACAACTTAACGGTTACTTGGTAAGGTGATTTACAGGATCTGTGAGAGTGGTCAGTTTTATAGACTGAGTTTTCTGCTGGACATTACTTGTGCTTGAAAGTTTTCAATGCTGGGTTAGCCAAGTTGGGTAGGTATTTCAATGTCTTTCTGAATGAATGTATAATCTCTTTAATTGTGAACAATCTCCCACCTTCATTATCATTCTTAACAGGCTAGTGCAGATGTTTCCTTAATAGATGCAAGGAATGGAGCAGACTCCTTGGTGTGCTGATCCCTTTCAGATATGATAACCTCATAAGATTAATCTTTCTATTTTATTCTCCTGGTGAGTTACATTGTTCACTGGCAGCTGTACTGGAAATCCAGGCACATGCAAGAAATAATCTTTTATACATTAATTTAAATGATTAGAAAATTTTGCACCATGCATGCTTGAATTTTAAATGAGCACTGGAGTCAGCAAGGTTCTGTGACTGCAACAGTGCATTAGAAATTTACCGCTCATTGATCAGGTTGATCTGCTTCAGCAATGCAAGACCATTAACTTTCTGAACATTGAAATTAAGTTAAACATATTCCCTGGTAGGAGTGAGACTTAACATATGTATCTCCATCTTTATGCTCTTCATGTGTTTTGAGTATAATTAGGCTCAAAATATACAAAGATACAACGAAAAGAGAGAAGGTTTTGCATTTATATTTCACAATCACAGAATGTAGTGCATCACAGCCAATGAAGTATTTGTGTACAAGCATAATGTTGAAAGGAGCCAATTTGTACAGAGCAAGATCAGGCAATTAGGAATCTGATCATGATCAGGCAATGTATTTTCTTCAGCTCAGTACCCCTAGGTACAGATTGACCAAGCTACAGCTGCTTTTACATTGGCACAAGCTGTAGGATGAAGGTGAAAAAAAGGTGAAGAATTGTGATAGACAAATAAGAGGCTGGAAGAACACAGCAAGCCTGATAGCATTTGGAGGAAAGGAGAAATCAACGTTTCAGATATTATCCTTCTTCAGGACTGGGTATAGGGATAGGTGGAGCTGCAGATAAAAGCAGGGGAGAAGTGGGCGAGCGGAATGGTGGTGATAGATGGACACAGGCAGTAGGCACGACCTGATTGGTCGATGGGAGGGATGAATTCGGTTGGTAGCTGGAAGGGAGGGTCAGTAGGTGGAATGGAGGGAGGAGGTGAGGCTGATAAGGGAGCTGGGGGTGGGTGGGTGCGAAGGTTATTTGAAATTAGAGAACTCAATGTTGAGTCCTTTGGGCTGTAGGGTGCCCAGACAGAAGATAAGGTATCGTTCCTCAAATTTGCATTCTAAATTACTGCGACACTGGAGGGGGCTGAGGATGAACATGTTGGCAGGGGTGGGGTGGTGGTGGTGGTGGCGAGTTGAAATGGGCAGTGACTGGAAAGTTAGGCTGGCCGTTTACAGGCCAGACGAAGATGTTCGGCAATATGGTCACCTAGTCTACGTTTGGTCTCAATGATGTAGAGAACCAGGTGCAATAGAGTAGGCTGAAGGAGATATAGATGAAGCTCTGCCTCACTTGGAAGGGCTGTTTAGAGCCCTGAATGGAGGTGAGGGAGGTGGTGTGTGGACAGGTGTTGCATCTTTTATCGTTACAGGGGAAGGTACCAGGGGGAAGCGGAGATGGGGGGTGGGGGGTGCGTGGGAGCATGGGGGGAGCACTTGCCTTTAAAATGAGAAAAAGTTAAGGTCTAAATTATCTCTTTGACATATGGTGAGGGGTTTAGTCTGGTCCGTAACATGCGCTGAAGAACTTTTGTTGACATGCTTTAGGTCAGGTGTTAAGTCAAGGCTCTCTCTAGGAATCTCAGAAATCCATGACACAATTTGAAGTATATCATTAGGATTTTCCTGGTTCAGATAGCAATTATTTTTCTTTCAACTAAAATCACAAGATATATCTCATTAGGCAATAACAATCAAATGCCATAGTAACCTTTATCCAAACAGGACGGCTCAAACAAATCTTCCAGTTTTTTTTTGGTTCAAGATGAGTAGCTAAACGATGTACAGACACCAATTTTAGTGTTAGTTTTATGGATATAATGTTACTGTTAGTTTTAGGGGTAAAGTTTTACTAGGGCTAGGATTAGTGTTAGTTTAGGACTAGAATTTGTGTCAGGGTTAGGGCTAGGACTAGATTTACAATTAGTTTGGGTTTGGGTGGCAGTTAGTGATAGCTTTAAGTTTTGGCTATAGGTTGAGGTCTGGACCTAGCTTCTAGAGCTAAATGACAGATAAAGGTCACCCAAGTATTTTTCAAATGAATTTTATTTTCATTCATTTCATTTCTTTTATTTATCAGAACAACTTACTCTTTAGCTTAGTAATTCAACAGCAGATGAACTTGCAGGGTCATAGTTCAGACTTTTGAACGTTGTCACCGTTGTCATGTAAGAAACGTTAGCTGCCAGTTTACATACCGTGTTTTCACAAACAGCAATTATGAGATATATCTTGTGATTTTAGCTGAAAGAAAAATAATTGCTATCTGAACCAGGCAAATCCTAATAATATACCTCAAATTGTGTCATGGATTTCTGAGATTCCTAGAGAAAGCCTTGACTTAACACCTGACCTAAAGCATGTCAACAAAAGTTCTTCAGCGCATGTTACGGACCAGACCAAACCCCTCACAACATGTCAAAGAGATAATCTAGACCTTAACTTTTTCTCATTTTAAAGGCAAGTGTCCAGCATTGCTTTCCAGATGGAATTCCAATGTTTAAACTATCAGGCTTGAAGTGAAACACGCTTTATTCTTACACTGCAGTTAAACTACAGACAAAATAAAAATAAAAGAATTGGCTTAACTGTAACTCAAACAAAATACTCAAAATAATAAACTACCCATTGATTGTTCCAATACAGTAACATCCCATAAGCAAACCATTGGCAAAGGCAAAGTCAGCAATGTAGGTTGTCTTACATGCAATTCTAGAAGCAGGAAGAGAACACCAGCTTTTAGCTGTAACAGAGAAGAGAAACAGCTTCCAAATCCAGCTTCAGGACCCTGGTAACTACTACCGAAAGCTCAACTAAAAATCCTGTGGCTGTGGGAGCTTGACCCACCCATTTAGGCTGCTTCTATTGTTTTAATTTTTTTTAAAAAGGGCTCACAAGCTGTTTATTTTAATGGATTTGAGCAGACCACTCTACACCTCTGGCTCAACCTCTCTTCATAAAAAAGCCAAGACAAAATACACCTCATAGAGCCATAATATCATCACATACTGCATTGACACGGGTGTGTCAGCCTAATTTACGTTTTCACATTTTCGTAGTGGTCCTTCCACCCTCAACTTTCTTAATAAAAGGCAAGGCTCTTAACACTTAGCTAAGGCTGGTATTTATTATTTTAAAATCCCAACAGTGAATTCAGCTCATGGCTGTTATAATATACTTCTAAGTAATTTTATTAGTATCAAGGCTATTTCACTTAAGTACACAATAAGCTCTTGTAATAATTTCCAAAGTTATTACACTCTGGAATTTATTTTCCTTCCTATGAATTTTTAAAGTAATACTATGAGAAAAAAACATGTTATTTACAATTTATTGCTTAATGTTTCACTGTTAAAAAAAAATTTACAAATCCTGCATTATAATTTAAAACAATACAACTGGGGCAGTGATATAGGAACTGCATCTGCTGGAGAATCCAAGATAACAAGGTGTAGAGCTGGATGAACACAGCAGGCCAAGCAGCATCATAGGAGCAGGAAAGCTTGACGTTTCGGGCCTAGACCCTTAATGGAGATTTAACAAACAAAACATAACTCTGAGCCAAATGGCAGTGTAAAATTCGGAAACATTAAGACTGTTGACCAAAAGGTAAGTAAGAGAGTCAGATTTTAAAAGCATCTTAAGGAAGAAAAGAGGTAGGGAAGCAGAGAAACTTATCTCAAATCTTGGAAGCAAGTCAGCTGAAAGTATAGCCATCAATGGTGGAGCAATTAAAATTTGGTATATTCAAGAGGTCAGAATTGGGAGAACACAGATACAGATGGAATTTATTACTCTCCACTGAGACAAATTCAGAGATGTGCAGGGTGCAGTTAACAGGATAAGGGGTGCTGGATGGAGAACAAGTCACTTTCCCACTTATGTCACAATTAAGACCATGGTGGGAAGGCCTGTGTACTGCTTTCTTGCCGTGACCATGAGTCTTCCTGCCCTACATCACTTGAGGCTACTCCCTGCTGCCACTGCATTTCAGCTCTTGGGAGGGACTTACCATCAGGTATTTAGTGCCTAAGTGAAGAACATGGAATCAGGATGAGGAGGTCTTGCTGAAAGTTTGCCTTTCTTCTGACACTCTTTATCTCCTCTAGATAGTTGCATCCTCCCTGTGACTTATATCCAACTTTAAATCACCTGGGGCCTTAGTCCATTATTGATCCTGGGCTTCTAGTGGATGCACTGACAGTAATTACAACTTCATTTGGTGGTGCCACCTGCAGTGGAGAGCCGCTGGCCCCTGATCAGCTGACAGCTCTGTGGGACACAGGATTTCCATTCCCAGGATCCTCAATCCCAGCGAAGGCCTATTTCTGACCACTTCAAGTTCCTCATGGGCATTAAGGTGGGCACTGCTCAAAGGAGGTGACACAAGGTTAACTTGTCACCTGAACTAGATTCTATCCACGGTTTTGTTTTAAATAGTTCACCATTACCTGCTGATCTCTATTTTGTTTAAGAACACAAATTTTAACTAATTTTCACTTTTCTTGTTTCCAAATGTCCTCATTTTTAAATTTAATATCTACTTAGTGGTACTATTGAAGTTAATTTAGTCAGTAAGGGTTAAATGGAGATTTTAACACTAAAATTAAAAAAAAGACTTCAATTAATAAGCCTTGTATTATAAGAACTTTAAGAATCCTCGAGGTTAATGTGAGCAGAAATCCAGAAGCAACCTTGTACGAATAGAAGATAATATTAATCAACATTCTAGAGAACTCTTGGAGTGAAGAAAGAGACAGGGAAGTGGTACATATTGACAGAGAATGGGGAAATAACAACATATAAGATAAGAATGAATGTTCTCTGACTGGGTGAAGCAGACAATAACATTAACCTATGACCTAGGAAGGGCCCAACTGTTCATCTTGTCTGGATGAAGCAAGATTCGAATTTGAAAAATGAAATGCTTAAGTGAGAAAAATGGCACACTGTTACTCAATTTTTGTGTATGTTTTAGTGTCTCATTCTGGTCTAACTACTGTGATGTTCTTCCTGCATCGCTTAAAGAAAATGATCCTAAACCTGTATTCAGTCTCCAGTAGTACAAAATATTGCGAAAAGGAGACAAGTCAAAGATTTTCATCCTGCACTCATCAAGGCTGGGATTCAAGAAACAAACTTGGGGAGAAAAGGGACAACAATTTGTACAGCGTGAGAAGAGGGTGCCGATTAGTTGGGTCACTAGCAGCATGGAGATGTAGGACAATTAGTTAACTGTCAATCTTAGTTCTCAGACTAGGCAGACAAAATCTGCTCGTCAAGGTGTTGCCATAAGAACAACCCTTTTATTTTCAGTGGAAAAGGAGCAATGGAGGAATGAATTCCTTTTACCTATATAAACCAATTTCTGTGTATTAAAGTGTTTAGTTTCTAGTACATGCAAATTCACATACTGACAGACTAACTAACACAACTAGGTCGAAATGAAGAGATAGCAAGAACTGCCGATGTGGAGTCAGAGATAACACAGTGAGGAGCTGGAGGAACACAGCAGGCCAGGCAGCATCAGCAGAGCAGGAAAGCTGACGTTTCGGGTTGGGACCCTTCTTCGGAAAATCAGAAGGGTCCCGACCCAAAATGTCAACTTTTCTGCTCCTCTGATGCTATTTGGCTTGCTGTATTCCTCCAGTTCCATACTGTGTTATTTTAGGTCGAAACGAAAATGGGTGGAAGGACAGTTGTATGGACATGAACTTGATGAAATGAATGTCACATAATTCCATGCAATTCCTCACTTTTCAGGGTTGCATGTTTATTTCCTGTTTAAGTCATCAGGACTCAATTTGCAGAACTTCAAACTGCTTTCCATCTTGGCAGCTGGAACCTGACAACTATTTATTTCAGTTTTGACAACTAAACAAGGTTCTCTCTGCTTCAAAGCAACAAGTGGATGCTGGCTCCAAGACAGTGTGTAAACTTAATTTTCTATTTGTTTCTTTGGTTAACATCACCTGACCACCTCTTCAATATCTGCTTGTTTAAGTCAAAAAAATGCAGTTGATCTGATAAGACCTTTAAGGGGAGTTTAAAATGATGAGACATAACAGTGTCAGAAGTCACATAACACCAGGTTATAGTCCAATAGGTTTATTTGAAATCACAAGCTTTCAGAGTGCCGCTCCTTCAACAGGTGAAGTGATGGAGCAGCGCTCCGAAAGCTTGTGATTGCAAATCAACCTGTTGGACGATAACCTGGTATCACGTGACTTTGACTTTGTCTGCCCCAGTTCAACACCAGCACCTCCACGTCAGAGATATAACAGCAGGAATTAGTAGTTAGCTGCTTTGCTTGTTTGCTGTAACTTAACAATTTGCAAAGATTAGTAATAGATTCAACATTCACACGACATGTTTTGGAATTTTGCATTAACAAAAGACGTTCCTAATTTAGTAGGAGCAAATAGCACTGAATTAGTGATAAAAATTACAAGGGGAAAACAAATACGGCAGTTTTATAATATATGTTCACTTTAGAGTAAGTTCAATATTTCTAAGGGAACAGTAAAAGAAATAACAATTAATTTAAGGATTGAAATACACAATCAAGATTATTCTACGTGGCATATACCTATATTTTTCATAAAAGAAGGTTTCTCAGTGATCTTTCTCCAAGCTGTTCAAACCAAGAAAGTCTGCCAATGTTACAACAATTGCAGTAACTCTGAAAGCAATACTGCAACCGATCACAGGAACCCAAGATTTTTACGCAAGTGATGCTTTATATTGATTAGGTGCAACCAAACATTGGGCTGGCACAGTGGCTCAGTGGTCAGCACCACTGCCTCATAGCACCAGAGACCCAGGTTCAATTCCACCCCCTGTCAACTGTGTGGATTTTGCACATTCTTCCTGTGTTTTTTCTGAAGAAGGGTCCTGACCTGAAACGTCAACTTTCCTGCTCCTCTGATGCTGCCTTGCCTACTGTGTTATCTCCCCGTGTCTGCACACGTTTTCTCTGGGTGCTCTGGTTTCCTCCCAGAGTCCAAAGATGTGCAGGCTAGTTAGATTGGAAATTGTCTGTACTGTTCAGGCATGTGTAGATTATTTTGGGTTATATGGGGAATGGGTCTGGTTGGGAAGCTCTGAGGGTCGGTGTGGACTTGTTGGGCTAAAGGGCCTGTTTCCACACTGCAGGGATTCTATGATTCTATCACTTAACATTGATCAAATGTAATCAAGCCTATATGATTGCAAGTGGAATGATGTGTTTTTAACTAAGATTTTAATCAAATGGAGAACAGAGATAAATGACTAACTATTTTAAATAAATGTTTTGCGTTCTCTTAACACGAATATAGTATAATTTATTACAATTGATTTAAAATCGATAAAGTTAAAAAATTCATTTAAAAAAGAACAATCGAGGATACAGAAGCTTTGACTTCAGAAACTTTAGAATTCAAGAAGTTATGAATTCTCAGTTGGCTGACAACATAAGGCTGAACCTTCCAAAAAATCGCCTAACTGTCAATTTTGGACTATTTCATCATGAGCCCTAGCAACTTTTCACATGCAATGTTACACTAATCACTTCAATAAGTATGCACCAGGCATCCACAGAGCTGTTGTTGCACTATGTTACAGGGAATGCTTGCTGATTCTGGGACCTTCTGCATTCACAGTGCTAGTGCGGTACTTAAACACCAGCTATGTACCACGGCAAATTCTGCCAGCTTGTTCTGAACTTGCCTCCTGAGTCAATGCTTTGCCCATGGAATATGCAGCAAAACCACTAGAAGGTTAATGAGCTTCTGCACTCTGTAAGGTTAAGTGCCACAATCTTCTTTCTGTTACCTCACAGTCATTCTAACTCTGCTATAGAACTCACTACTCACTAAGGCTCATGGTCCATCACTCTCAATACTGCAGGCAGCATCTCCCCTCGTTTGCTCTCATGCATTCCATTCCTTTAAACTGCTAACTCTTTCTGCTTTCTGTACTTACTAGTCACTCACTTGGTACACTTCAGCATCTTTACTGACTGATGAAAGACCAATTTCTTAACTGGCCGTAGTTTTTCTTGACTGTTTATCGCTATAAAAGATGACAAGGTGCTTGGCTAAAAGACAGAACTGTTATGAGAATCTAAGTAGGCACAGAGTGAATGAGCAATAAAAAAATAAGCTAACAACTTTGTGATTCACCCTGTTCTGATGCTGGAGATAGTTAGCTATTCCAATGAGCAAGGTACCAAGGAAAAATGAGCTGCCAGTGAGCTCCAGGTGCAGTGTTAAAGTGCTGAACTGTATTAAAAGTGAGTCCTGATGTACAATGACGATGTGCTAAGGCTGGTACTTTGCTGATGGCAACGTCTGTGGACGGAGGGTATAGGCTGCCTATGGGACTTGCCCTGAGGTGTTGGGGAATGCTAGCCAAGATAGCAGCCTGGAGAAGGAGCTGGTGAGCTGTAGCCATCTGGTACCTGTCCAGACTTTCATGTTGGAAATTGTCACCATCTAGTTTATCTCTGGAAAAATAGTAACCTGAATATGAATGAAGTAAGTTTAAGTAATAAAAAGACGTTAATGCGCGCAAATAGGCTGCTCTCTGATCTCTGCACTCTAGCTAGATTCTCATCCAGCTGTTAAAACACTGGGGGGAAATGTGGAATTTTCTTTTTTTGATGTTGAGAACTCATTTTTCCATTCTCACTATATATTCTCAACTGACTCGCCATTGCCCACATTGTTCAGGGTTTGGGAAAATTCAGCCCATAGTGTTGGTGTCTCTGTAAACATTGGGAAATTGGATACCTCAGTGTAGTACAATTGAACAAATGTCATGTGCTCACATATGCTTCATTTAAGTAGTGAGGTATCGATTGACATTGACAAGAAACTTTCAGTAGAGCGTACAACTAAAAGCAATCCTTCCACACCTGTTGAGTGGATCTTTATACCTGGCTGGCTAATAGCACAAATGTCTGGTGGTTTTTTTCTGCAGTCAATTAATGGGGATGATGTCCCACGCCAAAAGCTGCTGGTCAATTCAGGAGCCCCCAATTCTCTGGTCTCAGCAATGTTACCAGATGCTGTGCTGCATCATTTCCTCAACAGTGACTGAAGGTGGAGTTGGACACTGAGAAAAGTGAGGGGGTGAATCACTGGACTAGGCTGGAAACCCTCAATTAGATGTAGGAGGGTACAGACAGCGGGGCCAAAGTGAACAAGCTAGGATGGAGACATAATTGAGGGGTGAGAGAATGCATTGGAAAGGGTATGCCTTGGGGAACATCTCAGACGGGCCATGGGCCCTTGAAGGAGGTATCCCCTTTCTTCCCTGCCATTAGTTCATGCAGTGAATACTCAGCTTCTCACTTTGCACACAACTCTGACCAACACAGTAAATGTTATGGTGAGGTGGCAATACACCCTAAAGTGGCCACTAATTAAGTGGCTCTTTCCACTATTGCAATTTTTTTTCCGTTTCCTGCTGAATAGGTCTAAGCCAGACTTAAAAGTAGCCTTTTACAGACTATTTGAGCACTTAGAACTTTCAACCTGGTTTGCTTTGATTCAACCCATTCTCTATCTTAATTGATGTTAAGCCTATATACAACATTATGCAACCATATTGGCAAGTTAGTGCCTCCTATCATCATGGATCTCCAGCTTGACACACTGCTGCTTCTGATGGTCTGTATTTTGCAGTTCTCTTAGTTTGATTTTAGTGGCAGCATGTTTAGAAAAATAGTTTATCATTTACTGAATACCAGTTCCAATATTTCTCAGTGAAAGACTAGAACTGTTAGATTGAAGAACAAACCAAAAAGAGAACTGAGAAATGCAGGTGAATAATGCTATTCAGACAGCTAAATTTCTATTGATGCATTTGCAGTAATGCCACTAGTCCTTAATAATGCCAAAGGAAAATAGGTGTTCAGTAAGATAGGATAAGGTCAACAGTGCATTTTGTTTGAGGTTGGTATGATTTTCAGGGGTAAACGCACTTAATGTTGCTGGGCTGTTATTAGTAGGGCAGAGGTGAGTGTGTTGTTTATTTTAATAAATATTTCTCAGGAGATGTGTCAGTTCTGCGATTCCTGGTAAACAGTCCCCTAACCAATGCTGGCAATAATTTGGGGAAGACCTGCAAACTACTAAATTGAATCACTTTGCATTTGTTCTGTATCTGAAAATCAAGCACAACCCATTCTAATTTCTATCCCATATCCATGCATCCAATAGGGAATCAGAATTAAGTACTCATTCCCATGCCAAATTGTCTTAACACAGTTATTGCCACATCAGTCAACTGCTCAAGTATCAATTGAGAGGAAGTCAATATTGAAAGAAAGTGCATAAGGATAAAAATATAAGATATTGGAGCATGAGGCAATTTGGGCCATCAAGCCTGTTTGGCCATAGAACAAGATTATGGCTGATCTGTCCCATGTTTCATCTCCTCTTTTGGCTGCTGAGCTTTTCCAGCAACTTTGTTGATGTCCTAAGGGTGTAAGCAGAAGCAGGCAGTGCAGAGAGCATGAAAGGTTCATGACATCAGGATTTAGAGTGGGTGACAATGAATGAGTGAAGGTGTTGAAGACATTAGAGTGTGATAGAGCTTGAGCCTTGCGTGGAGGCGAGTTAATCACTTTTTTTTTACTCCATTCAAAATTAAATCAATCACTAATCATAGAAAGGTCCTTGTAAAATGATAAAGCCCATTATTGGCACCAATTTACATTAGCCAAGTAGTACTTTCTGCTTGTCTGAATGAGAGTGAGGGTTGCAAATTTGCTGACAACACAAAAATTGTGAGGAGGCAAGCAGTGAAGATGACAAAATGAGTCTAGCATAAGGTAGAGACAGGTTAAGTCAGTAGACAAAAACTTAGTAGACAGAAAATAATGTGGGAAAGTGTGACGTTATGCACTTTTTTTAAAGGAAGAATTGAAGCACTGAATATTTAAATGGGCAAAGGCTGCAGAAAGCTGCAGCACAAAGGGATTTGGGGATTCTGATGCATTCCTGAAAAAAAAGCTAGCAAATAAGGTAAGTAGAAAATAAAAGCTCATGATGTAGAAGGTGGCGTATTGCATGGATAGAATGTTTGCTGGCTAACAGGCACCAGGTACAGGCATTACTGGGTCTCTTTCAGATTGGCAAGACTTAACAAGTGGTGTCAAATGGGGATTATGCTAGGGCCTCAATTATTTGTGATTTATATCAATTACTTAGACGAAGTGATGGAAATTTTTTATTGATGATCCAAAGATATGTGGGTAAGTATGTTATGAAGGTGACATAAGGAGATTGCAAAAGGATATTGATGGGCTAAGTGTATGTGGAAAGTTATGACAAATGGATTGTAATGCGGGAAAATGTGAAATTGTCCATTCTGGCAGGAAGACTGAAAAAAGCATACAATCTAAATGGTGAGAGATTGCAGAGCTCTGAGATGCAGATAGATCTAAGCGGCCTAATGCATGAATCACAAAATGTTAGTATGCGGGTATGGAAGTTCATAGGAAAATAATTGCACCAAGGGTCATTAATATCAACAGAAGCAATGAAACAATCCAGTGTTAGTTTGTGTGCACCCACAAGGACCCCGCCACAATTATTAAACGAACACGAGTGTACAAATTATATCTTAAAGTCATTGTAAAATATTGTTAATTTGAGAAGAAAATATCCCATTAGCTGTTTATAACACTGTGCAAATTGTTAACACTGATTGCAGTGACTGCCTCATTAATGTATTCTGTACATTGCACCATACACAATGACAGTGAATTCATAAACAACACGCTTCAGGCACTGGAAGTCTGAAATAAAAGCAAAAATGCTGAATACTAAACAGACAATTCAGGCATTTGTGGAGAGAAACAAAGTTAAAGTGTCAGGTTGATGACATTAATACAGTACTGCTAATAAAGATTTCATAAAAGCCTTTCAGTTTTTGTTTTGTATATTTTAACTACTTGTTCCTTGTTGAGGGAAAAGCCTTTGTGCTGGAACTCACACTGTTTCGTTGCAATCAGTGTTACAATTTGCACAAGCGTTATAAACAACTAATGGGATATATTCTTCTGAAATTAGCAATACTTTACAGAGACTTAAAGATTAAAATTTGGACACTCTTGTTCATTTAATAGTTGTGGTGGGTTCTCTGTAGGGTGATGAAGGGAAAGTGGAATGGAAGGAGAGTGAAGGAACACTACGGTCAGGTAAGGGTGCTGTCACACTCAGTCAAGGACATCATGCGATCTCATGCCAGGAGCTGACCAAGACAGTTGGGTGCTGGGTACGACATCACATGGGGGCCAGTTGGTTCTTCGCCAAGGCTGTCACCACTAGTCAATCTGGGGGTGTGGGCCGCAGTCAATGCTGAGGGTTTGGGCAGCAGACATCAAGTGAGAGTTATTGGGGCCAGTCCATGCTGAATTGAGGAAAGTGGTAAACTCAGTGTGGTGATTGCAGCCATTCTGCTGGGAAACAAAAGCAATAATGACTGCCAAGAGCAGCAACTCCAAATATAAGAGTGGCATTTAATATAGCTTAGGGGGACACAGGGCAGTTCAGGAACGGAGCTTTTCATCAGTCACCATCACACTGACTTCAATTGGGAATACTTCATTGTGAAAGTGGGCATGAATAAGGGCTACAGCAAGGGCTTAGGGGTAAAGAGAGAACATTGATACGTAAATAAAGGGGTTGGATGGAAATGTGGGGTGACTCAAAGCATCTGGGGTTGATAGGGAAGTGGCGCAAAAGTGTACATGAAGGTGAGGGGATTCTTGGCTTATAAGCACAGCTTGGAACTAACTATCAACAGTGCAACCTGGGTACCTATTCATGTTTCACAAAATCTCACCTGCACGATAAGAAAGGAAAATGGCAGGCAGCACACTCTCAGTTTGAGAATTGGAAATATATGGTTAGTCTGTCAGTTCTCCATGTGATTTTAACACAGCAGGACTGGAGTTCTTTGAATGAAAGGCACACTTCTTACAGCATAGTGAAATGGATCTGTATAAAATATTATATAGGAATATAATGGAGAAACAATGTATCTCCTGCCTACAAAACACACTCTGAGCCTGCTGCTCGTAAGAATTTCTTGCAAATAAATGTAGAGTTAAACATTGATACTCAAGTCCAATGTTCCACAGCAAAATGTGAAAGATCTATGGGTAGATTACAGCTGTCTAAAACCATATTGCTGAATGGCATTAAAATCTAAAGAAAATATAGAATAAAGTTAACTCCTTCTTCTCATTATTCTTGTTTTCAAAGTCCTCAATGGCCTGAACTCTCTATTTCTGTAACCTTGTCTAGGCCCGCGAACCTCTACAATCTCTATGCTCCACCAATTCTGGTGTCTTGTTCATCTCCAATTTTCATCACTCCATTACTGGCAGTTTCACAGGTCTCAATTAGATTTAATAGGACAGGCAAATGATTTTAATAATGTTTGATTAAATAACATAGAGTCATGCTCCTTTTTAAAGTTTCATGCATGCTGTAGTAACACATTGCATTAACTATCAGGTCAACTTTGCATGTTTTGCTGGAAGTTCTAATTAAAGAATGCGTAGAGGTGAAACATTAATTCTTAAAATATTGACTTTAAAATGTTGTGATGTAATTCTAATTAATGTTGCATTTGGTTGTCTAAATTTCTCTCCCCTCTCTATCTATGGTCTGCCCTGATAATAATGGCATATGTGCCCTCATTTGTAATATTTTATTAAAAACTGAGGAAGAGGAATTAAGTCTGAAAATAAGTAAGATGATGTCTAAAATGAATAAGAAGATGTTCGTCATGGTATATAATGCAACCTCAAATGACATTAGTAAATTGTGGGATTATCTGAAAAATGTGCTATGCTCATCCAAGTATTATTGCGTACACATCTCTGATTGTCATTGACCCTGAGTTGGATGCCATACTTTCAGTTGCCATAGCCATAAGCTTTGGAATGCTCCTTAAACCTCTTTGCATTTTTGTCTCTTTTGTTTCGTTAAGGCACATCTTAAAATCATGCTTTCATTGCCCAAACTGTCCTAACACCTCCTTATGTAGTAAATTTGGTTTGCTCCTGTGATGTGTCCTGGAATGTTTGGTTTCATTAAAGACACTACATATATGAAAGTTATTAAATCTGTTCCACCATCTTTTCATGCAGTGCATTCTAGATCATATTAACTCATCAGATACAAATAGTCTCCATATTTCAATTTTTTTTGCCAACTGCCTTAAAATATTTGCACAATTCTGACTGCCATATCATTCAGTAATGCAACTAGCTACTTCAAGCACGTTCACATCCCATCAAGAATCACGTCAAAATTTTTTAACCAACCTACTTGGTCAATGGTACAAATAATCATTTACAGTAAAGAAAGCCTTGGCAGTCATGCTTAATAACAGGAGCCTTCAGATCTTCAAAAAGAGACAATGGTGACCATTTATATAGAATCTATCTAATAGACACAGCCCAGCAAAGCTTAGTTGCACCTGACATTATTTTGGATCATGTAATTTTCTTGCTGTGGACAATTTGCAAACTGTAGGCACTGTGAAGGGCGTAGCCCTGCCTCTCTTGCTTGGCCTTGTGCCTGAAAAGTAAAGATGAAATTACGTTGCTACAAGCTTTTAAAGTCCTAACATCTGAAAAGAATGAACTGATATTTATACTGTCTTACAGTAATTCAACATTTTAAATATTTCACAACAAAATACCTAATTCTTAATGGAGGGAACAAGGCCTCCAGTATGCACAGAACAATGTTAGTAAGAAGCAGAGGGTTTGTTGAATAGCAGAAAGTGTTAAGGAAATTCAAGCTCATTGTAAACAAGGGACTAAGTTCTACTTGAATTTTCTTGATCTTTTTCAAGCTTTTTAGGAGACTCCAGGTAATAAGCCAAATCAACATTGAGGACAACTGATAAGAAAAAACTTCTGGACAAGACGTGTAGAATTAATTAGCATTATAAACTGTCAAATCTTCTCTCCCACATAAATTAAGGCAATTTAAGTCTGTTACCCGACAATCTACTTAATGAAGTGCAAAGGTTGATAATCGCTGGTGTATCAGACCAATATAATGAATTCTGTTGAGTACATTCAATTCAAAATGGCTTGCTTAACTGCAAAGGAAGATAGATGAAAATGCTGGAAATAAATGCTTTGCTGAGATTGAAGAAATCAAAGTACAATTTTGCTTTCTAAAGAACTAGTCTCTGCCGTAATCAGCTCTGTGCTCAACCCTGCGAGTTGAGGTGTCAACAATCTTGCTATTACAATTGTAGTAAGTTATTGCAACCATGTTTGCATATAAAATTATTAGCATTATAAAAAATGAATGTTAAAGGCATAGTTACTGTTTCTAACCATAATAAATGACAATTACAAATGTGGACGGCTATGTGGTCCATTTTACTCAATCCATTGAGACATTTCTTAAAGTCCTCCCCTCGTTAGCATCTAGCTTTTGTTAAAAGAATTCATCTTCATTGTTTTATGTGAAAATCCATTGCAAAGATTGATCTTTATCTCTTCCCCACATTCTCATAATTTAGTTTAAAACTATTTTCATGATTTATCTTTTCTACTTACCTTCCCACCCTCCTCTATTTTATGTGACACTTGGTTCCTTTCTGGCTTTTCCTCTTTCAGGCTGTTTCAATATTTCTTGCAAATCTCTATTCTTGACTTGATTTGATTACTAATGCACATTCATCTATCTGTATCAATGTGCGTTGTATCACTGGAAACTGTCAGGGAGACTGATTCAATTCAGAAAGTTCTCCTTACAAGTTATGACTGATATATACTTTCAGATGCAATTCTCAACATAATACTCAATCAAAAACAATATAATGCACCAGGTAAAGTCTTCTCTCATGTACGTTACTGGGTTGCCACTAATAGAGAGTATAATCATTCAACTAAACCATGTTTTATAAGCAACACAAGACAAGTGCCATTTGACAAACCAATTGCATCCTCAGGATGTAGTATAATTTTGAAAACAAACGGACATCAGCAGCAAAAGTACAGTTAATCAATTCGTTAGTTATCATGGCAGACTTTAAAAAGCTAAATGCATAGCACTGTCAATTTCATGCAATTCTTTTAAAGAATTTTGTTGCTGTCTTTGTTTTAGAAAATCATACTGAGTTTAACCTTCTAAACTGAGTTTAAAATGTGGAATAGTCGTCCTTGCTAGATTAACCAGATTTAGATCTTAAACAATAGAAATAAGCTGCCTATGATAAAAAAAGACAACAGTGGAGAAACTCAGCAGGTATAGTGACACCTGTGGAGAGAGAAGCACAGCCAACAGCTTGAGTCCAATATTAACTGTCTTCACAGAAACTTTCCAATATTGACATTGTTGGTCCACATGGGTCAAATGAATTTAGAAGTATGACATCAAATACAACAACAAGAACTGGCATTCTACTTGATTGTTTGAAAATCCTCTCTTTACAATTCTGATGCAAGGATTAGCCCATGGTTTTCAGATGGTTAATATCTCTACAACAGTTGAGGAATTTCAGATAAATGTGCTCATCACTCATACACCAGTTTCACAAGATATAATTTCAGGATCATAGATTCAATGATATGAATATAAAACTATGTAGAACTTCAAGTTTATATATAGTCATTGTTCACGACCCCAAGGATTTGACTTACATTTGTCTGCCTGGCAAGATTAAGTTTAACAATTATATAATGCTAGCTGAAAAACCTACTGGAAGAGTCAGATCCCAGGCTAAAATCTAGCTTAACAGATCATATTTTGATCTGTTTTGGTTTTCATAAAGTGGGCTTTCACTGATACATAGGTACACATTACTGAGGACTTCGCTTTAAGATTAAAAAGGAACTTTATTAACCAAGTAAATGAAGATATAATAGAAGAAACCAAACTATCTTGTAAATACTGTGTCTTTTTATCTTTCTATTTTGTTAATTGTGGGCTGAAATGAGACAAAGCATTGATGGAGGATTGCTGCATGTTTGAAAGCAAGTAACCTGACACTCACTGTAAACACTGTTAGTTCCAGCAGTAGTTGACGTGCAGTTTGCAGATGAGCGGTAGCCAAAGGGTTGTGCACAAATTGAGGTTTGGTTGGTAACAAGTAGCTGATTAGTCTGTGGACTAGCAACCAATTATCAATGGCAAAAGTATTCTGCAAATCAGGGAAATCAATCCAAGAAGGGAGATGAGATGTCATGTTCTTAACTGCAGAATCATCTCAGCAACCTTGTGAACAGGAACTCCTGAAATGCCTTCCCAATCTTTCCCTCTGTCCATAACACATTTTATTTTCCTGTGCGTGTAAAACAGGGAGTTCATAAGGGGATTAAAGTTTTAATTGGTAGAGTCATATGTTGATGGTTCTTAATTATTTATCTGTAGCTAACGCTGATTTACTTGCTATAAATAGTAATTCTTGTCATGTAAAGAAACCTGCTTCATTCTTTCTGTCAACATGGGTCTAAAAGACAGATAAATTGAGACATTTTGCATACCTTTCTCAATCATTAACTTTTGTGACAATTTGAGGGACACTGGGCCTTGGTTTGTGTCACTATCCCAGTGAAATTTGGGAATCTACGTACAACATAAATTCAATGATTTTTAAATACACATTAAAAGTGTCACTCCATTACTCCCAAAACGCTCCTTTGTAAATGGAAAAGAAAAACAGCAGTTTTTGTACATTACCTAAAACATGCCACTAGTAGAGTACCTAAAAATACGCCTCGTATATTACCCAAAACCAGAGCCTCTGTCTCTAAAACCTCGGTAGATTTAAGTTGCTTGTGACTTTAACTTTTAGACTAGAAATACAGATAGCTTCTTTCTGGAGCTGATGTAGACTTGAGCTTAAATGTAGTCAGGTTTAATGAATGTCTTCAGAGTTTTATCCCTGGTCTGGGAAGAACAAGAACTCATTACTCTAAGGTAATCTAATTTCACGATATCCTTCTCTTCTCAGGAGCACTGGTTGACACAGCCATCACAGGACTTATAGAACTTCTCAAGACTCAAAGTAAGACTAAACAAAACTCCATCTAAACTGTAGGTGTTCCCCTTGAGCTTAGGGATACCTCTCCTGACCTTCTACACTGAAGCTTATTTATCTTGTCTGTTTGTAAAACCGTACCAACATACACAAAAAGCCTGTTATTCTTAAAATAGGCATAAAAAATTATTACATAAGAAATCACTATGGTTGCAAAAGTATTTACAAGTTAATTATTAATTTCAGACACAGAAAAACTCATGCCTCTCAATAACCAAGAATTCAAGAACTCAAACTTGCAACAAATGATATTAAAAATCAATCACACAATAAATAAACATAAATGAATTAACTCCATAGATGTACAATTAAGTCACTCTCTGGCACAGTGAAAATTACATTGAGACAAGTACATATGTTTAAGTACTTTGTTCAGTGCATGTATATTTCATGGAAGACAGGCATGTTCAAACGAAACAATGAACCAGAAAACATCTTCTAAATTCATTAAGTGCCATGTTTTAGCAGTTAACCAGCACAGGTGTGCAATTTGTTGGTAATAGAAAGTGTTCCACCAGTACTTATTTAAAACATATTGTTACTGACTCTTACTCTCTCATAATCAATTGTTTATTATCAATAGATACATTTGCAAACAAGTGAAAAGGGCATATGTTTGTCATGCTATTTTAATTCAATGTTTTTATAATTACATATCTCCTCTTTGAAGCTTTCCCCTGCTTGGTTAATGTTCTGCAACTACAAAGCTGGAAAAAGTAAATATTTTTATTAACTGCTTCCATCTCAGTGAAGAAGCTTCAGGTCAATCCATATCCAACATTTTGCTCTGAACAGTCTACTTACAATTTTACAACTATAACAACTTCCATTGCAACAGATGCGAAAATCTATAACACTCTGAAATAATCCACAACACTGTTAAAATGAACAACTGAATGAAAAAAGTTATTTGATCTTATTTTCCAATGCTAACAGATGATTAAAAAATTGTAGGACCCAAAGTCTGACCACAAGTGCAACTTCACCAAAATCTAACCTCTTCTTCTTTAGGCTGTACCATGTGTACCAGATTTCATTGAAGTCTGCGTGTTCTTTTTTGAGATATATTGTTCATGAATAAACAGACAAACAGAGCTGAAAAAATTCCCTTCATTCAATATCAGTGGAGGTAATAATCATGTCACAATACCAGTGACAATAAATGTTGAGCTGGAAAACACAACGGGTCAGACAGCATCTGAGGAGCAGGGTAGTCAATGTTTTGGGCTGAAACACTTCATCAGGACGCTGAAAGTGACTGGAAGTGTGTCCAGAAAATTTAAAGCCATTATGGACTGTTCCAATGGCAGCATTGCCAGATGGTATACCTACCAGCAGGAGGCAGCTCAATACATCCGCATTTGTGACTTGGCCTCCCAGACAGGTTCGAACTTGTAATTATACATATTTAGTATTACAGCCCATGGCTGAATTCAGCCTGAAGCTACGGGTGGTACTACTTTGTCCTCTTTAAATAGACCTAACAGAGGTTTGTGGTCTGTTATTATTACAAATTTACATCTGTAAAGGTATTGGTGGAACTTCCTGACTCTAAATATGACTGCCAAACATTCTTTCTCTATCTGGTTGTATTTACGCTCTGCATCCAAAGTCCTGGGTGCAAATGTTTTGGGCTTTCCTCCCCATTGGGCCACCTATGAGCTAATACTACCTCAATGTCATATGGATAGGCATTGCATGTCATATTTCATTTGGGATCATAGTGGGCCAACATCTTAGAGAATGACAGGTGCTTCTTCATTTCCCTGATGGCTATGGCTTGGCTGTGCGCCCATTTCCAAGACTGACCCTTTTGTTAGAGTTGATGCAAAGGTGCCAAGATGGAAACCAGGTTATGTATGAACTCTCCATAACCGTTCACCAGCCCAAGGAAAGATCTAAACTCCAGTACTGACATGGGAACCAGGGCACCTTTGATCAGCCTCACTTTATCTTCCAATGGGTATAACTCGGTCTTGTTGACTCTGTAACCCCAGTAGGTCAGATGTGGTTCTGGGACACATATTTTTCCCTTCTAAGGCATACACTCACCTGGGAGGAATGACTAAGGACAATGTCTAAGTTCTCTAAATGCTCCTTATTGGTCTTTCCTGTTATTAGCACGTCATCTAAATAAATGGCAACCTGGGGTACACCTTGTAAAATGTTCTTCATTGTCTGCTCAAAAATTGCATAGGGTGATGATACCCTAAATGGCAGTCTCATAAATTGGTACAAACCCTTATGGATATTAATTGCAGCATACTTCTGTAAAACTTCATCTAACTGCAATTGAAAGTACGCATGGCTCATGTGCAGCTTTGTGAAGGACAGCATCCCTGCCAGCTTTGCACACAAATCCTCTATGCGAGGGATTGGGTTTTCATCCAGCTGCGAAAAGCAGTTCACCATTTATTTAAAGTCCCCACAAAGGCAAACCAGCCCACTGGGCTTCAGTACGGCCAGTGCTGCCCATTTTGTAAACTGGGCCGGTTTGATGATTCCTTCACTTTCCACCCTTGTGATTTCTGCCTCTACTTTTGCCCATAAAGCAAATGGCACTAGGCAGTCCTTGAAGAATCGTGGGATTGTTTCCTTGTCAACATGCAAGGTGGTCTTAGCTCCTTTGATCGTCCCTAGACCTTCCTGAAAAACTTTCAGGTACTTAGTTAGGACATCACTCAGGCAGCCATTTTCTAATTGAAAAATATTGAGCCAATCTAGGTGAATTTTTCTCAACCAATTTTGCTTCATCAAGCTTGTGCCCAAGCCTTTTGCTATAATCGGGGCAGCACAGTGGCTCAGTAGTGAGCACTGCTGCCTCACAGTGCCAGGAACCCAGGTTCAATTCCAGCCTCGGGTGACTGTCTGGGTGAAGTTTGTACATTCTCCCCATGTTTGCGTGGGTTTCCTCCAGGTGCTTCAGTTTCCTCCCACAGTACAAAGCTGTGCTGGCTAGGTCGACTGGAAATGCTAAATTGCCCACAGTATTCAGGGATGTGTAGATTAGGTGGGTTATAGGGGAATGGGTCTGGGTGGGATGCTCTGAGGGTCAGTGTGGACCTGTTGGGCTGAAGGGCCTGTTTCCACACTGTAGAGATTCCATAGAATTCTATAGAAATAATCACTGACAACCGAATCAGCTGCTTCTCATAAGAGAACGGAACAGAAGTTGTACCCTTACTCCTTAAAGTTTCCCAGAATAAGTTCTCAGTTTAGTTGAGATCTTGCGCAAACTTAAGGGTTGGAGTCCAGAATGAATTTTGTTAAAGACCAGTTCTGTGATTACTAAAATGGCAGAGCCGGTTTTGACCTCCATTAGAACTGGTTGACCATTTACCCAGACGTTTATTTTGATTGTGTCAGATTTGGATGTTGATATGCATGTTAACTGTTCCAAACCAGCGATAGATGGACTTTCCAAGGTGTGCACTGTCCTAGATACCAGCCTAAGTGATCTCTTATTCAACTCAGATCTAGTGGGACTCTTTTGCTGTCTCAACTCCCCATACCAGTAGCAACTACAATAGCTTGCCATCCCAGATCCTGAAGAAAATTTTAACTGTTCAGCAGAGGCTTGGCTTTGTTTTGGGACTTTGCTGTGGGCTGACCTAGAGTCCCTCTGTTCAAAATATGTTCTGAGTGAGGCTATGCAGTTGCCTTCACTCAGGTGGTGTTCCCCAAACTCAGTGAGGGTGTCCACTTCCATTGGGATACCCTGCAACTCATATGTTCCACTTGCTGCATTTTTCAATGATAAACCCAGTTGCAGTGCCTGCTTGAAGTCCAATTGGGCTTCGGCTACTAGGCAATTTTGCTTGGTTCCATCATTAATCTCACATAGCATACGATCTCTCAGCATCTCATTAAGGGTTAAACCAAAGTCACATTACTCTGCCAGTTGTCTTAACCTAGTCAAGAATCCCAACGCGGATTCTCCTGGTTCTCGAATTGCCGAGTAAAACCAAATGCATCTCAGAATTAGAGAGGCTTGGGGTTGTAATATACCTTAACTAAATTCATCAACTTTTGAAAGGTGCCTTGGGAAAGTTAGGCTCCTAATAACCAAAAAAGACCTTGGCTATTCACCCTAGCAATGCCCATCATGATTTTATAAACCTCTGTAAGATCACTCATCAGCCTCCGACATTCAAGAGAAAATAGCCCCAGCCTATTCAGCCTCTCCCTATAGTCAAACCCTCCAACCCTGGCAACATCCTTGTAAATCTTCTCTGAACTCTTTCAAATTTCAAAACATCCTATCTATAACAGGGAGACCAGAATTGAATGCAGTATTCCAAAAGGAGCCTAACAAATGTCCCGTACAGCTGCAACATAACCTCCCAACTCCTATACTCAATGCACTGACCAATGAAGGCAAGCATACCAAACACTTTTTTCACTATCCTGTCTACCTGCCGCTCCACTTCCAAGGAACTATGAACCTGCACTCCAAGTTCTCTTTGTTCAGCAACACTCCCCAGGATATTACCATTAAGTATATGTCCTGCCCTGACTTGCTCTTCCAAAATGCAGCACCTCACATTTCTCTAAACTAAAATCTATTTGCCACTCCTCAGCCCATTGCCCATCTGACCAAGGTCTTACTGAACTCTGTGGTCACATTCTTCATTGTCCACTACACCACCAATTTTGGTGTCATCTGCAAACTTACTAACCATACCTCCTATGTTCACATTCAAATCATTCATATAAATGACAAAAAGATCCTTATGGCACATCGCTGGTCACAGTCCTCCAGTCTGAAAAGCAACCCTCCACAACCACCCTCTGTCCTCTACCTTGAAGACAGTTCTGTTCCCAAATGCTAGTTTTCCCTGTATTCCATGTGATCTAACCTTGTTTACCAGTGTACCTTGCAGAACTTTGTTAAAAGTCTTACTGCTTTAAAAGGATATGGAAGCAATTAGTTATTGCTCACAAAGGCTCATTGGCATTTCTGTCTATTAGTGGCATATGTAATATTTATAACAGGCTGAATGTTATAAATTCAGCGAAATACTCGTGCCATCAAAAATGTAAAGGGCCTATTGAAAGCTTGTGATTCCAAACAAACTTGCTGAACCATGACCTGGTGTTATCTGATTTCTGACCTTGTCCACTCCAGTCCAACACCAGCACCTGCACATCAGGTCATATATTTAGCAGCTGCATTGAGTCCACATCTGCCAAAAATCAAATCCCTTTAAACGAGGTTGGTAGAGGGATGGGATCCTCAACAGCAGGGAGGCAAGTGCAAGGCTGGAAGGAGATACAGTAATCAGAAACAGCAAGTTGAAGAGACAGGTCAGGCTGAAACAGGACAGGGAGTGAGAAACGCCCGTTGAATTAAGTTGCATCTATTTCAATGTAAGAGGGCTGATAGGTAAGGCTGATGAATTCAGGGTGTGGATTGGTACGTGGGACTGGGATATTATAGCCACTACAGAAACAAGGCTAAGGGAGGAACGGGACTGGCAGCTTAACATTCCAGGGTACAGGTGCTTTAGGCAGGACAGAAGTGGAGGAAAGAGGGGAGGGGAGTTGCATTTTTGATTAAGGGGAGTATCACAGCAGTAGTCAGAGATGAAATAACTGAGGGATCATCCAGTAAGACTTCGTGGGTGGAGCTAAGAAATAAGAAGGGGATGGCGACATTATTGGGATTGTACTACAGGTCCCTAAATATTCAATGGGAATTAGAGGAATAAAAATGCAAGGAGATTGCGGAGACTTGCAGGAGAAATAGGGTTGTCGAAGTGGGAGATTTTAATTTTCCTTACATAGACAGGGACTGCCGTAGTGTTAAGGGGTCAGATGGGGTGGAATTTGTTAGATGTGTTCAGGAAAGTTTCCTCAAGCAGTATGTAGAGGGTCCTACTCGGGAAGGGGCAAAACTCAACCTACTCTTGGGAAATAGGGCAGGACAGGTGACTGAGGTGACAATGGGGGAGCACTTTGGGACCAGTGACCATAGTTCTATTAATTTTAAAATAGTTATGGAGAAAGACAAAACTGGTCCACAGATTCAAGTTCTAAACTGGGACAAGGCGAATTTTGACGGAATTAGACAGGAACTTGCAGGGGTTGATTGGAGTAGTTTGTTTGCAAGCAGAGGAACATCTGTCAAGTGGGACACCTTTAAAAGCTAGAGTGATAGCTTTAGTTCAAGGTGATAGCTAGAGTTCAAGGTCTATATGTTCCTGTGAAGGTGAAGGGCAAGATGGGCAGGAGTAGGGAACCCCGGATGACAAGAGATATGGAGTATTTGACCAGAAAAACTGAGGAGGTATGGCTCAGAAACAGGCAGCTGGGATCAAGGGAATCCCTGGAGGTATGTAGGGGATACAGAAGTTTACTGAAGAAGGAAATCAGGAGGGTGAAAAGGGGGCACAAGATAGCTTTGGCTGAGATTAGGGTGAATCCAAAGAGATTCTTTGGGTATATTAAAGGAAAACGAATAACTAGAGAGAGAATAGGATCCCTCAAAGACCAAAGTGGACATGTATTTGTGGAACCACTTGAGATGGGCAAGGTCCTCACTGAACATTTCTCCTTTGTTTACCGTGGAGAAAGGCATGAAGACTTAGGAACTTGGGCAGTTAGTGGTGATACCTGGGGGACAGTCCATATCACAGTTGAGGAGGTGTTGGAAGTATTAGAATGTATAAAGGTGGATAAATCTCCTGGTCCTGATCATATATATCAAGAACCCTGCAAGAGGCTAGAGAAGAAATTGTGGGGGCCCTGGCTCATGTATTTGCATCATCGTTAACCGCAGGCGAGGTCCAGAAGGCTGGAGGGTAGCGAATGTTGTGCCCTTATTCAAGAAGGGCTGCAAAGAAAAACCTGGTAATTATAGATCAGTAAGCTTAACATTGGTGACAGGTAAGTTACTTGAGAAGATTCTGAGAGCTAAGATATACATGCACTTAGAAAGCCAGGGTTTGATTATGAGTAGTCAACATGGCTTTGTACGTGGGAGATCATACCTCACAAATTTTTTACAGCTCTTTGATGAAGTGACCAGAAAGGTTGATGAGGTCAGGGCAGTAGATGTAGTCTGCATGGATTTCAGTGAGGCCTTTGATACGGTTCCACATAGTAGGCTGCTCTGGAAGGTTAGATCGCTTGGAATCCAGGGAGAGCTGGCAAGTTGGATATGCAATTGGTTTGATGGTAGGGAGCAGAGAGTAATAGCGGAAAGATGCTTGTCAGAATGGAGGTCTGTGACTACTGGTGTGCCTCAGGGGTTGGTGTTGGGTCCATTGCTGTTTGTTATCTATATTGATGATTTAGATGAGAATGTACAAGGCATGATTAGTAAGTTAGCGGATGACACTAAAATAGGCAGTATCATGGACAGTGAGGAAGGTTATCAGAAATTGCAGCAGGATTTTGATCAGCTGGGGAAGTGGGCCGAAAAATGGTAAATTGAGTGTAATATAGATAAGTGTGAGGTTTTGCATTTTGGAAAGTTAAATCAAGGCAGGAATTTCACGGTGAATAATAGGGCCTTAAGGAGTGTAGTGGAACAGAAGGACCTGGGAGTTCAGATGCATGGTTCTCTGAAAGTGGAGCCACAGGTAGACAGGGCAGTGAAGGCAGCTTTGGCACACTGGTTTTCATCAGTCAGGGCATTCAGTACAGAAGTTGGGAATATATATTGCGGTTGTACAGAACATTGGTGAGGCCGCACTTGGAGTGTTGTGTTCAGTTTTGGTCACCTTGCTACAGGAAGAATATAACTAAATTGGAAAGAGTGCAGAAGAAATTTACAAGGGTGTTGCCAGGACGCAAGGGACTTTGTTATAGGGAAAGGCTGGACAAGTTAGGACCTTTTTCTTAGACAAGGAGACTGAGGGGGGAATCTTATAGAAGTGTATAAGATCATGAGAGGCATGGATAGGGTGAATGCACTCAGTCTTTATCCCAGGGTTGGGCAATCGAGGACTAGATGACATCAGTTTAAGGTAAGAGGGGAAAGAATACATGGAAATCTGAGGGGCAACTTATTTTACACAAAGCGTGGTACGCATATGGAATGAGTAGCCATGAGTTGGAATGAAGTGGTTGAGGCGGGTACATTAACAACATTTAAAAGGCATTTGGACGAATACATGGATAGGAAAAGGTTTATAAGGTATGGGCCAAGTGCATGGGGTTGGCATGGATGGACATTTTGGTCAGCATGGACCTATTTGGGCCGAAGGGCCAGCCTCTGTGCTTAGGACTCTATGACTAAGTCAGTGCTTTTCCTTGGTTCTAAATATCAGCGATGTGTCAAGACACATTGATTGACATAATTTTCCAAATGATTAGTGCTTGAAATAATGTAATTTAACAAAAGAGGTTGAACCAGGTGTAAATAATTATTGGCTGGCCTACATATTGTAAACTTGAACTCAGCAGGATCATTTGTGTGTAGTGTTCAGTTTAAACAAGCCTCAAATTCGCTGCAACAAGGCCTAATCCTGCATATTTACAGTGTTATGACATTTCAGAGCAGTTGTAAATGCTTGTGAAGGGCAGGCAAGGTCTGGAAATGTCAACCTGTCAAGTTATTTAAATAGCCACCTCTTGAAAATGGAAATAAACTGCCTGCCTATATCTGTGAGTTGATAAAAAATACTTCCAACTATCTCTATAGCTGTTTGATGACATAACTCTAATCGCATGTAACTCAATAACTCTGTCATAGCATTTTTACTGCTTCAGTGGATTAATGGAGGAGTAATAAATGCAAATGTTAGTTCCTATAAGCAATTAATCCCTGGAGACATCCAGCAGGACCAGGTGGCAGCTGTGAGGGGGGACACTAGCTAAGACTATGTCATGGTGCTCATGACATAATCAGTGGTGACTACTCATTGTGATGTAGAACCCTCAGGTTTATTGAGAGCTTCTATCATCCTACCGAGTTTTATTTTCTAAAGATGTCCTGATTCACACATTGTAATGATTGGAGAGGGAAGACAAACATATTCAAGTTAATTGGACTTTCTGACATTTATCTTATTCACCCAGGGGTAAATAATATTTAAACCGCTGCACAGGATGAGGTAAATGCACGACGATTTCAGTAATGATGAATCTAGATAATATATTTTCTCAACTGTTCAATAAACTAATCTTACTGCAAGAGATAGTTTTAATAAAGGGCACAAACTTATTTACCAGAACTCTCTTCAGCACCTTCATTGTACTGCTTTTGAGAAAACATGCAGTTATAGGTAAAAGCTTTAAACAGTTACAGCAGAATGTTGCTAGAATATGGCGATTCCTTTATCCATGTATCTGTATCTCCTTATTAGCTAATCTTGCCTCATGTATGTAACGTTCATGATTTCCCAATAACCTGGTGAAACTGGTCAGTGTCAATTCTCAACCTGAAAGTCAAAGTTGTCACCTGGCAGATACAGCTCACCAATTTCTTCTCTGGGTCTCCATCTGAAGATCAATTCACTAACATACACTTACAGCAAACACACTGCATGTACTTCAACTAAATGGCCATGTCTGAAAGTAAAAGTGGAATAATCCTTAGTGAAATGAAGATGGACCATGGTCAATCAGCGTTGCTGGAACACCCAGCAAGGGCATCATCAGATCTTAGTCCAGTTGCCTGGGGACAGTCAGTCAGGTGATTGGGGCTACCAGGTAGTGGGGATCCATGTCCCCTGCAGTCCAGAGATTGTGCCTCAGCTTGTCAAATCCAACGAGTCCAGGGATTATAGGTAAAACACTCAGGGAGAACTGAGGCTGGGAGTCAAGTCAAGTTTGTCCTCAGAAATCAACCCAGATGGTGGGACAGAATCAATCCTGGGGAGTTGGGCAATAGACACTAAGGGTCCTTATTATTGGGTAGTCTATGCAGTGCATTGGAAAGTGTGAAATTCAAGTCTGCAGATGGAATGCATTATGGGGATAAAGACAATGAATTTGGGGGACACACCAAATGCATGGGTGAGATCTATTATAGCATATGTGGACACGCATTACTGCAGGAGAGGTGTTTCACAAGTCACCACAACACTGCCTTCAGTGGAAGTATAGGAAGTATTGCTTGAGTTGGGGGGGGTGGAAATTGAGGATATTGACCATTACCATTGGGAATATGAGGACCCTGAAAGCTGACGGGGTTGATAGGAACAGCAAGACAAACTGATAGATGAAGTGCAGGAGGAGGATTTATGGCTATCAGGCAGATCCTGGAACTCAAAGAAATTTGACCTGTATAACATGTCATCTTCAACCAAACCACAAGAAAATGAAAACTGGATGCTGACACATTCACAGTGGGTGTATTAAGTTTCATTTCTTATTTCTTCACAAGTACATTTATGTACTTTGAGGCTGAGTTTGTATGACAGTTAAGCACTGGTCATCACCCATTCTTGACTGGGTGCACGTTCCCTTGTTAAGTACACAAGTAGAATACATTGAGCGCCCGAGCCTAATCTAGATAGCAAAGCCTTGCCACTGTATCCTCTGAGGGATCCTGCCTTCTTCTTCAAAGGAACAGAATGGGAATGACCTCTTCAGGTTGGTGACTAAGTGTGTACCACTAGCATCTATGTAAGAGGAGAGGTCATTAGTTGTGCAATAAGGATGAAAGCTTAAGCATCTTAAAAATAAGTTAACGGAGGTAGAAATAGGAGAGTAGTGCGTCTGAGCATGAGTTCCCATGAATGGTTTCTATCCTCTCCAATTGTCTTGAGGATCTACTCCTCATAGGAGGTGAGGAACTGAACGTCAGGCTCACTGTGATCCATCCTTGCCCTCTATGCCCAGTTACGTGACAGCTCCTCCTGAAATGAGATGAAAGAAGAAACTGAGTGCAATGAAAGTGAACGAAGGACTATCAGTGGCACTGTTGAGGCAGCAAAAATGGTGAAGTGTCCCATGTCACTAAGTAGGAAGCACATAGGGTTTGAGGAATTGGTACTTTAGGAAAATGAAATGGGTGACATCTGTTGAGTGGAGATGTTGCTTGCAATGTGACAGTTGCAGGCCATTACCTTTGATGATAATACTGTGCAGTCTTCGAGTGAATATGAGGAAGCAGAGAGAAGATGGTGGCATTTATCCTTGTGGAGTGCTTCCAGCAGTGCTGGATGTTTCTCTTGTTCTGCGCAACAGCACTGACCAGTATTTGGTGCTGTGGCCTCGTTTGATAATCCACAGGAAAAAGGACTGCCCTCCTCTCCACCATCCTGCCCACCATGATCTCCATAGTCCGCAACTGTGTGCCAACTTCCCTTTCTGTGACATCTTGTTGCCAGAAGTTGTGGAGCAACAGACTACGGAAAGCAGTCTTGGCTTGCAGTGTTTGAAGTGGTGTAGAAATTAAATTTAAACATGGCATCTATGACGTGAATGGGGTGAGCACTTCCGCTTTACAACTGCATGATTAAATGAGAAGGATGTATTACAGCCTGAATGCATATTTAATTAGATGAATAGCAGAGATTGAGTGAGAAATGTCACCATGATCCATGGAGAGAAAGTCACAACAAAACTATCCGAAAATACCACATCCAAAAAAAAGTGCAAATTTAACTTCTGGTTTCAAATTTGACAGTTTCATTCCCAATGATTGAAACACACCAGTAGTCAAGTCTGATTGAATTAGAGCAAACAATATTATTCTGCAATTATCAGCTTCTAGTCATATAAACCAATATATTATTTTTCGAGTACAGCACTTATGCTGGTGACTAAAACAATTTCAAAAGGAAAATTGAGGGTACTTTGTTGGTACTTAATTACAACTGAAAATGCAAACTAAAATGCTGCGTTGCAGCTAAGATCAGAATGTTTAACCTAAATATCCTGAGCTGTTTTAGTTTATCCATTAAGTTGATAAACTTACTGAAATTAAAATCAGCAGATGATAATAGTACAACTCATTGTTTGATTTTATGTGCAAACTGCATTATTCAATATTCACATTTTTGAAGTTTTGAATAAATGAGATTTTTATAATTCATTCAAGGGATATGGGGGTTGTTAACCGGGTCAGCAACTCCTAGTCGCCCTTGAGAAGGTGGTGGTGAGCTTCTTGAACCGCTGTAGTCAATTTGGTTTAGCCATAATGCTAATGTTTGTGATGTAGATAATTTCATTTCTGTAATCCATGTCTTAGTTTATGAGTTGAGTCATAGAGCATGGAAGCAGACATTTTCGTCCAACTCGTCCATGCTGACTAGATATCCTAAATTAATCCAGTCCCATGTGCCAGCATATGGCCCGTATCCCTCTAAACCCTTCCAGTTCATATACCCATCCAGATGCCTTTTAAATGTGATAATTGTTCCAGCCTCCACCATTTCTTCTGGCAATTCGTTCCATACACGCACCGTCCTCTGAGTGAAAAAGTTTGAATCATCCCACACATGTCATTCGGAGGAAGTTCAGGACCTATAAGCTTCTGTTTAATACAGGAATCAGTGATTATTTGCGTAGTATTTTACGATTATAGCAGTACGAACTTATTTCCGTAGATACACTGAACAAAGTACTTTAATACCTGCATAGTGGATGATTCAAAGGACTGTTAATGTTAATTATAAGAGGCAGCATTGTTAAATGCGCTTGTGATGAATTTGAACCCATGCAATAGTACAGAGGTATTTAGGTCAGCTGTTCATGTAAGTATTTTGCTGGCCATGGCAGATGAAATTTGAAGACCATAAAATCTGGAATTAAGAGTCTAATGACACCATGAAACCATTATCAATTTCTGAAAAGAAACATCTGGTTCACCATTGTCCTTTAGGGAAGGAAACTGCTGTCCTTACTTGTCAGGCTACATATGACTCCAGACCCACAGCAATGTGGTTAACACTTGTTCGCCCTTTGACAACTAGTGATGGACAATAAATGCAGGCCGAACTACGAACAGTCACAGCCGTGAATTAATAAAGGAAAAAAACTCCCTTCAGGTATCATGACCCTCACCAATTTCCAAAATGGAATACTGATTAGCAAGCACAATAGACTCAAGGTCTGCCTGCCTGGGTTTTCTTTGACTATCTGATAGTCACCCATTCCCCTTCTGCCTGTACGCTTCTAAGCTGATTAGCAAGCACAATAGACTCAAAGTCTACCTGCCTGGTTTTCTTTGACTATCCAATCGTCACCCATTCCCCTTCTGCCTGTACGCTTCAAAGCTGATTAGCAAGCACAATAGACTCAAGGTCTACCTGCCTGGTTTTCTTTGACTATCCGATAGTCACCCATTCCCCTTCTGCCTGTATGCTTCTAAGCTGCAAGTGCGACCATTCTCCTTTATGCACTATACATGTAGTCCTCTCCCTTATAGATGTTCAATAGTGATTCCAGCCACTGTTAAAGTTTCGAAACCAACCTTGTGAGCTGGTGACACATCTTGTATGTGTGTTTATCTGGCATACACCCTATGTCCATGACATAAAAAGTACTGCAGGATATACATGCCATCTGGCCTGCCATTGTGTAACTCTAAACATTATTTTTCGTCCTGAGGAAGAGTCACTCAACCCAAAATATTAACTCCAATTTCTCTCTACAGATGCTGCCAGACCTGCGAAGCTTTTCCAACAACGTCTGCTTTAGTTCTTTTTTTAAACATTATTTGTTACCCTTAGAATAGGTATGGACTTCATATGAAATATTAACAAGGTATTTCTCAGAACAGAGAAAAATTCAGAGACATTAATACAAACTAAATGTGCAACTTTCACTTTGAGGGTTGGAAGTACTGCCCAAACATACTTACCAGTCAGCTGCTTCCTCTGTACTCATGACTTTACATAGCCATTGCTCTCAGTGCTTATAGGCCTTTCAGTCAATGCTTTATATTTTTCTCCCACTCACCTCTCACTCAAGAAACTTTATTTCTTACAGTAAACCTTAACTTAAGCCCCTATTTTCCCTCTACCCTGAATTCCCACTTTGCCCAATATTTCTAATTTCTGACTCTGTTTCTATCTCATTCTGGCAAAGTCTCCCTTACTGTGACTGTGTGACTGTCTCTGACCAAGCATTTTGAACAAGCTTTTCTTATAGGGAGCTCTGGTGAGGATTTGTTTTTCTTCCTGCAGAATAACTTTTTGCTGCAGAATTCAACACCTAATTCAGGCTACATTGCAGAAGAGTACTACGATGGCTGTATGGCATTTTGAGAAGTTTGATGTTTGTCAAAAATGCCATATAAATTCAAGGTTTGTTTTATATAAATGAAGCTGCACTGATGGCTGCTGAAGGCCTAAAAATAACCAGCTAATAGATCAGTGCAGATCGAACCACCCACTATGGTGACTAGTGGTGTGCCACAAGGATCGGTGTTGGGACCGCAATTATTTACAATTTATATTGATGATTTGGAGTTGGGGACCATGTGTAGGGTGTCAAAGTTTGCAGATGACACTAAGATGAGTGGCAGAGCAAAGTGTGCAGAGGACTGTGAAAGTTTGCAGAGGAACACAGATACATTGAGTGAGTGGGCAAAGGTCTGGCAGATAGAATACAACGTAACTAAATGTGAAGTCATACATTTTGGTAGGAGTAATAGTAAAAAGGATTATTACTTGAATGGTAAAAAGTTGCATCATGCTGCTATGCAGAGGGCCCTGGTCGTCCTTGTGCATGAATCACACAAGGTTGGTCTGCAGGTACAACAAGTAATTAGGAAGGCAAATGGAATTTTGTCCTTCATTGCTAAAGGGATTGAGTTTAAAAGTAGAGAGGTTATGTTGCAGCTGTACAAGATGCCAGTGAGGCCACACCTGGAGTACTGTGTGCAGTTTTGGCCTCCTTATTTGAGAAAGGATGTACTGGCACTGGAGGGAGTGCAGAGGAGGTTCACTAGGTTGATTCCAGAGTTGAGGGGGTTGGCTTATGAGGAGAGACTGAGTAGATTGGGATTATATTCATTGGAATTCAGAAGATTGAGGTGGGATCTTATAGAAACATATAAAATTATGAAGGGAATAGATAAGATAGAAGTAGAGAGGATGTTTCCACTGGCAGGTGAAGCTAGGACAAGAGGGCATAGCCTCAAGATTAGAGGGAGCAGATTTAGGACTGAATTGAGAAGGAACTTCTTCACCCAGAGGGTTGTTAATCTATGGAATTCCTTGCCCAGTGAAGTAGTTGACGCTACTTCAGTAAACATTTTTAAAGGTAAGGTAGATTTTTTTTGAACAATAAAGGAATGAAGGGATACGGTGAGAGCACGGGTAAGTGGATCTGAGTCCACAAAAAGATCAGCCATGATCTTATTGAATGGCGGAGCAGGCTCGAAGGGCCGGACGGCCTACTCCTGTTCCTAGTTCTTATGTTCTATTATGCTGCATTGGATTTGTATTTAATTGGAAACATGAAAAGTACTTGAGGGAGAAAGAAGTAGAAGCCAAGTTGACAGATGAGATGAGATGGGGTAGGAGGAGGCTTATGAGGAGCATAACACCAGTATGGGCTAGTTGGCTGAATTGCCATGCTATCAATTCTTTGTAATTCTAAGTAGTTATCTTACTCAGGAAGCACTGAGTTTCAGAGATAATTCAATATTTGTACAACAGCAGGTACATATGATTCTCATGATGAGATCACACATTCAATGGTAAACAATCAAATGAGATTCCTGAAGTTAAAGTAACTTGTACAATTCCAGTTTTATTTTAACACAGAATAAAAAGGCTAGTAAAGCAATGCAGAATAAAGTGATACATTTTATCATAAAAAATATCATCTAGTCATTGTTATCAACATAATTCAAATTTTCTAAATTAAGTCACTTAGGGAAGTGTGTGACATGCAGAAGATGAAGCCAAACCTCATTTGTTAACTGTTAATTAATTCCATATTTTGTTGCAATCTAATTGAAGTAATACGCTTGAGAGAATCTGATTTTCATCTGAGATGAAAGAATCTAAATTCTGAAAAAGAGGTCTTTCAAAAATTACTTGCTTTTATTAAGTCACAGGATGTGAACATCACTGGCTGGATGAATATTTGATGCCTGTCCCTAGTTGCCCTTGAGAAGGTGGTGGTGAACTGCTTTCTTGAACCATAGATAGGTAGACTCGCAGTGCCAGACATTGCCTGGAAAATCTGTCGGGCGGATATTAGTTTCCACTTTGAGAATAAACCGAGATTCTGTCCAGAGCATGCTGCATGTGTACACGGTCTGCTTCAGTTACTGAGGTATCCCAGCTGGTGCTGAAGATTGTGCAGTGAGTATTTCTACTTCTGATCTTATGATGGAGAGAAGGTCACTGATGAACAGCTGATAATGATTAGGCCGAGGACATAACCCAGGACATTCAGTTCTGAAGAAGGGTCAATGGACTTGAAAGGTTACCTCTTTTTTTCTCTGCATAAATGGTGCCACACCTGCTGAGTTTCTCGAGCAATTTCTGTTTTTGTACAGATGCACTTCATGCACGTAAAGCTCATGTGATTCGCGCTGCTGCGGACATGGGCTTTGGAAAATGAAAACTTCATAACAAGTAACGTTAATATCAAGTTATAGGATTTTCTCAGAGACCACTGAACCTCGTCCCTGTGAAAGAGAGAAAGACAGCATAGGAGATAAAGGCAATTGTTCCTGTACTTAAAGCTGAGAAAGTGCTAACCCTATTGTTCACCACACAGACCGTTGATTGAAAGGATTAAGTGAATGAGAATTTAAAGGACGATCAAAGGTTCTATCTAGTTGGGTTGGATAGAGAAAAATAACTAATATAACTTTCATGGTGAAAGTTAGTTCTGTGATTATAAGTTATCCTGCTTGAAATGGAAAAAAGGATCTCAATAGGAGAGATTAAGTGTGATGGAATTGGGTGGCACCGCTGTTAGTGCTGGTGCTGATGGGGAAAGGTGGTGAGGTGTCCTGACTGAGTGGGTAGGTGGCACAGAAGCCCTGCATGGTAGTAGTCTGAAGGGTTGGGGTAGTTGAGAGTGAGTGAGGGAAGATGCTGAATGTAATAGTGAGAGTGGTCGAGCGTGAGCCTTGGTGGGAGGTGAATGCAATAGCAGAGATATACTGAATGCGAGGTAGCAGAGAGAAGATGGGGGCACTATAGGGGATTCCAACGGACAGCTGAGACTGTACTATCTTGGGTGACAATCTCAGTCTAGGCTGGCAAGGTTTGCCAGCCCTGCGGGAAGAGGATGTCACTCATCTGCCCCACTTCATTAAGCACATGCCACATTTCCCTTGCATCTGCGGTTTTCTTAATGATAGCACAGGCACAGGGATGCTGGCCTTTCGGCAGATATCCGCTGTATGGCAACTTGTTCTGGAAATGGTGCACGATAAGATGGGGCAAAAATCAGACATGAGAGACGCTACAGTGGTGTGATAGGTAATCAATGAGACACATTTAGCAAGATTGGTTGAAAAAACTCAGTAGGCTTAGTGGTGAAAAATCCTCCAAAAACTCAACTCAACCTGGAAATAAAACCGTCAGATTCAGCCCCATATAAATAAAATCAACTTTCTTCTTTGGCTTCGTTCCAGACAGGTGAACACCATAATTTAAAGGTCTTGAAATTCTGTTGTGGCATGTTTGTTCTTTGCATGCTAAATGACATACAGGGGTTCAATATAACGTGTGTTCGTTTTGAACCATGAGGTTGCTACTCTCATGGATTGTTTTTGCTACAGTATTGGAGGCTGAGGGATGACCTGATAGAACTATATAAAATTATGAAAAGCATGCAAAAGGGTGGACAGTTAGAGTATTTTTCTCAGGGCAGAGATGTCAAACGTTATGGGAGATAGGTTTAAGGTGAAGGGAAAAGTTTAAAGGAAATGTGCGAGAACATTTTCGTACACAGAGTGAGGTTGGTGCCTGGAACGTGCTGCTAAGAAAGGTGGTAGACACAGATCCGTTAGCAACATTTAAGAGCTATTTAGACAGACATATGAACAGGCAGGGAATAGAGTGATACTGACCATGTGCAGGCAGATGAGATTAGTTTAGAATGGCATTGTGGCACAGATACGATGGGCTGAAGAGCCTGTTCCTGTGCTGTACTGTTCTATGTTCCACGTAATGGGGAAATGTCTTTATCTGTGGTTATTGAGGCTCCAAATACTCAAGTGGCCTACAGGGATTCAAAGCTTTGAAAGCCTCTCATTAGAAATGATTGAGGCTTAATTTAGTATTCCGTTGATGATGTTGTTATAATCACATATTATGTTATTACAGGATAACAATAATAAATAAATAATGTACAAAAACACGTTAAAAATAACAATTTGCATAAACATGAAAAATTGTTAACATCATGCACAGCTATACTAATTATATACAATTTTTAGTTGTCCACTAATAAGTAACAAATTATTGTAATATTAGCTCAGGTTTGAGAGCTATACAATTGCACTTCTGTTACAAAATCACATGGCATTTATTCTGACTTTTGTCAGTGTTCCAATTACAAATTTGCTCATGCTGAACTTATTTAATTCTATTAAAAATACCATTCCAAATAATATCATTCTGGAGTTACTAATGCATTTGATCATAGGAACATAGAAAATCAGTGCAGGAATAGGTCATTCAGCCCTTTAAGCCTGCTGAGCCAACTAATATGATCATGGCTAATATGATCATGGCTGATCATCCACCTCAGCACGTTGTTCCTGCTTCCGTACTATATCCTTTGATCCTTTTAGCCCTAAGAACTATATTTAACTCCTTCTTGAAAACATTCAATGTGTTGGCCTGAACTTCTTTCTGCGGCAGAGAATTTTATAGGCTCACCATTTTATAAGTGAAGAATTTTTAATGTCCTAAATGGCGTACCCTGTATCATTAGATTGTGACCCTTGGTTCTGGACTTCTTGGTAATCAGGAACATTCTTCCAACATTTACCCCATCTCCTCCTGTTAGAATTTTATAGGTTTCTACAAGATCCCACCTCATTTTTCTAAACTCTATGGGATATAGTCCCAATCAATCCAGTCTCTTTTTATACTTTGGTCCTGCCATCCCAGGAAACAGTTTGGTAAACCTTCATTGCACTACCTCCATAGCCAGAGCATCCTTCATCAGATAAGGAGATCAAAGTTGCACACAATACTCCAGGTGTCCTGTCATCAGGCCCTGTACAGCTGCTGCAAGACATCCCTGCTCCTGTACTCTTGTTATGAAGGCCAACATATCATTTATCTTCTTCACCGCCTGCTTCACTGTACACATATTTTCAGAGACTGGTCAGCAGGCAAATTACACAACAGCAAGGAAAGGCAATGTAAGGCAGGGACGGTGTGAGCATCTGGGTGGCCTCAGTGAATGTGTGTTATGACAGTGAGCAAACAGCCCAGAGATACAGCTTTTTCCAGTCCACGCCCACTTCGAGTTGTGTGTCCTGAGTACACAGTATCCTTGTTGCAGCATCATAAAGATATTTGCTGATGCAGCCCTTAAGCAGTCGTGAAGTACAGAAGTGTCCTGTAAGTGCATTGGAAATGTGCCTTGATGGTTCTTAGAGACTGGTACATGTTGGATGCCAATATGCATGACAGAGGATGGATGTGACTAGTGCCCTTGGAGCATGCCCTGAAATGCTGCTGCCTGGTATCCAAAATTGAGGTCTTTAGGAGCAAAGCAGCAAGCTAAATCTGCCATTTTCTTGCCTCTAGCTTGTTTTCCAAGTTTGATAAGATAGATAGAAAGCTGAATATTAGACAGGCAAGTTAGGTAGTTAACAAGGTGGTCGACAAGCAATAATTCCCCTCAGTGGCAACTTGCCCTTGTCCAGTGCGAAACTAGCCACACTGCTTGTTAAAAGTTTAAAAGATGAATCCCAATGTTGAGAATAGCCTCGCTCATCCAATTCTATTACAAATCTTGCCATAGTCCACATCACTCAGACCTCTACAACATTCTGTCCATAGGACTGTACATGTCACTTAAAATGTAGCATAACAGTGTTTCGGAGAATAAGTTGCAGATATACTCTGGATATAACATTTTTCCCTGATTTTCAGCCAAAACCCAAAATGACAAATTAATTAATGTTTGCATGAAGATCAATTGCAGGTTTAATTTTTGTATTAAGTAACAGTTTGTTTTCATATGTATATCCTAGCTGAATGGCTTGAGAGCATCGACTGCTATCTAAAGGAAAAAATGTATGATGCAATTTGGCAGAAACAGGAAAAACAACTGTAGCAATGGGCTTGGACTGATAACCAATCTCTCATGGATTGGATATTGCAATGTAAACTGTGGTATTTAAATAATACCATATTTAAATAATAATTGTCATACATTTGGGCTTCTGATCTTTGAATCAGTAACTGGTGAGTCTTCTGTATTACTGAAGTTAGTAATTAACTTGTAAGTATAGCCATGATGATTTATTTGATGAACAGTCTTTGTAGCACAGCCTAAACTTTATAGCACAGATTTAATGGGTTTTTTTATAAAAATTGGTAGATTATTCTGATCAAATAAGATAAACAAGCTCTAGTTTAGAAGGGATAATAGGTACTGCAGATGCTGGAGTGGGTTCTAGGCCTGAAACGTCAAGCCTTCCTGCTCCTATGATGCTGCTTGGCCTGCTGTGTTCATCCAGCTCCACACCTTGTTATCTCTAGTTTAGAAGGCCAGGAGTGTTTTTTTAAGCTTGTGGGAAACACACAAAACAAAGAGAGATGGATACAGAGAGAGAGCTGTTTTAGTTTTACTTTGAGTTTTGAGCATTGATAAGTCCTTGGATGAAGTTGGCTATAAGGACAAGCATTCCTGAGAAGGGATGGATCCATAGTAAGCTAAGGTTAATTTAAAATGAGGAGGCATTGTTAGTCTGAGGCAAGAGATGTTGGAATAAAACCCCAAAGAGGTTAAAGTGACAGCATTGATGCTCAGGTGTACGATAGCTCCAGGAAGAAGCACTCTGTCATTTCAGTCTAAAAGTTGAAGTCACAAGTGACTTAAACCCACCAACGTTTTAGATACAGGGACTCTGGAGTGAGTTGTATGAGTGGTGTTTTGGGTAATGTTTCTTGGATGTATTATGGGTATCATACAAAAGCTGTTGTTTTACTTTTTAATTTATAAAGGAATGTTTTGAGGTTAATAGGAATATACCACTGTTTTTAAAATATCTTTGAATTTATATCATAAGTAAATGGCCTGGTTTATTCTATTTTGTCTTTGCTTCTTTCATTACAAAATTATATTTTATCATTGTAAGGAAAAATCTGCATCATTGCATTTGCATGTTTCAGCAAGAAACCATTTCCTTAAAATATAAACAAATCAAAATATGGCCTATCAAACCAGGTTTCTCTCTGGGAACTGACTTGTACAATAATAACATCAGCTGGGATCATAAAATTGTAGTGTAAGAAGCATGGTAGATTTGTGAGGTAGAGAATGCAATAACTAACATAGCTGACACTAGCAAAGCTGAATATTTAATAAATAGGATATTGAGAAGGATGTGGAGGAAAATAGCTATTTATGAAGCAGAATGGGTAATTGTACAAAAGATGCTCTAATTTGTGAATCTTCAGGACTTACTCGTCAATTAATGTCACTCCACCATTTACCTTGCGTAAACACCATCTCATCCTTAGCCCGCTCGTAATTCTTAAGAACCTCTTACATTTGAACCTTAATTTCCTAATAAATACTCCCGAAGGAAAAATTCCTATTTACAGTGGTCTCAACCAATTAAAATTTTATACAGTGTGCAAGTGCAGCAAAGTTCAAAGTGAAAAGAGAATGTAATAGATTAGTATTCTTTTTTATGACTTAAATAAAGCCTTTTTTTTGCTCAAAAGCTTTCAACTCAGGAACAGAAATATCAAAGCTAATGGGAGCTGCAGATGCTGGAGAATCCGAGATAACAAGGTGTGGGGCTGGATGAACACAGCAGGCCAAGCAGCATCATAAGAGCAGGAAAGCTTGACGTTTCGGACCTAGACCCTTCA